>OY998176.1:11925616-13125616 GCA_963921935.1 Galeruca laticollis | reverse complement strand
TTCTCCAGTCTTTTTGGCAAAAAACTTCCTAAAATATAAAATTTTGTTTTGTATACATGGAAAGTTACATTTACTTATTCATACCTGTTTCTCGTAAGCTGAGATCAATACGCTCAAACATTCGTCTGTCTGGCAATGCTCTGTTTGCAAAATGCTCTGCATAAAGCCTTCTGGCCTCTAAGCAGTTTCGAGAAGCCAGTCCATACATTAAATGCATATCTACGCACTGAATAAAAGTGAATTTTGCCATAGTAACTGTTAAATTAAGGACTTATTGACTACGAACTATTCTACACAACGTTGACAAATAATCCTATGGTTACTTCATAAACGGTAAAAACACTTTTAAAAAGTTTCTACCAACTTTCGAATTAATAAGTCGTTAATTTTTTTTATCTTCTGCTATCGTTAAATTATTTTGTTGTAGTACTGTAGGTGTAAATCTTGGACATCGTATTAATAAGTTAGTTAGGTAAATTGGTACGTAGTGCATTAATAAAACTGTAAATATTAGCCAAACGGCTTATTTTATCGAGTTCCAACAAGAGTACCTTTTCGTTATCTTAATGTGTGTGGAAGTCAATTTCGATAATTTAATACAGGGTGTGCCATCCCTGCAAATTTTTTGGATCACTAACCATTGCGGGTAGTCCGTCCCTGGCTTCAAGGCACAACTGTAAATCTGTTTACCTTTCCAAAATAAGCATACACGTACATTATAGCTTTGCCGTAAATTTTATGAAGATCAAACAACTAGTACAAATAATAAAAATTAAAACCAAATTCAAAATTCAAACTTTGGAGGCCTATAACTCGAAAACGAGGGCCTGCATAGAAAAAGTTTATATGAAATACTAACATTATTTTGGCTCATATTATACGCTCCTGACTTTTTTCCCATTAGTCCCGGGACACCCTGTATATATATATATATATATATATATATATTATTATAGTTTATTTTATATGGGAATTTAATTTGCCCTACGTTGGGCCGACATATTATTATGAATAGAATTGGGTGAGAAAATAGTTTAATTTGCCCGGTATGTTGAGGATTTAATATGTATGATAAACAGTTTATTTAACCAACATGAAAACTTCTCATCTCAGGGTAGAGTTCAAGTATTTTAAATAAAATGATTTTATAATTTTATATATGTTTGCGCCAAAGTTAATAAATGCTTTATATTTTTAAAAATAAATTTGTTAATCAGAATATGTTACTTTTTTAATGATTTCAAATTAAATACGGTCCTGTCCTACTTAAAAAATATCTGCATAGTTCAATCGATTTCATTCAGAGCTTCTTCCTGTGGTAAGTAGATGGTGCACAAGTCACCAGATGGAATGATTAACTCAAGTAATTTAAAAAAACGTTCTTCAAAAGGAAAAACAATATTTAATTTAATGAAAATAAATACACTACACTTTTACAAGTGTTTTTTTTAAGAAAATCAACTATCTAAAAGGATGACTCTTTCATACAAATCACACGCACTCTGGTGAGATATTATTATAATATTAAAATACAGTTATATAATTTCATAAACATTTGACTTTCAGAAAACGGCGAAATACACTCTTAACAGCGTCTATGCATCACAAAATTTTAGTTTTTTTTTTCACAAATTAGTAAGTACGCTTGACCTCTTAATACATTAATAAATTAACTTGTACTACCTTATTTACTTCACGATTTCTATTTGTTCACCTTTATTTGTTCCAGATTCTCCTCCTGGAAAACCTCCCTGTTGGCATTCTGCTTCTATCAGAACAGGAATCGATGCTGTATTTCTTTCAAAGTCCAAACAGCTCACACAAATTCCACTATTCAATGTTCTTCGAAAACTATTTTGGCTATTTTACTTCCACCAGACACAAGACACCATTTTATAAAATAAAATTCATGATTAGTGTTTTACAACATTCAACAATTCCTTTTTTAATTATTTATATAAACTAAACTACTTACACTGATATATCTCTTGTAAGTATAATGTATTTGTTTTAAATTCTATAGTCAAATTTTGTCTTCCAAATGATTTCAATTGATTTACTTTACCAAAAAAAATTTTGCTGCTCCAAAAATCTCTTCCCAAAAAGAAAAACCTACTAGTCAATAGCCCCCATAATCAACAACTTTTTCACATTCTGATTTTTTTTTCGTTAGCAACACAGTTGTCGCCGATGTGATCTTTTTTAAATGTTTATTAACCAATCAAATTTGACTATTTATTTTATAGCTCAAATTCTTCATTTCAACCAGTGGAATGTTCATCCATTATATCATGATATTATATTCTAAGGTTTTTAATTGCTTAGACTTCCTATATTATTTTCATTCAATAATATTTCTTAGTATTGTTAAAATGACATTTCCTAACCTCTAAGTATGTATGTCAAATGAATATTCATAATGTTTTAATAGATGACAGCTGTTACCTTTAAATATGTATGCAAAATGAAAATTCGTTTTCTTTATAAGTCATGTTCTCTGAAATTCACATTATTTTATATTTTCCTGCTCTGTTATGTCTAAACATCTACACTATCTCATTTTAATGTCTTAATCAACAAATATTACGAGATTAGCTTGACTTTACAGAATAAAGCATTTAGTTTCTTATTATGAACAAATTTTGATACTTGATCTCTTTGATAAAAGTTTCGTTAGGTAATTTATTTCATATAAATTGTTTATCACACCCATTCGCAATTATCCCTACATTAAACAGTCTGTCCTTTCTGTATGTCTTCTCTATCGAATAGTGGATCGTACAGATTGTCTCCATTCAAATGTTTAAAAAAAAATTTTTGACTTAAAAAAAATTCTTTTAGATTACAATACATAATCTTAATTCTTCATTATTTGATATACAGGGTGTAGCATTATTTTTTCACAATAACATCCCCTAAATTTTGCGTTTATCAAATTTTTTATTCTAAGAAAAATTTTATGAACGCAAATTTTACTTCAAGTACTATATTCTAGGATTGTCTTTCTATTTTACTAATAATACATTTCTTTTTATTTCCGGTTGCTGTTACAAAGATGATTTTGGAATCCTGTGTTGCAGTATCCTCTTCAGTTAGTTTTAATTCTATTTACAATACCATAATTAAATATGTATACAAATTCTTATTTTATTCTTAGGTACATATTTCATTTACAAGTTTAATCCAAAGGAATTAGTTTAAAAAAAATCATGTTATAAATCCATTTTTGAAAATTCTTTAATGTTCGTTATGCGACTTATTACTTATACATTTCTCAGAGTCTCTTATATCGGTACAATTTATTAATTTATATTTCTTGTGTTACATCTCTCTATAATACCATCCTTCAGCATATTTTGTATCTCTGAATCAACTTCTTTCCTATATTTATAAGGTATGGGATATGTTCTTATTCTGAAATTTTCTATTCCCTTAACTTCTATCTTATGTACATAGTTATTTGCCATTCTCATCTCTTTTTTAACTAATCCTTTATACTTAATTATTAAATTCTTCACTTTCTCAGCATATTACTTATTTCCACATACTAATTCCAATTCTTCCATTATTTCATCCCTCTCCATATTCCATAACTTCCTATTATCCTCTTCAAATTCCAATTCTTCCATATTTCCACTCCTCTTTATATTCCATAACTTCCTATTATCCTCTCCAATTGCCAATACTCCCATATTTCCAATCCTTTCTATATTCCCATAACTTCTTATTATCCTCTTCAACTTCCAATTCTTCTATATTTTCTTCTTCAAATTCAATTCTATTACCATTTAATTCAATCTCCATCTTTTCAAAATCAATTCTTGCTTCATATTTCGTTAATTCATCTATTCCTATAACTATGTCTGATTCCAAATTATTCACTAACAGTAATTGCATTTCAACTTCTTTCCCATCCTTCAATTCAATCTTTTGTATTATAGACTTATTTACTTCACATAGCTTCTTTCCATTTGCTCCTATCAATGTAGTTTTTGGTATTTTAATTAATTTGTTTTCATAATTTTCAATGTTTTCTTCTATTAGTTTTGTTTTAATTATGGACGCTTCCGAACCTGTATCTATTAATAATTTTATTTCTTTTCCATTTAATTTCCCTTTAATATTTTTCAATTCCATTATTTCTCATAATTCTAAATCTTCCCCAAATTTTATATATTTCCTTGGATGTTTATATGTTATCACTCTCTCTTCTCTCCTTTGAATACTGTTCTCTGTAATTGTTATTTTTGTTGTTATTTTATTTGAAGTTTCTGTTATAGTTGTTTTTGTTTGCTATCGTTCTTATTATAGTTATTGTTATTTCCTAAATTGTTGTTATAATTGTTGTTTTTTTTGTTATAATATCCATTTGTATTATATCTGTTAATGTAATTATTTCTGTTTTTCATCATTATCTTTATATATCCTAATTTATATCTATGTACAACATTATATTTACATATGTTTTTTTTTACATTATTTGTTAATTATAAACTTCTTATTTACATGTTGTTTTTTATATTCCTTATCGACCTTTTACAATTCCTTCTTCGTCTTCTAGATTCCGGTCCTATAATACAGCCTTATTATTCAATTTAATTTTCTTTTCCTAAATTTCGTTTTATCCTCTTCTCTTATTGTTTGATTCTCTTCTATCTGCTTCCTAAGTTTCTTAAAATTTTCCACTGTGTCTTTTTCAATTTTGTTGTCCCCTATCTCATCAATTTCTCCCAATGGATTCATGAAAATTTGTGTTTCCAATTTCTTCATATTATTGTTTCTTCTTTTTATTATTTCATTTCCCATAATACTCTCACTTCCTATCATTTCATTTTTAATTATCCTATTAAAATTTCTTGGATAAATTATCTTTATATTTCTGCCAAGTTTTAATCTCATTTCGAAATTTTCTGCATAAATTATTGTTTCTATATTCTGTCTTATGGTTTCTTCTATTTCTTCCTTGGTCTCTTGTAATATCTTATTCATTTCCTCTAATTTCCAATTAAGTTGTATCCCCCTATTATTATTATTATTTGTCTTACCATATGTCACTATTCGTTTCAATATATTAACATCTGGGTCTGTTATTTCCCAATAAATCTCTTTTTCATAAATTTTCATAGCTTCCTCACTTCCTAGATTCTGTAAATTGCTATCTATCATCTCCTCATTTAGTTGTCTTTGTATTTTTATTTCATCAATTTCCATTTTATTACTTAATTTTGGTTCTATAGTATCATCATTTATATTTTCATTTTGTAACTTTACATCCATTTGAATCTCTCCTTTGAAATCCTTTTCCTTCTCTTCTATTTCCTTGATTCTGTTGATCTGTGAATTGTCTATTTCTGTGGTTTTTTCAATCCCCTCTCCTCTTATTTCTTGTTTAGTGGATTCTGTTTTATTTTCTATGTATGTGTTTGATTTTTCCAATATCTTCTCAAAATGTCCCAATTTTTCATCCATCAATTTTATTATCAGTTCCTTAGTTTGTTTAATTTCTTCTTTGTTCTGGTCCATCTTAATATTCATTTCTTTTTTTAATTCTTCCTTATTTTGGTCCATTTTAATATTCATTTCTTCCTTATTCTGGTCCATCTTAATATTCATTTCTTCCTTATTCTGGTCCATCTTTACATTCATATTATTCATTTCACGATTTAAATTTCCATTCATTTCTTTCATTTCTCCCATCATCATTTTAAACATACTCATCACGTCCATATCCTCTTTCTCTTTCGATTTTTGTTTGACCCCTTGTCCTGTTTCTTCTGACAATGGTGCATCTTCTTCTTCCTGACCTTGTTCTGCGATGTCTTCTTCCGAATGTTCTCTCCCCTGTTCCAAATATTGTACCTTAAAATCTCCTCTACCATTACTCCTTTCTTCTCTTTCTTCATCAGACCTACTTTCGACTCCTACCTGCTTTCCGTCCCTTAATGTCATTTTCCTTTCCATTTTATGTATTTAAAATCTTTTAATACAGTAAAAAAAAAAACTTATTTCAATGCTTTTTATTATTATTTACTAAATTTCTATATTAGCCCCACGTTGCGGTGACATTTTATTATAGTTTATTTTATATGGGAATTTAATTTGCCCTACGTTGGGCCGACATATTATTATGAATAGAATTGGGTGAGAAAATAGTTTAATTTGCCCGGTATGTTGAGGATTTAATATGTATGATAAACAGTTTATTTAACCAACATGAAAACTTCTCATCTCAGGGTAGAGTTCAAGTATTTTAAATAAAATGATTTTATAATTTTATATATGTTTGCGCCAAAGTTAATAAATGCTTTATATTTTTAAAAATAAATTTGTTAATCAGAATATGTTACTTTTTTAATGATTTCAAATTAAATACGGTCCTGTCCTACTTAAAAAATATCTGCATAGTTCAATCGATTTCATTCAGAGCTTCTTCCTGTGGTAAGTAGATGGTGCACAAGTCACCAGATGGAATGATTAACTCAAGTAATTTAAAAAAACGTTCTTCAAAAGGAAAAACAATATTTAATTTAATGAAAATAAATACACTACACTTTTACAAGTGTTTTTTTTAAGAAAATCAACTATCTAAAAGGATGACTCTTTCATACAAATCACACGCACTCTGGTGAGATATTATTATAATATTAAAATACAGTTATATAATTTCATAAACATTTGACTTTCAGAAAACGGCGAAATACACTCTTAACAGCGTCTATGCATCACAAAATTTTAGTTTTTTTTTTCACAAATTAGTAAGTACGCTTGACCTCTTAATACATTAATAAATTAACTTGTACTACCTTATTTACTTCACGATTTCTATTTGTTCACCTTTATTTGTTCCAGATTCTCCTCCTGGAAAACCTCCCTGTTGGCATTCTGCTTCTATCAGAACAGGAATCGATGCTGTATTTCTTTCAAAGTCCAAACAGCTCACACAAATTCCACTATTCAATGTTCTTCGAAAACTATTTTGGCTATTTTACTTCCACCAGACACAAGACACCATTTTATAAAATAAAATTCATGATTAGTGTTTTACAACATTCAACAATTCCTTTTTTAATTATTTATATAAACTAAACTACTTACACTGATATATCTCTTGTAAGTATAATGTATTTGTTTTAAATTCTATAGTCAAATTTTGTCTTCCAAATGATTTCAATTGATTTACTTTACCAAAAAAAATTTTGCTGCTCCAAAAATCTCTTCCCAAAAAGAAAAACCTACTAGTCAATAGCCCCCATAATCAACAACTTTTTCACATTCTGATTTTTTTTTCGTTAGCAACACAGTTGTCGCCGATGTGATCTTTTTTAAATGTTTATTAACCAATCAAATTTGACTATTTATTTTATAGCTCAAATTCTTCATTTCAACCAGTGGAATGTTCATCCATTATATCATGATATTATATTCTAAGGTTTTTAATTGCTTAGACTTCCTATATTATTTTCATTCAATAATATTTCTTAGTATTGTTAAAATGACATTTCCTAACCTCTAAGTATGTATGTCAAATGAATATTCATAATGTTTTAATAGATGACAGCTGTTACCTTTAAATATGTATGCAAAATGAAAATTCGTTTTCTTTATAAGTCATGTTCTCTGAAATTCACATTATTTTATATTTTCCTGCTCTGTTATGTCTAAACATCTACACTATCTCATTTTAATGTCTTAATCAACAAATATTACGAGATTAGCTTGACTTTACAGAATAAAGCATTTAGTTTCTTATTATGAACAAATTTTGATACTTGATCTCTTTGATAAAAGTTTCGTTAGGTAATTTATTTCATATAAATTGTTTATCACACCCATTCGCAATTATCCCTACATTATACAGTCTGTCCTTTCTGTATGTCTTCTCTATCGAATAGTGGATCGTACAGATTGTCTCCATTCAAATGTTTAAAAAAAAATTTTTGACTTAAAAAAAATTCTTTTAGATTACAATACATAATCTTAATTCTTCATTATTTGATATACAGGGTGTAGCATTATTTTTTCACAATAATATATATATATATATATATATATATTAAAGTGAAATATATCTATCAGACAAATTAAATCAAATCAGCATCATACAATTAGTGTGAATCTTAGTAGTTCATTAGTAAACATCCAATAAAAAAAGAAATAATCCGTAAAGACATGAGTTGAACGTGTCAAGAAATTTTTAACTACCACATACAATTGATAAATTAATTTAAGAGATTGCTATTTAATTTAGTATCTATTTTCTTTTAAAGTATATTGCAAAATAAATAACACCAACAAGTAAATTACGTCGAACGTAATATTATACATAATTGTGGTGATCCCTGTATATATCATCACATAAATTTTCAAACAAAATTCGATTATTACAATTTTATATTTTATAGACACTTTCGGAAACCCCGTATATCGCATAAACTTTTATAATTATTAGCAAACGTCAAGGTCAAAAGATCAACGCTAGAAGCAATGTTATGTTAGTAATTCGTACGGTGTAGTTCGGTGTGTTTTTCGAAATGCATAAAAACAAAGTGATTTCGTCTATACTAACGCAAGGATAGATATATTGATTCAGGAAAACAATGTTTGTTTATCAACAAATGAACTGGAAAAACAAAATTAAAAACAATAAAAGGTTGTTGATTTTGAGCTTGAGGAGACGCCGTGAAAATGAATTAGAGGGTGGACGTGTAAAATTTTATCTCCTCAAATTTCTATTAAAATTTGAAATAACTTAAATAAATTATCAGAAATATTAATCAAAAGTGTTCAGACGACGTTTTAAAGTAAATAAATTAAAATACATTCCGTATAATTAAAAATAAGTGAACTTTAGTGAAATCATCTAGATTTGGTAAGAACTATAACTATAATTACCTTATTACAATTATTCTGGTGGTTATCCAAGGTATCTTATAATAGAGATACTCTGCTGACGATATTAACCACATATATCATCATTCCTACATCTTGGACTTCGTTTTTGTTTGATCACAGCTGATCATTTTTTCCTCCAAGAACAGCACATTCAATGCTATGCTCTATAACTAACGATGAACATTTTCCACGTGTATATTGAACTTTTTCTATAAAAACATTTCACTTGTATATTTTTGTATGTAGGTTAATTGTCTGTGGTAGCAATTTATTGGTTAAACGTTAGTATTAACTGTTCAATCTCCACTAATAACGGACACAAACACTAAATTCATATTAAATAAGTATTCACTAGATTTTTGCATAATAATAATAAAGATTCTTAGACACATCACTTTGCCTTCCATTTTGTAAACTAAACAAAACATTTAACAGAACAGCACACTACACGTTTTCGCACTTAAAGATCTATGGTTGAGATTGAAAGTTTTTTTTGGATGTACATTCAAACATAGAATAAGAATAATGATACACGAAATTTATTTGTTGAGTTTCAATAATATTTATAGTAATGAAAGCGTTTATATGGTTGTTGCGTAATAATGATACAATAATGAATTTAAACGTATAATATTGGTTTATTAATTGATTATAAAAATTTCTTATCTTTTCTCATTAATTAAATTATGTTCAATTGTTCAGGTTCGTCTTATTTTTCTCTGATATCTACCTATAGTTTCTTGTTGCTAGCAAACGTCAAGTGCCGAATCTCATCCCTGAGATACAGTATTTAAAAGGTAAAGTAAAATTGATAATAATTTTGAATTGGGTATAGCGGTAAGCGTAACCAATTCTGGCGCCCATAAATAATAATAAAATATATATTAAATTAAAATAAAAAAAAATATACATAATAAAAAAACAGCAGCCCAACTGAGGTAAATTAAAAATTATAATATAAAATAGCACTACAACATAAGGGCGTAAGTAAAATTATATATAATAAAAATGGCTCCCAATGTAGAGGCATTATTTAAAAATATATAATATATATATATATATATATATATATATATATATATCTTTTTTGGATAGTTCTTGGGTATAGGTTTCTTGTGAATAATACGAAAATTTTATGACGACGTTTCGCCCATCATAGTAGGCTTTATCAAAATCTGTTTTATTTTGTGGAACAGTACCTACGAGTGGAAAGAATTAAAATGAAATTTGGTAGCTTACAATGGAGACATTCACAATTAACAATTAAAAATTAAAAGTCAAAAATTAAAAGGTTTTCTAGCTCACATGCAGGAATAAAATTTTGAAATTAAGTTTTATTATGGTACGTACCTCGATGTTTACATTTTAATGGTAAAATTAGGAATGGAAAGAATGAAGGTTCTATTATTGTTTTCGTTTTTTTTCCTTTTTGAGTAAGTATTCTGCTTTATGTTACTTAGTTTTTCAATGGCAGAGAGATAAGGTGTATATTAATTATTAAAATGGAATATACGAGGTGGTCACAAAAATTGAAATAATATTCATTGTTTATTTATAGTATTAAGTTGTGATAGATGTGGCTTAAATGATTTGTGTCTTGTTTATCATTGACAGTATGCTGTTCCTTTTTTATGTAAATCATTTCTTTCATCAAAAGTTTTTGGTAATTGTTATCTTGTGCCAGAATTTTAGTATTTGAAAAGTTAAATTCATGGTTTTGGCTAGATTCATGTTTATGTAAAGCTGTTGAGGCATTTTTAGTAATATATATATATATATATATATATATATATATATATATATATATCGAAAACATTCAAGACTGATATGCAAAAAATCCGATGTAAAATCGACAAGCCTATTAGAAATTAAAGCTCTGCTTGACTTACTCTACCTCGCTGGTATATATCGTGCTGGAAGAACGTAGATTTTTGAATTTTGGTTCACTGACGGTACAGGTATCCAGATGTTTCCCGTCACTATGGAACTCAAAAGATTTCGTTTTTTAATGAGGTGTTCACGAATGGATGATATTCGAACGAGAGAATTTCGGAAAACGGAGGATAATCTAGCACCAGCTAGACAATTATTTCAAAATATAAACGAAAAATGTCAGAAGCACTACACAGTGGGTAAATATGCTACTCATGATGATATGTTATGGGCATTTAGGGGTCACTGTAGGTTTAGGATGTATATCCCGAACAAACGGGCAAGATATGGAATAAAAGTTTTCCATTAGTCGATTCGCGCACATTTTATACATATAATATGGAAGTCTACTGCGGCACACAAGCAGAAGGCCTATTTGCAGTTAGCAATGCCACTACTGATGTTGTTAATAGAATGTGTTCTCCCCTTCCAAAATCTAGGAGAAATATTACAATGGACAATTAGTTTACATCTGTTCTAGCTGCCAATGATTTATTGAAGAATCATGACTTAACCATAGTCGGGACACTACGTAAAGATAAAAAGCAAATACCATTTGATTTTTTTACCAAAAGGCCTCCAAAATCCAGTATGTGTGGTTTTACAGAAGATTAAACTATTGTATCCCACATTTCAAAGCCAAATAAAAATGTAATTTTGTTGTCCACTCTACATCATGATGATTGTATAGATCCACAATCAGGTGAGTATGCCAAACCAGAGATAATTACATTTTATAACTCCACAAAATGTGGAGTTGATACTGTGGACCAACTGTGTGCCAAGTATAACGTTGCTAGGAATACGTGTCGATGGCCAATGGTGCTTTTCTATGGACTTCTCAACATTACTGGAATAAATGCTTTTGTGATAAAAGTAATGCTATAAAACGTGAAAACGAAGAAAATACAATGGTTGAAAGACGAATATTTTTAAAAAATCTTGCCAAATCATTATTAATAGACTACATGAAAGAACGAGTGCATTGTTACCAAGAGAAATTAGACAAGCTGGAACTGAAATGGTGGTGCCAGTGTCAGTAGTGGAAAATAAACGTGGCAGATGCGCATTCTGCAAAGATCGCAAAACGCCATACAAGTGCCGTATTTGTCAAAAATTCATTTGTTTAGAATATACTGTATGTGTGTGCCAAGTTTGTGCAATGACATTTGCGGAATAACATTTCTACAGGGTGTTCAGTGCAACCTTACCAAATAATGTTGTTTATGTTAATCTTGGTTTAATTTTTTTTGAAGAATCAAAATATTTTTGTTTGAAGTTTTTTATGTTCTTTTCTAACTACATTAAAACCATTTGATACAATTTTTTTTAAATAGGTACTTTTGATTTTGAGAAATATTATGTTTTTGGGTATGTGGGATTTTCTTGTAAAATAATAACACGCGTCCACTCCAGGGTAAAGAATTCAAAGAGTTGATACTATTAATTTTTCAAAGCAAATATCAATAACAATGTTGAAAATCCATTCGACAATAAATGCTTTGCTTTTATCATTTATTTTTGTACACAAACATATAAGTACATTGAATACACACTATTATTGTGCATATCAGTAATTCAACAATTAACCAATTCAACTAATGATTATCGAAAACACCGATCACCGCATCTGCAAGAAGTGAATCACCGGTAGCACCAGTGATTTTCCATTCACCGGATAAATATCGCGGTTACCGATATATATCGCCCAACACTTAGCGCAATACGTTACTTGCATATCGGGGCTAAAGAAGTTTTCACTTCAAAAATTATGTTAATGTATTACAATGAAAAATTTTTGCTCTAGTAAAAATCCAATGAATTCAGTTAATTTGAGGTCATTTGATTGAACACAACCAATCAGAACAACATTATACTGAAAACAGATCTCATAGGCTGTTTTCACTCTATCACGTTGCTATGGATACATTATTTATATCGATTTTGACGTTTCAAAAATTTAATATTTCAAAATGTCATGATTTAGTCATAATACTGACGAGAATATTAATGAAATTATAGAAGCTCTGTACTTCTTTTCTATAATAAGCAAAAAAAATTCTATCCGAATAACTGTCGAACATTGATGAATGCTCAAAAATTTTATAACAACTTTCTGAAGCTTGTTGTTTATAGGCAACAGACCTCCGCCTGCGGCGTCGGTCTGTTTTCAAGCAACAAGCTCTCAAAATCTGTTATAAAAATTTTTTCGAACAATTATCAATGTCCTTGGGTTATTACTACTGGGAATAAACCCTGATACTTGCTACGAGAATTGAGGCTATGTAGAAGATGGCCACGGTCAGCGTGAAACTATAAAAAATGTTGAGTAAGTCTCTAGAGTGTACAACGAGTATGGCAGTGGTACGAAAACACTTATCTGATCACTGGAAATCTGATACTGGATGATGCAGGCGTACAGTAATGAATGCTTTCTCATTTCTAGTGCTTTGATAAACTGAATAGTGTTGATAATTTCCTTTCGAAATAATCTGCAAGAAGTGAGAAATGTACACATAAGTGAGTGAACAGTTAGGAGGTGACTCTGCTGCTGGAGCAACTACTCGCACTAGATCTCCTGAAATGCCGCTTCATCACGTTGAATTTTGCACACACTTAGCTTGGGCATTAGCGTATTGGAGTCCCCTATTGTCTTATACTGGCACATATAAGATATTAGCAACTATCGGCCAATCTCAATTTTTTGTAATTTCTGTAAGGTATTCGAAATGTTATTGTACAATAGCCATTTATGCAACATGATAACCATAAAGCAACATTGTTTTGTGAAGGGTCGCTCAACTGTCACCGATTTGACAAATATAACCCAATTTATTGCTGAAAACATCGATGAGCGATCGCAGACTGACGTTGTGTACACCGATTTCTCTAAATCGTTCGGTAGACTGGACCACGTAATTCTAGTGAGTAAATTATCTCGATATGGATTATCACCCTCTCTAATCAAAGTATTCACCTCCTATCTAAACAACAGACACCAGTATGTCGTGTTTAATGGTTATAAGTCAGTTGAATACTTAGCAACATCTGGTGTTCCACAGGGAAGTAACCTGGGCCCCTTATTATTCAATGTCTTCATCAATGATATAGTTGACGATCTTGATGTCAACTGCTTACTATATGCTGATGACTTGAAGTTATTCTGCCAGATTGGTGATAGAAGCGATTGTGTCTCACTTTCAACTAACCTTCGACGTATTGAGAAATGGTGTATAAGTAATAAATTGTCGTTGAATGCTTATAAATGTAAGGTAATGACGTTTTCCTTAAAACGTGAGAAAATCATATATGATTATGAAATCAACAATACTGTTCTTGAACGCCCGGCGACATTTGTTAACTTGGGTGTCACTTTTGATTCTAAACTTTGTTTTATACCTCATATTGAGGCTATATGCTCGTCTGCTAACAAAATGTGGGGCTTCTTTGTTCGAAACTCGCGTGACTTCAACGATCAAGACAGTCTAAAGGCTTTATACTACGCCTAAGTTAGGTCTAAAATTGAATACACAGATGTTATTTGGAGTCTATTTTATGACATACACATTCAGAATTTTGAATCAGTTCAACGAAGGTTTTTGAATTTGCTTTCCCTTAAAATGGATGACATTTACCCACCGGTAGGAGTTCGTACTGGTACACTTCAAACGAGGGATTGTGTGAATAACTTAAGTGCTCGTCGTGACTGTCACTTATTGATATTTCTGTTTAAAATCGTGAATAACAACAATCCCAATCTTCTTCTTAAACTCCAGTTCAATACTCCGAGAGTAGCTTCAAGAGATGTCAATACGTCTTAACTTAATACACCTCGAACAAATATTTTAATATTTTCGCCACTTCACAGGATGTGTTCGATATGTAATCATGTAAGTTACCAGCTTGATATCTTTCATTGCCGCATATCTGTGATTAAAGCATTCTTCTTTGATTGATGATATTATTCTTTGTAATCAATATAATTAAGTTCCTGTTCTGTAGTTGGATTCGTCCTGTTTGAACAGTGTATTAAATAAATAAATAAATAAATAAATAAATAAATAAATAAATAAATAAATAAATAAATAAATAAATAAATAAATAAATAAATAAATAAATAAATAAATAAATAAATAAATAAATAAATAAATAAATAAATAAATAAATAAATAAATAAATAAATAAATAAATAAATAAATAAATAAATAAATAAATAAATAAATAAATAAATAAATAAACATGTGAGAGTGTGATGACGACAAGGCAAGAGATATGCTTAAGCGAGTAATACCAAGTTACTTTCATATGGTAGAAGATCAGTGATCGCATAGGGATGAGTAAGTCTTCATCGAGCACTGAATATTAACTACCTGACAGAGATTCTACAAGACCATTTTGACGGAGCATGATTATTCTTGGAGACGACAGTACCTTAGTAATGTAAAAGGAGCTTGAATACTTGATACAATTGGTCGAAGAGGTATGTTAGGTTTATATAATTTTGAAAACATGATAATTAACATATTCAAAAAAAGGATAAATAAATATTGTAAGTAATTAAAAACCGAAACAAATACTTCAGGGATTTTCTTATCAATTATTTAGTGAATATGAAATTAGAGTAAGTCACAAAGAACATAACGCATTATCAAAATATTTCATTGGTCTAAAATCGAGAATACCAAAAAACAAATAATATTATATAAGTTCTGTTTACATTGGACAAACATCTAAATATTTGGAAAATAGATTAAAAATTCATCAATAAAATAAAAGAAATAAAACAGCATTAATAAACCGAGAAATAGCAAAAAAACATTGATTTGAAAAATATGAATAATATGAAAATAGAAACATTATTGAAACAGAATCGAACATAACGAAAAGAGAGTTTTTAGAAATGATTTATATACATAAAAATTAGATATCTATCAATTATAAGATAGATTTAAGCAATTTGAGCAATATTCCCACTTCTATTTTATAAATTTCAATGTATCTATAAATGATTTAAATTGATAATTGCTTCTTTTTTAAAAAATATTGTAAATTCTTAATAATGTAGTGAATGCCGTAATTAATTATTCATATATCAAGGGTGTCAGATTATAATTTTGATAAAAGCAGAAACGTCAAAAATTATTTCTATAAAAAACACGTTATAAAATAAATATAAAAAGGTTTAAGATATAAAAAATTAAGATTGATTATCGGTCTTTTTTAATTAATAAGGTTGTTGTTACCTTAAAACCTTGCACTGGACCTCTGCATATATAGTCTAAATCTGGCAAAGAGCCTTTTAAAACCAAAAATAAGCCTGCCGAAGATCCTGCAGACAACGCTCTTCTTGGGAAAGTTTCTATTTTAGCGGATTTGGGATATCCTTTCTCTAGCGTCCAACCTTCAGTTTCTTTATCGTGCTGCATATAACTGCCATGAAAATATCTATAGGAAATATGAAAAATATCAGTACGGTTGAATAATCAGAAAAATTTGGGGGCAAAATGGAATCCAATTAGAAACGCTCTGACTGAAGGTGAGTTAATTGGGATTTTCAAGCACACATTGAAGAAATGTAGCATATTCTCTCCTTATGAAAATGACTATACTGGTTGATGCGACATTGATATGAATTACATTTTGATAATATAATAATACAATTACTCTTTCCTGTATATTATTAATAAATCTGTATTGCATTAGTTTCATTCTTTAGTGCTTTGTTATATTACAAAAGACAAGTATTAGTTAAAAACAGTTCAAAAAAGTTTCTGCAGGCTGCTTCAAATTGAAATTGATAATTAACACTGTCTAATCTTCGGTTTCAATGAAAAACCACAAACGCTAATTTTTGTTTCCACGTATCATCAAAACATATCAAAGAATCGAAAGGTTTTTCCTAACAGTACACCTTGAAATCTTTAATGTAATGTTCCATTTTTTCAACATAACTGAGAATGTGAAGATTAATTCATAATTACGCTTCCTATGACTTTTCACAAGCATTAGCAGTACACTTTTTTGAGTTCAGTATTGTATCTCTAAAGTTTGTACTTGGATTGAAGATATGCGAAAGAAAGAGAATTATTCAAGTTAAAAAGTACGAACTAGGAATCCCTCCATCAAAAATGAAATATACTCAAATTAGTTATACCCAATTAATATTACTAACATATGTATGAAGCCTCTTTAATTTTTTAAGCATTTTTGAATTATTTCTGGCATGTTCCGAATTTTTTTGTTGAATAAATATACTGAGAAAATGATATAATTAAATCCCTTTTGTTTGTTAATATTTTAAATTTCAGTAAATGTTATAGTTAAGAATCAAAATAAAAAATTACGAATATCAAAGAGCAAATTATTCAACTCACTGTATTCATAAGTAAAGGTACTCTGAAGTATGTTTTATGGGTATTATTGTACTAAAAGGGATGCATGTTCTAGGAGGTTACTTCAAAAAAATTCAGAAAATAAAAAACATTTGTCACAATTTATTTATTTTCACCAACAATTGCTGGTTCAATAGGAATATCTACTACCGTGGGAATAATCAAAATGAACCTTTATACTAAGAAAGGTTTGCCATGTTTGGTTGAGGTACTCAAACATGTTTTTTACGAAAACTACTTATAGGCTGAAATGTATTTATATTTTGTGTCTGATTAATTTAATACGTTAACAAGATGAGCACCACCCTACAATGCAATAATAAAGAGAGAGAACTTTTGCTCAGAAATAAATGCATTGGCAACAACGGTCCTGTTTCGTGGACATCGTGATCCTTTGACCTGTTCTTATGGGCTATTTAATTGAGGGTTACATTTTTAGTTATATACTCTAATATTTTCCAAAAAAATTCACATTTCCAAGTCTCTATTGCTTACACTTTCCCAGAGAGCAATGTTTTCCATATTAATTTGTGACAGTCATAATAAAATAAGTACCTCGTACTGCATTAGTGGATTACAATATGCTAAATTTTTAGCCGAATTTTAAAAGGCTTATGAAAGACATTAAGTATGATCCCAATGAAGGAAATACAGATAAATATTTGATCCCTCTCACATCATAACTTAATAAAACATCATTCAGCTTGGATACCATAAAATTACTTACACTTTTTCTCTAAAAAGTTCAGTTCTATCCAACATATTAAATGTAAAGCATAATCCCTCTTCTGTTATGATGGGAGTGAATAAATTATAACAAGTTTCATTTAATAGAGTCCATGAACAAGTGAAAAAAATTTCTTCAAATTGTGGAGCGATCTAAAATCAAAATAATTGAGTACTAAAAAGTTTCTGGGAATATGAGAGCTGTCTTTCTACTTTAGAAAAGTGTTTTTCCAATTATCTAAACCTGAAATTCATAATATATTGTAAAACAAGTATCACAATCACTCGTTTTGTAATACTGTATAGAAAGTTACCAAAAATGATGCTGAAATGGTTATTTTGTGAAACTGTTTTCGACGTCACAAAGTAAATTTTGTATACCTACGTGAATTATGAAAAGATTATTATATGTTCGATATAATTAGGCATAAAATGCATTTGCCGTTCTATTAATACTTAATTGAAAACTAAAAAGGCAACTCCCGTACTATATCTTTAAAATCACTTACGCTCATGAGATAATCAATAGTTTTAATGTCCGCAAAGTAGTCACCCTCAGTGTACAAATGGTTATCACATATAAGACTGCTATCTGAAAAACGTTTCATCCTGAAAAAAATACGAAACATTGAGTCTACAATATGAAACACCTCAATTATTTCGGAATCAAAAGCTTTCACGAATTTTGGTTTATGAGGGTTTTGTAATAAGGCCATTCTTATGGTTGTGTTTATGTTGTTAACAGATCATCCGATTTTATGGAAGAATATTGAACTTTATTAATCCTCAAATATACTGACTATCGGTGGATGATCCTTGGCTCTAAATCATCCGATATGGGACTGCATGTGTCACCAGATTGATGAGGAGTCAATGAAGGAACTAGGGCTCATCAAGTACCCAAACCAACAGCCTCTTAAGATATTCAAGGTGCTACAAGCAAACCTGCAGCACAAAAAGACGGCCAAGGCTGTTCTACATCAAAGGGTTGTGACCGATAACAGCGAGATCATTCTGATCCAAGAACATTGGATGAACAAAGGTAAAATACTGGGGCTAAATATTAGGGAAATGGGACTGATAATGGGAACTAATTGTACTAAAGTAAGAACTTGTATCTGCTACAGATCTAAATATAATCATGGAACTTTGTACAGGTGACATGTTAATACCAAGATTAAATTTGAAAAAGATGGGGAGGTAATAGAGATACAAATAGTGTCTCTTTATCTTCCCATCGACTCAGAAGAACCATTACCGGGAGTTAACATGAAGAACCTGATGGACTACGCCAAACGATACAAATGTTGGATGTTGTTGTAGAAACTAATACCAACGCACACCACTTCATCTGGGGCAGCAAGGACAACAACACTAGAGGTAAGAAACGATTTGACTATTTATATACTACTGATCTTGATATTGCGAATGTGGGCAACATGCCAACATTTAGAACATTGAGAGGGGAGTCATCGATAAATGTAACTCTCTGCACTCTACGAGCCGGGGAAATGATAAGGTATTGGCATGTATTGAATGAACCGTCTCTGTCTGACCATACTTCGAAATAGATGTAGAAAAGTCGGCTATTAGAACATACAGGGATCCTAAGAGTACCGATTGGGTAACTTACAAAGAGGACCTGCTTTTTAAAATCCGCACACACCTAGGCAGACCTAAAACTGCCGAGGAGTTAGAAGGAACAGCACCATGGTTGCAACTGACCATAGTGACTTCCTATCACAATAACTGTCTGATAAGGGTGAGTCGCTCTCCCACACAAGCCGTCTGGTGGAATAAAGAGCCTGACAAACGCTAAGAAAAGAATCAAGACATATTTTTAACAACGCTAAAAAAACGGGTAACTGGGAAGCATGGAAGGCTAAATTAGGTGTGTATAATGAAAGAATAAAAGAATCAAAAAGATGCTGGAGGGAATTCTGTGAGGACATACAAGGTGTCCCTGACAGGGTCAGAATTAACATGATTCTCAAAAGGGACACTTCTAATAAAATGCGCTCTATCCAGTTGCCGAGCGGAAAGTTCACAAATACTGAGGAGGAGGCTTTAGAGCACTTCCTTCGTATGCACTGTCCAGTCTTGGCAAAGATAGATTCAAATTACGATAACGGGCCGGTATCCAAAACAAGGACTATCACAGTGAACTGGAAACTAACAAATGAGATTTTCAGACCCCATCTTAATAGATGAGCTGTAGATTCATTAGACCCTTACAAAACTTCTAGACCAGATGGCATACTTACCAAGTTTTCAAAAAGGGTATTGACATCGCCCTTTAGTTCTGATATTACGCAGGGTATATACCAATTACATGGAGAGAGTCAAAGGAGGTGTTTATTCCCAAACCAGGGAAAGAAACGTACACCCAGGCCAAATCCTACAAACCAATAAGTGTGACATCATTCATGGTGAAAACCATGGAAAAAGTGATACAAATGCATCTGCAAGAAGAAGTACTTAAGAGCATTCTTCTACACAGACTACAATGGGCCTATCAGGCAGGGAAATCAGGAGTCCTGCATAATTTGGTCTCTGAAGTAGCTACCATGTTCAAAAAAAGAGACATCGCATCGTCTCAAGTGCTAGTAGGCAACACGAGTGTGTACTCAGTGGATTTAGATCAAGTCATGTTCGTACCTACTTTGACGCACTCTGAAATATTCTATAACTTTCATGCTATAACCTAGGACTTTGACGCACTCTGAAATATTCTATAACTTTCATGCTATAACCTAGGAAACAACTTTGAGGATAAGAAGCGTTTGTACATGCATGAAGGAGTGGTTGCATTTGCGGTAATGAGATTGCGACTTGTTTATTACGCGTCTTGAATATGGATATTATAGAAAAAATGAACGTTTATTTGGAGCGATAACAGTACTGCCCAAAATAAAAAAACAGAATGATTGTATTTATTTATGAGTTTTTGGTGAGTTATGGACTCGTTGACACTATTGAACATAGGTACCTTGTCAGTTGGTCATAGCCTTCTGCAATACGATGATACCTGAAGTCTTACACAATGTAATACTGTCAAGTACACACATAGGCCAATTTAAAGTTGTAGATATGTCACAGAAAAGAATGTGTATGTACAGGGTGTCCCAAATTGGTGTGTTTTGCAGGGTATCTCGTAAACTAAAAGACATAGAAGAAAAGCAGTTAAGATGTTATGACTTCTTTTTTTGTTAAAGTAACGAAAGCCTAATTAAATCTTTAGTAACTCCCTGCAGTTGGAAGATACAGGGCGATTATTGAAAACTGTCGAAAACTACAAAGTACTATAACTTCTTAATTAAGAAAAATATAAAAAAACGTTATAAAAACTTTCGATAGATATAATATTAAAGAGTTCAGTGGCGCACAGAATTTTTTTGTTAGGGGGCTCACTAAGGAAATATAATGCAAACTTATGTTTTTTTAAATGGGACACCCTGTATATTTTGACGTTTTTCGTTTTCTTTTTTAATTCTCATTCACCTGATATGACATATTATATATCCATTTTCAACGGTTGGAGCTACAGTGCAAATAAACCATTTATGGATGTTATCAGGTGAAACACACTTAAAAATTGAACACTCAGTAATGAAATTTAACATTTGATTATAAGGATACTGATGGGTGACAATTTTATTTATCAAAATTATAATTAATAAAAAATAAAACTAGATTAAAAAAATAAAAACAATAAACTTATGAAACAACAAGAAATATTGTAACAACTTATCTACCTATAACTAATTTTATTAGAATGTAAAAATTACATTAAATGTTCAAAATGTCCACCGTTTTCATTGATTAAAAAGTTTTTCGTTTAAATAATCTTCAACCAATTCAGCATTACCAAAAATAAAATCAGTGAACAGTGAAACAAAGTAGGTAAATATAGCTGATTATTGATGCCATGGACATAAATACGACAAAAAAATACAACAGCTCTAACTTTCCACGAAAACTCAAAAAAACATACATTTAATTTTGAAAACACAAAAATTATAGGGTCGGAACACAATACAAAAAAGAGGGAAATTTTAGAATCAATAGCTATCCAAAAAAACCAGCATGCCATTAACAATAAAAACGATTTAAACAACCTCAGTAAGATATATCTATCAGTACTGTAAATAGTTTTAATGTGTATGTACGTTATGGATTATTTGTTGTGAATATTGGTTTTCGTAGAGTGATAAGAATATTTTATGTTTTAACGAAGTTCGTGAATGGATATTTTAATGTACATTTCATCAATTATTCTACGTTTGGGGTAAGTGAAAAATATTTTTGTTGTATTGTATCTCTCAGTGAAGAAATCACTTTATTTTAGATGTAGATATATTTTGAAAAAGGCTTGAGTAAGCCGAAATGTAAATAAATGATGGTAATCCCAACTTAAACCGTCTTTTTGTATTTATATTTTATAAAAACGACCTAAAACCAAGAAAAACTTTAGCCAGTTGGCCCATGGCTTGGTTTGTGATTTTTTTCCAGACTCTTCTGTCCCTTGTCTTTTCTCTCCAATTAGTAATATGGCTCTGTTCTATGTCCCTCATTACTTCGTCTTTCCATCTTGCTTTTGGTCTATCTCTTCCCTTTCTTCCTCCTATTCCGCTGTTAATTATTTTCTTTGGTATTCTATCGTCATTCATCCTCATACTGTGGCCTAATCATCTAAGTATTTATCCTTTAGCAACTGTTATTATATGTGCTTATTTAAATAATTCTAGTATTTCTCTATTTGTTCTTCTTTCCCATCCTTCCGTTGTTCTCTTTCCTCCATTTATTTTCCTTAATATTTCACTTTCCCATACTCCTAGCAGCTTCTCTTTTTTTGTCCCCAATGTCCATACTTAACTTGAAAATAATATTATAGGTCTAATAATTGTTTTGTATATGCCTATTTTGAGATTTTGGAAATACTTCTATTGTGTATTATTCTTTTAAGATAATGAACGCACTGATTCCCTGGCATTCTTCTTCTTTGTATTTCTGTTTATTTCTGGTTTTCTGTAGAATTCTGTCCCTAAGTATGTAAACTGCTCTACTTCTGCGAATTTGTATCTGTTTCCTGTTTCTGTTGTTATGTTTAAAGTACTTTGCTGATTGTATTCTTTTTCTAACCATGTCATATATTTCGTCTTATTCTCATTTATTTCTAATCCCACCTGAAGTGCCATTTTTTCTAATTCTAATATTACTTTCTGTAGCTCTGTTTTCCCTCTGATTACGATTACTAAATCATCTGCAAAGGCCAGACATTGATATTTTTTTTTATACAATAACCCATTTCTATTAATTTCGGCTTTTCTTATGACATATTCTAGTGCACAGCTGAACAATATCGACGACAGGGGATCTCCCTGCCTTAGACCTTCTTGCACGTTGAACTTGTCGGATGTTCTTGTTCCAACCCTCACTATATTATCCGTTTCTTTTAATGTTAGTTTTACTAATCTAAAGAGTTTTTCTTTTATTCCTAGTTCGTTTAAGGCTATATATAGTTGTTTTCTCTTTATTCTATCATATGCTTGCTTAAAGTCTATGAATAGCACATATGTTTCTTTATTATGTTCGTAGCTGTCTGCCTGTAGCTATTTTAAGGTAAATATCTGATCTATAACTGATCTTCCTTTTCGGAATCCACACTGGTATTCTCCTATTTCCTCCTCCAATTTCCTAGCAAGTTGATTTTTGAGATGTGTGGCTAAGATTTTGTATGCAACATTTAACAGAGCGATACCTCTGTAGTTTGTACAAACCATTTTTCTCCTTTTTTATAAATTGGAATTAGTACCGCTTCATTCCAGTCTTTGGGAAATCTTTCTTGCGCCAAAATTTTTTCAACCAGCTGGTGTATCCACCTGCTTATGGTTTCGCCTCCATATTTTAGCATTTCTGCTGTTATCTGGTCATTCCCTGGACTGTTGCTGTTTTTTAGCTTATTTATTATTTCCTCAATTTCGGTTAATGTTGGTGGGTCTTCTACATATTGGGTGTTTTCTTCTCCTAGATCTTCCCATTCTATCTCATATTCCACGTTCCTCGCAGGACTTAAAAGTTCTTTAAAATATTCCTTCCACATTTTTATAATCTCTTGCTCATTTCCTATTAATTTCCCCTCTTTATTTTTGTAATACACCGGTCTCAGTTGGTAGCCTTTTCTTTCTCTTTTGATTCCCTGGTACAGACTTTTAATTTCTTTATTATTGTAACTTTCGTCTATGTCTGTCAAGTTTTTCTGTATACTCTCTTTTCTTATACCCTATTAATTCCTTACAGTGTTTCCTCTATTCTGTATATATTTGTTTTGATTCTTGTGTTTCTTTCTTTATCATTTCTAGTCTTCTGGTTTTTCGTATCTCAATTTCTTTTTGGCATTCTTCATCGAACCACTTTTTCCTTCCTGATGGAGTTTTTTCGTGGATGTGTCCAATTGTTGCCTCTGTGCATTTTTTGCACAGAAAACAATTAACCAGCTATCAGACATAAATAAGATCGGTGATAGCAAGAAAACGCACTTATTTAACCGTAAGGCAAATAATATGTTTATTGTTTGAAAATTGTTTATTTTGGTATAAGAATATCTCTTTTTAACAATTTTGACACTTATCCCCCTTGGTAATTCGGCTCCTCAATTGTATCTGCAAGCTCTTCGAGTATATCAAAATTATCATCTGACAACTCTTGTAGAGCGAAATAAAGTTCCCATGATCTACTACTAAGTGTATTTCAGTCTTCTAACATATCATGAACATATAAAGATTTGTGTTCGGTTTATGTAGTTTTTCCGCGCCTTGATTTGTGTGCATCTTTCATTGCATCTGTTTGGTTAAATTTTTTCAACAATTTACTCAAAGTAGGTTGGTATGTATATTATTAAAGACATCACAAGTTTCTTAATAACATTTTCCCGTCATCCTAACCTAATATTGTTAAAATCTCAAATAGTTCTTCTTTAGGTAAACAATTAACAGCAACAGTATTGTTACGAAACAGCACACTGGTATAGTCCCTAAAACCGACCCTGTCTAAGCCAGGTATAATAGTTAAAATTATGGCGGATACGCAGTTATAAAAAACTATTTACGATTGAGACTATCTTATCTAGAACTGGTTTTTGTGACCAGAGTTATCTAGAAAAGGGCAGAAAAATTATTGGTGTGTATAAGCCGCAGCCTGGAATTTACTAGTAAAAATGGCTTTAATATAAATAAGGACCGATCAGCGGAAGAGTTAGTGGATAATTTGACATCGTGAGATAAACAAATAAATTAGTGAATATAAATTAGTGAACTGTTTATATAAATTAGTCTAAGTGAATATACTGTATATATAAATTAAGTGTTAGTGATTAGTGAGTTAGTGTTTAAATAAATTAGTAAGTAGCCATACCGAGTGTTTGAAATTTATCCCACCCGTAATAAAAACTTTTAATAAATAAGAAAAACATTACAATATGTATTTCATAGAATTATCGTCAAAGTTCTTATTCTTGCAATGAGTTTTCTTATCGTATTATTTTAACTTCGCTGGATACAATGTAAATTTAGCGTTAACTATAACAGACAAGATGAAAATAAATAGGATTTGAAAAATAGAAAAATTTATAGCATAACTCATTTAAAATAATAACAATGTTCATTGGATTTCCCGAATTTTACAAAAAAATTAATTCAACCATAAGATCGTACCTTACAAACTAAAATTCATAAAAATCGTACAAGACGTTTTCGAAATAATAGTAACGGTACATATTCAAGGTTCTATATAATAGTTACTGCCCTTTCATAACCTTATTAATGTTAAACTTTAATATAGATTCCTATCGTGATGAAAGGGCGGTTCAGTCATGGTTATATCACTATTATTATTCCTTTAATTTGGTAATCAATCACGTAGGCAAGGCAAGGTGGTGTTTGGAGATCCCCTGAGGAAAACTCTTGTAAAAATAGATGTACGAAGGTTTCCGGAGAATTAATAGATGTCACCATATAAATGGGTGAAGTTGGGATGTTGTTAACAATTAGTAAAATTGTCCAATTAGTTTTTTTATAAATATCTAGTAAAGGATCATTATGTACACACTTATAGCCAAAATGAGACCTGTATTATACCGGGTGTCATTTTACCTCTGACACAATTATTGTGCAAATATGTATACATAGGTATATGAAAGAATGTGTTTTTTTGAAACAACAGATGATTACCAAATTAATATTGGTTTTAGAGGTCAAACAGTCACATGGGATATCATCAGGGTCAACTCCAGTATCTCGATCCCCTTCCAGATGCAAACATCATTTTATTCAGCCTTCAGCGCCATGAATATTTTTTTACTTTATCAGAATAAGATTCAAACATTTCCCGTCCTTCTTTTCTTGTCGCATTTTCTTCTACTAGTGTTTCTTCTCTAGATTTAATTCTTTCTATTAATTGTCTTTTTAATTTCTACATACAGTTTTTCTCGTTTTTCGTATAACTGTGTTAACAGGAAGTGATTCTACGATGTAAATGTAAGTGAACCTATCTTTTTAATTGATTTGGAATGTTTTCCTTCGATTTTAGGCAGAACTTAAGTTCGGGATGAGGGATGCTTACTTCAGAGCAATAAGTGTGGATTGTGGTAATAAAGTATGAAAGGAAGGCGATGATATGACAGTATGAAAGGACTTGTAATTTCAGTGTAGCTGCATTTGCGACGTAGAAGTTAACGTTGGGATAAAGGAGGACATAGTGTCTTGGATGGATGATACATCATCTGCTTGTTGTCCATGGCATTGATAAGTGGTTCCTCTCTCGTTCACACAATAGGTATCTTAATTTCTGGTAAAAGAAAATTGGTGGTCCAATATTAGGAGCATAGGATCTTCTGCAGATGATCTGGTGAGTAGGGAGATGAAAACGTCTAAGAATTTAACCAACTACCAACTAAGTTGGTTGAGCTCAATCCATTAAATAAATATACAGCGATTATCTATTTAAAAATACGAGCTTGAGCTACTCGCAACGATTCTTGTGTTCGCAGACAGATGTCAGAATGTTAATATGTTAGTAACTTATCTAATCATGATTGCAAATGAACGTTTTGTATAATTTTCTATGCCCCAGCGTAAACAAATCCTAAGAACTTCATTGCTCCATTCTAGATTTTCCTTGAAAAACTTTTTCACTTTCCATTACATTCAGGCCCCCTATTTCGTGAAGATTCTTTCTTCTTGGTCGTATTTTGAGTATTATAACTGATACTGGATACTGTTTTGTACCGCATATCTGAATCATTGAGCTCAGGTTGTCTTCAGATGTTTTCGTTTCTAGAAATTGACAATCGTTATCTGGCCACTGACCAACAAAATAATGAGTATCAGCCACTTCAGCAGTTTTATTAAATATGTATTCACTTCTGTAATTAATGTACATAACAAAATTATCATTAGCTCTTTAAAAATAAATTAAATGTGTCGTAAGACGCTATCTGGTAACCTGGTTTCGTTTCACCCTACATTCAAATTTATGCCAATTTTTGAAAAACTATAGTTACTAAGAATTAGAATACGTAGAAACTTTTAGTGAAATTATGTAAATATAGTTTTACGAAAAGAGGAGAGAAAATTGAGAATAAAAATAAATTATAATGGACGACTTGTCCTAGTAAGGTTTATTGATTACCGTCTCTTACATTCCCATTATAACCTAGTATAGATATTACCATTAACATCAATTGTGAAAGGTCTCTTAAATTTCCAAAAATATTATAGGTATACTTACTCTGCGTCTGTCATATTATTACGATTGTGTTTGTAACGATCATAAGCATCAGTAAAATTATAAACAGTCTGTTTGGTCTTAGTTTCGGAACAAATTGAAATTGCAGGAAATGGAATTTGCCATACTGGAGTAGGACTTCTGGCGAAGCTTACCAACACCGGTGATTGATCCCACTTCATCCACGTCTTTATAATCAGATCGATACAAACGTATAGAGATATACAGAATAATATCACCCACCAAAATCTAAAATACAGATGCAAATATTGTTAGAGTAATAAACTACACTGTGTTCGTTTGAAACCTGTAAAATGTTCATTGCAACAAGAAAATAAGTAGATACAGTCAATTTCTGAAGAGTGAATTATACTTAAATGTCTTTGTCACGTCAAAAAGCTCGCTTTCATATCGGACTATTATACATTCAAAGAAAACTTGCAGTCGTAGCTTTGGAAGTATACCCCAGTATGCACGAGTTATTTTTGACATGATAGACAATGAGTCACCCTCAATTGAAAGATGTTAGACTATAAATGAGCAGAAAGTTTTAAAAAAGATTATTGCATTTAACTAATATAGCATTTAAAGTGAGAAACGCTATTTCATTGTATCTATGATAATATTAAGAAAATATATGATATGGAGAACATAATTTAGAAACAAACACAATTGATGTTACATATTTAAATTGCCATTAACAGTCAAACTGAGACATTTTTTTATATGAATTATTACACTTGAAAATTTTGATTTTTTTAAATGTAACTATAAGAAAAGTGCCACAAAATTAACACAAATATCCTAAGGAGAAAGACAGCATTATATAAGGTGTGCAATAAGAGTAGCGGGATTTTGTTTTTAAATTCTAATTTCGTACGAGGTAGTAGGGTAGGAAGCGTGGGATATCACGCGTAGTCTCACTCTAGGGCGCATCGAACTTTTAGCATGCGCATGTATTACACAAACGGTGATTCTATTGTGAGTGCTCAGCGTTTATATCATGTGGAATGCGGAGTATCGTACTCGCCACACACAAAGTTACGATAACTATGGCACTTGAGATCATTACAGATCTCACACACCCACAACTGGTGATAGAAAGATCTGCCCAAGAGGCAATTCTTAGAATATCTAAGGAAGGTTCACGCAATGAGAGTATTAAAAATCAGGGAGCCTGGTCATCTCTAACAAAATACATATCATCAGCGAATCTTCCCAGTGACGAAATGATCAAGAAAGTAAGTATCGAAAAGAATTTCACTACGACGCTAAATAAGAGAAGAGAATGGGAAAGGGAATACACCACCCAAACTCTCAAAGGAAACACCATTAGATGGTATACAGATGGTTCTAAAACCACCACTGGAGCAGGCGCTGAAGTATTTGCGCCTGGCACCAGATACTCATTAGAGTTAGGTTAATTCCCGAGCATCTTTTAGGCAGAAATACTTGCGATCGAAAGATGCGTGGAAATGATCCTAGAAAGAAACTATCAGTTGAAGTCAACAAATCAAATTAATAATATTTACAACAATTTGAATGGTCAGAAATTCACTATTTTCCATCAAAATATATGTAGCGTAAACAAAAACCTGGATAAATTGAAAATATTTTTACATCAACTTTAATTTTCCTATGATTGCATAGTTTTGAGTGAAACCTTTACTGTGCATGACTACAGCTTGTTTCACCTTGAAAACTACGACTTACTATATAGTGAGGGTAATATAAACAAAAATAATGGAGTTATAGTTTTTATTAAAAATAAATTTGAATATAAACATAATGTGATATCTATAGGAATGTGTCGTGCCATACAAGTAATATTAAAAACAAAAAATAGTAATCAAATGGCTATAACCTCCATATATAAGCCTCCACCAGTTAATGATGATGCATTTCTCTGTGATCTCGAGACATACCTAGAAAAAGCAAGTAAATTAAAAATTACCGAGCACATTTTAATCGGCGATATCAATATAAATTTGAAATCGACTAGCGACAATGTTTCCAATTATTTGAATATTATGGAAGAGTACGGCTTTTGTTCTCTAATAAATAAGCCCACTAGAGTTTATGGTTTGTCTGAAAGTTGCATCGATCACATTTTTTATAGTAGCAGGAAGAACAACGTAGATAATTGCATATCATCTGTGTATGACACATTTATAAGTGACCATAGGGGGATTTTTGCATTTAAATCATCATCTCCAACATTAAAATCCCAAAAGGAGCATACTATAAAACACGTAAACTATAACAAACTGAAACAACACTTGCGCAAACATGATAGGACCGAATATAAAAACCATATTGACGTAGATCAAAAGGCAACTTACTTAATAAAAACTCTAAGCTCAATCTAACACGATTGCGACGAAAGTGAGTCGTGGGTTCATGAAAAGGAAAAAATGGATTACAAAGGGTGTAATAACTTCTATTCAGAGAAGAAATAAACTCTACAGGGAACTTTCTAAAGACTCTGGAAATGTCGAAAAAAAGAGAGAGTACTTAAATTACAGGAGAATTGTCGATAAAACTATTAAGGCAGCAAAGTTCAATTATTACTCAGAGCGAATAACAGAAAGTGAAAATAGTTCGAAGTAATTGTGGACTCTGATAAAAGGTTGTAAAAATAGTAATAATAATCAAAATAAAGATAAAATAGATGAAATAGTTACAGAGGATGGAGCCACGGCTAAGGAACCTATACATATGAAGAAAAATTAGCAAGAGAATTAAACTAATCCTGTCTGCAAAAACGATCGAATTCAGATGAATACATCCTTCTTTTTAACACCTGTAACAGAGTCAGAAGTATTAAACATTATTAAAACATTAAAAAACAAAAAGGCACCAGATATAGACAACATTACATCTGAAGCTATCAAAGAAAATGCAGAAGTGATCGCTCCATATTTAGTAGATTTGATCAATTCCATTTTCGAAACAGGGAAGTGCCCAGCAGAATTTAAAAAGGCCATAATCACTCCAATACTTAAAAAAGGGGATAAAAAATGTTCATCAAACTACAGACCTATCTCACTAATATCAACAGTTGCAAAAATTTTCGAGAAATCCCTAAAATCTAGGTTAACTGCATATTTAAATAGATACAATATTTTATCACAATCTCAATTTGGTTTCCGGGAAGGACTTTCAACAAGTGATGCTATAGTTGCCTTGATAAACCAAATATATGCCTCACTGGATACAACTAAGCCATCAATATGCGTGTTCCTGGATCTTGCCAAGGCATTCGACACCGTATCTCATAGTCAGCTCCTGGTGGCCTTGGAGGATATATAGGAATTCGCGGAGTTCCATTGGACTAATTTAAAAGTTACTTGAGCGATAGAGAACAAGCTGTTGAAATAGAAGCTTGTATTAGCCACAATAGGAGAATCAAATTTGGAGTGCCTCAGGGCACAGTTCTGGGACCAACCCTATTCCTAATATATATTAATAACTTGTTTCATTTGAAAACTAAAGGAAACATCATTGGTTTTGCTGACGATACGGCGATATTTTACCAGGGTAATACGTGGCAAGAGCTGAAGGAAGAAATTGAGACAGATTTTAACAATATTTCTGAATGGTTTGACTGTAGGCAGCTAACGATTAATTTTCAAAAGACGTTTTTTGTCCCATTCTGTAGCTATAAAAATAGGTTACCCCAATTTACCGAGTTAAGAATAGACAAGTCAGGAAAAAAATAATAAAATTGAGTAATAGTATTAAATATCTAGGAGTAATTATAGACTCCCACCTTAGATGGGATTTACATATAAATAATATTGCAAACAATTTAAGACCACTATTATACAAAATCAAATATATGAGAACTATGTTGAAACCTGCTTATCTGAGAGTAGTGTACCACTCACTTGTTGAATCCAGGATTAACTACGCTATATTGTGCTGGGATTCCGCATCAAAAACACACCTGAAAAAATTAGAAGTCATACAAAGAAGGTTTTTGAAAATAATTTACAAAAAAACAAATACTTACCCAACTACATAACTCTCTATTCTCAGAAACATCGTTATTGGATATTAGAAAAACATATTTCTACAATGTCGTTATATACATTTATAAGAATAAATCAACACTACTCCAGACAATCGATCACAATTACAACACCCGATACAAACTTAACGAAAATATAGAAATTGCTATAAAAAACAAAACCATTGGACAAAAATCATTGAAATTTCTAAGTACCATAATTTATAACTTTTTACCAACCGCATACAAAAATTATTTATTAGAAATTAACTCGATAGGGCTTTTCAAATCATATATGAAATCATTTATCTTACATGTTGAGAGGTCTACTGTTCACTCCCTGATTGAGAGAGATATTTTAAATGTGTAGATTTAAGATGTAACCAAAAAAAAATGAGATATAAACGTTGGAAGCAATAAAGGAATACTCAATTAGACAAAAGAGTGTAATACATCTAGCAGCAAATTTAAATAGGGATAAAATGTATTTGAAACGTGAATTAAAGGAGAGAACGCTCGCGCGCAACCTATACAGGTCTTAAGCGAGTTGTAGTATAATGTGTTTGTTCAATACCTGTTGTGATTTGTATTATTGTATCTGCTTTACCAGATTTGTCGTAATAATTGTCTTGTTATACATACTGTTTATTGTCTTTGCTTTACATTCATATATTCTAATACGTAATTCAATTCTTGAATATTTTTAGTAGATGTAGTTTTTTTTATACCACAAACAAGTATGTACCTATACTTCCGTGGTTATTTGGTTTATTCGGATGATATTGTTTTATCTTATATGTGTATTGTTAATATTATGTATATTTTTTCCAGAATAAACTTATTATTATTATTATTATCAGAAATGTGACATATCGATCCATTCTGATAGTCAAGCAACTATCAAAGTATTGAGTTCTTATGTCATTGACTCAAGGTTGGCATGGGAGTGCCGAAGGAAACTTTATGAATTAGGCAAGAATAACAGGGTCTCTTCAATCTGGATTCCTGCCCACTCGGGAATCACGGGAAATAAGAGGCTAATACACTTGCCAGGAAAGAAGCACAAACGTTCTTTATTGGCCCGGAGCCTTTCTGTGGTGTAGGAAAATGCTGCAATAAGTAAGAGTTTCGGAAGAAAGAGGAAACCGAAAGAGTACATTCCAAATAGTTCCTGCGGAACTTTGACACTGCTAGATCCAAAAAATATTTGGAACTCGGTAAAAAATAAGCTACATTTCCTCAAGGGCTTTCCTACAGGACACTGCCGCCTTAGGGAGCACCTAATGAGAATGGATCTAGCAGAAATCGACGAGTGTAGATTCTGTGGGGAGGAGGGTGAAACTCTTGATCACCTAGTTCTGGAATGCCTCGCCATTGCAAGCCAACGCAAGAAATGCTTCGGACAAGAAACTTGTAAGAGTGAGGATCTAACCTCGTTGAAGCCATCCCAAATACTAGAGTTCATTAGAACCCAGGAACTGGGAGGCGAGCTGTAGTAGAAGCGGGAACAGCTCTTATAGGGTAGCATAATAAACCTTAGGGTTCAATGCATTGTAACCCCATTAAAATCTAATCTAATCTAAAGGGTTTCAACTCAAAATTTTGAGTGTTTTTAAATGAAACTCACGGTCTCTAGTTAATTCAACAATATAATACAAGTTATTGAAAATTCTAAAAAAATGACAATTGTTTCGATAAATCAATATCATCGTCAGAATGACAGAAGTTACATTTCATTTGATGCCTACCTGATTTTTAGTAGTTATTTTTGGCTAGACCAAGAAGTGACCTAACTTGTGATTGACTTAATATATGTTAATAGAAAAAAAAGAAGATGTGATATTACAAATATTGACCGTGATCGATCGCTACAGGCTTAGATATTATTAGCCCTATGGTGATATCCTGGATATCATTTTTCCAATTAAGATCAGTATAACTGTGCAATGATATAGAAAACCAGGAAAACTATATCTGCTGATCTTTACAATTATCACTTAAGAAGACAGTTTATTAGTGGAGAATTCCCTAGATTCAACTGTTCATTGTTCATATTGTGGGTTTCTTAAATGTCTTCTAATTTCCAGTTCTTCAAGGAAATCCAGTTCTTGTTTCTTTTCACAAATATGCAGTACTTCTAGTTCTGTGTTAGGTGTCAATGAATAATTGGTGTCAAGTAGATGTTTTGCGTAGTGGGATTTATCTGGTTGTTTTAATCTGTATGCTCGTAAGTGCTCACTGTATCGTATTTCAAAATTCCTAAGGGTCTCACCCAAATAGACAGCATTACATTCTGGACATTAGAGTTTATGTATACCTGACTTCTTTAATAGTGGTATTTTTGTTTTTACATTTAACAATTTTGTACTAACGTTACTTTCTGTTTTAAAAGAAATTGTTGTATTCGTTGCTAAAGATATTATCTTTGAAATATTATTCGAAATATTTCCTGCATATGTGATGGTTTTATAAGTTGTAATTTCATCAGCTTGTTTAGGATATATTAGTTGTAATGCCACTTTTTCCTCTTTTTTACTAATTAGCTTATTTATCATATCTAATGGATAACCGTTAGATGTTGCTATTTGTCTAATTGTATTAATTACATTTGTTCATAGGAACTGAAAAAGATCTATGTATCATTGAATTATATGCTGCTAGTCTGTGTGATACAGGGTGGAATTGAATGGAATTGTCACATCAGTCTGTGATGGTTTTCGGTAAATTGAATAATCGAGTACATTATTAACTCTTTGAATTTTTAAATCAAGAAAATTGATTTAGCTATTTTCTTCAATTTCTAATGTAAATTTAATTTTCGGGTGTAAATTATTGATGTGGTTGAAAAATACATCTAATTGTCGTTCACTACCCATAAAACAAGCTAATATGTCATCTACATATCTATACCAAAATAAAATATTACTTTCAAAGATCTTTCTTTCTAAATTGTCCATAAAAATGTTTGCTAAAATAGGTGATATAGGGCTTCCCATTGGTAAACCTTCATTTTGAATATATATCTTATTGTCAAAAGTGAAATAATTCTGATTAATGCATACATCAAATAAATTAAGTATATCTGATATTATTCCTGGATTAATATTTTTATCTTCTAGTAATTTTCTTACAAGTATTAGACATTCTTTAGGATGAATTTTAGTAAACATATTAGTTACATCGAACGAAATGAGTTTATAGTTATCTTGCAAGTGGATTGCTTTCAACTTTTTGATTAGTTCTATTGAATTTCTAATTGAGTATTGAGATTCATATCCGTAAGTATTGAGTATATTGTTAAGCTTCTTCGCCAATATATTATTAGGAGCATTAACATAAGAGACTACAGGTCTAATTGGTTTCGTTATTTTATGTAATTTAACTGTTCCATATAATTGTGGACAATGAGGATTCTTATGTATGATAGACCTCTTTTCGTAATCATTTAAAAGATAATTTGAATTATTAACAATATCCCTTACATTATTAGAAAACTTCTTTGTTGGGTCTGCTTTAAGAACTTTTACATCGCTGGATTCTATAATGTTATAAACTTTGGAATTGTAATTTTCAGTCGTCAAAATGACAGTAGCGTTCCCCTTATCAGATTTTGTAACTGTTAGGTTATTATTCTCTATCTTCTTTTTTATTGCATTTAAAACTGTAATGTCATTTTTTGTTTGACGTTTAACTTTTGAAGGTTCAATATTTTTGATTAAATTGGCAATTTTTAATTTCTCATAAAGAAAATTATTTGAATTAGATTTTAAAACTATTTCTGACTCTGTAGCTATAATTTGTTTAATATTATTCGTAAATTTAGGTGGTATGCTGTACTTTAAACCTTTATTTAAAAATTCTATTTCACTATTTGTAAAATTAGTGTCTGAAAGGTTTTCAAATCGTGGTGCAAAGTGTGTTGGTATGTAGGTACTTACAGTTTCATGATGTTTTGAGTATTGAATTTTATGTTGTGTGTGTTCAAGTTTCTGTAGCTTCTTTTCTTGTTTCTTAAATTTCATATGCTTCATCGTGCTGACATTTTCTCTAATTTTGTCATCCAAACAGTCAAATTCTACTGGATGTAATTGGAATGTGAGTTCTGAATGTACAACTTTTATGTAGTTGTCTAAGGAGTCTCTAACTTTGAACCATTTCTTACATTCTGATTTTATCCAAACTCGTTGAGCACATTTTATAGCTTTTTGTGCTTGTGGTGTTTTAGTGTGACATTTTATATTCACATAATTTGGTATTACCTTTTTCCTAAGGCATTCTTGGTTAAACCAAATGTTTTGTGATGCTTTGTAACGTTTTTGTAGTAACTTCTGGTACACCACAAGCACAAAAAGCTATAAAATGTGCTCAACGAGTTTGGATAAAATCAGAATGTAAGAAATGGTTCAAAGTTAGAGACTCCTTAGACAACTACATAAAAGTTGTACATTCAGAACTCACATTCCAACTACATCAAGTAGTATTTGACTGTTTAGATGACAAAATCAGAGAAAGTGTCAGTACGATGGAACACACGAAATTTACGAAACAAGAACAAAAGCTACAGAAACTTGAACACACACAACATAGAATTCAATACTCTAAACATCATGAAACTGTAAGTACCTACATACCAACACACTTTGCACCACGATTTGAAAACCTTTCAGACACTAATTTTACAAATAGTGAAATAGAAATTTTGAATAAAGGTTTAAAGTACAGCATACCACCTAAATTTACGAATAATATTAAACAAATTATAGCTACAGAGGCAGAAATAGCTTTAAAATCTAATTCAAATAATTTTCTTTATGAGAAATTAAAAATTGCCAATTTAATCAAAAATATTGAACCTTAAAAAGTTAAACGTCAAACAAAAAATGACATTACAGTTTTAAATGCAATAAAAAAGAAGATAGAGAATAATAACCTAACAGTTACAAAATCTGATAAGGGGAACGCTACTGTCATTTTGACGACTGAAAATTACAATTCCAAAGTATATAACATTATAGAATCCAGCGATGTAAAAGTTCTTAAAGCAGACCCAACAAAGAAGTTTTCTAATAATGTAAGGGATATTGTTAATAATTCAAATTATCTTTTAAATGATTACGAAAAGAGGTCTATCATACATAAGAATCCTCATTGTCCACAATTATATGGAACAGTTAAATTACATAAAATAACGAAACCAATTAGACCTGTAGTCTCTTATGTTAATGCTCCTAATAATATATTGGCGAAGAAACTCAACAATATACTCAATACTTACGGATAAGAATCTCAATACTCAATTAGAAATTCAATAGAACTAATCAAAAAGTTGGAAGCAATCCACTTGCAAGATAACTATAAACTCATTTCGTTCGATGTAACTAATATGTTTACTAAAATTCATCCTAAAGAATGTCTAATACTTGTAAGAAAATTACTAGAAGATAAAAATATTATTCCAGGAATAATATCAGATATACTTAATTTATTTGATGTATGCATTAATCAGAATTATTTCACTTTTGACAATAAGATATATATTCAAAATGAAGGTTTACCAATGGGAAGCCCTATATCACCTATTTTAGCAAACATTTTTATGGACAATTTAGAAAGAAAGATCTTTGAAAGTAATATTTCGAAAAATATTTTATTTTGGTATAGATATGTAGATGACATATTAGCTTGTTTTATGGTTAGTGAATGACAATTAGATGTATTTTTCAACCACATCAATAATTTACACCCGAAAATTAAATTTACATTAGAAATTGAAGAAAATAGCTCAATCAATTTTCTTGATTTAAAAATTCAAAGAGTTAATAATGTACTTGATTATTCAATTTACCGAAAACCAACACAGACTGATGTGACAATTCCATTCAATTCTAACCACCTAGTGTCACACAGACTTTACTTTAAAAATAAACTATAGTATATCTCTTATTTTTAGCTATTGCAATAATTATTTTACATTTACAAACCAAAACAGTTTTTCAATACAATCAAGAAAAAAATTACCTTTCGCACATTGTCCTCTTTTGTTCGCCCATATATTTGAATCCATGTATACCAGTATTATCAGTAAATTCCTGAAAATAATCGTATAAATTTTTTCGGAAACCGGGGTATTTCCTCTTGTACTTCTTTATTTGCGTTTCCGCTTCTTTTACTTTTAGCGCTTTGGCATTTTCAGTGTCGGTGCCATTGAAAGGTGGATCTATGTCCGACATGTCTTTTCAATGCTAAACAAAAATAAACGGTTTTAAAGATTAAAACTAACTTTTCCGCATCTGTGGCCCTGAACAATATTCTATCATTAAATTGTTACTTGTATACATTTCGGGGGATGTATCGTGCTAACAAACCGAAATTCATCCAAAAATAACCATTAATTTAGTATATCTAGTTTTATAGGACCCGCTGTACTCGCTCTAGTCAACTGAAAATCAATAGGGTACATCTGTGAGACACCTTGAACAATACTCATTCATAAAGTTGATCAATCGTATACTCTCTGGAGGCTGTATCGTGCTAACAAACTGAAAATTCTCCAAAAATGACAAAAATTTGGTACTTCAAGTACCACAGCACCCGTTGTACTGGCTTTAGTGAGCTCAATATCAATAGGGTTCATCTTTAAGACGTTCTGAATAATATCCAATCATAAAATTCATCACTTGTATATACTCCGGAGGCTGTATCGTGCTAACAAACTGAAACTTCTCCAAAAATGACAAAAATATCGTACTTAAAGTACTGTAACACCGGTTGTATTGGCTCTGGTAAGCTGAAAATCAATAGGGTTCATCAGTGAGATGCCCTGAATAATATTCAATCATAAAATTGGTGACTTGTTGAACTCCGGAGGCTGTATCGTAATAACAAACTGAAATTTCTCGAAAAACGACAAAATGTCGTACTTCAAGTACCATAGCACCCGTTGTACTGGCTCTGGTTAGCTGAAAATCATTAGGGTTCATCTGTGAAATGTCCTAAACAATATTCCATCATAAAATTGGTGACTTATTGCACTCCGGAGGCTGTATCGTGCTAACAAGACTTGCAAGGAAAAGTGGCCGACGACAACGACGACGACATACACACAGGATTTTTTTTCTAAAAACCGTTTTTTCGTGTTGTTGTTGATGGATAACGTAAAAATTTCGAATTCCCAACTTTTTTGTGGGTAAACCAATACTTTTCTCGCATATTAGATAGGTTTGCGGAAAAGTAAAAATGAACTTTATATCACTGATTTTAGAAAATCTGCGTTTCAATAAATACTGTCCGATATTTATAGATTTTTTATTTGAAAATGGAGAGTATTTATAAATTATAAAAAAATATCGGTATAACAGCAAGGTAAAGAGTTCATCTGGTAATTATCACACACCATGAACACATCTTGGTACAGTTTGAGAGAAAACAACTCTATCCAACACTTTTTTGCTGAAGTTGAAGAATGACTGTTAATTTTTAACTGAACTATTATACATGGTACTCTAGTTTCATTCGCTGTATACCGGGTTTCTAATTTATCCCTTGACCAAATTTACAAGTACCTAAATTGTTCAAGAATGTCAAAGGAAAATATTGAGTAATATGTGTTGGTGAGAAGTATTTTAATAAAATAATATATTAAAAACATCGATTCTCTTATTGAATTAGAAATATCTGCTAGAACTAATTTAAAAAATATTGGTACAAGTTCTTCTGTTACCAAAATTGAAACTCTGAACATAATAGGAGGGACTGCATTTAAAATAATATATAATCTGCATTCAGAGCTTAAACAAGTAAAAGCTGGAGTATCGCACTACAATTACTGTATTAGTTGTATACATATCTCATACCAGCAGTATATTCGCTGGGGACACATACTTATCAGGCTATTGAAAAATTAAGAAGCACTTAATATGGTAATAAATGCATGGCCCTAAATATGACAATCAATACAGAAAAATCACTTGGTAGTCTATTCGACGAGAAGCTACCCAATTACCACGGAATCAAATCAGGCATACCTCAAGCTGATGTTCTAACAATATTGATAGCAACTGATAAGAACTTCGGAAAATATTTATGTTATTTAACCTTCATAGAAAACTGAGTTTAGAAATAGAAAATCCCATCACGTCATGTTATGTATTCATCACTTTTCCCCTCTATTAGGTCTTTGACCAATTTCTTTTTCGATGTTATCCTTATCTTGAATAAAAATTGTCATTCCATCTTAACAAACTCTCTTAACAAACAGCTGATAATTGAAAAAAAAATACTTTTCAATAATATCATTAAATTAATTTTTTAAATATGGCGGAGGCGCAATTTTTACTAATTAAAAACATTTTTGAGGAAGTAGACGATAATCTACAACTGTCTGAATAGCAGAATATTATCAAGCAAACTCTTGCCCTTCTTTTGACATTAATATCAAGCTGAACAAACACCTCAGAATTGAAAAAAAAATTACTTTTTTGGAAAATATCATTGAAATATTTTTAAAATTATGGCGGAAGTACAATTTTTACTGATTAAAAACGTTTTTGAGATAGTAGACGATAATCTACAACTATCTGAATAGCAGAATATCATCAAGCTAACTCCTATCCTTCTTTTGACTTCAATATCAAACTGAACAAACAGCTGAGAAACGAAAAAAATGTAATTTTCAAAAATATTATTGAAATATTTTCAAAAATGTGGCGGCAGCGCAACCTTTACTGATTAAAAACGTTTTTGAGGTATTAGACGATAATCTACAACTGTCTGAATAGCAGATTATCATCAAGCAATTTCCTATCTTTCTTTTGACACCAATATCAAGCTGCACAAACAGCTCAGCATTAAAAAAAATATTTTTTTAAATATGTCGGAAGAGCAATTTTCACTGATTAAAAAGGTTTTTAAGGTATTAGACGATAATTTACAACTATTTGAATAGCAGAATATCATCAAGCTAACTCCTATCCTTCTTTTGATATCAATATCAAACTGAACAAATAGCTGAGAATTGAAAAAAAAATTACTTTACAAAAATATCATTAGAATATTTTTTAAATTATGACGTAAGCGCAATTTTTACTGGTTAAAAACGTTTTTGAGGTAGTAAACAATAATCTGCAACAGTCTGAGTAACAGAATATTATCAAGCAAACTCCTATCCTTCTTTTGACACTAATATTAAGCTGAATAAGCAGATGAGAATTGTCAAAAAAAGTCCTTTCCAAAAATATCATTGAAATATGTTTAAAGTTATGGCTGAAGCCCAATTTTTACTGAATAAATACGCTTTTGATGTAGTAAACGTTAATCAACAACTGTCTGTATTGCAGAATATCATCAAGCAAACTCCAATCCTTCTTTTGACACAAATATAAAGCTGAACAAACGGATGAGAATTAACAAAAAAAGTCCTTTTCAAAAATATCATTGAAATATGTTTAAAGTTATGGCTGGAGCCCAATTTTTACTGATTGAAAACGCTTTTTAGGTAGTAGACGATAATCTACAACTGTCCGGAGAGCAGAATATCATCAAGCAAACTCTTATCCTTAATTTGACACTAATATCAAGCTAAACAAACTGCTGAGAATTGAAAAAAAAATTACTATTCAAAAATGTCATTGAAATATTTTTAAAATTATGGCAGGAGCGCAATTTTTACTGATTAAAAACGTTTTTGAGGTAGTAGACGATAAGTTACAATAGTCTACATAGCAGAATATTATCTAGCAAACTCCTATCCTTCTTTTGACACCAATATTAAGCTGAACAAACATGAGAGAATTGACAAAATAAGTAGTTTTCAAAAATATCACTGAAATATTTTTAAAAATATGGCGGAAGCGCAATTTTTACTGGTTAAAAACGTTTTTGAGGTAGTAGATGATCATCTACAATAATCTGAATAGCAGAATATCATCAAGTTATCTCCTATTCTTCTTTTGACACCAATATTAAACTGAACAATCAGCTGAGAATTGACAAAAGAATTCTTTTCAAAAATATCATTGAAATATGTTTGAAGTTATGACTGGAGCCCAATTTTTTTCATTTCCGATGCTTCTAGCCTTGTTCATGAGTTTATGATATTGAATTCTGATTGTGGTCTAGTCTTTTTTTACTAAATTCACTATGTTACATTGACGATATTCAATAATCCTTGAATTAAGTATCTATTTTAAAACACATATTAATGCATAATCCAGGTAACTCAGAATTTCCATTTCTCTATCACTTATTTTCTTTCCTCTACCAAGAATCATCTCGTTAGTTCATTCATTATTACATTGATCTGCCGAGAATCCAGCGAGCCTTGTAGAACTATTGAATGGTATGAATTGTTAATTCAGAGTTTTCGATGGTGTGTATTATACTGATAAGTATACTTTTATCCTTGTTTCAGCAGGCAAATGCTTTTGATAGTTGTAAAAAGCATTGAAAGGTAAGTTTATTACAATCTATATTTGTACTACATCTACACTAGACCTTCATCGCTTCTTCTAGTATTGTAAACGATCTAATTTTATTTAGATCTATTATTCTATTCATTTCCTGTCAGTCCAGCACTTTACATTGTATCAGAGTTGTCAAGATATCAAATGACGTCCTCGATAGACAAAAGTCTCCCAAATACTTATTTATAACGTTAAAAAATAATAAATGAAATCTTGGTCTTCATTTGGAACAAAAATTAATGTAGAATTTATGTATCAAAGTCAAGAATAACCAATTAGACATAAAAATTAAAAACATATATTGGATAATTGAAAAAACGTATTGGATAACTTGAGAAAAGGAAGATTAACAAACAAAACTAAAATACTGTAATGTTTTTCTTATTTATTTAGACAATAAACGGGTGGGATAAATTTTAAACACTCGGTATGGCTACTTACTAATTTATTGAAACACTAACTCACTAACACTTAATTTATATATACTTAACTAATCACTTAATTATTAATTTATATTAACTGTATATTCACTCAAACTAATTTATATAAACACTTTATATTCACTTATTTACTGTTTAATTCACGATGTCAAATTATAAACTTCCTAACTCTTCCTGATCAGTCCCCTTATATACTAGTGCCTTTTGTACTAGAGAATTCCGGGCGCGGCTCATACACACAAATAATTTTTCTGGCCTTTTCTAGATAACTCTGGTCACAAAAACCAGTTCTAGATAAGATAGTCTCAATCGTAAACAGTTTTTTATAACTGCGTATCCGCCATAATTTTAACTATTATACCTGGCTTAGACAGGGTCGGTTTTAGGGACTATACCAGTGTGTTGTTTCCTAACATTACCCCCTCCTTAAATGGAAGTTCCTCCTGGAACTTTTGTGTAGCCGAGACTGGATGTTTGAATCGGCAACTGGCCCCATTTCTACACTTTCCGATCTTATGGAAATAGCAGGGCACCGTCTTCATCGGATACTGATAACGGGGGTTGTAGCTGCAAATTAATATCTGGACACCGGTTTCTTGAAAGATAATCTCTACCATGTTCCTGATGATTCGCCAATCCAACTGGTTACTCGCTATCTTAGGCATATCCAGTTTCTTCACGTTGGATTCCAACACATGGTATCGGAGGTTTCGAAGTGCTTCCCACACATCGCGGTAGGTAGATCGATCTTGGAATTCATTTTTAGTTACCACGTAGAAGACATACCGCGAATTATGTTTCAGTTTCAGTGTCTTGCCAGGGGCTGGAATCTGGTCTTCAAGTTTTTCTAATTGCCCGAACTTCTTTCGAAAAAGGGTTGCCAACCCTCGTGCGTTCTTGATACGGGCGGGGATGTTGTATGCCAGTGAATAATCTTCCGGGAGAGTGATCAAATCTTGTTGTTGGTCCGAAGTGACTCCATATCTAGCTTTCCCGGTACCTCCATACGCGCCCATAAATTCATCGAAGGTGGGGTCAGACACATCTCGAATAAGGTTTACTCCTTCCTCTATGTCATGGTCTCCTTCGAATGGCGCTAGTCGGTTTCGGTGAACTACTTTTGGTTTTCCGTTGGGGATCTTGCTTATGCGATATAAAACATCATTGATCCTTTTCTTGATTAAGTATGGACCTTCCCAGGATTTTTGTAATTTTGGAGAAAATCCTTTTCTCCTCGCCGGGTTGTGTAACCATACTTTGAGTGAATGAAAACGACGAATACTCAGTGTGTATTAGTTTATTAATTTCAGGCTAAGCGCTTTCGGCTGTTAAGCCATTATCAAAGCCGTCGTCATTTAAAAAATTAGTTGTCAAAGCCATCAAGCTGATCAAAAACAATATTCAAGATAGAACCATCGTTATGATTGAGTCATTCGAATAAAAACATTAAAATACCCTATTGTAAGGGTGTAAAATTATATTCACATGATGTAAATTCACTCAAAATTAAAAAAAGTTTTGACTTACCGTTGAGTTTTTTAATTTTGAGTGAATTTACATCATGTGAATATAATTTTACACCCTTACAATAGGGTATTTTAATGTTTTTATTCGAATGACTCAATCATAACGATGGTTCTATCTTGAATATTGTTTTTGATCAGCTTGATGGCTTTGACAACTAATTTTTTAAATGACGACGGCTTTGATAATGGCTTAACAGCCGAAAGCGCTTAGCCTGAAATTAATAAACTAATACACACTGAGTATTCGTCGTTTTCATTCACTCAATTTGCATCTAGTCTGTACACCATATCCACAGGCATTTCTAACCATACTTTGTCCCCTTCTTTAAAACCGCCTTCTGTGGCCTGCGTGTCGTACCGACTTTTCATTCTGTCGCTGGCAACTTGAAGATTTGTTCGAACTAATTCATGAATATCGTCCAGCCTTCTTCTCAATTGGATCACGTAGTCTTCGCCTGCTATATCTTCTCCAGGCCGATAGCCAAATTCCCGGTCACAAGGAAGCCTCATTTCACGTCCAAACAGGATTTTCGCAGGTGTTTCACCCGTGGACTCATTGACGGCAGATCGATAAGCCAATGCGAATAGGGAGATATACTGGTCCCAATCCCTCTGATGGCTGGATACTACTTTGGACAGGTATTTTCCAATAGTCCTGTTCATTCTCTCGACCATTCCATCTGACTGTGGATGTAATGCTGTTGTTCTGGTCTTCTTCATTTCCAGCTTGTCGCAAATCTCCTGGAATAGATGGCTTTCGAAATTTCTTCTCTGGTCACTGTGGACTTCCATAGGCACTCCATATCGGCTGATGAATTCTTTCACCAATACATCCGCGACAGTTGTGGCCTCTTGGTTCGGGATAGCGTAAATTTCCACCCACTTTGTGAAATAACACATTACAACCAGTATGTACTTGCTACCATTTTCTGTCGTCGGAAATGGTCCAGCGATATCTAAAGCAATCCTTTCGAAAGGGCTTCCAACATTGTACTGTTTCATGGGTGCCTTTCTCTTGCGATGTGGTCCATTACTCGTAGCACAAGTCGTACATTTCTCACACCAGTCCTTCACATCGTCGGAGCTGTTCATCCAATAAAACCTTTCACGGACTCGCTGAAGGGTTTTCTTCACTCCCAGATGACCTCCCGATTGTACTGTCGTGTAACTTCTTCAGTACCTCAGCTACTCTTGTTCTCGGGATAACTAGATGTCTCCTCATTTCAGAACCATCATCGTTTTCAAGGACTCTTTTCAACAGCCCTTCTTCCAGGACAAGGTAGTCCCACTGAGCCCAATATGCCTTGAGTGTCGGTGAAAATCTTGACACTTCTTGCCAGGTAGGTCGCCGATTTTCTTCCTTCCATTGCCGGATCATCTTCAGGTGAGGATCAATCTCCTGATCTTCTCTGATCCTGGTGGGTGACCATTTCTCGTTGACTACTGTAATTCTTGAAACTGCAACGGCCTTATATTTCGACTTATTGCATTGTGAATAGTCTACAGGGCATGGCCGTCTAGGCAAGGAGTTGGCTTTTTGGTGATTCGCATTAGCTGGATGTTCACCCCTATCTGATTTCCCCTGTGTCTGGAGTTCTTGGGTTACAGGAGTCTTGGGGAGCTTAGACGGACTGCGTACGTGCTCTAGCTCGCCACACTTCCGGCATTTGATCTTCTTCGGCTTATTGTCTACCATACCTTTCAACAAGTTGACGATCTGGTCAAGTCTGTTATCGTCACCTTCTTCCTGTATGGTCCTATCTTTGTTGTATCCCGAAGCCATCGTGGCTGCTTCATATTCAAGAGCAGCAGTCAATGCATCGGCCAATGTTTTAGGATGGGCTAATCGAAGCGTCTTCTCCATATCGTGGTCACACAAGCCGTCAATAAAGGCCTGGATGCCTAAACATTCCATCATGTTCTCTGGTGCTGATGGATAAGCAAATCGAACTAGTCGGGCAATATCCATTTCATACTCTTGAAGGGGTTCGTCACGTTTCCGCCTTCGGTTCTTTTGCTGGAATCTGTCCAACTGTTCCAAATGTTCGTGACCATATCGCATATCCAACCTCTTCTTCAGCAGCTCGAAGTCATCCATTTCTTCCAAAGGTATCGTCTGGAGTACATCTAAGACATCTCCGCGAAGCGCGATGGTTAAGTTTATTGCCTTCTCCCTATCGGACCAATTATTCACTCTAGCGGCTGCTTCAAATTGTTTCACATAATTGGTCCACGACATTTTTCCATCGAACGTTGGGGCCTTGACTCGGGTAAAACTGCCAATGTCTTCAAACTTAGGTAGTGTTTCTGGCTTGCAAGGTTTCGTTTGCTCGGTCTTGTTTTCTTCCTCTGGCGTGCCTCGCGTTCTTGAATCGGCAATATTTTCCTCTAACTCCTCTCGTCTATCGTTGTTATCTTGTTTTCAATGTCTGATTTTAGAGACGTAATTTTATTCTCGACGTCAGCAGCAATGTCATTTTTCAACGATAAGATATCGGCAGAAATGTCATTCTTCATGGTGGAAATCTTCTCGTCCATATTAGTAGAAATATCCTTCTTCATAGTAGAAATATTCTCGTCCATATTAGTAGAAATATCATTCTTCATAGTGGAAATATCGTTTTTCACATTCGTTGAAATCTTCTCTTCCATGGCAGAAATATCGTTCTTCATTGCAGAAAAATCATTCTTCATATCAGAAATTGACGAGATTAAGGTGGAAGCCTCGTATTTGAATAAGAATGTTTCTGGATCCAAGCCTTCACTTTCCAGTTCCATTTTGAGTATTTCTATTAATTCGCTCTTCTTACCGGACTTTTCCAACTCGCGATCTTCCAATTCTGCTTTTAATTCCGCCACTTTCAGATCACTCAGTCTCTTGGCCATTTGGATGTAGCTATTTATTTTTATTATCCCACTTCTGACACCAATGTAATGTTTTTCTTATTTATTTAGACAATAAACGGGTGGGATAAATTTTAAACACTCGGTATGGCTACTTACTAATTTATTGAAACACTAACTCACTAACACTTAATTTATATATACTTAACTAATCACTTAATTATTAATTTATATTAACTGTATATTCACTCAAACTAATTTATATAAACACTTTATATTCACTTATTTACTGTTTAACTCACTATGTCAAATTATAAACTAACTAACTCTTCCTGATCAGTCCCCTTATATACTAGTGCCTTTTGTACTAGAGAATTCCGGGCTGCGGCTTACACACACAAATAATTTTTCTGGCCTTTTCTAGATAACTTTGGTCACAAAAACCAGTTCTAGATAAGATAGTCTCAATCGTAAACAGTTTTTTATAACTGCGTATCCGCCATAATTTTAACTATTATACCTGACTTAGACAGGGTCGGTTTTAGGGACTATACCAGTGTGCTGTTTCCTAATAATACTTTCTCTGTGAACTCATTGAATAGAATTCTGTGAGGTAATGAACGATCAAGCACAAAAGTTCTCAGCACTTTCAATCCAAAATATTGATGCCCAATGCTACTTCTCACATCTGAAACTTGTGAAATCTAATACAATATCATTTTTGGCAGTCGTTCTTCACCTCTTCTGTGAAAAAGTCGTTCTTCAAACATAAGTTTTGTTGCTTTTTTGGCTTTGACACTCGTCATTCGGTCAGTCACAACATTAACAAACGAATAATGTATAAATCTTTGTTGTTTTGATTAAGTGCAATTTTTTACTGGTTTAAAACGTTTTTGAGGTAGTAGACGATAATCTACAACAGTCTGAATAGCAGAATATCATCTAGCAAACTCCTATCCTTCTTTTGACACCAATATTAAGCTGAACAAACATCTTAGAATTGACAAAATAAGTACTTTTCAAAAATATCATTGAAATATTTTGAAACTTATTGCGGGAGTGCAATTTTTACTGATTAAAAATGCTTTTGAGGTAGTAGACGATAATCTTCAACTGTCTGAATAGCAGAATATCATCAAGCCAACTCCTACCCTTCTTTTGATACCAATATCAAGCAGAAGAAACAGCTGAGAATTGGGGAAAAATTGACTTTTCTAAAATATCCTTAAAATATTTTTAAAACTATAGCGGCAGGTGAGAGTTGAAAAAAAATACTTTTCAAAAACATCATTGAAATGTTTATAAAAATATGGCGGAAGAACAATTTTTACTGTGTAACGATGTTACTATTTTTTTTTTCTTTCGTTCAGACATTCAACTGTACCTATTTTATTTCTCATTTTATTATTAAGTTCCGTCATTATTTGCTTATACACCCCTCTTTCACCAAAAGCTGTAAATTTATTTGTTAAATATGTATAGTGATACATCCGGTATATATTTAATGTGTATTTCTTACTGCATCGCTCGCGCACGCCAGTCGACGCCGTTCTTAAAATTGCTAAGTAGGGTACCTCCTGAGTGGGGTCGAAAAGAATGTATAAAACCGCCAAACGGAACGGAATAGCTCTTTTTGACTCCTGATTCTTGTGCTCTTGTGACTCCTGCTCCGACAGTTCCACCGTTTCCGCCGTAACCGAAAACGCCGACTGATTTTCGCCAGCGAGGTAAGCGAATTTAGAAATTATTTTTCATTCTTCTGGTGTTGAGATTTATTTTGCTTCTAGCGTATTTAGTAATTGTATTAATAGATTTTTATTTTGCTTACTGCTTGTTTAATTTGAGTGATTTTCCGCGTATTTGTGTACGATTCCGAAGTAAGAATTTACTGTTGGCTGTAACTTCAGGGGAAAAGAAATATAATTGGAAAATTCCCAAGCATTCTCGCTGCAAAGCAGGTAAATTCTTGGGGGATTTTCAAGATATTTCGGGAATCCCAATTCCGGTATACAACACAAGGGAAAGGAAATAACGTTGGGAAACTTTCAAGCATTCTCGCTGCAAAGCAGGTAAATTCTTGAGGGACTCTCAAATTATTTCGGGGGTGTGTTGAATCTAGTACCATAGGCCTTGGTAGCGTAACTTTAAAATATTTGATAATAGGCAACTTGGAGGAATCTCGTCTGTGTTCGCTGCCATAGCAGGGACATCTTCGAGGGTTTTCCAAGGCGTGAAACGAAATAATCTCGCGTGCGTTCGCTGCCATAGCAGGTTCGCCAGGGGGAGGTTTTCGGATTCTGCCGGCTAACTGTTCTTTGAGAGATTGATTTAGCACCAACGGCCGGGGTAAAATCCGCACAAAACCAAGGGAAATTTGTTAATTACCGCCGTTCTATTCTAGGCCTTGGTAGCGTAACTTTAAAATATTTGATAATAGGCAACTTGGAGGAATCTCGTCTGTGTTCGCTGCCATAGCAGGGACATCTTCGAGGGTTTTCCAAGGCGTGAAACGAAATAATCTCGCGTGCGTTCGCTGCCATAGCAGGTTCGCCAGGGGGAGGTTTTCGGATTCTGCCGGCTAACTGTTCTTTGAGAGATTGATTTAGCACCAACGGCCGGAGAAATATCTGCATAAAAACCGAGATAACTCTATTATTTACCGTTTCTCCTATCTTAAACCGTACACAAATGCCAAGAAACGCTCCCGTAGAACACTGCTAGTGCCTTTATAACGCTTTCTCTGTGTAATTCTCACCGTACTGCTAGTAAATTTTCGCTGATTTTCACCGGCGATCGCCGAAAACTATTAGAGCTTTGCACGTTAGGCTTGTAAGCGTAAAACATTTATTCTGTAATAAAGTGCTTTGGTCTGGGCAGTAATTTAATATAAATCGCAAATACTGAAGGGTTTTCATTAAAATTTAGTTGTTTTAATTATATAGTTAAGAAGTTCGTTCTATTTTCCTTTTTCCCAAATTCTTTCGAGACCGAAATAAATTGTGAAATTTGATAAAGCACAGGTAGTTTCATTTTCCGATAGTGGTAAACAATTAAAGCCTGTTTCCCACTTCGCACGGCATAGAGGTCAAAAACAACAGACCCCTGGAATTACTTAACCTCCATCTGTTGCTACCCTGGTAACTCTTGACGCTACCATTTCCGAGAGTTCGGTGGAGTAAACCATCCCAAAAATCTGGCGCCCGAGAAAATCTGGTAGATAGTAAAGCCACGGGAGTCATAGTGACGTCCGTAATTCTTCTGAGGAAAGAAAGCACGCCACAAAATGGCGCCCGAGCAGGGACCATTGTTGTAAAAAAATATAGGGACTATTGTTGTAAAAAAAATATAGGGACTATTGTTGTAAGAAATACAGGGACCGTTGTTGTGAGAAAAATACAGAAACCGTTGTTGTAGGAGCAAGGACTGTTATTGTAAGAGCAGATATCGTTGTCATTGAAGCAGGAACCGTAGTTGTAAGAGCAAATACCGTTGTTGAAGGAGCAGAGACCGTCGTTATAGAAACCGGAGCCGTAGTCGTAACTGTATTAAGGATTTTCTTCCGCATATTGTGAATTATTTAGAGAATTTTGATGTTAAAATTCCGAATCAGAAACACGAGTGTGTAAACCTTCATAAATCCATAATTAAAATTTTCAACCAACATTTCGAAAATCTCGTAGGATCTAATTTGTTAAATTTAGTGCGTAAAAGAATATATTTTGGAAGTTGCAATAAAATATTGCCGATAGAAATATTTTTCAAATTAGGAGAACCAGTTTCTTTTTTAGTCGTTTCTTGTTAACGATAATTGCTTTCTTTTTTTTGGTTTTGTTTGTTGTTAACTGAAATATTGAATTGTAATCGTTTTCTTTTAAAAAGTAATTTTGCTAATAAAATAGAATCAATAGATTTTACATGGAAATACTTTAATAATTATTATACCGGTTGTACCAATAAATAGGGATTACAATTTTCAGTATTAAATAGAAACAAAAGGTGATTCTGACTTAGACTTTCTATTTGCGAATATTTTAATAATTAGTTACTGCTGGAAATAGTATATTATACCGGTTGTCCCACAATTTTGTTATCATCATTCACTACTGATAATAGTATTTTGAATAGGTATTGTAATTTTGGGGTTCGAATAGAAATCAAAGCTGATTTAAACTTAAAAATTTGTGAAGCAAAAAGTGATTGATACTTAGACTTTTTATTTGCGAATATTTTGATAATTATTTACCGCTAGCAATAATATATTATACCAGCTGTCCTGCAATTTTGGTATCATCGTTCACTACTGACCATACACTTTTGAATAGATATTACAGTTATGGGTATCGAATAGAAATAAAAGCTGATTTTGACTTAGAATTTGTTTTCTAGAAAGTATCTTGGAGATTTCAATTTCTAAATTTACATTTGTATCTTGAGTTGTATTTCCTGTTGCGAGAAATTTTGTATTGGTTTCTACGTTTAAAGATCCGCCAAGTCTTAAGTTTTATTTTATTTTATCTGAAATACGAGATTGATTTGTTGTTGATTGAAGAAATTTTTCTCTATTGTTGATTATCCGAACTGGACTTGTTTATTCGAGGTAACTAGTTCAAATTTTTGCCAACGAGGGTGAACCGGCGTTGGGTATTTTGCTTGTCTGGATATACCGACCGAGCCGATTTGAGGATTACATCTGATGTCAACTGGTGAATACAGCGATTCCACGGATAGTAACGATAAACGTACATCCCCACAGGAAACCACTGATAAGCCGCTTGTGGGCTGGATATATTCTCTAAAGAAAGAAGAACTCTCTGATGAGCTAACCAAGCGACAACTGTCTCCAACTGGATCCGTAAGAGAGAAGCGCCGACGACTAGCTAGTTTTCTAAAAAAATCATCAGCTGTACAAAGGAGTACTAATTCCGTTCCGGCTGGAGGCGAAGGGTTAAACCCAAGTAGTCCGGTAGCTCCAGAGCTTGACCGTACTGCAGTAACCACTGGAGGCACGAGTTCCGTAATAACCATGACTACTACTACTACTCCCGTTACTTCTCCGTTGAATGTGCACGATTGGAAAGTATCCTTTGGAGATCGCGATGATCCGGCAAATTTTCTGGAACGACTGGAAGAAATTTGCACTGCTAAGAATGTGCCGCAAGATAAGTTACTACCGGTGTTACCCGAGTTCCTGTCTGGAGAACCAGCACTATGGTTCCGCAACAACCGAAGCCGATGGACAAACTGGAAGGATTTTGAAAGAGCTTTTCGCATTTTCTTCTATCCGGTCAATTATGAAGTAGACCTAGAGGCGGAAATTAGCAAGCGTCTGCAAAGGAGGAATGAGGCGGCATCGGCATACATCACTGATCTACAAACTTTGATGCGTAGACATGGGAAACTCTCCGATGAACAACAATTAGCCTGGCTATATCGTAATCTGCTACCTGAATATAGACAGCAGATCCGTAAAACGGACTTTAAGGATTTTACTACTTTCTGTCAAGAGGTCAAGGAATTCGAGTCGCTACGAAAAGAACTCCAAAATATTCCTAGCACCAGTGGATGGCGAAGAGGAACTAATCCACGTTTTCCGCCGGCTAATACATCTCGGAATCCAAATGCAGCTTCCAGTCCGCCCCGAGAACCCATAACTAGTACTAGTAGCTCTCGCCCAGTTGATCCAGTTAGTCGAACACCTATACCGAGAAATTCCAGTACACTGTGTTGGCGGTGTGGCGAGACAGGCCACGTCCGAGCAAATTGTAGAAATCCGCTGAAAGTATTCTGTTCCCGCTGCCGTAAGGAAGGAGTCCTTACCCGAGACTGTTCCTGTTCGAAGCCGGAAAACTAAACCGAAACTGTCCCGAAGGGAGGCCGTCACAGTTTCCTAATCTTTTAGCCTCTCAAGAACATCCGACTTCCGAACCGTCAGATCCGCGACCCCAAATTGACGTCCAAATGGAAAACTTCAAGTTCAAAGCCTTGCTGGACACGGGAGCTATCAGATCGTATGTGGGTGATGCAGTAGCGAAACAATTTTCCCAACAAAAGCGAACGATAAGTCATTCGACAAGAGCACGTTTAGCAAATGGAAATTTGGTTTCTATCACAGACATCTATGATCTGCAGCTTACGGTAAATGACGTCATCATGGAGGAACCGTTGGAACACTTTCCAGGTTTGGTCGCAGTAGATAGAACAATAGCGGTTCTGGCTCACTACTTCAAAAATCTCCGCTTGGTGGCGCTGAGAGCGGCGGCGCGCGCGTTTTTAATTTTAGGTCGCCATTTTTAGTCCTGTTTTAAAAATCTGAAAAAAAACTTCAGTGAGATTCGATCGCACAACCTTCGCGTCTATAGCAAGGCATTCAACACATGCCGCCATAAGCTCTCATGCATATTATTAGCGAAGGAAGGTATTGCTGCAATGTGAGCGCACGCTTCTTGCTGTAAAATGTGACGTAGTCGAGAAAGATCCGTTAGGATGATAAGGCGGCGCGCTACCGGGTTCTTGCTGTAAAATGTGACGTAGTCGAGAAAGATCCGTTAGGATGATAAGGCGGCGCGCTACCGGGGGGCATTTTCATTATGTAAAAATATTAAAATTTATCAAAATTGTAAACATGTTTTTCAATAATCCATTATCATTTTCACCACAAGGTTTAAAATTAAACTTTGCAGTATTGCTGACGAATAAAACATATTATTTTTATAATCAGAATTCGATGTTCCCTATATATACGGTGGAGTAAAAAATAATGTAGAGAATAAATTCATTATATTAGCTACATTCATAATCGATGAAAAAACAGCAATGTGAAATATCAAAAAACCACAATAATTGATAACGGGAAAGAAATAACGAATATGTTCTAATTTTATCATATCAATAAGAAAAAAAATATAAAATAACGTTTTTGTATTCTCTAATGATTAGTATCATTCAAGATGTTGAAGAGAATATATGTATTGATCCTAGTTTCTGCAGCCTCATGCACCGAAAATGATAATGTGTCGTACGCTAAATCATTTTTCGAGAAATATGGTTATATGAATTCAAGTCAAAATTCATTAACTGACTTTGAAGCCGTTCTTATTAATTTTCAAGAAAAATATAATCTTCCTGTAGATGGAACGCCTAATAAAGAAACTATTGATTTGATGAAGAGACCTCGATGTATAAAGGGTGATAATAATTATGTTATACATTCAAAATGGAACAAAACAGAATTACTTTGGTATTTTCCACAAGCTACCGACGCGCATTTAAAAACAGCGAAGCTTGCTTTTGATACATGGCAATCAGCATCCAATTTGAAGTTCAAAAATGTGAAAATGACCAAAATAAAACCAGACATTACTATAACTATCACCAATAGAAAGCACTATTTTCGAAGCGACTGTCATGGAACTGATCAATGTCCATTCGATCTTGGTAATGGTGTGTTGGGTCACTCTTATTATCCCAACCCATATAGTAAATGTATTGAAATTCATCTAGATATGAACCTAAACTGGTATTTTGGAGATGATTTCAAGGTTCCAGAAGGGATGGTTAGTTTTTTAATGGTTTTAACTCATGAAATTGGACATGCTATCGGCTTAGCGCATAGCGAAGTTAAATCGGCCATCATGTACCCTTGGTATCAAACAGATAGAGTAGAACTGGATGAAGACGATAAAAACGCGACGATAGCTTTGTATGGGGCGCAAAGAAAATACATCGAACATTCTACATTCACTACAGCGACGACAACTACAGTAAAATCAACGCCACGATCTGAACCCAGAAGAAGAATTATGCCTATAGAAAGAGGAGGAGGAGGAAATAAAAAGAACCTGTGTGAAATTCGTACTCCGGACTTTATGTTTCTCGCGATGGCCCCACTTTTTCCAAACTATAGAATGTATGTGGGACACGAAAAATATTTATGGAGACTAGATTTAAACGATATGCATATACCAAAAACCCCAGAATTAATTGTCGATTACCTACCAAAAGAACTGGCATCCTCAAACGTCTCTCATGTGTTTCAAAACTCTGTGGGGGATTTAGTTACGTTCAGCAACAATCAATATTATGCAGCTGCATTTCCAAATTTGAATATATATGACTCTTTTCCGCTTCCCATACCCCGATATGCCGTAATTAATGCTGTATTTCAAACCAATAGCGGACAGATGTATCTGCTGTACAATAACAATTCCTACATTGAATTTAATGCAGAAGGGCATACTATTAATAGAGGATATTTGCATGACGTCTTTCCAGGAGTTCCCGAAGGCATAACATCTGCATTTCGATATACAGATGGATACATTTACTTTTTCTACAAAGACATATATTACAAATACAGTGAATATATCCGTAAAGTTGTTGATGCGAAACCATTTACTTGGAGTCTATTTGGAGTACCCTGCCCTGAAGATACGCTATTGAATCAATTAAAAACTCTGTTACACAAAATTATAAATATTTATCAATAAAAATGTAATACTTAGTTATGAATTTTTTTTTCATCAACATCTTGTATATTGATCGTGCTTGTGACCAATAGTAACTTTGTTTAGTAAATTCTTCAAACGACTCACGTGACGTGAGAAGGACGTGAGGAAATAAAAACAAACAATAATGTTAATTAATCAATTTATTACAGCATCTAAATCATTTACAACTTTAGCTTTATAGAAATATATAAATTCTCTAAGTGCTACAGACAATACGCTATCACTACAATCACATATAGTATACAATAACTCAAATTTACTTAAATGTCCATTATTTTGAGCAAAATTCCTAATAAGTTCAATCACATTTCTGTAGTATTCACCAAAATTTAGAGATTCCAAATGGGTGAGACGAGGGGAAATGAGATGATAATGGAGTTGTAGAATTTGATGAACATCTTGTTGAGTTAAAGGGAAGCTGACGCCGTGTTTGATTACTTCCAACCATTTTACACAATCGAATATTACTTGATGAATGGTACAGTAGTCGCCACATTGTATCGTCTCCGGCTCATAATCATCGTAAAACGCTGGAAGTGGTTCATCTATGAATGAATTATTATTTAAAATATCGATAAACGTAGCCCATTCGAAAGTGCTGAAGGAGATTTTCGTAGGTTTATTCGTTGCTGATAGAGTGATTGCGCTACTGAACGTTCTTGCGGGACTTAAACCACAACCAATTTGGAAATTCGTATGTGTAGGATACTCAATATACAACAGGTACTGATCTTCTTTTTTAGCAGCTATTTCATACATTTCCAAAATACGATCAAATTCAGCACTATAATTATAATTTTCTGTAGCACAGCTACTAAAACCGCTATCTTGAGAACTCATATTGACGACTAACAATCTAACCTACAGCTCACTCCAATTTATATCAACTCCTATCTATCTTTGCGGTTAATTCTCTTCGCTACAAAACCACAGTTCTCATAACTTGAAATGAAAAGTGGTTACACAACAACAACATCTGTTTTTCCAATCCAACTATTATACTTTCCGTCTAATCCAAGCCATTTAACATACATTTTGTTGCCTTTTCTTCTAAGTACCTTTTCCACCAAGTAAATGTCTGGATTTGACGTTTTCTGCAGCTCTTCCTCATAAAACCCTCCACTGATTGGTACTCCATACATGTCCTCAAGCAAATAGGTGGCAGGATTGGTTATTTTCACTTTAATGATTTTGAATAGTTCTGTCGTCCAATTGGGTGTGTATCCTTTTTCAAAGACATGTTTCGACTTGCTTATACGAACAATATCACCGACTTTGAATTTTCGTGGTCCTGCAATCTTTAGATGTTTATAGGTTTGGTTTAAAATAGCTTCTTCGTTGGATTTATTGACTTGGGAGGGCTTATACTTGGTAGTTGAATGCTTTGTATTATTGTATTCGTTTGTAATTTCTGGTAGAATATCTATCCATTTGTAGGTGCCATTTAAACTGAAATGTTTATATAGTTTTGATTTCAATGATCGTATTACTCGTTCGGCCATTGCAGCTTTTTTTGTACTAAATACGCTATAGTGATTAATTCCATGTTTTTTCATTAATTGTTGAAACTTGTTGTTGTAAAATTCCGTTCCTTGGTCCGATTGAAGATTTTTGGGCGTTCGATCTGCGTGTGTGAGAATGTCCGAGAATGCACGAGTAAGCTCTTCGCCAGTCTTTGTCTTTAATGGTCGTGTCCACAAAAACTTTGAAAAACAATCGATAACGACTAGAATCATTTTATGGTTTTTATTTTGATGAGCGTAAGGTCGCATTTCGGCTAAATCCATTTGCCATAAATCATCTATACCTTTGACAATTGTACGTCTGCGCGGATAATTTTTACGCATCGGTTTGTGGAGTTCGTTAACAAGCTGTATTTTGGACGACATGCTTCGTAAGCGCATACACGTTCTCAACTGATGATATCTTTTCGATACTATTTGATACCTTTCTTCAAGTAATTTGTTCGTAATTCGTTTATGGATACTTCATGCTTATCGATTTTTCCTTGGAATTGTTGTTGTATATCTTTTAAAAATATTTCCCCAAAACCTTGAACAAAAGATTTGAATTCTTGTCTCATATTATCTTTGGTCACAACAATCACATCATCGACGTACTTTTTAGTTGCCATATCTCGAGCTGCGACTGGCGGATTTCTCGAAATAAATGAATTAATGTCGTTGATTTTGTTTTGAAGTACTCCAAGTTCATTATGATACACTTGCATTTGCTCATCGACATAAAGTTTATTGACAGCATCGCTACTTGTAGTCGGCGTCTTAACATTACAGATTCTCACATTTTCAGCATCAATATTACCGTCCGGAGTGTGTGCTACTTTCGGCATATAAGGTGTAATCCGTTCATTAGCATGACGACGTCGGTGTCCGAACTTATCGACAGGCATGATTGAAATGAGTAGACTTTTTTTGGTTATTCAATTATATTGGCTTCTTTTAGCTCATTTATGATGGCAACTATTTCGTTGTCGTTGGACGTATTACCTGCCTCTTTTGAAGCAATCAATAATTTCAAACGTTCCACCAATTCATTTGGATCATCCCAATAAATATATTCCATAGGTTTTTCGTTGTACGTTAAGCCAAGTCCTCTTCCCTTATTAAGTGGAATTGATTTCAGGCGAGTTCTAGTTGACATGGAGCCAGATCGTTGAGTTGGAGACATATTTTGTGATCTACTCGGTACCGAGTCTGATCGCGGTATTTTAAATAATGGTTTAATTATATATTTGTATTTGTCAGTACTTGAACCTTTAAGGCGATTGAGAGTATCAAGATGGACTTGTGTATTGTTTAACAGAATTTTGTAATGTTTTAAATCTTCCTCTTCATATTGCGGATCGTTGTAAAATAACAGCTCGTACAATCCTCGAGTTCCAGGCAAGAATCCCGCCTCTTTGTTACCATCCTGTAGCACGTTTATATTACCGTTTGTTTTATCAAAGGCAATTCGACGTTTACCCAACATCCACCCAAACATATCATCATAGATAGGACCGTAATTTTTGTCAATTTTATCATCTTTTTGAAAATAATCCTCAATGTATTTTAAACTGATGGCGGGGTATTGTTCCATATATTCTTGAAAAGCTTCATGCGAAACGTCAGGACGCATCTCCTCTGGAGATTCAGGGCGTATAATATCTCCCGCCTCATCTGTTTCAGCTACAGATTCCGATTCCAGAAAAGACGGTGCTACAAACACATCATCTAGTTTTTCTTCTTCTTTTTTTACCTCCTCCTCCTTTTTAATTGGATTCAAATTTGAAATGGTTTTCTGCAATGTCTTTGAGGACTCTACAATTTCCTTTAGCGGTGTAGATATCGGTTTAAATAGTTTATTAAGAGACTCATCGCGCTCTGATTTGCCCAATTTTAACGCTAAATATTTCTTGCGAATTGATCTCGCCAATTCATTAACTTTCTTCTTACGCAAAGCAATTGCAACCTTATCGTCGGACATGATGATGCAGACTAGTAGCATGTACACTTGACTTACACCTTTATATATTTATCGAAGCCAATACGATACCTACCGCTATTTAAAGCAAAATCCTTTACAATTACCAACGTTCCATATTTGTCGGTCGACCAACAGTCTGAGCAAATCTTTTTAAATTCTTCAAATGTCATATCTGGTGACACGTGCTCATCAAATATATGCTTTAGGTTAATTTCATCCTGCTTGAATAACACAATCATATTACAATTGTCTCGTATGAGTTGTTTCGGTATTTTTGAGTATGTTTGACATAGGTAGGCCGCATCAATGTCTCTGTGCCTACACATTGAATAATATTCCCGAATTTTCTGTTGACCATCGCAGGCGACATCATCGAATATGAATATCGAGTTGGATCTCGCTTCGTTTGGACTAACAATTTCCTCATTGTCTTTAAATGGAAAGTAACCGACACCTTTAACTTCTCCTAGTACTTCCTGCAGCAATTGATATTTCGGCTGAAACAATGACTTGGAATAGACGTAAACATTTTTGAATTTAGCGCCATTTGGATTGAATAAAAGTGATAACATGACGTTTGTTTTACCACACCCACTAGGACCGCAGATGATGGCCCGAAATGAATTTGGTAGTAGTTTTCCATGTTTACCAACACTTGGTTTAGATGTAAAGTCTAGATTTTCAATGGGTAGCGTCTGTTCTTGTTGAACGATCCTCATTTTGTGGTGAGTGCAATTAAAGTGTTTTCAATATATATGGCTATCATCACATCGTCTCAGATCAGTCTTAATGTTGGTGTTTGAGGGAGAAGGTCTTTTAAATTCTCTAATCAATAAATTACCAATTGAACTTCATTTACCCGCCTACAATTATTGTGGACGTAAGTGATCACGTGACTATAACTGTTAAATACTTATACTCTCTCTCCATTTACAGCAGGAACAAAGTTACAAAAACGTCTGGCACGTGGTGACGTTGGTATTAATCCTTTAGACAACGCTTGTAAACAGCACGATATTGCATATTCGCAAAACAAGTCTCTTGAAGAACGTCACAAAGCCGACAAAGTGTTGGAAGATAAAGCTTGGGATCGAGTCAAAGCAAAAGACGCTACTCTGGGAGAAAAGAGTGCTGCATTACTTGTTACAGGCGGCATGAAGGTTAAACGAAAGTTGGGGATGGGATCAAACAAACGACGTTCCTTCCATCGAAATTTTGTTGCGAAAGTGGGGAAATCCATGAAAAAAGGATCATCTCTAAAACAGACTGCTATGTACGCCCTAAGAGCAGCTAAAGCACTTATTCACGAATTTGGTGGATCGAAGCAAGTTAACGTACCTCGCGTAATACCTGTACCTAAATCTGGAGGTTTTCTTCCTCTTATACCTTTATTTGCTGGACTTTCAGCTCTTGGAGCGTTATCGGGTGGAGCTGCAGGAGTTGCAAAGACTGTTATTGATGCTAATAATGCTCGAAAGAAATTGGAAGAAGACATACGTCATAATAAGGCTATGGAACATGTTGGAAATGGCCTATATCTGAAAAAGTATGCTGGAGGTCGAGGATTTGGATTGTATTTGAAAAAGCCAAAAAACTCGCGATGAAGCTACCGAATCGTCCACTGTACGACACCGATATTGCACATTATGCAAAATTATATAATATTAAACATTTTCGAGGCGTTTTCATGCGAGACACTCTACCTAAATCCGGTCCTCGACAACAAGAGTGTGCAGTGGTTAACTTGGACTCGTCCAAAAACAGTGGAACACATTGGGTAGCATATATAAAGAAAAATAATGTCATTGATTATTTCGATTCATTTGGTAATTTGAAGCCACCCAAAGAACTTGTAAAGTATCTGGGAGGAAGGAAAGTTGAAATTTTTTATAACAACAATCAGTTACAAAACTACAATCAGTTCAATTGTGGACATTTGTGTTTGAAATTTCTACTTCAACATCCTTGGAACAATGGAGAACATTAAATTATTAACGCAACACCAAAAACCTCTGAGAAGTTTTACTGCTGAAGAACTAAAAGACGTTCCCATTCGATACCTGATAGAATGTGTTAGTCCGTCTGAATTGCTAGATATATGGTATAAACTTCCTAATGATTACAAAACAAGTTATGAACTACAAATTCGTCTGCCGTGCTTCGTTCACTACAACCGCCCCGATTGGACGACGCATTGGGACGGTCCTGCAAGTTCTCAAGCATCTTGTTTTCTTTGTCAACGTGCATTAAGTAAACCTTGAAATGTATTTTGTGTGTCAAATAAATCTTGTAAAGTATTCTATGTATTATTTAAACTGCCTTCATACGTCGACTTACATCAGTCATCATGTCGCAGTTGTTGAGAGTAAACAGTTCAAATCACGTATTTACCTTCCAACCGCCTACACCTATTGTACTCCATCCGGAGAAAGACTACGAATTAGCGCTGCGTTCATTCCACTCATACCATAGCATACCAAACATTGAAGATTGCAAGTTTTACTACTATGATGACAACAACAAGCTACAAAGCTTCGATTTACCTACAGGATGTTACGAAATCGCCGATATTGAAACGTATATACTCGAGAAGTTGAGTGGCAGCAATTCACTTAGACCGGGAACTATATTTGCACTAAAACCCAACAATAATACGTTACAGTGCATGATTTTCAGTAAATATAGAATTTCGTTTGAACAACCCAACAGTCTAGGAAAGATACTAGGATTTTCAACAGAGATACTCGAACCCAAACGATGGCACTCTTCAGATCTACCCGTCAAAATTATAAAAGTATCTAGCATACGTTTCGAATGTAACATTACCACGGGAGCCTTCGACGCAGACAGACCTGCTCATACTATTTACGAATTTATCATAAAAGTGGATCCTGGGTACGCCATTGACGAAACACCACATAATTTACTTTATTTACCTGTTATACCACAACGTGAAATAACCAACATTACAGTGTTGGCTGTGGACCAAGACGGTCATCCTATAAACTTTCGTGGTGAAAAGAGCACTTTGGTGTTGGAGCTTAGAGCGAGAAGCAACAGATGGGATTGATAATTAATCATATAAGACGTTCTGCTGCACATTCAACGCCATTAGTTACGCTGCATTCTTCAAAGCAGCATCAGAAGCGGCTCACATTTGCTAATACATTGTATTTGCAGTCTTTGGGTTTTTTGTTGAAAAAACAACGACAATGACGACCGAGTATGTAAAACGTTCTCGTATGAACGATATGCCTTCAATGTTTGATATCTATCGCAAGCCTAGTTTCGATGAATCGATTCGCAAAGCTGAGTACAGAACATATGCTCCGTTCATCAAATCGTTCAGTTGCAGCGACATTGTGGAATTCAGCATCAATCAAGTTGATTCGTTTTTTGCAATAAATGAAACTTTGTTGTGTATTAAAGGATCACTCACTGTGCATGGAGGGGGTGATGTGAAGCTGGCAAATAATGTTGGTGCTTTCCTTTTCGATTCGTGTACATATAGTGAAAGTGCAAGAGAGATGGAAACTGTTCGGGATCCTGGAATCGTTAGCGCTGTACGTGCCATGACATGCTACAATCAAGAAGATTCCAATCATATGGCTATAGCTGGGTGGAATTATCCCAAAGACCCCATCCTGAATACCAGCGACAAATCATTTAACCTTCAAATTCCTCTAAAGCATATTTTCAACATTTTCAACGACTATCCTATGATTACGTGTGGACGACAAACAATACGTTTGGTTCGAGCTCGAAACGATAACGATTGTGTGCTTATCACAGAAAAAAACGTTTCTGGTACACTTTCCACTACAACCGTTAACATCAACATTACCAGCATCGAATTGAAAATCAGGCATATCTATCCTAATGATGATATTAAGTTGGAACTTATGAAGGCCATTCAAAAGGATCAGCCTATAGTTATTCCATTTAGAAAGTGGGAGATACACGAACTGCCTGCAATTACCAGAAATGCTAGACGTGAAGTTTGGGCTGTTAAAACTACAACTTCAGTCGAACGACCTCGTTATGTTATTGTTTTCTTTCAAACCAACAAACGTGACAACAGCACAGCCGACCCCACTTTATTCGACAACGCCGACATTCAAAGTATCAGACTATCGCTAAATGGGGAATATTATCCCAATGAAAGAATGCAGTTGGATTTCACTAAAAATGATTACAATGAGGCCTATTTCAACTATACAGAATTTTATCCTAGCTATACGAATTCGGCACAGAAGCGCCCTCTGTTGGATTATCCCTCTTTCAAGAAGCGTGCATTGTTTGTTATCGATTGCTCGAAACAAGAAGAAAGTATGAAATCGTCCACAGTCGATGTAAAACTTGACATTGAAGCAAACATTGGTTTTCCCGAAAACACCAAAGTATATTGTGTTATAATACACGACTGCGTAATGGAGTATTTCCCCCTCACAGAAATAGTCAAGACTCTAAATTGAAGTGCAGTACGTCAGTATTCGAGCAGACGTCATCATGAGAGTTGCACTCGTAGACATTCAAGGTTTCGTTATAGATGGATTCTTTGTTGTCAAAGAACTCACCATTGAAGTTGGTTTTAAGCAAAGTCACTACATATTCCTACCATGCCAATCAATTTCTACGTTAAGCGACCAGGATAAGAAGACGGTGTCATACTTGGAGAAGAATGTGCATGGTATTCGATACTCTTCAGGTGACATTGAGTACTCCAAATTAAATGATATATTGGCAACTAAGCTATTGTATGCTGCCGATTTTATATACGTACGCGGACATCAGAAAGCAGAATTTCTACTAAAGAAATGTCACATTTTTGGTGTGTTTCCCCACATTATTGATGTTTGCAAGTTTGATGGAACACCATGTGCTACAGGAAACTTTGAACGAGATCCAAATCCTTGTCACGCTTCTGGTCTATACTCTTGTGCCCAAAGAAATGTAGAGCGTCTCCGGCATTGGTTTTTGAATACTGTATTACCATTGTAATGTCTAAATAATAAATTGTTTATGGAATGATTCGCATTTTTATTAAGACATCCTGTATATTCTCAACCAGTATATTACATGAGAGTTTAACAAATACTAATATTATAGAGACCTCGTCACGTTTAACGTCAAATGTCACGTGTCTAACGCCACGTCTAACGTCGCGTGTAACGTGTCAAACGTCACACGTCAAACGTCACGTGTTTAACGTCGCGTGTTGAACGTCATACGTCACGTAACGTCGCGTGTAACGTGTCAAACGTCATACGTCAAACGTCACGTGTTCAACGTCACGTGTTGAACGTCATACGTCACGTATCAAACGTCTCGTGTTTAGATGTGATGATGATCATCGAAACGTAGCTTTAGATTTTTCCCGTAATGTCAAACGTCGTGTGTCATGTTAAACGTCATACGTCACGTGTCTAACGGCACGTCTAACGTCGCGTGTAACGTGTCAAACGTCGTTTGTAACGTCAACCGTCACGTGTTTAACGTCGCGTGTTAGACGTCATACGTCACGTGTCACACGTTACTTGTCATACGTCACGTGTCAAACGTCAGACGTCTCGTATAAAAAAAACCACAATAATTGATAACGGGAAAGAAATAACGAATTTTATGACAAACACCCCGTATATCGAACGTAGTGGTTTATCTCTTCTTCACAATGGTGTTTATTCAACTTCGATCCGACCAATCAGAGAGATGCTAGTGCCCTTATGGCGTCTTTGTACATCATGTATACGATAATAGTCTAACAATCATGGGGTCGTTTATTCGACTTCAATCTGACCAATCAGAGATATGCTAGCGTCCTAATGGTAACGTTGCTTACGTCACACCATTTACATGATATCACAGAACAGATGGGGCATACGACGGAAGGTCCATTCGACATAAGACACATTTGTCATACGACACATACGGCGATGGTTAACGGCACCCTCTGGTCATTGTCGATCACTTCTTCAGATGACTCTTTTGATACTCCTTGTATATTTGCAAAACTTATCGCTTATCTCTTCTTCTTTCCCATCAATCAACGACACCCTCTGGTCATTGTCTTCAGGTATGATTCTTGTAAACCCTCTGTGGTCATTGTCTTCATCACAATGATGTTTATTTGTCTCCAATCTGACCAATCAGAGATGCTTGTGCCCTTATGGCATTGTTGACGTCTTGTATACCGATCATCATAGTAACATATTTATGACAACACCCTGTATATCGGTATATTATTGTAAAACTTATCGCTTATCTCTTCTTCTTTCCCATCAATTAACGACACCCTCTGTGGTCATTGTCTTCAGGTATGATTCTTGTAAACCCTCTGTGGTCATTGACTTCATCATAATGGTGTTTATTTGACCCCAAACTGACTAATCAGAGGTGCTTGTGCCCTTTTGGTATCGTAGACATCTTGTATACTGATCATCGTAGTAACATATTTATGACAACACCTCGTATATCGGTATATTATTGAAAAACTTATCGCTTATCTCTTCTTCTTTCCCATTGATCAACGGCACCCTCTGGTCATTGTCTTCAGGTATGATTCTTGTAAACCCTCTGGTCATTGACTTCATTACAATGGTGTTTATTCGACTCCAAACTGACTAATCAGAGATGTTTGTGTCCTTTTGGTATCGTAGACATCTTGTATACTGATCATCGTAGTAACATATTTATGACAACACATCGTATATCGGTATATTATTGTAAAACTTATCGCTTATCTCTTCTTCTTTACCATTGATCAACGACACCCTCTGGTCACTGTCTTCAGGTATGATTCTTGTAAACCCTCTGGTCATTGACTTCATCATAATGGTGTTTATTTGACTCCAAACTGACTAATCAGAGATGCTTGTGCCCTTATGGCGTCTTTGTACATCCCGTATACGATAATAATCTAAAAACGATGCAGATAACGTCTAACAGTTGAATATTTGTTGTTGTTGTGATACAATCTGAATTAAAAATAAATGTAATATTTCGATAAATTCTAAATTCGCTTTCACAATATACTCTGATATGATAATAACTTGGTGGTCTTGCTAGCATGCTAAAAGACTATTAACGCATGAGAATGTGTGATCGATGGTTCGAATCCTATCGTCGGTAGCGAAATATTTAATAAATTGTATGAAAACATTGTCAATATGGAACTATCGTTGTCGTAATACCAAAAAATGTATTTATACCTTTTTTCAAGGATTCCATATCACTTTCGTGAAATTGTGATAAACTATTATTTTTGTATGCGTTTGATATATCGCATTTCCTGTTGTTATGTTGATTTTTTCTAATTGTGGGTTGAGTCATATCAATTTTACAAAATTTCTGTGGTGAGTTGATTTTATTTTCATATTTATCATTTCCTGTTGTGATTACAGAATTTCAGAAAAACAATTTAATTATTTGCAAAAGTTTATTTTAAAAATATTATTGATAAAAAGAAATTATTTTTGTTAATAAAGTCTTGAGATGATTTAAAAGGTCTCCATTAGGACATGGGATATCAAATAGGTTCCAATTGAAGGGTCCGGCTGCAACAAGTTTTTTGGTAAACTCATTATATTTGTAGTATGTGGTGTTTTTGAAAAAGTACATGTGTCCGTCAATGTACTGGAATGCTCCTGTAACATCTGCGGGTAGTCCAGGGAAAATATCTTTAATTTGTCCTCTATTTAAGACATTTTTTAAGTTCTTATCATATTCAATATAATTATTGTTATTATAAAATACATAAATTTTTCCGTGGTTGCTTTGAAACATTGTGTTTATTTGAGAATTTTTTGGTATAAGTAAATTACCTTGCTCAAGTATTCGCAAACCTGGGAAATCTGCTATATAGTATTTACGAACATCTTTATTGACTGCTATTAAATTACCGGAAGAACTTTGAAAAATCTGAATTATGGAGCCCACTTCTTCGGGTAGATAATCATCGAGCATTTCTGGTTCTGAGGGAATAAGTTTCGAATTCAAATCCATTTTCCATAGAAAATCTTTATAAATAATATATAAGTGATAATTTTCAAATGTACCAGCCATCGCAGTAAACATATACTCCGGCGTTATGTCGCATAAATTTTTATTTGGTGGATGGGGCCTATGATGACCTGTAGTCGGTGGCGTAGGTTTGAAAGGATTATTTGCATATTTATTGGTGGGTCCATAAAGAGCTTCAAGAGCCATTTTATCATCTTCATCCAATTTTGGGGTCGCGTTTCGTTGATACCATGGATACATTATTGCTTGTTTATTATCACTATGGGATATACCTAAGATATGTCCAATTTCATGAATTAATACCATGAGTAGACTAGTCCTATCATCTGAACTTGATCCATCTAAACTTAAATCCCACTTTTCATCAGCATCAATATGAAGTTCTATACAGCTGTTGCCATTTGGGAAATAACCATGTGCCAACACCTTTCCAGGACCATCAAATGCGCTGGGGCATTCATCTCTACCTTGACAATCTGCACGAAAATAGTGTTTTCCATGTACAACAGTGATAGATATATCGGGAGCATAAGGTCTTGTTTTGTGTATTAATTCAAATTTGAACTTTGAACTGTTACTCCACACTTCAAAAGCCTTTTCGATTACATCAAGATATGCTTGATTTGCCTGAGGGAAGAACCATTTCAAATCAAATTTGATCCATTTTGATCTAACTCTAAAAGAATGATCATCGTCGGAAGCTGTTTCACTTACAGAACATCTTGGCATATCCATAAGTTGTATTGTATCTTTATCTAATTCTCCCGTTGCAGGAATATTATATTTTTCTTGAAAACTCAACAAATAATCCTCAAGTTTAGTCAAATCATTTTCATTTGCGTATCCGAAGCGTTGTAAATAATCCATAGCATACTGCTGGTCGACAACACAAAGTGCTGGACATAGCGCTGCAGCTAATATAATTATTAACATGATCTTCACCCTTCTGTTATCCTCAAGAAACTAATCTCCCAACACATTATTAACAACATATATATTTTTTAAAAAACCCTCCAAAGATTCAATTACTGCGTGTCACGCATAAAATATTATATGTTACTTTCAAGCCACCCGGTACGAAATTCTTAGTAATATTTCAACATAAGTTACTTTAAGCCCCCCGGTAGCGCGCCGCCTTATCATCCTAACGGATCTTTCTCGACTACGTCACATTTTACAGCAAGAACCCGGTAGCGCGCCGCCTTATCATCCTAACGGATCTTTCTCGACTACGTCACATTTTACAGCAAGAAGCGTGCGCTCACATTGCAGCAATACCTTCCTTCGCTAATAATATGCATGAGAGCTTATGGCGGCATGTGTTGAATGCCTTGCTATAGACGCGAAGGTTGTGCGATCGAATCTCACTGAAGTTTTTTTTCAGATTTTTAAAACAGGACTAAAAATGGCGACCTAAAATTAAAAACGCGCGCGCCGCCGCTCTTAGCGCCACCAAGCGGAGATTTTTGAAGTAGTGAGCCAGAACCGCTATTGTTCTATCTACTGGTCGCTGATATGGTTCTTGGTCTGGATACACTGAAGAAGTATAATTTCTGCTTAGAACTAGGTACAGGGAAGATCTACCAGGACGGAAAGCTAGTAAACTGTCGAGAACCAGATACACTGTCCTCTCCCATAGGAATCATCGACGTAGTAATGCCACCGCCAAGGGAGAACAATCATGGGTTGTCCTGCGAAATGACCGTTACTGACACCGCTAGTTCCATTTTTACTGATAATGATACTGCGAGGGAAAATGGTGCTGTTACAGATACCGCTAGAGTAAGCTTTACTGATACTGAATATCCTCTAGGAGAAACTGATAGGATATTGACTGATATCTCCCAGTCAGCCTTGAACGGACCCGAAGCCGAAGGTGATGGAGGGAGATCTGATACTGAATATCCTCTAGGAGAAACTGATAGGATATTGACTAATATCTCCCAGTCAGCCTTGAACGGACCCGAAGCCGAAGGTGATGGAGGGAGATCTGATACTGAATATCCTCTAGGAGAAACTGATAGGATATTGACTAATATCTCCCAGTCAGCCTTGAACGGACCCGAAGCCGAAGGTGATGGAGGGAGATCTGATACTGAATATCCTCTAGGAGAAACTGATAGGATATTGACTAATATCTCCCAGTCAGCCTTGAACGGACCCGAAGCCGAAGGTGATGGAGGGAGATCTGATACTGAATATCCTCTAAGAGAAACTGATAGGATATTGACTAATATCTCCCAGTCAGCCTTGAACGGACCCGAAGCCGAAGGTGATGGAGGGAGATCTGATACTGAATATTCTCGAGTGAAACCTGATAGGATAATGACTGATATCTCCCAGTCAGCCATGGAAAGATCCCAAGGTGATAGAGGGAGATCTAGTATAGAATATCCTCGAGAATCCGCTGTTAGAAGAATCTGCAAAGATGTAAACTCTGATAACAATACTGATAACTGCCAGGAACTTGGAACATTTACCGGCTTAACCCGGTCTGATTTAGGAGAGTTTGATGACAGTAGGGAGTTACCTACCGAAGAATCTCCTATAGAAGCTATAACGCCGTTACAAGACCGAAACCTAACAGGAATACAAGAGGAAACGTTGAGAAGATTCCTCGATATGGAATTACCGAAATTTGAGGAAGTTCAAGGGCCAACAGACCTAGTACAACACGAGATCCACCTACTGCACTCAACTCCGATCAAGCAACGATACCGCCCCCAGAACCCAAAGATGCAAGAGATTTGTAACTCTGAAGTGGACCTGATGCTGAAGGAAAGGGTGATAGAACCCTCGGGCAGTCCGTGGAGTTCTCCGGTGGTAATCGTTAAGAAAAAGGATGGAAAAAACCGTTTCTGCATTGACTTTCGGAAGGTGAATGATGTCACAAGGAAGGACGCATACCCTCTTCCATTCATAAATGCTATTCTGGATAAATTGCGACGCGCAAAGTATATCTCCAGTCTAGATCTGAAGAGTGGATATTGGCAAGTCCCTCTAGCTCCAGAAAGCAAACCCATCACTGCATTTACCGTGCCAGGGCGGGGACTTTTCCATTTCACAGTTATGCCGTTTGGTCTACATTCAGCGCCGGCCACCTTTCAGCGGCTAGTAGATCGAATTATCGGACCTGATTTGGATCCGCATGCATTCGCCTATTTGGATGACATTATTGTACTAGGAGAAACGTTCGAAGAACACCTGAAAAATCTAGGTGAGGTTTTTCGCCGTCTACGAGACGCCAAGCTGAAAATAAACCCAGAAAAATGCCATTTCTGTTTACCATCCATGAAATATTTAGGTCATGTCATTACCGGAGAAGGTATCAGTACCGATCCCGAAAAAGTAGAGAGTATTTCGAAGTTTGCAGCTCCACGAAACGTCCGTGAGCTACGAAGATTTTTGGGAGTAGCCTCTTGGTACCGCCGTTTTGTGCCCTCGTTTTCTCAGACAGTAGCTCCATTAACCAAGTTACTACGTAAGGCACACCGCTGGAAATGGACTGAAGAACAAGAATGTGCTTTTGCCAGAATCAAGACCTGTTTGTCTGAAGCGCCTGTTTTAAGTTGCCCAGATTTCAGTCTACCGTTTACGCTGCAAACCGATGCTTCCGAATATGGATTAGGGGTGGCCCTGACACAACAGATAGATGGTAATGAACATGTGATAGCTTACGCGAGCCGAACCCTGAGTCCAGCTGAAAAGAACTACTCAGTGACAGAAAAAGAATGCCTTGCCATAGTGTGGGGGATTGATAAGATGCGCCCCTATCTAGAAGGCTATCATTTCACGGTGGTAACTGACCACCAGTCCTTACGATGGCTGCATTCTATATCTAGTCCATCTGGTCGTTTAACCCGCTGGAGTATATTTTTGCAACAATACGATTTCGAGATCAAATACCGAAGAGGTACCATGAACCGAGTAGCCGATGCACTGTCTAGGAACCCGCTGCCGGACACCCCTGAGCAATCAGCGGAAGTGTGCATAGCCGATATTCCAGAGGAATGTTCCTGGTACCGGAACAAGAAAGAGGAAGTGTTGAGAGACCCAGGTAAATTTCCTGATTACTGCATCAAAGAAGGACGAATGTACCGACATTTTTGGGACCTGAATGATCTGAGTGAGCCTGAACTGTCTGACCCGTGGAAGCTGTGTGTGACGAAGTCACAAAGATCCCGTGTTTTACAGGAAAATCACGATGCCCCTACCGCCGGACACTTAGGGATTGCAAAAACAATAGCGAAGATTGCTAAGATGTACTACTGGCCAGGAATGTTTAGGGACATAACCAGGTACGTCCGTGACTGTATGCAATGCTTAAAGTACAAACCGTCTCAACAGCAGTTAGCTGGGAAGATGCAACCGTCCCGAAATCGACGTCCCTGGGAAACTGTCAGTACCGATATTGTCGGACCGCTGCCGCGCAGTAAAAAAGGAAACTGCTACATAGTCATGTTCCAGGACCGTTTCACAAAATGGGTACAGTGTAAACCGATCAGAAAAGCGACCGCTAGCGCGATAAGTAACGCTTTTTACGAAGAAGTTCTGACCACGTTTGGATGTCCTCGCACCGTATTATCAGACAATGGGACACAATATGATAGTAAGCTCTTTAAGGAAATGTTGAGAGGCTTAGGAATACGCCATCGATTCACCCCGCCATATACACCACAAGCTAACCCTGTTGAAAGAGCCAACCGTACTTTAAAGACCATGATAGCTCAGTATTGTGAACAAGACCACCGAGATTGGGATCTGAGAATATCCGACCTGAAGTTTGCGATTAATAACTCTAAGCACGACTCTACCGGCTTTTCTCCCGCCTTTCTCAATTTCGGAAGAGATCTGGACGTCCCGAATACGCTACGCCGAGAAGTGGAACAAGATCAGGCGAAAGAAGAATCTGAAACACCCAATGATGCCGGAAATGCCGAAAATGAAGTCTCTGAACAGCACTTACTTAGCTTGAACAAATTGCAAGAATGTTTCGAGCTAGTCCGACTGAATCTGTCTAGAGCCTTTACGACGCAAAGCCGATATTACAATCTACGCCGCCGGGACTGGAGATGTACGGTAGGTGATTCGGTAATGAAAAAAGAACATACCCTGTCATCCGCCGCAGACCATGTGGCCGCGAAACTTGCCCCGAAATATTCCGGTCCGTATAAAGTAGTGAAAGTTCTATCCCCCGTGGTGTACGATTTAAAAGATGCACAAGGCAGGCGTTATTATCGGATACATATTAAAGACTTGAAACCGATTTCAGGAAACGCTAGTAATTAGTACTTTTCAGAATGAAACCGAACTATGAAGTACCGCCTCTTGGGAATGATCCCACACTTCTCCGAAACCTAGTAACGGACCGAGCCGAACGACCTCAGCCAGATAGAAGCCGAGATACCCAGGTACGGGAATGTACCCCGGAAGTAAGAGAACACCTGCAACGGGAAGAAGAGATCATAGATCTAACTTCCCCTGTGACCAGCCCCGCGGCTTCTCCCTCGCCTGTTACCTCGACGTTCCCGGAAACGCCCCTGTTCCCGGAAGATTTTGTCCCGACCTGGGAGGACGTGTCGGACTTTGAATTCGGTTTCGAATGGGTACCGGATACCGAGCGTTCCTCCATGGAAGACCTGATGGCTGTAGCGCCGTATGTCCCGGGCAACACACCGCCGCCGTCACCCCCCTATCCGGAAGCCGGCACGTACGTGGAGACGGTCACGCTGGAAACCGTTATCCGGAGAGAGATAGTCCTGCCGGCAGAGGATTATGAATGGGTCAAGTGCAGCGAAGAAATTACCCAACGGTCCGATGTCCAGTACGCCTTCGACCCATTATTTCCGCCGCCTCCTGCCCCATCTGTTCCACCCCGGTTGGTAGCAGGTCCAACGGAACAACAACGGCTGATTTCCTTCGCCCTCCAACAAGCCAAGGACCATCCGTGGCCGACCGAATGGGTCAACCGTAGCCGTCCATTCCGGCCCGCAAATTCCGACCCGCGACGTTGGTGTAGGGTGTACCTATTCGATGACCAAGGGGTTCTGCGTAAGGTATACCTACCGCCGGTTAACGAACGCTAGCACTGTGTGAGTGCGTCCGCGTGTTCTGTGTAGGATTTTGTTTTTTTTAGTTTTTTGTAATTAAGGGATGTTTTGAAGAATTTTCTTTTGTTTTATGGGGAGAACCGTTTGAACCTAGTGTCAGTCAGACTCACGTCAAGTGTAGCACTTCCCGCACCCGAAACTTTGTTCGTGCATACAGTTCCGGCTAGAATTAAACTGTCTTTTCGTTTATAGATTTTCGGCCTCTTAATCTATACACCATGGGTTCCGAGTCCTCATTTGAAGTGTTAGACATATCTGGGATGGAGAGTTTGGATGAAGATGACCTCCCGCCCGAATCGGCCCCGCCAGAGGACCTACCTAGTGCCAATCTAGATACGACCGCCGGACCGTCAGTCCAAGTAACGCAGGGTGTGAGCCCGGTGCCCGAGTGTAACGAAATGGACCCGGAGATTCCTGCAGCGCCCAGTACGTCCTCGTTACTAGACAAAATACCGGAAGAAATTAGACGAGGAACCGGTCAGAAGTCCAGCTATACATGCCAGTTATCGAGCGAACCAACATGCGATGACATTTACTTGCCCATTGAGAGGGATCTATGTTGGAAATGTGGATATCCCGGACACCGCCGTGACGCTTGTACTCGCAGAAAAGCCATCCTATTCTGCTCCCGTTGCGGACGTTTTGGTCAGATGTCCCGAGATTGTTTGTGCAAGATGCCGACAGTTAGGACTACTGTTATGAAGCCGTCCTTACGTTGTTCCCGCTGGAATCAACCGTCTGTAAGCCGAGCTACTGGCCGATCCATGTCCCGTTCTTCACCTGAGCCGGGAAGACGCTCTGTAGCAACTCAAGCACTCATAGTTTCCCGATCCCGCCGAGATGTTGGCATTCAATGCAACCTATGTGACTGTTCCCCGGAAACTCCAGAAGACATCACCGGCGTTCGTCAGCGGTACTCGATGCTTCGGAACCGCCCCACCTGTAGAGGAGTGAGGCAACGCTCTTCCCGCCCGTATCCAAGTCTGAGTATGAGGAGTTCCAGACTCCAGTAACGCCAGCGAGGTTTGGAATCCACTCCGCTGCAAGTTTTCTTGGGTAAAGAAGTTTAGTCTTGTGTGAAAAATATTCGTTTTAGGTTAAGATTGAAAAAAAAATATATAATGAAAGCTTCACTTTCACTTATTAATTTTTTTTTTACCGAAGAAAGAGGGAGATGTAACGATGTTACTATTTTTTTTTTCTTTCGTTCAGACATTCAACTGTACCTATTTTATTTCTCATTTTATTATTAAGTTCCGTCATTATTTGCTTATACACCCCTCTTTCACCAAAAGCTGTAAATTTATTTGTTAAATATGTATAGTGATACATCCGGTATATATTTAATGTGTATTTCTTACTGCATCGCTCGCGCACGCCAGTCGACGCCGTTCTTAAAATTGCTAAGTAGGGTACCTCCTGAGTGGGGTCGAAAAGAATGTATAAAACCGGCAAACGGAACGGAATAGCTCTTTTTGACTCCTGATTCTTGTGCTCTTGTGACTCCTGCTCCGACAGTTCCACCGTTTCCGCCGTAACCGAAAACGCCGACTGATTTTCGCCAGCGAGGTAAGCGAATTTAGAAATTATTTTTCATTCTTCTGGTGTTGAGATTTATTTTGCTTCTAGCGTATTTAGTAATTGTATTAATAGATTTTTATTTTGCTTACTGCTTGTTTAATTTGAGTGATTTTCCGCGTATTTGTGTACGATTCCGAAGTAAGAATTTACTGTTGGCTGTAACTTCAGGGGAAAAGAAATATAATTGGAAAATTCCCAAGCATTCTCGCTGCAAAGCAGGTAAATTCTTGGGGGATTTTCAAGATATTTCGGGAATCCCAATTCCGGTATACAACACAAGGGAAAGGAAATAACGTTGGGAAACTTTCAAGCATTCTCGCTGCAAAGCAGGTAAATTCTTGAGGGACTCTCAAATTATTTCGGGGGTGTGTTGAATCTAGTACCATAGGCCTTGGTAGCGTAACTTTAAAATATTTGATAATAGGCAACTTGGAGGAATCTCGTCTGTGTTCGCTGCCATAGCAGGGACATCTTCGAGGGTTTTCCAAGGCGTGAAACGAAATAATCTCGCGTGCGTTCGCTGCCATAGCAGGTTCGCCAGGGGGAGGTTTTCGGATTCTGCCGGCTAACTGTTCTTTGAGAGATTGATTTAGCACCAACGGCCGGGGTAAAATCCGCACAAAACCAAGGGAAATTTGTTAATTACCGCCGTTCTATTCTAGGCCTTGGTAGCGTAACTTTAAAATATTTGATAATAGGCAACTTGGAGGAATCTCGTCTGTGTTCGCTGCCATAGCAGGGACATCTTCGAGGGTTTTCCAAGGCGTGAAACGAAATAATCTCGCGTGCGTTCGCTGCCATAGCAGGTTCGCCAGGGGGAGGTTTTCGGATTCTGCCGGCTAACTGTTCTTTGAGAGATTGATTTAGCACCAACGGCCGGAGAAATATCTGCATAAAAACCGAGATAACTCTATTATTTACCGTTTCTCCTATCTTAAACCGTACACAAATGCCAAGAAACGCTCCCGTAGAACACTGCTAGTGCCTTTATAACGCTTTCTCTGTGTAATTCTCACCGTACTGCTAGTAAATTTTCGCTGATTTTCACCGGCGATCGCCGAAAACTATTAGAGCTTTGCACGTTAGGCTTGTAAGCGTAAAACATTTATTCTGTAATAAAGTGCTTTGGTCTGGGCAGTAATTTAATATAAATCGCAAATACTGAAGGGTTTTCATTAAAATTTAGTTGTTTTAATTATATAGTTAAGAAGTTCGTTCTATTTTCCTTTTTCCCAAATTCTTTCGAGACCGAAATGAATTGTGAAATTTGATAAAGCACAGGTAGTTTCATTTTCCGATAGTGGTAAACAATTAAAGCCTGTTTCCCACTTCGCACGGCATAGAGGTCAAAAACAACAGACCCCTGGAATTACTTAACCTCCATCTGTTGCTACCCTGGTAACTCTTGACGCTACCATTTCCGAGAGTTCGGTGGAGTAAACCATCCCAAAAATCTGGCGCCCGAGAAAATCTGGTAGATAGTAAAGCCACGGGAGTCATAGTGACGTCCGTAATTCTTCTGAGGAAAGAAAGCACGCCACAACTGATACAAAAGTATTTTGAGGTAGTAGACGACAATCTGCAACTGTCTGAATAATAGAATATCATCAAACCACGTCCTACCCTTCTTTTGATACCAATGTCAAGCAGAACAAACAGCTGAGGATCGGGGAAAAATTACTTTTCTAAAATATCATTAAAATATTTTTAAAATTATAGCAGAAGTGCAATTTTTTACTGGTTAAAAACGTTTTTGAGGTAGTAGACGACAATCTACAGCAGTCTGAATAGCAGAATATCATCTAGCAAACTCCTATCCTTCTTTTGATACCAATATTAAGCTGAAAAATCATCTGAGAATTGACAAAATAAGTACTTTCCAAAAATATCATTGAAATAGTTTCAAAGATATGGCGGAAGCACAGCTTTTACTGATTAAACCCGTTTTTGAGGTAGTAGACGATAATATACAACTGTCTGAATAGCTGAATATTATCAAAAAAACTCCTACCCTTCTTTTGACACCAATATTAAGCTGAACAAACACCTGAGAATTGCAAAAAAAATTACTTTTCAAAAATATAATAGAAATATTTTTAAAAATATGGTGGAAGTCCTATTCTTACTGATTAAAAACGTTTTGAGATAGTAGACAATAATCTACAACTGTCTGACTAGCAGAATATCATCAAGCAAACTCCTATCCTTCTTTTGACATCAATATCGAACTGGACAAACCGCTGAGAATTGAAAAAAAAATTATTTTCCAAAAATATCATGGAAATATTTTTTAAAATATGGCGGAAGCGCACATTTTACTGATTAAACCCGTTTTTGAGGTAGTAGACGATAATTTACAACTATCTGAATAGCAGAATATCATCTAGCAAACTCCTATCCTTCTTTTGACATCAATATCAAGCTGAACAAACAGCTGAGAGTTGGAAAAAACTACTTTTCAGTAATATCGTTGAAATATTTTTTTAAATATGGCGGAAGCACAGCTCTTACTGATTAAAACCGTTTTTGAGGTAGTAGACGATAATCTACAACTGTCTGAATAGCAGAATATCCTCAAATTAACTCCTATCCTTCTTTTGACACCAATATTAGGCTGAACAAACAGCTGAGAATTGGCAAAAGAAGTCCTTTTCAAAAATATCATTGGAATATGCTTAAAGTTATGGTTGGAGCCCAATTTTCACTGATTAGAAACGCTTTTGAGGTAGTAGATGATAATCTAGAACTGTTTGAAGGGCAGACTATCATCGAGCAAACTCCTATCCTTCTTTTGACACTAATATCCAGCTGAACAAACAGCTGAGAGTTGAAGAAAAAATTACTTTTCAAAAATATCATTGAAATATTTTGAAAATTATGGGGGAAGTGCAATTTTTTCTGGTTAAAAACGTTTTTGAGATAGTAGACGATATTCTTCAACTATTTGAATAGCAGAATATCATCAAGCAAACTCCTATCTTTCTTTTGACATCAATATTAAGTTGAACAAACAGCTGAGAATTTAAAAAAAAATACTATTAAAAAATATCATTTTTAGTGATAAAAAACGCTTTTGAGGTAGTTGACGATAATGTACAACTGTCCAAATAGCAGAATGTCACCAAGCAAATTCCTATCCTTTGAGACCAATATTAAAGTATTTTGATTTCTGTTGTCCATAGTTTCATTTCCGATTATTCTAGCCTTGTTCATGAGTTTATGATTAATTTCCGTAAGATTGTAGATATTCTTTGATTTAAGTATCTATTTTAAAACATATATTAACATATATTTTAAAACATATACTAAGGCATCATCAAAGTAACAAAGAATTTCCATTTCTCTATCACATATTTTATTTCCGCTACCAAGAATCATCTCATACGTTAGTTCATTTATTATTACATTAAACAACCGGGAATCCAGCGAGCTCTAAATACAAGCATTGTTGTACATGATTTCGATGGTGTGTATTATACTGATGGGTTTACTTTCATCCTTGCTTCAGTAGGCAAATACTTTTGATAGATGTAAAAAGCATTGAAACGTAAGTTTATTACACTCTATAGTTGTACTACATCTACACTAGACTTTCATCGCTCCTAGTATTGTTAACGATTTAATTTTATTTAGACCTATTATTCTATTCATTTCCTGTCAGTCCAGCACTTTACGTTGTATCATAGTTGTCAAGATCTCAAATGACGTCTTCCACAAACAAAAGTCTCCCAAATACTTATTAATAACGTTAATAAATAAAAATTAATATCTTGGTCTTCATTTGGAACAAAAATTGATATAGAATTTATGTATCAAAGTCAAGAATAACATATTTCTTTCTTATTTCTTAAATTTATTTGTCTTTAAAACTTTAATCAGTTGTTGTTTTGTATAATAGTGTAGTGTAGTGTTTCTCTGGAATTTGTCACTACACTCTTTGTTGATGTCAGCCAACCAACTAAAGAACGAGCGTTGCTTATATCTGATGGACACCTGCTGTGTTCGAAAAAATTGCAAAATATACTTATAGTTCCGTGGAAGATGGGAAAAATAATAAGTTATTTGGAAATTATATTCCTAATTTTTGTTCATTATTAATATTCTTATAAATAAAATTAATAATTAGACATAAAAATTAAAAACATATATTGGCTAATTAACAAAACGTATTGGATAACTTGACAAAAGGAAGTTTAACAAAGAAAACTATAATACTTTCTCTGTGAACTCATTGAATAGAATTATGTGAGGTAATGGACGATCAAGCACAAAAGTTCTCAGTACTTTCAGTCCAAAATATCGATGCCCAACGCTACTTCTTACATCTGAAACTTTAACTCAAGGAAACTGTTAATGTAAGCCACCTTACTCGAGTTACCGAACTATTATAATAATTACTTATTATTTATTGAAGTAGATTGTAAATTTGCAAATAGTGCAAACGAAAAAATATTTAGCATAAACTTTAACAAAATATGATTGTTGGTATTATTTAAATACTAAGAATTTCCTATCAGTCCTCGTAGCCACTAAACTTTGAGTTAGTATTATTTTTCAAAGCATCTTGTGAAACTGCAAAATTTCCCTCGGCTTATGACCCTTTCGCGATGTGAAATCTAATACAATATAATTTATGGCAGTCGTTCTCTTCACCTCTTCTGTGAAACAGTCGTTCTTCAAACATAAGCTTTGTTGCTTTTTTTGGCTTTGACACTCGTCATTCGGTCAGTCACAACATTAACAAACTAATAATGTATAAAGCTTTGTTGTTTTGATTGTTAATAAATATCGTCCATTTTTCCGAACCAAAATCTATAACTCTCTGCCTGCATATGTGACAGTTTTTTTGTTGTACAAGTTAAGTACTAGTTCTACATCTCAGAGTGATTTTTAAACCTACAGTACTTGTACAAGTGTTTCTAATTACCATATGAACCTCGTCTGTTTTCCAGCACCCACAAGGAATCAGCTCTCCTTGTTATCCAACTGTTTTTCATAACTTTCAACTTTCTTTGCGAATAAGCCTATACAACTCTTTACCTACATACGTGACATTCATTTTTGTACAAAGACTTCTTCAAGTTAAGTACCTACTCCACATTTTCTAATAACAAAACCTTTTTTATCTAGTTCAATGATGACAGTTTCAATTCCAAAAAGGGTTTCAAACAAATTGTTACAAAAATAGTTCGACAGGAAAATAAAGTTGATAAAATTTGTTTTCAACGAGTGATTTTGAATAGCGTATATGATTAATTAAGAACATATTTATATTATATGTCAAATTCTCTAAAATTAATCAATCTGGAAATATGGATGTGTGATTAAATATACAGGCTAATCTAGTCACACGTTTGAAAAGAATTTGTAAAATATGTACCGCTAATTTGAAAAAGCAATTTACTAAAAACCCAATGTAATAATATGGAACATAAAACGGATATGAAAAGAAACTGATTCGTTAGTAGCAAAATTTATTATTATTTTATTTATTTTTCGATTTTCATGCATTATACTCACTTGTATCTTTGTCGGCAATTTAACAACTTGTGGCCGTTTAATTTCGGACTGAATAACTCAAATAACAGATAAGGATCTTTTACTAATTCGCTAATAACATCAGCGCCAGGTTCGGTTTAAAAAATAGTAATCTTTCCTCAAACTAGAAAAATTATTTTTGAGGTTGAGATCATTATTTCACGAGAAGCTTATTAAATGCAAAATATTTTGACAAATTATAAAAAAAACATAATTATTTTTTCATAGGTCTAAACTATCACTCTCAGTAATTAAGTACAAAATGTTGCTAAGTCTGTTTTAATTCTACAAGTTTATTAATAAGGGTAACTGATGATAGACATACAGGTATAACTTGAAGAAGAATAATTTAATTTTGATTATTTTTTAAGTTTATTGATGTACTCCCAGTATTTAAAATTTGATCTTAATTCTTAATTATTATGAAAATCTCAACAATCAATTTGAACAAGTTTTTAATATAAACAAATGTATGATGTAAACAAATAAAAATAATACATATCGACAATTAGCCTCAAATCTATAAACGCAATTAAAAGGTTCATAATAGAAAACTTTTATCACGAATGAAGTATTATTCAACGCCATATATAATGTAAAATCACACACATGTATCGTTATGTATGAATTCATTTCGTATCTCCACAGATATAAAACATTTGTTATAGAATGATGTCGAGATGATACCGTCAAAACTCACTAAAACTAAACTCCACAAAAACTTGGATGGTCTGTCTTCCACTTGAATACGCACTTGGCTACTATAAAAATTATATTTGAGATAGGAAGGGCAATAAATACCACCATTGCCATAACATCAAGCAAAAAGTAGCTACAAGAAACAACCTCCTTAGAAAACTTGCGGGAAGTAAATGGGGAACAAACTCAAAGGCACCAAGAACAGCTGCTGAAGCTTTATGTTTCTGAACGATGAAATAAAACAATATAGTTTGTTTAAATCTTCATATATTTGAACTAATGTTCAATTTAAACTTGTTGACGCGTTTCACTAACACAGTAGCTTTGTCAAAACGAATGAAGGTAAAATATAAAAATGTCTTAATATATACAGAGCTAAATCTATTTACTAAGGTTATCAATGGTATTGAAAGAAATTACCTGGAAATTCATTCACTACAAACATTACTAAGCTATCTTCTAGGTAAAGAGGTTCCATAAAGGAGACTGGTTGATATCTATTTGGTCGTTAAGGAGATTACCTGAATATTTATTTTTGTTAATCTCTAGGGCCTCTAATAAATTTAAACTAAAGGATTTACCGACTACATGGAGAATTTCAAAATTTGGGTAGAAAATGTGTTGGTTTTCTAATAAATGATTTGAATAGTTAGAATCTAATTTTTTGTTGTCATAGCTACGTTTGTGTTCCGAAATTCTAGTTTTAAAATTTCTAAAAGTTTTACCGATATAAATTTTATCACAATTGTCATTACCACATTTCAATTTATAAACTCCTGATTTGTTTAATTTCGAAGATTTAGATTTATTATTTTTAATGAATTTGGATAAATTGTGATCAGTTTTAAAGGAAATATTCATGTCTAAAGTTTCTAAAAATGATTTAATTTTTAAGGATGGTGTTCCAAAGTATGTTAAGCTTTTAAATTGTTTATTATTTTTATCTGAAGGGAATACTTGTTCTAAAGTCTGTTTCTTTAACTTTTTATTTATGATATTGTCAATTAAATTTGGATCGTAATTATTATTAACTGCTATTTGTTTTATGATATTTAATTCTTTGGTATAATTATTAATATTTAATGGGACTGTTAAGAGTCTGTGTATCATACTATTGAAAGCTGCTAGTTTATGACTGAATGGGTGGACCGAACTATTATGAATTGTAATATCTGTATGTGATAGTTTATGAAATATAGAAAAATCATGTTTATTATTTATATTTGAAATTGTAAGGTCTAGAAAGTTTATAGTCTTATTTTGTTCAAGTTCTACGGTAAATTTGATATTATTGTGAATCGAGTTTATGTAAGTAATGAAGCTCTCCAATTGTCTATTTGTACCGATGAAGCTAGCTAAAATGTCGTCCACATATCGGTGCCAGTACATAAATTTTTTACTAAGGGGGTGTTCATGAATTATTTTTTCTATATTATCCATGAAAATTTCTGCTAGTAGGGGGCTGAGAGGGTTGCCCATAATCAAACCATCTTTACTGCTATAAACCTCTCCATTGAAATGAAAATAATTTTGATTCAAACACACTTTTAATAAGGTAATGATATCAGAGTGAATTATAGGATTGTATGTGAGCAAGTTATCAACAAGAGTTATAGTTTCTTTAGGAGGTATACTAGGGAATAGATTCGTGACATCGAACGATATGAATTTAGAATTATGGGGTAGTATTATATCTTGAATATTATTAATTAATTCCGTTGAGTTTTTAACTGAAAATCGAGGTATGAATGAACAATATTTAGAAATGACATCTATGAGAATCTTTGAAATTTTGAATGAAGGTGCTGTGAAATAAGAAACAACTGGCCTGATTGGGTACCCCTCTTTATGGAGTTTAATTAATGAATAAAGTTCAGGGTGTTGCGGATTGGGTAAAAATAATTTATATTTTTCTTTATCGTTAATTATTGATTTAACGTTATCTACTGCTAATTTTATTTCTCTCTGAAATTTATTAGTTGGGTCTTTTTTAAGGGTCTCAAAATTGCTTGCCTGAATAAAATTGTTGGTTTTTAAAATATAATCTTCTTTAGGTAATGCTATTACCGTATTTCCTTTATCTGCTTTTGTGAAAATAAGACTATTTGACTTTGATTTTTGTTGAATTGATTTGGCGACTGATAATTCAAAATTGGGTTTGTTAAACTCGACGAATTATTTTTCAATAATTTCTGAAGCTTTATGTTTTATATTAGAATTATTTGGAAAATTATACAAATTAATTTCTGTTTCTATACCTAGTTTGTTGAAGTTATCCAATGAACATGTGGGTTGAATATTATGTTTAAAACCTTTTTGTAATAATTGAATTTCTTCATCTGAAAAAATTGTATTTGAAAGATTGACGAATCTATTAAAAAATTTATGTTCTGAGAATTTGGTTTGTGGGTTTCTTGGTTAATAATGACTTCAATTTACGTTTTTGTCCTTGGTACTTTTTGTGAATAATTACTTTAATTTTATCTCTTATGTCCCTATCTAAAATGTCAAACTCTATGGGATATTACAATTCATAATAGTTCGGTCCACCCATTCAGTCATAAACTAGCAGCTTTCAATAGTATGATACACAGACTCTTAACAGTCCCATTAAATATTAATAATTATACCAAAGAATTAAATATCATAAAACAAATAGCAGTTAATAATAATTACGATCCAAATTTAATTGACAATATCATAAATAAAAAGTTAAAAAAACAGACTTTAGAACAAGTATTCCCTTCAGATAAAAATAATAAACAATTTAAAAGCTTAACATACTTTGGAACACCATCCTTAAAAATTAATAAATCATTTTTAGAAACTTTAGACATGAGTATTTCTTTTAAAACTGATCACAATTTATCCAAATTCATTAAAAATAATAAATCTAAATCTTTGAAATTAAGCAAATCAGGAGTTTATAAATTAAAATGTGGTAATGACAATTGTGATAAAATTTATATCGGTAGAACTTTTAGAAATTTTAAAACTAGAATTTCGGAACACAAACGTAGCTATGACAACAAAAAATTAGATTCTAACTATTCAAATCATTTATTAGAAAACCAACACATTTTCATGTAGTCGGTAAATCCTTTAGTTTAAATTAGAGGCCCTAGAGATTAACAAAAATAAATATTCAGGTAATCTCCTTAACGACCAAATAGATATCAATCAGTCTCCTTTATTGAACCTCTTTACCTAGAAGATAGCTTAGGAATGTTTGTAGTGAATGAATTTCCAGGTAATTTCTTTCAATACCATTGTTAACCTTAGTAAATAGATTTAGCACTGTATATATTAAGACATTTTTATATTTTACCTTCATTCGTTTTGACAAAGCTACTGTGTTAGTGAAACGCGTCAACAAGTTTAAATTGAACATTAGTTCAAATATATGAAGATTTAAACAAACTATATTGTTTTATTTCATCGTTCAGTATGGATCTTCATCAAGTAAAAGCCTCATCTATTCAATCTTTATGTTTCTCAACTGCGGAATATGCATCTAACGTATGGGGTAGATCCATGGCACTAAACGACACTTGTAGAATAGCCACTGGCTGTATGAAACTCCTCTACCTCTGCTGTACCAGACAGCGCGTTATGCACCTCCAGAAGATGGAGCTTGTCCACAAAACCTAGAGAAGTTTAAACAAGTGTTTTACAGTAAACACATATTATATCAGCTTGAGGAACCTTAACAAAGTAGTTGGCTGAAATTCAGAAGACGTTTCATCGTATCTACATAGAACCATCAGAAATACACCCCTGCACCAAAAAAACTGCAATGAATGGAGGTTGAATGGTGAATATGCTTAATCGTATCCGCATTGGCGTTGCTCTTGGCAAAATAGGATATACTAGCTGACAACGACGTATTCTACGAATGTGGGGAAAAACTTGTTCTAGAATTATGTTGAACTATTACCATCAAAATTCACTAAAACCAAACCTCACAAAAACTTAGGTGTTTGTCTTCAACTTGAGCACGCACTTGGCTAATATAAAAATTAATGTGAGGTGGGAATGGCAAATACGGGAACACGCAGATAAACCAAAGTACCTAGAAGATGTACTCTATCGCTGCCTCTTATACAAGCACCACTACCATAACATCAAGCAGAAAGTAACTATAAGAAACAGCCTCTTTATAAACTTGCGGGAAGCAAATGGTGATCAAACCCAAAGGGTTTAAGGACAACAGCTGAAGATTTAAGATTCTCAGCGGCAGAATATGCATTAAACAACGCTTATAGAAAAGTTACTGGCTGTATGAAATCGACTCCTCTACCTCTGTAGTACCAGGCAGCGGGTTTACGCCTCCAGAAGATCGCAGATCCTGTACCAATACCTAGACAAGTTTAAACAGAAGTCTGACGATTAACACCCATTACGTCAGCTTGAAAACCTTAACAAAGTAGTGAGCATAGAACCCCCGAAATATACCCCTGTACCAAAAAACTGACGTATGTTTAACCGTATCCACACTGGCGTTGCTCCTGTGAAATCCAACCTGGAATAATGGGACATAGTAGTTGACTAAGACGTATTCTGCGAATGTGGAAAAACACAGGATAAGGAACATCTGAGATCATGTGGACTTTGCCCATAAAAATGCACACCTGATGATTTATGGATCACTACAAAAGAAGCTGTAGAGTTGGCCCGGATTTTGACAGAAAGTACTTGTTATACATCCATAAATAGTTGTTTAATCTTAAATATAGTTATCACATACCAAGAAAACTTGATTTTTCCAAAACGTGCCAACAGAGGTATAAGTGTAGAAATTTACCGTCAGCTGTGAAAAGCAGCTCATTTCAACAGTTTATAACTGTTTGCATTAAACTGCTGTGACTTTAAGCATCGAAATTTTTTTATCACAATTTATCAAATGCATTAGTAACTTCATATTAAAATTAGTATCTATTGGAAAGCCAGCCCTGGCTTTGTGTATGACAATATCCCTATAATATTTACATGATATTTTATGTAGATATAATAAACTGTTTTCCATCGTCACATTATATGTGGCACACCTACTTCCAAGGGAATTTGTGTTTTCATGGAAGGTATAATTTATAAAAAAATGTATTTCAATTTACACATAAAATTAATCAGTATATTATGGGGGTGAAGCATTCAAAATGAAATATTTGACATAAATGTGATAGTTAATGTCGTACTTATTAAACAGTTGATAATTAGTAAATACATTTCAATTCACTTAACCGTATATTTACCAGTAGCTCCTAAAATAAATAATGTGTTTTTTTGTAGAAAATTGTAATAGCACATAAGTAATTTTTAATTACTATAAAACAACGGTTTTTTGTAAGGTAGCTGGGGAATCCGTTAGGTTTCTGCAACTAAAGACTCCATCATGGAAAAGCTGCAACTAGCGTGCTTAGCATGAATTTTAGCAGAAACCTATCTGACATCGGGCTCATTCAAGAACCCTGGGCTCATCGAGGACTTATCAAAGGCCTATACATCAATTCATGTAAGTTGATATATTCACAAATACATGACAAACCAAGAGCGGCAATACTCATCTCTAAAAAACTTAACTTTATTTCTGTTCCAGAGTTTATCACGAGAGACCTTGCAATAGCTGAAATGGAGTTCCTCACCGAAAGGGGTAAAGGGCACATTATAATTGCCTCTGCTTACTTTCCGGGAGAGGAAGACAAACCTCCACCAGAGGTAGTCAAAAGCCTCATCAGATGGCGCAATAAAAAGAACAGACATCTTATTCTTGGATGTGATGCAAACTGCCACAATATACGAGTAGTATGGGGCAGCACGGATACGAACAAACGAGGTGAGTATCTCTTAGAGTATTTGGGTAAATCTAATATAGACATTATTAACAGAGGTAACACACCCACTTTTATCACTGCAACTAGAAAAGATGTCTTGACATCACCATGATACGATTCGATTCGAGGTCGGGGCTACGCGGGGACAGATCCAGTGTTGTCGAATACCTCAACAAACGGACTGGTGTTCATATAAGGACAAATTAAAGTCGGATGTTGAAGGCGCTTTATATACGATTGAAACTGTGGAGGAACTTGAAGTAGCCTCTCAATGGTTGAATCGCACGATAATTAATTGCTACGAGGAATCTTGTCCCATCAGAACAAAGGCTGTCAATAGGGATGTGCCTTGGTGGAACAAGGAACTCAGCAAACTAAAGGTCTTAGCACGCAAAGCATTTAACAGAGCCAAGAGGACAGGAAACTGGGAAGGCTACAAAAAGACTCTAACAAAGAACTCAGAAGGTCCAAGAGAAAAACTTGGAGGCAGTTCTGGGAAGGGATTTCTAACGTAGCCCCAGCAGTGCGCCTTCAAAAAGTCATCGTTAAGGACCACTCTAACGGTATTGGACTCTTTAAAAGTCAAACGGAGAGTTCGCCGAAACCATAGAGGGAAGCATGAGATGATTATTAGACGCTCATTTTCCTGGTGCTGTAATCATTGAAGATAACGCAGAGGTAAATCTTGATGATACCATCATCAAAACATCTAGATCATCAAAAAGCCTAGCGGGTAAAATCTTCACCAACAATAGAATTGAATGGGCAATTAACAGCTTCAAGCTCTACAAATCACCTGGAGAGGATGGCATCTTTCCAGCACTTCTACAACAGTGATCCGATACTTAATTCCTCACTTATGTAAGATATTCAAGATGAACGTCATCTTGGGATACATTCCAAAAGGGTGGAGACAGGTCAGGGTCTGCTTTATTCCTAAGAGTGGTAAACGTCCTCCAGAGGAAACAAAGTCATATAGACCTATAAGCCTTACCTCCTTCTTACTCAAAAGTATGGAAAAAATACTCGACACATACATAAGAAGTAAATATTTACCAAATGCACCGCTTCACGAGGAACAATTTGCCTACCAACCTGGCAAATCTACCTTAGATGCCTTACATTGTCTCGTAAGAGACCTAGAAAAGGCAATAGCTGCGAAAGAAGTATCGCTATGTGTCTTCGTAGATATAGAGGGAACTTTTGATAACACCTCATATGAATCAATTAGCACTGCTGCAACTGCAAAGGGTATTCCACCTTCCATAATCAAATGGATTCGGCCCATGCTAAATACTAGGAAAATAATCACCTACCTCGGAGACCAGTCGACTACTATAAAAGCGGTGAAAAGTTGTCCTCAAGGAGGAGTGTTATCACCTCTACTGTGGTCACTAGTGGTTGACGACCTCCTAACAAAGCTAAAAAGAGAAGGATTTCGTGCTCTTGGCAATGCCGACGATTTTGTTATAGTGGTCAGAGGTAAGCACGACGGCATCATTGCCGATCGCATGCAATGTGCCTTGAACCTCATAACTACCTGGTGTTCGAAGGAAGGACTTCCGTCAATCCTAATAAAAGGACACTTGTCCCATTCACTAACAGGAGGAAGTTAAGTATACAGACTCCAAGCTTGAATGGTACAACCCTGTTTTTTCCGGAAGAGGTTAAGTACCTTGGAGTTATCCTTGACAGGAAACTTACGTGGAACTCACGCCTCGCACACATCACCTCAAAAGCAACAAGGGGTCTTTGGACGTGTCGTAGGCTCTTTGGGGAAACTTGGGGTCTAAAACCAAAAATGATCTACTGGTCATATATAACGGTTGTCAAACCTATCATCACCTATGCTGCGCTTGTATGGTGGAAGAAAACAACGCAACAAAGGGCTACAATAGAGTTGCAAAAATTGCAAAGACTCGTATGTTTAGGAATAACGGGTGTAATGAGATCATGCCCTGGCGCGGCCTTGGAGGTAATGCTAGATCTCCCTCCATTACATTAACATGTAAGGAGGATTGCTCTGCAAAATACCTAGGTTAACACAGGCTAAATCTCTGAAACCCGGTCATTTGGCAGGACATCTCGAGATACTAAGGGTTGGATCAATCTAATCTATGATGATGCCTAGTGATATAATGCCTGCTAAAGATTTTGAAGTTACTCTAGATGTTATTATTAACGATCGTGAGTTAACACAAAAGGAAATCTCAGAAATAACAAGGGGTGTCCTCACATTTTATACTGATGGGTCCAAAACAAACGAAGGTTATCAGTAGCCCTAGGTAACACTCCCACAATATTCCAAGCGGAAATACTAGCGATAGACTTATGTGCTCAAGCGTGCCTTAAAAAGCGCCTCAACGCAGCCAGAATATTTATTGCCTCCGACAACCAGGCTGCTTTGAAAGCTCTAAAGTCTATAACCTATGAGTCCAAAACAGTCTGGAGCTGCAAACAATCTCTTAAGCTACTGGCTAGACATAACAAACTATCTCTGTTATGGGTGCCCGGGCACAAGGGAATTTCTGGAAATGAGACTGCCAATGGTCTTGCAAAGGAAGGAGCTAGCACTCCTTTCATCGGACCCGAACCGTTTTGTGGCATTACTAAAAGCCACATTGTGGAAGAAGTCCGGAAATGGGAAAAGGAACTTAGTGCAGCCTACTGGAAAAATGTTCCTGGCCAAAGACAAGCAAAAAGGTTGCTATAACCTTCTGCTCGCTATGCTAAATCGCTCTTAGAGCTTCAGAAGTCTGATCTCAGAGCAATCACAAGACTCCTTAGGGGACACTGCCTACTCAGATATCACCTCTGCAATATGGAAAAAGTGGACAGAGGAACATGTACATTCTGCGATAGTGCAGATGAAACGGCTGAACATATAATATGCCATTGTGGAGTACTTGTTCGCCAACGCCATAGGTACCTGGAACGGTTGTTCTTGAGACCTGACCAGGTAACAAAAATAGCTCCCTATCGGATAATAGGCTTCCTTAGAAGCCCTGATCTTGGGGACAAAAAATAGATGGAGGGTATACACAAAAGGTATTTTCAGGTCGCAGTGCGGAAAGGCCAGCTATAGGCCTATCGACCCATTTGTAATCTACAATCTACAAGGTAGCTGGGGAATGGATGCCTCCTAAACGATTTTTAAAATTTTCACTTAAGTATCTAATAGAATATATCAATGTAAGCAAAAATAAATAACCTATACTCATTTATAACAAACTCTAATTACTTCATAAAAAAATTGCCGCTGTAATGCCCTCATGCTGGTAGGTAAATCAGCAAGAAAAAATACACAGGTTTCATGGCAACGTTAGAAAATGCTTGTATTTAATTGGATGAATATTATTGGCGTGAAATTTTCTCTCTAATACTGCTCTTGAAGTGTTTCCGCTTTTTAAACGATCCTGAAGAGTGGATCTTGGCATTCCAAATCTAATGCTAACATGACTTATACTCTCCCCTTCGCGAATAGCATTTAGGGCTGCAATCATACTGTTAGAGGTCCAGGAGGCTCTGTTAGTGGTTCGATAATATTTTAGTGACATCTGTTAAAGTGGCAGAAACAAATGTTAGGTGAGATAATAGTAAATTATACTATGGTAGTAATACCGGTCACGCCGGCAATATCCCTAAATCAGCCATTCTCTAAGTGTGTTCCGCGGAACCTTAGGATTCCGCGATACCACTAGAGGTTCCACAAGAATTCATAAAAAAATGAAAACACCTCTCTCTGATCGTACGTTTTGACGATGGCGTATCACGAGGCGCAGCCGAACTAAGTCGCTACCCACAACAGTACAATTTTACTATGTCGCCACCGCCGATATCTACTAGTGCGCGCTCACAAAGTCAAAATTGTTTACACCGCATTTTTTGTATTTCTATGTTTATTTCCGCTTTCTATTTATCAAAGGCGTCGTGAGCCCCCCGTTCCTTTAATAAAAGCCGCCTCTTAGATGAACACTATAGTTTTGAACAAGCGACTTTCGGGTCTATGGAAAGGAGGGGAACGGTACGCACCTAAGCAATATTTGTCCTAGACTACTAGATATTTTAATCCCTAAAAACTACAGCTTTAACACGATTGTTTACTTGTGTGTTCCCTTTAATATAGCCATCTATAATTTTTTCTAAAAAAAAGGAGTCTTTAGAAAAATAACTAAAGCCAAGTTTTGTGCTTTGCGTACCATTATCCGCCACGGCGGATGGCTGGATACTAGTTTGGACAGGTATTTTCAAATAGTCCTGTTCATTCTTTCGACTATTCCATCTGACTGTGGATGTAATGCTGTTGTCCTGGTCTTCTTCATTCCCAGCTTGTCACAAATCTCCTGGAATAGATGGCTTTCGAAATTTCTTCCCTGGTCACTGTGGACTTCCAAGGGCACTCCATATCGGCTGATAAATTCATTTACCAATACATCCGCGACAGTTGTGGCCTTTTGGTTCGGGATAGCGTAAATTTCCATCCACTTTGTGAAATAATCCATTACAACCAGTATGTATTTGCCACCATTTCCTGTCATTGGAAATGGCCCAGCGATATCTAAAGCAATCCGTTCGAAAGGGCTTCCAACATTGTACTGTTTCATGGGTGCCTTTCTCTTGCGATATGGTCCATTACTCGTAGCACAAGTCGTACATTTCTTACACCAGTCCTTCAAATCCACGGAGCTGTTCATCCAATAAAACCTTTCACGGACACGCTGAAGGGTTTTCTTCATACCCAGATGACCTCCCGATGAACTGTCGTGTAACTTCTTCAGTACCTTAGCTACTCTTGTTCTCGGGATAACTATAGCTGTCTCCTCATCTCAGAACCATCATCGTTTTCAAGGACTCTTTTCAACAGCCCTTCTTCCAGGACAAGGGAGTCCTACTGAGCCCAATACGCCTCGAGTTTCGGTGAAAATTTTGACACTTCTTGCCAGGTAGGTCGCCGATTTTCTTTCTTCCATTGCCGGATCATCTTCAGATGAGGATCATTCTCCTGATGTTCTCTGATCCTGGTGGGCGACCATTCTTCATTGACTACAGTAGTTCTTGAAACTACAGCTTCCCTAGATTCCGCCTTGTTGCAGTGGGAGCAGTCTGTTGGGCACGGCCGTCTGGACAGGGAGTCGGCATTTCGGTGACTCACACCAGCTCGATTGAAGTCGTTCAATCCATCTAGAGATCTGGCCCTCGAGATTCTTGAACTGCATCAACCACTTGAGTGCTGCATGATCAGTCCGTATTAAAAACTTCCTACCATAGAGATACTGTTAAAAGTGTTCCACGGACTTCACTACCGCCAAAAGTTCTCTTCTTGTGACGCAGTAGTTTCGTTCTGGTTTGGAGAGGACTTTACTGAAATACCCCAGCACTCTTTCTTGCCCTCCTTGGATCTGTGAGAGCACTCCTCCAATTCCTACGTTGCTTGCGTCAGTGTCGAGAATAAAGTCTCCGTCTGGTATAGGGTATCCTAATATCGGCGCCGTGGTTAGATGCTTCTTCAAGGTATCAAAATCCGTTTGACAATCTTCGTCCCATTGAAAAACTCTTGCTTCTTCTGTAAGTCGAGTTAGAGGCTTGGCAATATCTCCAAACTTTCTGATAAATCTTCTATAATATGTGCAAAGTCCAAGGAAACTCCTAATTTGATGTTTGTCGGTTGGTTGCGGCCATTGCTGAATGGAAGCAATTTTCTCTGGATCCACCGCCACTCCTTCATTGCTCACTATATGACCTAGATAGTTGACTCGGTTTGGAACAGCTGACATTTCTTCGGGTTTAACATGAGCTGGGCAGCTTGGAGTCGTTTGAATACGTCTTCCAAATTCTTCAAGTGTTCATCAAATGTCTTCTCCAGTACTACGATGTCGTCCAAATAGATCAGGCATGTCTTCCAAGACAACCCTCTCAAGACATTTTCCATGAGTCTTCCAAATGTCGCAGGCGCATTACAGAGCCCGAATGGCATGACGTTGAATTGCAATAATACAGATCCGGTTGTAAAAGCAGTCTTCTCTTTGTCTTCTGGGGCCATTTCCACTTGCCAATAACCAGACTTCAGGTCCAAGGTGGAAAACAGTTTGCAGCCGGCCAAAGTATCTAGCGTATCTTCAATTCGAGGAAGAGGATAGCTGTCTTTCTTAGTCACGTTGTTAAGCTGGCGATAGTCCACTCAGAATCTCGTAGTTCCATCCTTTTTCTTGACGAGCACTACTGGAGACATCCATGGACTAGTAGATGGTCCTATTACTTTTTCGTCTGCCATTTCTCGAATTATTCTTTCAGCTTCCTCTCTCTTCGCTCGTGGAAGTCTTCGAGCTGATTGCCTAATTGGTTTAGCATTACCAGTATCGATTTTGTGTTTGACGACTGATGTTCTACCAGTCTTTCATCCTTTTGGTACGAATAGGTCTCGATACTGCAAGAGAAACTCTCTCATTCTCTTTTTTTTCAGCTCGACCCAAAGATTGACCAGCTACTGATAACATCTGTTCGAATCTGGCATTAGAATTGTCAGTGGTCGTTGTTTGGCGAACTATAGACGTCACTGGTACGCAGGATCCAATCTTGGTTTCCTTCTTGACGGTAATTGGGTAATCGTTCACGTTTATCAATCGTACAGGGATCTCCTTCGCCGACGTAACCAATTCTTTTGCAATTAGTACTCATTTGCTAACCTCTTCGTCGTGGTTTCATGGCTCCATCATAACCGGTGTACCTTCCTCAATGATTCCCTGTAGCCGTGCTACTATCATGGTTTCGCTTCGTGCAGGTAGAATGGTATCTTCCTGTACAGCTGCCAACACCGCGCTGCCTTCATGTGTATGAAGGAATACCTCCTCGGAACCCACTTTAATGGTCCTGTTTCTGAAGTCCAATTGGAAACCATGTATATTCATTACGTCCATTCCCAGAATCACGTCTTCTTCAATGTCAGCTACGATTACCGTATGCGTGAACTTTTCTGCGCCAATTCCCAAATGGATTTATGTCTCACCGTGAACGTTGGCACTCTCACCTGTGACGGCCCGCAGTCGCAGTCTCGTTGGTAGAAGCTTCTTCTTGGGGTTTATTATTTCTGGTCGTATAACGGTTCTAGTTGCTCCAGTGTCTACCATCAGAGTATATCTCTTGCCATTCACTTCTCCATCTACATATACACTGTCTGTGACTCCACTTCAGTTTCATTCGCATGTGATTTACATCAGGATTCCTTGCTCGAATTGTCCCAAATGTTATATTGGTCAAACGTCTCAGACAACGATTGACACAACACAGAAGCGACTGCCGATTGGGACAAAATGTGTGCTACGGTAAATCACCACCAAACCACCGGACATACACTGGATTACGATAATGTTGACATAATCCGACATGAGAATAATTATAGGAGGCTGTTCCTTGAAATGTGTGAAATTAAAAAGCAACCACATGTGGTCAACTACAAAATAGATGTGAACCAATTAAGTACCATCTACTCGAACCTTTGAAGAGGGTTTGACGTGTTCTTTTACGCTGATAGCTCGTTTCTGGAAATTCCAAAAAAAAAATTTCAAAATACTTTTTTATTTTTCCTCGAATAAAAAAATCGGGTCTTAAGTCCTATGTATAGTACGCGCAAAACATATAGTGCAGAAATGTAATGGTATATCTCCCCTTTAAGTTATGTTGCGGAGCTAGACTTTGAAAGGTATTAATATTTTGTTTATTTTTACCAATACCACTTACACACTATCTTGATGTTAGCCTACCAACTAAATAGTGAGCGTTGCTTATCGCTGGTGGACACGTGCGTGTTCGAAAAAATTGCTATCTCAAAATATACGTATAGTTCAGTATAATATTAAATGAATATATCGTCTAATAAGCATTTTAAATTATAATATTGACTGGACTATGACAGTATTCAAAGTTAAAGTTCGCACTATATTTCTTACGTGAACTACACCAGACGGTATTATCTCTTTTATATGTACTTTTTATTTTTTCCCTAGCACCAATAATAGGGGAGCACCCATTGGTGTACGTTTTTATTTCTGAAATAAATACATGGGATTTTATACCGATGCTCACAATTGTAATGAAAATATTTTGTATTGAATTCTATCTCTATTCGGGAGTTAAGTATATTTGAAGATTCCTCAAATTGTGTCTCCAATAGTGAGGTTTTCATTTTATTGGGCTCAATAAAACAAAAAATAATATTTCCAATAATGATTTATTCAATATATTTACAACTATGTTTATCATCCACTAACTCTTCTTCTTTTTCTTTTTAGTTTTGATGACATTATTATTTTTCCGTTTTTGTGGTTTTGCTCCTTTTAATAGAGGACAATCAACTTTTTTGTGACCAGATACTTTGCAATTGAAACATTCCTAGAACAAAAATTAACTTTCCATGTACACATTTTTTGTGAATACTCCAAATAAAAAGTTTTCATTGTTCCATTTATATACACTATCAATCAATCAAAAGTATAAGATCAGTTCTATTTTTCTTTATATTTTAAATAGCAAATCGTCTAAAACCATTTTATTATGATTCCTCGTTTGCCTCTCATTACAAAACACTTACAATAGAAAAGTAAACATTAATGATGGTTTACCAGCACCTGTTCATAAAACCAAAATTGTGTTACCAACACATTTCTTTGATTATAAATTTAGAACTCAACTTTTCTTTTGATGAACTTATTGAGAATTAATAAAATCTAAAATAGTTGCTCCAATATAATATGTTATTCAACCACAAAACACTCCGTGGCTCTTTATCTAAAGTCTAGTATAATTTTCTTGTTTTTTTTTACTTGTGTATTTAATTTTTTTAACAAATGGGTAAAGCCAATGAATATTCCCAAGAGAATAGTGCATAATTATCAGCCTTCATAAATATGGTGAAATCAATCATGGGATTTCAAAAAATACCAAGGCAAACTGACGCCCTATATTTTTAAGAAATTGGCGACTAAAAGAAAAATTTACAATAATTCTCGTCCAGACTTCTAGTGAAGATAAACATAGTTGTAACAAGCATCTGCTTGCAAACAGGACAGTTCACGTGATAAACCTGTCAGTATATACCAGGTGATCAATTAAGGGTAGCGAGCGGCCATATCTCATAAGATATTGGTCGTATAAATTTAGAAAAAAGGAATCAAGATAAAAGTCGCCAAGAAAACTTGCTGAAAATTAGTTTCGAGTTTGTCAAATGTCCGCTAGAGGGCGTAACAACCAACACTAAGTAGAAAAATGGAATTTTTATAGAATTTTGCCTAATGAAAGTATATCGATGATATTATTTTCATATTTACTGACTATTCACCTACACTTTTTGACTAAAATGTTTTATTCTATCTATAATAAAGCGGTGGGGAAAGTTTAATTGTTTTTTTAAACAAACCAAGATTTCTCCCGTTTCGCTTGACCGATTTCAACAAATTTGGGCTCAAATGAAAGAGCATAATTTACACTACAAAACGCTCACACTTGGTTTTGACTTTTTGACTTTCCTCTTCGCCGCTAGATGAAGTTAACTGAAATGGTAGCAAATTTTTGAGTTTTTTTCAAAAAAAAAACAAATGTAATGGTATATTCATTTTTACATATCTTAAAAGAGGATACAGTTTTCTAAAATTTAATGAAAAAAATTAATCATCTACCTTTTTTTGAAGCGTTGATATTGAACAAAATATAATTTTATTACATTAAAAAATGGCACGCCACTGCTTTTTATCAAAATAAAAATCATTTTCGTAATCACTTATTAGTTGCTAACAAAAAGAACCTTTTGACTTTTTTCCGTTAGACACACGGTTTTGGATTCAAAAAATCAAATAAATTTACATGGGGCGCCCATATCTCGAAACATACTAATTTACATATTTGGAAAAACATCTTAATAAAACTGTCCAACAAGAGCAGGTGCAATAACACTAAAAACAAGAACACAGAACTTTAAAAATAAACGTTAAAAATAAACGTTAAAAATAAATTAATAGTTTTGTCGTAAATGTTCAAAATGTTATTTTGAATGCACTGGTCCAATCTTTTCTGGGTGGAGTTGACAGCTGCCTCAATTTCCGCTCTTGGTATATTATTTATGGCGTTTTGATTTCGGACTATCATGTCTTCTCGAGTAGTTGGTCGAGTTTTATACACCAAATCCTTTATTCGGCCCCACAGATAAAAATTAAGGCAGGTTAAATCGGGGGACCGTGGTGGCCAGGAAAATAGACTGACTCTACCAATCCAACGGTTAGGAAAATGTTTGTTCAAAAAATCTTGCACAGTTCGAGAATAATGTGTCGGGCATCCGTCTTGTTGAAACCACATGTTTCTTTTTACTTCTAAAGGCACATTTTCTAAGAGTCCTGGTAAATCGTTCAATAAAAAGTTCAAATACATGTCACCGGTTAGATTGCCATTAAAGATGTGCGGACCGATAATAGCACCATTAATAACACCGCATCAGACGTTGACGCTCCATCGACCCTGCTGATAATATCTTCACGTAACCAGTGTGGATTAGTGTCCGACCAGTAATGCATGTTATGAAGATTTACCCTGCCATTACTGCAAAAAGATGCTTCATCTGTCCACAATATTTGTGACAAAATATGACGGTTTCCCTAATGAAATCTCTAAGCCAGTAGCAGTAATCGAGCCTACGTTCAAAGTCAGTCTCATTTAAGGATTGATGAATCACGACGTGATACGGATGCATTTTAAAATCCATTAATATTTTTTGCACTTAGCCATAGGATATTCCTAAATATCTGGAGATCTCTCTTATGCTTAAATGGGGGTCTGCATGAATATAAGCCAACACATTTATAATGTTATCTTCTCTTCTTACTCTACGATTTCTTCTCAAAGTTGGAGTTGGTTGCACTTGGACATGTTGCCTTAAACGCAAGGCTAAACGACGAAAAACCATTCTCGAATGCCGTCTTCGGAGGTGATAACGCAGTGCATACTGCCTAGAAGCAATCGCCGCATTTTCAAAACATTGAAAATAAATTCTCAACATATCAAAGTCTTCTTCATTTGTAGATGATTTGTTGTAAAAATACTTTTTACATAACATTAAATTAGATGTTAATAGCAGGAACTGTCAAAATGTTTCTCCTCGTGATTGACAATTTGGTGTTTTCTTTCTTAATATAGATCATGGCCTGTTTCGCTTAAATGCGATGTTAGTTTAAACAGTATGTAAACCTATCTTATTTTTTCAATCCAAAACCATTTGTCTAACGAAAAAAAGTCAGGGGGTTCTTTTTGTTAGCAACTAATAAGTGATTACGAAAATGATTTTTATTTTGATAAAAAGCAGTGGCGTGCCATTTTTTTAATGTAATAAAATTATATTTTGTTTAATATCAACGGTTCAAAAAAAGGTAGATGATTAATTTTTTTCATTAAATTTTAGAAAAATGTATCCTCTTTTAAAATATGTAAAAATGAATATACCATTACGTTTGTTTTTTTTTGAAAAAAACTCAAAAATTTGCTACCATTTCAGTTAACGCCATCTAGCGGCGAAGACGGAAGTCAAAAAGTCAAAACCAAGTAAGCGTTTTGTAGTGTAAAATATGCTCTTCCATATGAGCCCAAATTTGTTAAAATCGGTCAAGCGAAACTGGAGAAATCTTGGTTTGTTTAAAAAAACAATTGAACCTCCCCACCGCTTTATTTTGATAGATAGAACAAAACATTTTAGTCAAAAAGTGTAGGTGAATGGTCAGTAAATATGGAAATGATATCATCCATATACTTTCATTAGGCAATAGGGCAATTAGGCAATAACAGACGTTTGACAAACTCGAAAATAATTTCCAGCAATTTCTCTTGGCGATTTTTATCATGAATTTTTGTTTCTAAATCTATACGACCAATATCTTATGAGATATGGCCGCTCGCTACCCTTAACTGATCACCCGGTACAATGTCAAAAGGAGACTTCTAGAGACGGGTCTTAAAGGATAAATAGCTATCTTAAAACCACTTCTTAAAAGAATTTAATAAGAATGAAAGACTAATTGCGTTAGAGAACAAAGAATTAGACAATTGCAAATTGGGTAAAAGTCCCCTGAACGAATCAAAATTTGAAACTTTTGGATACAAAAATAGTTTTCCTGAAGAGGTAGGCAAGCGAAAAGGTAAAGGTAAAACACTTAAGAGGGTCTGTGATAGTTTGGGGCTGCTATGGTGGGTCCACAGTCAGAGATCTAGTAGAAATATTGGTAAAAAAAATGTTGCAAAATCATGTTAGAGAATAGTGTAGTGCCTTCTGGGCCTCGTTAAATTGGTCCAATATTTACATTCCAGTAAGACTTAATCACACATCAAAATTGTTCAAGAGTTTTTTTTAAAGTAAAAGAATAACAGGTGTTGATAATAACAACATGGCCGTCGCAGTCTCCAGTTTTGGAGAATTATTAGCTTCATTAGCTTGATAGGCATAAAAACATCAAAGATCTCAGAAAGATTTGTGGAGATGGATAATAGAAAGTAATCAAGACAACATTTAAAAAATTAGTGGAGTAGCTGACAAGATTTTGTGAAGTTATTAAAAACAAAGGTCAGTCTAAAATTTGGAAACAATATTATTATTATGCATAAATAATTGCTAAACTACTATGATGTTGTTTTACGTATTCAAACTTTTATAAAAGGATTTTTTCTGGGTGATCAAATATTTCTGAGTGGAAATGTACCTATCTGAAAAATAGTGTCAATATAAAAATTCACTTTACTTGGAACTAAAAACGTTACAATTAACCAATATTTTAAAATAGATTAACAACTTTTATCCTGAAAAATATTAATTTATCAACTAAAAAGACAACTAGATTGGGGTCTGCAAGATTTATTTATGCAACTTACCTTAACAAAATCCATTTGTTCACAATTGTGAATTGCTTGAGCACAACGATTACATATTTTACAATGTTTCCAAGTGGGTTTTACACATCTGTCACATTTATTACAATGAACATAAGTATCCCCATTTTTTGAAGTACATGCATTACATTGATTACAATGTTTATTCTCATTTGCGACCCAACGATTACAAATATTGCAGAGTTTATAATTTGGAGATGGCAATTGTATTAGACTGAAACAAAAATAAATTTATTTCAACATTTTTGTAACAAATTTTTAAATTTAAACATCTTATTTATTACCTATATTTTATTAACTCACCTGGGATTAACATTAGTAAATACTCTAACAGGGGATCCTTTTTTTCGCCCCTTAGAACCGCTCTGAAATGATTGATGATTGTCATATTCAACTTTGTAATCTAACATAGAAAATTCTGACATTGAGTTTAAAATTTGTGGTTCCATATAATATGGATATATCCAAAATATTGGTAAATCTTCTTGTATCTTATTAATAGTTTTATATTCTTCATTTATAGTCTTGAATGTTGTTGAAAGTATTTCAGTTCTTCCTCCAAAAGGTGGATCTGTTATAATTACCATATTTTTACCTCTTAAATATAAACATTTATTAAATGTGTACAATATGAGTACAACATTATTAACTTACTGATGTGTCTGCAAATATGTCTTAAATACTTCTTTTGCTGCTTTAATAAAAAAGTGATTATTGAACATATTATACCAACAGAAAGACAAGGGACCAAAAAAATTATGAAATCGCTTATCTATATCTAAAAGGATGCTAGCCATATCTCCATAATTATTTTGTATATGTTCATGAATCCTAGGAGTACCAAGACATATTACATTTCTAAAAAAAATAGAAAAATTACTGGAATTTCTTGCATTACAATATAACTACAGTTATGTTATAGTATAAGTTTCAAACATAATTGAAGGGGTGAGTGGATGAAGGAGGTATGTAACATTTGTACAAAAATAGAGATTTGTCGTAGATGAAGGAGGTATGTGTTGGCCTGTTTTGTGAAACTATCACCAGCTCTCTAAGAATATTATTTACAGATATAGCAGTGTCATGAAGGAGTTATGTGACCGCAACAATTTATGTTTGTAGGGCATGAAGGAGGTATGAAACATAACATGAGACATACGTCTTTCTTCCACCAGTACCTACAACAATTTTTATTTAATGTGTATTGGATGAATGAGGTATGAAACGTAAAATAGCACATACCTCTTTCTTCCACTAGTGCCGTGAATTCACTGTGCAACATACTGCCTTCATGCACTTAACAGCTGTGTGAATCAGTTCACAACGACGGTTGTTTTGAAGAGCACGTGCACATATTGAGTGATTTAAAATATTTATAAAGACAGTTAAAATGACTTCCAGAGGAAAGGTGATATTACGATTAGCTTTGAATGCAGATAGTTCAACTGCGAGCAGTGCGAGCGGAAGTATTGACAAGAATGTCAATGAAAACGTGAATTCTAACCTAGAAAATGTAATATCAACATCGTCAAAAGGTGATGATAATTTTACCGAAATGAATGAATCGTACCAGGATGATGGTAAGATTGTTTGTTATAAAATATTAAACTCATTTGAGCTTACCTTCTCCACAGTCCTTCAAATGCAATTTGATTGTTGTAGTGTCGGAACCACATGCTGCAGTTAGGGCAGCTAACTTCGATGGAATACAAACAACAAGACACACAAATAAAAACACTAATGGAATGTATAGGCAATTACGTAAGTGACAATAAACCTACTATTGTATCTTAGTGCACGTGCATTTGAGATATTGATCCTTATAATACTCGGTGTTGTCGGCCTAATAGTGAAATGGTACATTGAGTACCTATATTAACGCATTTAGTACAATACATACAGTATATCTTTCTTGCAGATGTTGGAGAAGAAAATACTTCCGACAACAGTTGCGATGACTTATTTGGCGACAATTCTAGTGATGAATACGTGCCAGATGAGAAGGATTACGTTGATTCATCGGACGACGGAATTGCAGAAGATCAAAATGACCATAAAATCAAGAAATGCAGTCACAGAGTAATGGAAAAGAAGAGTGCTCTTGAAATGATGGATGTACAAGGTAGTGATGAACCGACTGAAGATCATAATAATATGGAACTGATGGAGGACGACAACATATCGATACGTCAGACAAATAATGAAAGTAGTGTTAAACAAAATAAAGAAGGGAATACTTTGCTTACTGCCGGTGTTAAAAAGAAATATTTTGAACCTAAAATAAATGTAAGTAGAAAAAGGCAAAGAAATCCTTCTGAATGGAAAAAAGAAAAAGCTGCACCCTGCAGACAAAGAGGAGAGGCCTACAGAAATTATAAGGGTCAGTTGAAACCTGCTAAAACTAGTGTTACAGGCAACTTATGCCCTGAAAATTGTCGCCGACAGTGTTCGCAGTCATTTACAATTGAAGACAGAAAAATCATAATGTCATCTTTTTACAAACTGGATATAAATGCCAAAAATTCTCTACTGTATAACAGTTTAAAAATAACCCCTACAAAAAGACAGAGAACCGGAGCTTTACAACACAAAACAGCCTCATTCCAATATAATATAACATATGGGGGAAAACAAACTGCTGTATGTAAAAGAGCTTTTGTTTCAATATACAATATCAGCATGAAAAAGGTTGACTTGATCCAGCAGTCAATAAAGAAAGGTTTAGCTGCCCCCCTACCAGACAAAAGAGGAAAACAACAATAGACCCAACAAAACTCCCGAAGATGTCACTGCTTACATAATCAAGCATATTTCAAGTTTCCCTTCAGAATCATCGCACTATTCAAGAAATTGTAATATCCATAAGAAGTACCTTTCTCCTCTTCTGTCACTCCCAATTATGCATAAACTTTATATCGAGACATGTAATGCTAACAAAGTCCCTAATCGATTCAAAGTCAAGGAATGCACATACCGTTATATCTTCAACAATGAATTTAATTTGTCATTTGGACATCCCAAAAGTGACACTTGCAGCACCTGCGATTCAGGTACTGGAAATGAGGGACATACCGAAAACTACAAAGCAGCTTTTGCGGCTCAGGTCGTCGATAGAGAACTAGCCAAAAATTCTGATGGGGTCGCATATATAACATTCGATCTCCAACAAACCATGCCTTTGCCCCGACTCAGTACTTCCAAAGCATTTTATCTCCGCCAAATGTGGTTTTATAATCTAGGCATTCATATTATAACTAAAGAAGTGGACAAGACAGTTTTTTGCACATGGACCGAAGATTTAGCATGTAGGGGTAGTAGTGAGATTTCCAGTTGTCTTTTAAGAACCATTGAAGTTGAACTGGCACTTAAACAAAAAAATCATTTGATTATTTGGACAGACTCCTGTGCAGGGCAGAACAAAAATTTCCTAATGCTCTGTATTTATCAATATCTTATACAGAAAAATATATTCAAAATAATCGACCACAAGTTTCCTGAAGTAGGTCATTCATACTTGGATTCGGACCGGGATTTTGGTCGAATAGAAAAAATATTGAGAAAACACCAAACTATTTGTACTCCTCAGCAGTATCGAGAAATTATTGCCTCTTCCAATAAAAAAAGCATGGTCATTGACATGGAACATCATTTCAGAGACACTGAGGACCTACCACAAAAAATGAAACTTATGAATAGAAAAAAAGATGTTTTGAATGAAAAAGTATATTTCAGAGATGGAATTAAATGGATCCGTGTAGATACCTATGGGTCATACCTCTTTAAGGAAAGCTTTGATTATTATACTCCCTTCAAGGAGGTCAATATTCACAAAAATTTGAAAAATCCGTCTTCTCTTCCTGAAAATTTTGATATTCCCAGATCCTTCAGAAAAACTGGCGTATTATCTAAGGAAAAACGTGAAAACTTAAAAGAACAACTTTGCTTCATTCCGGATCAACACAAATGGTTTTATGAACATGTTTTACACGAAGAACATGAAGGAGTCTAAGATGAAAAGGTATCTGCTTGGAACAGTTATAGCATACCCGCTCTTATTAAAATACTCAATAGAATCTTGATTTAATTTTAATATACAGAAGAAAATATAATTTTGAATATATATACAAAAGTATTTTGAATTGTATGCACATACCCATTTCGTTCCTTTAGGCCAATGCAAATATGAACAAATTAATGAGGAAGAAGGGGGTATGTACAAAAACATTTTGTTTTCTAATTTATCCAGCAGATATTCCACCCTTCTCTTCACCTTACCCCAATTTCACCACTAATAGGAATAGTATGGTTTGCATAGCCCTTGAAAAAAATGAATACAAAAAAAGTACCACAATGACAACTTCAAGGTTAAATATCTCAACAATACCCTTTTGTTACATACATCTTTCATCCACTTACCCCTTCAATTATTTGTTGTTTGTTCTTTATATACTGTTTTATTGCAATAATTTTATTTTAAGAATCCACAATTACCTCATCAAGTACGTTGTTAAATTCACTACTTATGTCAGTTGCTACAAATTTCAAAAATTAGTAGACCTTAGTCAACCAAGAAAAAGACAAGATTTATTCAACACAACAATTCTAGAAAAATGGAGTAATCAAGAAATGTTCTAAATAGATATTAACTTTAAAATGGTAACTGGCATTAGAATTTTATAACGTAACACTAACGGACTTATGAAAAATGAGCACTAAAGGCATTAACAATTTGCAATATTGATATAAAGATGATTGCTGTAACACATTTTACAAATGCAATATACATAAATCTAAAAGACTATGCCCAGAGGAAGGACATTATCATAGACACTATAAATCATTACAAAAGGCAAAAACATGATACAGAAAGTATACAAGTATGTGTATCAAACAGGCTTGTGCAAAAGCCCACTTTTTTTAGAAAAAGACGACCCACTGGGGTTTTACTGGGTTTTTGTGGGTTTTTGAAAAAATTTGGGTTTTTGCAAATTTAAAAATGCTGCGCTTTTATTAGTGGTAAATACTGGAAGTTGTCAGTTGCCTGAATGCATTGATGCCAAAACATGCAATATTAAAGACGCTACTGCAATTGTTTGTTATGAAAATAAATAAAATATGAAGTATGGATGGCTTTATGTTTATTCAAATATAATTAATAACATTTTCGCACGATTTTAGTTTTATTAATTTCACTTAATTAATGTATATCTTGGTTTAAATTATAAATTAAGGGTTAATCTGACTTTTCCTCATGTAATGTGTATTGGCTTTGGCAACTCTGTTAATAAATTAGTTTATGTTTTACAACGCGCCAACGCGGAGTTCGGGGATTCACAGCTCACAGCTGTTATGAGAGGGGGTGAATAGTTGTGTGTGCAGGTGCAGTTGTTGGCAGTCGTCACGGTAGAGACCATCAGCAGTGATTCGCATTGTTATTGTTTTTCACTTGGGTTTAGCCTGCAGCCAGTGCAGGTGATTATTTGTGTTTTGGTTTTTACTTGCTACTAAGTTTAAATTAAGGTAAGCAAGTCTTTATCACTATTGTATTATTATTCAAACAATAATTAATTTCATATTTATTTATTACAGTACAGTAAAATTCAATAAATGATTTGAAGGGTAAAACGTTTTTGTAATGGATAAAAAATTGTCAAAATTTGAGACTAAGAAAAGAGAATCTGTGAGAGGTTCAAATAGAGGAGGAGGTAGACGGCAATCCAATGTATGGAACGGGTTTTTCAAGGATGGGGATATTTGTAGATGCAAATATTGCAAATTGCAAGTTAGTGCAAAAGTAGAAAGACTTAAAAATCACTTAAGAATGTGAAAAAAATATTTGGTGTCTGTGTCCGAACTGTCAGACACAGAAAGTGAAAATGAAGATATTATATTTACACCAAACGCAGCCAACTCTTCAGAAAATCACACAGTGGACCCTGCTGAACCTGGTATGTGTTAATTTAGCTAATTACTAATTACAATTAGTTAATAGTTGATACACTTTGAATATATTTTTTTTGCCGTAAAATGTAAAATAAAACATAGCATGGTAATTTTATTTTACTCATTTTCAACAGGGATTTTCCTGATTAAGTATTTCAGTATTCGTTTCTTTTCTTTTAGTTAAAAATAAATGCGGCCCTTTTGCAAACTATGATAAAAATAATAATGATGAAATGGAATTTAATATAAATGACAATGAAAATACGTAATTATCAACATCATCAGCATCAATGTCTTGTTGGAGTTCGACCATTGCTTCTGCTTCCGGCATTTCAATTTTAAAGCGTAAAAGAAATGTCTTAGAACCTTATCAAAAACCAAAACAGAAACTGAAACAGGCAAAACTTGATCTTGAAGTAATAAAAACAGGAAAATAAACCAATCGTAAAATTGACTTGGCTGTAGCTAGGTATTTTTATGCCTCAAATACTGCCTTTCGACAGGTGGAATCTACACAGTTTAAAGAACTTTAACAATTGGTACGCCCAGGTTATAAACCTCCTACAAGAAAGGATCTGTCAGAAAGTCTTTTAAATGAAGTATTTGGAGAAGTCAATGCTCAAATTCAAAAAGACATTGCCGAAGAAAATAGGCCAATAACACTAGTTACAGATGGTTGGTCTAGTATAAAAAACGATCCGATTATAGCAGTAAGCATTCACACAGGAAAGTCATCCAGTTTACTGAGTACAATAGAATGTGGACCAGAAAAAAAAACTGCTGAATATTGTTATGAGATTATTCATGAAAACATAACAAAAGTAAATCAAGAGTATAACAAAAATATATTTGCTGTCGTGACAGACAACGAGAATAAAATGAAAAGTTTAAGAACAATAATCGAAGAGGAAAATCCAAATATACTAACCTACGGTTGTAATTCTCATTACTTAAACTTGGTTGAGCAAACTGTCACGCCACAAACTCTCATAAAACATATAGTGGAAATTCATAAATATTTTAGAAACCATCATATTCCACTCAGCCTTCTAAAAGATCGAGATGGTGCAATGCCACAGCTACCGAATGATACCAGATGGAACTCTCAGTTGGCATGCCTAAAAACTTTTTGTCAAAATTTTCATTTATACAGAGACATTGCCAAAAACTATGACGATATGGATAATCAGGTTAAAAAAAAATAGATGACATGAATCTATACAAAAACGCTATTGATTTGCAGGACTAGCTGGAAATTGTTGGAAAATCCCTAGATTTTCTTCAAGGAGATAACGTAGGACTATCGGATGCAGTTGAAACCTGGTTAAATTTAATTTCTGAGAAAAAATTGGAATTTTATAATAAAGCGCTAAAAAAAAGATTTAATCAGGCAATGGAACCCTTTCACTTTCTAGCCTATTTGACAGATCCAAGACGAAAACTAGATTCTGGTGATATCCAAGGTATTTTTTATGTGTGCCCATGAGCCAATGTAATGTAAATTAAATTTACTTTTTTTAGGACCAAATAACTCGGATTTAGATTATGATAATCGCGTCAGAGCTGAAGAGTGGCTGCACAATAAGTATCCGCAATTTGTGCCTGGTTTTTTAAGTTATTGTATGTCTGACTGTGACATATTTTCAAAGACCATGTTTGAAAAAGAAATCCTAAAAAATTTCAATGGGTACAAATGGTGGCTTTTGAATAAAGATATGTTTATGCAAAAGCAAAAGGATTTAAAGAAACAAAATGAAAACAATGAAACTTCAATCAAGAAGTATGAAAACCTAGTTGATATGTGCTCTTTCTTTTCAAACTTGCATAGCTGTCCAGCCTCAAGTGCATCAATAGAACGCATATTTTCAACTTTTGGTCATGTTTGGTCAAAGCTCCGAAATCAGCTAGGTGTTGAAAAAGTATCGAAGATGGTGAAAATTTACAGATTTTTAAACAAACCATCCAACCAAACCAAATCCAAATAATTTTATAATAGGTATAATGTTATTGTTATCACTTATATTAGTATTACTTAATATGTACTTAGAGGAACGAGGTTTTCATTTTGTTTGTGTGTGTGTTTGCTTTTAGATTATTAGAATCTGGAATCTTGATTTTTTGTTTCTCCTAACAAAATTAAAATTAAATGTAAAAAAAAGCAAGATTTTTTTAAAAATAAATTGGAAATTGGATTTGATATGCATCGGTGTTTCGTGTTTCTTAATTCTTAGTTGTTATAGTAAATTTTATTACAAAAACTCATCTGGATTTTTCTTATAATAAAGACCCACCCATAAAACCCAGGGGGTTTTTCTAATGATGGGTTTTTCTATACAACCCTGGTATCAAAGCATGTAGACAATAAATCATAATATCAGCCTGATACTCCCAAACTCAAAATAGTTTAAGTCACATACACAAACGCTAGGGTCCAAATTCATACTAGGGAGACTATATTGCTAAGCATTTTAACAGAGATTCCAAAATTGCAACTTGTATATAAAGCCTCCTACATATATTGATGTAAATGTATGGAATTTCTTTTTTTTCATCTATACCACCTCCGTTTGTTATAGGAGGAGACTTTAACTCCCATAACTAAGCATGGGGTTGTGAATAGAGTGACAACTAAGGGAACACATTTTAAGCTGTTTAGAAGGCAACAATCTAATATGTTTATGATGGATCTACCACTTTAATTCAATACATTCTGCATTCAAAAGCCAGTGCTATTGATTTAACATTTACTAGTCCACAGATATCACACATATTCCAATGGAAAACACATGAAGATCCTTCTGTTTCTAATCATTTACCAATTATACTCAACTGCTTCATTAAGACAAATAGTTTGAGTTTCAACAACAGCAGAAAATGGAAAATATTAAAAGCCAGACTGGAGTAAATATGCAGAAACTAGTGAAAAAATATTCTCAAACATTATGAAGATGAAAGTAAATATATCGATAAAATAGCATCAACAAAGGTACCCCAACAATCAAATCAAATGGAAAGCAGTGGTAGAATGATTAATGCAAAGAAGCAATCCAGAAAAGAAAACTCGCAGATAACAAATATAGAGGGAATCCTAATCTTGAAAATATAATGGAATGGTTAAAAAACAATCTAAAATACATGGCATGAAAGACAGATTAGTCTTAGGGTAGTTTAGAACCAATATTGTACCTTCTCTATGCATGCAATTTACCAACTAACAATGACATTAAGTTAACTACATTTGTTGGTAACGCAGGCATCATAGCTTGAAAACACACTTGAACAAACAAGAGCATTACAAAATATAATATGAGGCGTGGACTAAGAAGAAGAGCATAAAATAAAGAGACAAATAAAAAAACAGAAGTAATCAAGCTAAAATACAGAATTATGCAATAGTTTCTGGAAAGGAATTCAAAACATCTATATTCTATGAATTCTGTATTTATGCACTGTATATATTAAAAAAAAATTTCATTATACCTTCATTCGTTTGAGAAAGCTACTGTGTTAGAGAAATGTGTCAAGAGTTTAAACCTCGTAAAATGGTAACTGGCATTAGAATCTTATAATGTAACACTAACGGACTTATGCAAAATGAACACTAAAGGCATTAACAATTTGCAATATTGATATAAAGATGATTTCTGTAACACATTTTACAAATGCAATATACATAAATCTAAAAGACTATCATGCACTATGCCCCAGAGGAAGGACATTATCATAGACACTATAAATCATTACAAAAGGCAAAAACATGATACAGAAAGTATACAAGTATGTGTATCAAAGCATGTAGACAATAAATCATAATATCAGTCTGATACTCCCAAACTCAAAATAATTTATGTCACATACACAAACGCTAGGGTCCAAATTCATACTTGGGGGACTATATTGCTAAGCATTTTAACAGAAATTCCAAAATTGCAACTTGTATATAAAGCCTCCTACATATATTGATGTAAATGTATGTAATTTCTTTTTTTTTCATCTATACCACCTCCGTTTGTTATAGGAGGAGACTTTAACTCCCATAACTAAGCATGGGGTTGTGAGTAGAATGACAACTAAGGGAACACATTTTAAGCTGTTTAGAAGGCAACAATCTCATATGTTTATGATGGATCTACCACTTTCATTCAATACATTCTGCATTCAAAAGCCAGTGCTATTGACTTAACATTTACTAGTCCACAGATATCACACATATTCCAATGGAAAACACATGAAGATCCTTCAGTTTCTAGTCATTTACCAATTATACTCAACTGCTTCATTAAGACAAATAGTTTGAGTTTCAACAACAGCAGAAAATGGAAAATATTAAAAGACAGACTGGAGTAAATATGCAGAAATTAGTGAAGAAATATTCTCAAACATTATAGAGGAACCAACATATGAAGATGAAAGTAAATATATCAATAAAATAGCATCAACAAAGGTACCCCAACAATCAAATAAAATGGAAAGCAGTGGTAGAATGATTAATGCAAAGAAGCAATCCAGAAAAGAAAACTCGCAGATAACAAATATAGAGGGAATCCTAATCTTGAAAATATAATGAAATGGATAAAAAACAATCTAAAATACATGACATAAAAGACAGATTAGCCTTAGGGTAGTGTAGAGCCAATATTGTACCTTCTCTATGCATGCAATTTACCAACTAACAATGACATTAAGCTACCTACATTTGTTGGTAACACAGGCATCCTAGCTTGAAAACACACTTGAATGAACAAGAGCATTACAAAATATAATGTGAGGCGTGGACTAAGAAGAGCATAAAATAAAGAGACAAATAAAAAAACAGAAGTAATCAAGCTAAAATACAGAATTATGCAATAGTTTCTGGAAAGGAATTCAAAACATCTATATTCTATGAATTCTGTATTTATGCACTGTATATATTAAAAAAAAATTTCATTATACCTTCATTCGTTTGAGAAAGCTACTGTGTTAGAGAAATGTGCCAAGAGTTTAAACCTCGTAAAATGGTAACTGGCATTAGAATCTTATAATGTAACACTAACGGACTTATGCAAAATGAACACTAAAGGCATTAACAATTTGCAATATTGATATAAAGATGATTTCTGTAACACATTTTACAAATGCAATATACATAAATCTAAAAGACTATCATGCACTATGCCCCAGAGGAAGGACATTATCATAGACACTATAAATCATTACAAAAGGCAAAAACATGATACAGAAAGTATACAAGTATGTGTATCAAAGCATGTAGACAATAAATCATATCAGTCTGATACTCCCAAACTCAAAATAATTTATGTCACATACACAAACGCTAGGGTCCAAATTCATACTTGGGGGACTATATTGCTAAGCATTTTAACAGAAATTCCAAAATTGCAACTTGTATATAAAGCCTCCTACATATATTGATGTAAATGTATGTAATTTCTTTTTTTTTCATCTATACCACCTCCGTTTGTTATAGGAGGAGACTTTAACTCCCATAACTAAGCATGGGGTTGTGAGTAGAATGACAACTAAGGGAACACATTTTAAGCTGTTTAGAAGGCAACAATCTCATATGTTTATGATGGATCTACCACTTTCATTCAATACATTCTGCATTCAAAAGCCAGTGCTATTGACTTAACATTTACTAGTCCGCAGATATCACACATATTCCAATGGAAAACACATGAAGATCCTTCTGTTTCTAGTCATTTACCAATTATACTCAACTGCTTCATTAAGACAAATAGTTTGAGTTTCAACAACAGCAGAAAATGAAAAATATTAAAAGACAGACTGGAGTAAATATGCAGAAATTAGTGAAGAAATATTCTCAAACATTATAGAGGAACCAACATATGAAGATGAAAGTAAATATATCAATAAAATAGCATCAACAAAGGTACCCCAACAATCAAATAAAATGGAAAGCAGTGGTAGAATGATTAATGCAAAGAAGCAATCCAGAAAAGAAAACTCGCAGATAACAAATATAGAGGGAATCCTAATCTTGAAAATATGATGAAATGGTTAAAAAACAATCTAAAATACATGACATAAAAGACAGATTAGCCTTAGGGTAGTGTAGAGCCAATATTGTACCTTCTCTATGCATGCAATTTACCAACTAACAATGACATTAAGCTACCTACATTTGTTGGTAACACAGGCATCCTAGCTTGAAAACACACTTGAATGAACAAGAGCATTACAAAATATAGTGTGAGGCGTGGACTAAGAAGAGCATAAAATAAAGAGACAAATAAAAAAACAGAAGTAATCAAGCTAAAATACAGAATTATGCAATGGTTTCTGGAAAGGAATTCAAAACATCTATATTCTATGAATTCTGTATTTATGCACTGTATATCTTAAAAAAAAATTTCATTATACCTTCATTCGTTTGAGAAAGCTACTGGGTTAGAGAAATGTGTCAAGAGTTTAAACTGAACATTACTTCTAATATAATGAAGTTTTAAACTAATTAAATTGTTTTATTCCATGGTTTAAAAACTCTTGAAACATATCACTAACTATTAATAGTTAAGACTGTTTAAATTGGTACTTACTTAAATCCTAAGTATTTAAAGATTGTTATTATGTCCCCAACTGAAGACTTTGAGAAGTGGTATTGTGCTTCTTTCTTAGAGTTGTTTAATGCTGGAAGAATATCTGATGGATGTGTCAACTGATAATCAGTTAATCCATTAATAACTGAGTGATTAATATGTTTTGAGTCGCCTTTTTTATGTAAAATATTACAAGTGTTACAAAAACTTCGTTCGGACGTATTAGAAACTGATAAAAATTTATTTAGAGCTCCAAACATTTCACGGTGTTTGACAAATTTTATGAATTTTTGTGATTCGGCAGCCCAATATTTTTCGTTAAATTTTGATTTTTCATCTTCCCAAAGGAAGAAATTACATTGTTTCCGGTCTCTACATGCAGAACATGCGAAATATTTCCTAGGAACACCATTAACCGTTCTACAAAATAATATTGTAGGTCCGTGGGGGCAACATGGATTATTTTCAATATTTTGAGTTAAAACGTCTACCCCTTCATAAACCATATTTTCAAATTAAAATGCATTTGTTAGTAAAAAATTCTTGCTGTGAACACTATTTATTAATGATAAAATTAAAGATTTTTTAAAATTTGTATGAATGTGGTATAGGTTAAACAGTTCAATAATGAGGTAATGAGGTCACAACAAATTTCTTCTTTTTTGAAATAATAATTGATTGAACTACTTTAAGCAGAATTTTGGCGAATAATCAATAAAAATGTAATATTTCTGTTTTCTAAATGTGAGCTAGGCTTTAATGTTCAATATTCAAATTAATTAATATTGTTTTTTGTACTCATACCTTGAATTTATTATTAGTATTAAAATTTCAAATACGTGTGTCAAAATGCATTATTTAGTTGGTCTGAACAAATTTCTAATCCCTAAAATAGTTTTTTAAAACTTGTATGAATGTGGTCCCGGAGTAAAAATTGTTTTCGTGTTTCGTGATAATTTAATATTTTTGTTATCTAAATGTAAGCCAAGCTTAAATATGCAAATTTAATAATATTGTTTTTGTATAGCCATTTAAAAATCAATAACTTTCCTCACTTTTACTTCAACCAAAATCGCCAGTTTCCGACACTAGTGATAGAATAGTATATTAAGTACCAAGTGTCAAAACGGTTGTCACGAGTTCCTTGTGAAACGAGTGACTAAAGACGTTTTTAACACGAGGTGCTTACTATACTTTTTCTTCGCCCGCGGGAAGAAAAACATTATATTATATTTGAATTATATTCATTACATGACGGACGATGACTGACAGCTGACTGATAAATCAAATGAAGCAGAATAACAAAATTATCAAGGAGCATGAAGTTTAACATACAAAAGATACACTTGATTTGATGTTTAAAAAACAAACGATAAACGAGATGTGACTTTTCGCATTTTAAACACTAGTGTTTAAAGAGTCGTTTTGTGCATGTCAAACCCGTGTTCAAAGTGCGGTTTTAGTAGCGGAAGTAGAAAAAATCTCATAACGTTAACTTTCGTCTCTAGTAAAGAAAGTAAAGTGGTTCCAATTTCAGATATTAAATTGCTGACAGCCCAATCATTTTAAATAACTGTTCTAATACAATTATGAATCAAAAATAGATTTTAAAATACCCAATACATTTTTTTTAGTATTATTATTCAAAGTTTTTAAATTAATAATTAAATAAAATTTTTAGAATTATATACAGTATGTATATGACAAAAGCTTAGAAACAATCACTCATAATATAAAGGTAGATGCCAAAACAGATCGCAGATTTCATTGAGATCACTTTAAATATAATTCAACTCTTTCAAACTTCTTGTTCATCCTATGTAATATGCCATGATTATAGAAAAAATATGTTTTACTCGTCGAAAAGCATTTTGTTCACTCGTTAAACAATATACTATTTTGTACTCATACCTAGTCTAACGAATTAAGTCCCATAATTTACAATGCTATTAAATTTGTTTATACAAACTTCACATGAATGTTATATTTTCTGTATTATGTTGTTTTCAGAACCTTGTCATGCATGCCTGACTAGCATGCATCATATATTAAGCACTTTTTTCAATAATTTTGGAACAATTGTCATAAAATAAAAATACATTATTGTTTATTATTTTATATTAGAATACATAAAATAGACAACTAATAATACTGTAGGCATGCTAGCATAACACAGTTAGGCAATATGAGGATCTTTTAATCCAGAATCCTCAAAAATATTGTGGATTGTTTTTAGATGATGCTTCATGTAAGATTTGTCAGTAAATTTTTTATCACATGCAAAGCAGGCAAATGGTTTTAATCCAGAATGTGTGCATAAATGTCTAGCTAATTTGTTTCTATCATAGAACCTGCTAGGACATATATGACAAGCATATTTCTTCTCTCTTACTGGAAGCTTTGCGTTACCAATACCATGTGCTTTAGTAAGATGAATGTCAAGACTGTTCTTTTTTCTGTAATCTCTTCCACAGTGATCACAAACATACCTTTTAACATTAGAATGACACCTAATGTGTGCTTGAAGTTCACTTTTGCTGGCAAACTGTTTTTTGCAAAGTGGACAGATAAATTCTTTCTGTCCAGTATGCCTACGAAAATGTTGATCGTAATTTGATTTCAATGGAAATCTCTTTCCGCAAACTTTACAGACAAATTTCCATAACATAGGATCTGTGTGAACAATGAGATAATGTGTCCACAAATTGTTGTTTGTCTTGAATGCTTTACCACACTTATCACATCCAAAATTTCTGTCATCGTTATGGGTTATTTCATGGTTGTGAAGATCGCTCTTTGTTATGAAACTTTTGCCGCAGATACTGCAAATGTGAGACCTATTACCCTCGTGATACAGTTTGTGGTTTTGTAAATTTGTTGATGAACGAAACCTTTTTTGACATAAATCACAAAAGTAAGGCCTGATTGATTTTGGTTTTAAAGCATGTTTATTCAAACAATGATCCATTACTTCTTTCAAATATTGAAATTCTTCACTACACACTTCACAAGAGAACAACCGTTTTGATTTCTTATGTTCAGATTTATGTGCATTGTATCCTTCACTGTTATCGAAAACCTTGTTACATTTTTCACAACGAAACTCGAGTATGTCATGGTCCTTAAACATATGATTTTTCAAATCTAATACAGTACCAAAGATATTTTCACAACACTTGCAAAAATAAGCAGGTTCTTTACCGTCCTTTTTACATCCTCTATTTGTATGGTTTATTAATGTTTTCTCACTTTTATAGTAAACGTTGCATTTTGTACATTGATAATCTGTTATTTTTAATTCTTTTACATTACATTTTTTCTCGTGAGATCTTAATATTTTTTCTGAACTATAGAATCGTTTACATGTATTACATTGATATTCAGTTTTAATTTTTCTGTGCCTCCTGACTCCATCACATACTAGTGAATGTTCTTCTATTGATGATTGTTTTGTAAATTTTCTGCCGCAATGAGAACACATAGTATTTCTTTTATACTTAGGCAGTTCTTTGTCTCCATTTTGATGGACTCCTTGAAGGTGTTTTATTAAATCATCTTTTGATGAACTGGTATGCCCACAGTGGTAACATATAAAACATTGTTTTTCTTCTTTAACTTTTTGTTCAAAGTCTGAATCAGAATCATAATCCACTTTAATATCATCATATTGTTCAAACTTTTCTAAGCATTCATCTTTCAATTCCTCATTCTTGATTTTCAGGCATTTTGTTCTAAAGATATATGCTGATTTAACTTCTGAGATACATACTTCACAAATTTTGTAATCAACAAGCCAATCCTGAAAAAAACAGATTAAAATACTAAATAGTTGGTCTAAACTCTAAACAGATATTTATTGAAGCAGTACACGCATTATTTTTAATGATCAATTCACATTAAAATAAGAAACAAATAAAATATATTGTAATCTAACTGGTGTTACTTACCACTTCAGGAACTACAGCTTCCAACTTGGAAGAAAGAGTTAAGTTATCATCATCGAGTTGAGAAATTGCCTTAAGTACGTCGTTGATTGTAAAACAAATTGAACACTTTCCTGATAACATTGTTTAAATAAAACTAATGGTAGTATTTGTGTAACATTAAGGAAGCTTTATTGGGAATAAACAATAAACGATCTACATAACAGCAAAGTTAATGACAGTTGTCAGTTTGTTAAATAGTGTCTTTAGAACTACTGCAGGCATATTTTGGTGAACACACTACCGTTTTGTAGCCGGTTAACAAAGAGACCTGATAGAAAAACTACCTACACATGCACTAAAGTTAAGTTCATACCGACACGAATCGCGAATAACGTTCTGATTGGTCGATTTCAAATCAACTTGGCGGAATGACAAGATTTTCATTTTTTGCGAATTCGCACAATTTAGGGGGCGGAAAAATTGGATTGAGTTCAATATAGTCGCCCGAATAGTAGTTACGTCCGACTGTTTCCTTTCATTAATGTCATAAATAAAGTTCGTTTTTGATTATTGAATTTGGTTTTAGTACATTTTGGTTTTTCTTACTTTTGTGTCCACTAACATTGGAATTTTTGTTATAATCGGTTTTTGACATGGAAATCAGTGAGGTATGTTGCATTATTTGTATTTCTTTTTCTGCGAATTCACAAATCGCGATATGCGTTTGTATAAACTATGTGAATTAAGCCTATTTACCTAGAAATATAGTTTAGGAATGTTTGTAGTGAATGAATTTCCAGGTAAACTTTTTCAATAACTTTGTTATTAATCATAGAATCCGTATTTATGCACTGTATATATTAAAACATTTTTTCATTACACCTTCATTAGTATGAGAAAGCTACTATCTTAGCGAATCGCTTCACTAGTTTAAATTGAGCATTAGTTCAAATATAACGAAGTTTTAAGCAAATTAAATCGATTTAATCGCAAAGTAATTTTTGAGGTTAGCTTATACATATTAGTGGCGGTCGATTTGCTCGATCGAGCAAACTCGAGTGCAACTCTCGAGTGCAACTCTCGAGTGCAACTCTCGAGTGCAACTCTCGAGTACAACTCTCGAGTGCAACTCTCGAGTGCAACTCTCGAGTGCAACTCTCGAGTGCAACTCTCGCGTTGATTTTCACAAAGCGCTCAGACACACAAACTTTTTTCCCCTCGAGCACCAACAATTTTATTCGTATTTCATACACATATGCACAATGAGGTTATACTTCGTTTGTGATTTGTGTTATTATAGCAGTATTGATTACCTTTTTGGCAATAATTTCATTCGTGTCAGAGGCATAAGTAACAAGAAACCATGAAACCAACAATCAGAAATTTTAAAAAACTTACGATAGAAAATATTTTTTGAGGTTATATGGTGCACACGCTAGCGTTCTATTTAAATTTGTCGTGTCATACTCAGCCGCAGTGTGGGTGTGGGCTGCTCGAGCCTGCAAACAAAGAATTGTTACTGCATTCCATAGAGAAAGTGATATTATTTGTCTATGGTGTATTCTTTCCGACTTTCTTTGCTGCTGGGCCTCTATTCTTGACGACAATAGAATAGAACACTCCTCAGGGCGTACTCCCTACTTTGTTTCTATCATATACGTAATAAATGAAATAAGCTGCTAACTAACTACTCCAATAAGCGAAATGCGTTCCATCAAGAGTGAGAGGTCCGACTACACTCTGTGTGGCCATGTTAGTTATGCGCAAGTGCTGTATTTGCCGCCTGTAATATTTTTAAACGAATATATTTGAGTGAACAAAAACTTCGTGTCTGATTTTTGATTTGACCAAATAAAGTGCAATTATGTAATTACATTTTTTTTTTCACTTCTAACATAAATCTGAAATAACGTCTATTATAGTTGTCTAGGTTACTTCAAAAGAAATAGAAATGAAGTAGATAAACATGAAATATATAGTGAGCACATAACCAATTAGAGTTATTATTTTTATAAATCATTTCTTCGATATCTACACACTAATATAGCCATACATATTGACAAATTAAATGACGATGGAGTACCTCTCATGGGATAATTTTTGTTTTCAAACGGAATTTATTTTTATATACCTGTAGACCTATGAAAATTTAAATTAGAACCAATCTCATTACATAAAAAGCACCGTTGTGGAAACATAGTTTTTAAAAAAATCTAAATAAAAGAAACATGTAAAAATCACAACACAATGATAAAACAAATAACAAAATCACTAAACATTCATTCCACATCCTAATTTTACTATGCTGTGTCCAAACAAACAACCATAGAGAAAATAAAATATATTATTTGTCTATGCTAACAACCTTTGCCACCCCTCTGAAGGTCTAAAAGCGTAAAAGCGGGAATGATACAGCCAATGATATTAAACAATGTAACGTCTCGTGACTCGCATGCGGCACTCTGATGATCGCCACGCTTGCCGTACCGCTAGGCGCAGTATATTTTATTTATATGTATATGGTTTCTATCACCTTTCTACTGGCAACCTAAAACCGTATTCTTGAGGTCGACTTCGAGAGAAGGAAGCAAATTGGTAGAATGTATAAGCCATGTCGCCAAATGTTTAAACCAATCAGAATAAAGAATTTTTGACAATTAATCGTACCATCAGTCATTAGCACTGACCAGTGGTCATTAGTAGCAAGAGCAAACAGAAACAGACCACAATAAAAAGTCGTGTGGTTCTTTTTCGCACGGGTGAAATCGTGTTAGGTGCAACGAACGTTATACATGGTTGTTTATTCGATGGGGAAAATCCATTACGCTCAAACGTCATCTCAGAAAGAGAAGAGTTATAAAATTAAACAATAAAATGCAAACATTTCGAAGTTAATCAATGTTTTTAAATTGATATTAAAAAAATCTGTTTAGTAAATAAACATGAATGGAAAATATTGCAGCATTTGTCTTGAAATAAGCCCACACACTATTCGTTTTAGTGATGCAGATGAAAATAATATTAAATGGTTGACAAAATTGAAATCTATTGTTGCAGATCTGGTAGGTACATAATCATCGTTAACTACTGTGAATTGCAACAAATATAATATGCACATTATAAATAATTTATTAGAGGCAACCTGTTTTTAATTATTTAAAACACTTTTAGCAAGAGTCAATTGAAGAGCATTTAATTTGCAACACCTGTACAAAACAGATAGACGATTTTTTGAATTTTAAAAAGAAAATAGAAGATTGGGTCGATAGATTGAAGTATGTAGAGGGAAAAAATATTTCATATGATGATGATAGAAGTTCCAGTCCTTTACATGATTTTAGTGATGATGTTAAAGATTTTGAAGACAATTTGATTATAAAACATGAAGAAAATAATAGTCAACAAAGTACTGAATTACTTAAGAATGAGTCAACTGATTTTCAAAACGTTGAAGTGAAGAAATATACTTGTTTGATTTGTGACGATGAATTTACCAGTAAAAAGATCCTTAAAGCGCACAAAAAAACGTGTAAGAGAAGTCCCAAAGGTACATATACATGTTATACATGTAACAAAACTTATACCACAAAAACAAATCTCAAAATTCATCACAAAAAATGTGGAAAAGTGAAGGTTGAAAGTGACAGTACAGACAAAAACTCAAAGAAAAGAGGTAGGAAATCTACCCGAAGTTATACCTGTGAAACATGTAATAACGTATTTAATTTAGTTAAGGATTTAATAGCCCATTGTATAACAGTGCATTCTGTGGAAGCAGTTTGTGTGAAACCATATGCTTGCAATCAATGTACACAAAGGTTCAGAACATATGCTGGTTATGACCAACATCTAAAATATCACAGTAGAAACAGAGACAACGTTTGTAGCTTATGTGGCAAAAGATTCATCACAAAAAGTGAATTAATAGTGCACGAGTATACTCACTTCAACAGAAGAAATTATATATGTAAAATTTGTGATAAAGCATACAATACCAACAAAAATCTAAAGACCCACAATCTAGTTGTACATACAGATCGATCTCTTTGGAAATACGCTTGTGCAATCTGTGAGAAGAGATTTCCACAAAAGGGAAACTATGATCAACACATGAAGCGGCATGCTGGTGACAAACAGCACATTTGCCACATATGTCAAAAACCATTTATAACGAGCAGCGAATTGAAAAGACACGTAAATTTACACTCAAATGTAAAAGCTTTTACTTGTGAATATTGTCAACGCGAATACAAGACACTTAGAACTCTGACTGCTCATGTGAGAAAATCACATACTATCAGCGATAAACCTCAGGAGAAGGAAAAGAAATACGTATGTCATATCTGTCCCAGTCAGTTTTATGATAAGCAAAAGTTATCAAGACATTTATATTGCCATTCTGGAATCAAACCGTTTCCTTGTACAGCATGTGATAAAAAATTCACAGACAAGTGCTACATGAAACATCACATGAAAGTTGCACATAATATAGTGGATGTCTCAAATGAAATTAAATATAGGATTGAAGAGGAAGCAAAATATGAAATTCCGAGTCACATAAAATTCGAATATGAAATTAAATAATCATTTTAACTTTTATGTACAGTGTGTCTCGAATTGGTATGTTATACCGCAACTAGAGGAGATAGAAAAAAGTAGTTAAGATGTTATGACTTATTTTTTGTTAAAGTACCGTCATCTGGGGTGAGTTCGGACACATTTTAATGGTTTTCTCATAAAAAAGAAAGACTAATTTTTTAGAAAAATCTATAAAAATTAATATATGTAGCCTTAACCTTCCTTTATCGAACTCTGTATTTGTTTTTAGCATATCTCAAAAAATAATATTTTTTTTTATTTGTAAAAGGTGTTTGAACTTACCCCTATGGATGGGGTGAGTTCAGACCATCTTTAATTTATATAGAAATTAAAGAGTAAAGGTGAGTTTTGACAAATAGGTATATTTAACATAAAAGAAAAAGAGAGTGCACAAGTTGGGGCAACTTTTATTAACATTGCTAATTATAAAAAAAGTGGGAAATATCATTGACACATTTCAACTTAATTAACTTGCTTTATTTAAATGCAACGCCCTGTATTTTTTCCCTTTATTTGATACAGTAAATAATTCTCTTTCATTTGATATAAGGGTTCTCTATATCAATCAATTAAATAAGAATAGCAAATGTTTTTCCTACTCTTACTCCAGATATTTTAAAAAACGTAGACAATCGTTTAAAAAGCGAATCATGATGTGTATTTAGGGTTGCCAGGTGTTCGACTTTGGCCGGACATGTTTGGCTTTTTAGGGATGTGTCCGGCCTGTCCGTCTTTTGTTAGGCTTTTTAAGTGGTTGCCGCGACAATCTAAAGTCGAACGCAAACCACGACGTGACTCTCGCACCCGCCCGAGCACATTCTACCTCACCGCTTTTGGTGCGCGGGAGGGCAGCGCCCCGCTCTCCCCGTGTCAATGGCCGACGCGTTGGAGACACGCTCGGCACTAGTGATGGGCAAAACCAGTACACTTGGTTGTACTAGCACACACCGTACAGTACATCAAACTGTACCGTACAGTACGTGCCGTACAATTGTACGACGGGGCCGAGTGACGGAAAAGCGTGACCCGTATCTCGTACTAAACAACTGAACAGTTTTAAGTAGTTATATTCTAGTCTGTTGCGTTTACATTTCGATACGCACAATAGTTGCTGGTGTTGTAGGATCTACAAAATAATAATACCTCTAAATATTGTTTTATTGTAATTATTATATTCATATTATTCATAAAACAATGCAGTATTAACTGAAATATTTTGGGTTCAAATTTTTAAGCTAAAATTTGTTATAAATTACTTTAATTTGAATATTATATCAATTTTAAAAAATTATTTCACATTATTATTAAATTGTCTCAATTGTCAAGCTAATAAAAAAATATACGAATACTTTCTTTACTAAAATTTCGTAAGCAATTACTTCAAAATTATATCCATCCATCTGATCAGTATATTCATAGTACGTACGTATTTACCTATTTAATTTACATGTACGAACGCAAGACGCAACAGTCCCTTTATTCCGTTGTGAGATGTGAGTGTGTTGCTGGTTGAGTGCTGTCAAAGTATAATGTTTCATTGTACGGTGTACGGTCAGTGCAGTAAAATTGGACGACACGCACATCGTACATTAAAGTGTACCGTAGATATTGTACGACACGCACGCGTACTTCCCATCTCTACTATGCACGGAGTTTTGATTTTAGTCGGCGGTGTTTGCTTAATAAATGAGTGCGCGCGTGTGAAGTTTTTGTTGGATAACAGGTGGACAGTAATACAAACTCAGGTGATACAAAGACTTATAATAAAAATAACAGCTACTTGGAATTATATCGAACATAAAATTCAACTAACTAACCTTTTTGACATTTATATATATATATATATATATATATATATATATATATATATGAACAAACGAACTAGGTTCACGGGTTGAACCGCGTTGGAAATTTGAAATTTCTCGACGTTTCGGCTTCCACTTTGAAGCCATTATCAAGAGAGGGGGGGGGGGTAGGTTATTCGTTCATTAATCTAGGAAGTGATCCGATTCCGTAGTCTCAATCTGCCTACTCTACGCAACGAATCACCCCCTACGGCTAATTCCAAGGCCTCAATCTGCCTACTCCTTGGAATTTCACCGAAAAATCACATAACAATAAAATAAATAAATAAAATAAAATAATAATAAAAATTGCTTACCAGTTAAATCACCGTAGAACACTGACACTACACTCACTACTGGCTTGAAGCCGACTGACCGTTGCGTAGAGTAGGCAGATTGAGACTACGGAATCGGATCACTTCCTAGATTAATGAACGAATAACCTACCCCCCCCTCTCTTGATAATGGCTTCAAAGTGGAAGCCGAAACGTCGAGAAATTTCAAATTTCCAACGCGGTTCAACCCGTGAACCTAGTTCGTTTGTTCATAATTCTAACCGCGGAAACCTTTCCGAACATATATATATATATATATATATATATATATATATATATATATATATATATATATCTATTTTTTTACTGACATTTACAAAACATCATACCATGGTTACACCAAATGCTAATCTAAGACACCTGATTATTGATTATTTTCAACATTCTCCCTCAATAAAAGGGTGTCAACAATTTTACAAATACAAAAATATGAAAAACAACATTATGTAATACTTCTATATCATATTCAGTTTTTCACATAAGTACTTGTGTCTTTTAGTACCTAACGATTTTGTCAGGATATCTGGTACCATTTCTTGAGTTGGCATATGCAACAATTTGATTTCGTTATTCTTTACACACTCACGAACTAAATGATATTTAACATGTATATGTTTAGTGCGCTTATGAAAACTAGGATTCTCTGACAACATCAAAGCACTCTGATTATCGTTGTAAATAGTGACAGGCATCTTCATATTTAGGAAATTACAGTTATTGTTATTACAAAAATTTCACAATATAAAGACTCTTTCACTGCCTCACATATACCTATATATTCAGGTTCAGTTGAACTCAAAGCTACAGTTCTTTGCTTATGGCATTCCCATGATATAGGCCCTCCAGCTAAAGAAAAAATATTGCCATAAAATGACTTCCGATCTGAGATGTCATTACTCCAATCAGAGTCAACAAAACCATTTACAGGACTATTTGATTTTTTGAAAGTGATACCTACATCTTTCGTCCTTTTAGATACTTAAGCAATCTTTTAGCACTCAACCAATGCTCTTTTGAATGGTTAATATTGAATTGACTTAGATATGATACTGAAAATGTAATATCAGGTCTTGTACACACTGACAGGTACATAACTGACCCAATTAATTGTTGAAAAGGAGCATCATAAAATACTTCATCAAGTTTAAAAGTTTGCTTTGGTTCTAAAGGAGTATCGACTGTATTACAGTCTAACATTTGAAACTTATTTAGAATCTTATTAAAGTATTGTTCCTGAGATAATTTTAACTCACCCTTAGTGCGGTTTCTCTCAACTTTCATACCTAATATTTGTGACATTGGTCCAAGATCTTCTACATGAAAATGTTTATTTAATTCAATTTTTAATGAATTGGCTTCATCAAGATTATTGTGAAAAATAAAGAAATCATCTATGTAAAGTGCAACTATGGCAATAGAATTTCCAATATTTTTGAAGAAAATACAAGGCTCTATATTTGATTGGTTAAATTTCAAATTAACAAGTACATTACGAGCTTGTTCATACCATAATCTTGATGATTGTTTTAACCCATAAATAGTCTTTTTGAGTAAACTCACTTTACTTTCTGACCCTGGTTCTTCAAAACCTTCTGGCTGACTCATGTAAATTTGTTCATCAATGTCACCATTCAGAAACACTGTCTCCATATCTAAATGATCTGCTTCCAATTTCAATTCAGTAACCATAGCAAGAAGTAATCTTAAATTACTAAACCGGATTACTGGAGAAAGCCATATTTCTGGGTAAATCCCTTAGCAACCAGCCTAGCCTTATGTGTAGCAATATCTCCTTTTTGAAAGAGAATTAAAAACTTACCTGAACTATTGGACATAAGAGTACTACTTATATTCCTGATATTAGAGAGCAAGTCTGCTTTAAATTTGGATCGTTGGGAATACATAACCTCGCAAATACAAAAGTAATTTGTATTTATAGAAATCAAACGTTTTTACACTATGGACTCCGTGTAACCAACAACCAAGGAACACAGACACCCAACTTTACAATGAAATCGGCTAAATTTGAAAAAAACAGAGCACGACGCAGTTATCACATCAAACGATTTCTAGCGTAAAACATTATAAGTGTACTTAAACATAACCTGATAATAATACAGAGAAAGCGAAAAATGGCATATGTCGACTTATGCTACTTTTCACAAAATTAACCTAATTCGAAAAATATTATAAGTAAACTTATGTGTTGTGTATACTGAGATATATCGAGTTATTGCACATTTCATAAATAGATGAAATGAAGCATGGCGATAAGTCGACATATGTATTCGAATAATATAAAATTTGAAGGATATGTCAACATATAACACTTTTCACTAAAATTATGTTTTCAAATATACTTATAACAATTTACACATACTCAAATGAAGATATTTAGATTTACATAGACTTGTGCTACTTTTCCCACCGATTAAGGACTTGATTTTGAAATTATTAACATACTTAACCCTATTTGCAATTTTTTTGACTTATGCCACTTTTCCCAAACACGAGCCAATTGTTAATTTAACAAAAAAGTAGTAATAACATCTTAACTACTTTTATTCTCTCTCCTCTAGTTTGCGGTGTACCCTGCAAAACATACCAATTTGGGAAACCCAGTACATAAACTATGGACAACAAGAAGGTATAACACTTGAAATTTTGCTTATTTTTGATTTAGAATAACTCTTTTAATTTTCAACCGATTAAAATGATTTTTTTGGCACATTGTAGGAAATTCATTGAAATTGTCACAAGCATTTTGAATTTTTGTAAAAATAAATTTTACATTTTAGTATACCAGGTGGAATGAAACAATATTCATGTACCGTAAATTCTAAACACCCTGAGGGGTAAACTGAAGGCTACAATTTTTTTGCAAATGATTAGAAAGTATAATTAATTCTCGATATTTCGGTTTTCGATTCATTCAATTATCTTTCTATTTACAAAAGTTACACATTTTCAAAGAAATCTACAATTTTTGTAATTCAAATTTAACTTACAGTGAATTCTTTACAAAATAAATCTTAGGTGTACTGGTCTCAATGTTGACAAAGATCAGAAATTGTTATTTCTTTTATTGTGTCAATATTAAAGCATGTATGGTTGGAGAGTGTTTTTTTTTCTGTTTTTGTATTAATAAGCAAATAGAGCAGTTTGTAAAGCATAGTTCAAGGTATCATGAACTGGGCACATAATTTAACCAACGACGAACGTGTAAGAGCTACAAGTTTGATTAAAGTGGGAAGAAGTATACGTTATGTGGCCAAATTGTTAGGAGTGAGTACTTCAACCATCAATTTTATGTTCAGAAAATTTAGGGAAACTGGATCACACCATCGAGTCAGTGATGGTCAGAGCAGGAGAACATTACCAGCCACCTTGATGGGCGTTGTCTTTGACAACAGGTTTTAAGAAACCGAAAAATGACAAGCAGAAAATTGAGGAGTCAATTTGAAATTTTAGAATTTCATCTAAAACGGTAAGAAGAAGGATAAAAACTTACAGATTGATCAGTAGAGGACCAGTTCTTCGTTCTTTGCTTACAAGAGAACACAAACGACACAGGTTGATGTTTGCAAGGGACCATGAGCATTGGACTGTTGATGACTGGAAAAATGTATTGTTCAACGATGAAATTCGAATTAGTCTGAAATCACCTGATGGATGATACGACAGAGTATGGAGGAGACCTGATGAAAGATTTAGTGAGTGTACCATTTCTACCATGGAACTTTTGGAGGCGGGTCAAAGATGTTTTGGGCAGGAATTTCTTATGGTGTACGCACAGATTTAGTCCCCATTCATCGCCGGTCTGTGAAGGCAGACTATTATTTGGAGAATATTATTGAAGAACTCGTTATGCCATTTCCACCATATATAATTTTATTTTCATGTAAGATAATGCACAGCCTCAAATAGCAAGGTCTGCGATAGATTATTTAAATAAAATAAACATCCAAAAATTACACTTTCCTCCACGAAGTGTCGGCTTAAACCCAATTGAATATCTTTGGGTGTTCCAAGAAATCGGTCCGGAGTCATGTACCTGCTCCAATAAACAAAATGGGAGAACATTCATCAGCAGTTTATCAATACTTAATTTACTAGCAAGCTTACCTCAATGAATGCAAGCTGGTTTAAGAGCACGAGGAGTTATGCTTTATTAATTGTTTCTGATTAATTTAATAATTGTTGCTGTTAATCTTAAAAATAAATAATTTTTTAGTTTTTTTCAGAATATTAACTTGGTCGCAAAAATTGTAGATTTTTTGGAAAATTTTTGTTATATGTATATATAAAAGATATTGAAATGAATCAAAAAACAAAATACCGAGAATTATTTTTAATCATTTGCAAAGAAAAATTTGTAGCCTCTAGTTTACCCCACAGGGTGTTTAGAATTTACGGTATACAAATATTGTTTAATTCCACTAAATTGTCAAAGTTATTTTTACAAAATTAATTTCCGACAATGTGCCAAAAAATTATTTTAATTGGTTGAATATTAAGAGTTATTCTATATATCTATATCATAAATAAGTGATTCGGCGATTTTGTCCATAAGTTTAGAATGTTTAAGCCAAAAGCCGAGTACCTTTTCTACTGAACTGATTTTCTTGTTGGATTATGTTCAGGGGTACGTGTCCCCCGCATGTAAATCCAAGTTACGAGACAGGGGGCGTTAGCGTCCGCCGCCATCTTGGAAAACACGTTTTACATGTGAACTGTGCGTCATACGACAAAAATAGTAGATATCTTTTTCGTAGATAATAACTTTTTCTTTAACTTTTATTAAAAACTTTTTTCTATACAATGTATATGTTTTTATCTATAGAGCACCAAAATTACCATTTTTAATGTACCATCAACCCGTAACTATAATATAAGAATATATAGAAAATGTTTACAAATCACGTTTCAATCTCATTGGTAATCTTAAAATATTGTATACGTATTCGTAAAAACACTTATACAATTGAACAACCACATTAGTGCATTTGGTCACTAATCAAACTGGCCAGGCTGCATCAAAAACGTCATTTATTTAGGCTCAAAAGATCCCCCTTCACCACGAATTACAAAAAATGTATTGGATAGTTTTTCCATTCTTTTGGAGGCATGATAATGGAGGGTGGCGCACAATGGAACACAAAAGTTGGTTTTGCCCATAGCTCCCCACATGAATTTTTTTTCAACATTTGAATGATTTCCTCTGGCCTAAGGATCTAAGCTATGAAAGAAATGCATGAACCGTTATTATAGAAATCATGTGACCGTGAGCGGCCATTTTCCAAAAAATGAATTTTGTGTCATTGTGCCCCATTCCTGGGGTACAATGACCTTGGAACAATTGAAAAAAACACGATAATTCATAAAACACTTTATTTTTTGAATTGAAAATGTCAAGAGAAGGCATTTAAAAAAAGAGGTAAGGATCTGGAATTGAAAACACAAAATACTTTTGTTTAGCCGATGTTCAAATTGCCAAAATCAACGTTAAATGAGATGAAGCGCTTTTGTCTTTTAGTGCCCTGGACCACAGAAGGATTTTCCAGTAGCATCTTTATGTCTTTGTCATCAATAGCGGCTATGTCATCAACAAGAGGTTCGACAAAGGTGTTGCATTTTCGGTATCGTATGAATTTGACCTCATAGTCCCCCTCATCATCTTTCATCTTGGTGATTTTACCAACATAGAATTTAGATTGGCTTTTAAGCTTGAACTCGATCAAAACATAATTTCCCAAAACTGGAAGTCGATTCAATTCTGCAAAATGGTCGGGCTCAACAGCAAAAATCTCATCTGTGCCCATGTCGTCGTCTGTGTCTGCATATTCAATGTCATCATCGTCTTCTTCGTCGTCCTCTGATGAATGAACTGGAGCATGTTAACTAGATTTTTTCTTCTTCGTTTTTGGTTGATTTACGAACACCTGCCTTTTAACAGGCAGTATTCTGGAAGTTGAAATCGGCTGCTTCTTCTCTGCAATGGCTTTCATTTCTGGAGTACACGTGGCTATCATACTCTTTCCTTTCTTCGGCTGTTTTCGATTAGTTTTTCATTCTCCTGCTTTTGGATAACCACGAAAATCTTCGGGAGATAGGAAAGCATGACTTCGACCGGCTTCTGGATCAAGGATACCGATGCCTGTATGGTTTGCTTCTTCCATAGAAGCTGTTCTTTCTTCTAGGGAAGCTGCTCCTTCTTCTTCTTGAGGGAGGGAACCGTTGAGCAAATCACTTGGCACAGCATAAACATTTATCCCAGGTGGTTGATCGTCCACAACGGTAGGAGGCGGTCGGTCAATCGCATAAGAAGTCTGCTTCTGTAAAAATATCTCGATCAAACGGATAATTTCCACTTTTTTTAAAACCTGCAATTATGTTGGAAGGTGTCATGCTTTTCTGATGAGCTGTGTTCACGAAGGATGATGTATTATAAATTGGAGCAGTTTTGCCATATATTTAATGGTAAATCATTTATGTATAAAATAAGAACCCAACACCGAACAACTTATTGTCTTCAACCTGTTAAGAATGACTTTAAACAAGTTCCCTGATGATCCTCTTATCCCATAGCTCTAGTTAATATACCCGTGTCTTTATTTTTTGCTACTATATGAATAATGTCTGTTACAGCTTAAGTCGTTGAATGTAACTTTCTAAAACTATCTACTGCCTTTCACTAATATATCCTATATAATTTATAATCCTCTCTTTTAAGATATAAACCTGTAATTATTAGTCATTTGTTTGTGGATGAGTGTGGTTCTGCAAAAGGCTTGAAAACATCTGGAAATTCTTCATTTGAGAAACATACATATATTAAATGAACTATGGGTTCAGTTAAAATAATGCCAACTATTTTAATAATTGTTGGACTAATATCGTAAGGGCCCATGCTATTTGGTATTATAAGTGAAGAAATATTCTGTTCTATTTGTTGGTCTTAGGAGAAAACTGAATCTAAAAGATATATTTAAAAAATCTGATCCATTTTTAGTTGAAGGAATGTTTGCAATTAATTAATCAATTATATCTACAGATAAATTGTTCAATTCATTTGCTGTTAATTTACTATTCTTTAAATCTGTTTAAGATTTTTTATTAAAATTGTTTATGATGATAGAACATGTGGTTTTACTTATCATTAAAATTAAATTGTTATATGAGTTTGCTTTTTGTATCCACCTTTGAACTTGTTATACTCCTCTGTACTCAACTGCAAGTTTTTGTTTTATTACTTAGATCATTCCTCATTTCTTCCAACTTGCTGTCAAACCACTTTATTTTAATGGTTTTATCTCTTATTTTCTTCTGTAGAAAAGCCGTATCCACTGCATATTTTAATTACATATTTACAAAAAAACTGCCAAAAAAGATTGATTATTTGGCTTATAATATTCGTACCATTTTATATTGCTGATAATATTTCTAAATTCAGTTTTGCCTAACTATATTGAACAAAGTTTGGAGCGCTATAAATAAAAACCTATGCATTATACAGAAGAAAGGTTATAGAAAATGTTATTACCTATGAAAATCACATCTACTACTTATGTCGTAAGATGCAGGTTTACGAGATGTTTGATAAAACGTATTTTTCAAGAGATGGCGGCTGAAACTCGACCCCTCTACACACCCCAGTAACGCCAATTTGGATTTACATTCGGGGGACATAAGTGAACACATTCCAACAATTAAATCAGTTCAGTAGAAAATCGAATTATGAACCGACTTTTTTTGCTCTGGCTCTTAGATTAATTATATAATTTATGATTTTTATACTTTTAGTATTTTAAACTGTATACATGTATTGAATGTAAATATGTTTTTTTATTAAAATAAATGAGCTAATATACTCATCAAATAACTATAAACTTTTTTCACAAAATACCCACAAAAAGAGAATGGAAAAACTAAAAGACAAGAGCAGTACAAATAATCTATGAAAAATATATAACTACCATAGGAGCTCAATTTGAATATACTTAATTCTGACAATAGAAACAATACTTCAGATTACGAGTTTTTATTTTACTTAAATCGTTTAACCTTAGAACAATACTATATATATTGTAGGAGATACAGGCCTCATTCTTTTTCCTGATGAAATATATTTTTTAATACAATATATAGATGCCCAAAATCTATGATTGGCACCCCCTATTTTGACAAGGATTTTTTTGCAGTTACGCACATTCTTTTTCTTAATTTATTGGGTAGCAATGGAAGGCAAAAAGCAAAATGCCACCATGCGAGTGATAACCTTTTTCCTGGCAATTAGATGTAAACGTGTTAATTGGTATTAGTTATTTCTCCTCATTTTGTTTCCAAAAATATCATATATGCAAATGTAGATATTTTTATTGCGAATCCAATAGTATGTGATTAGAATTTCAAATCACAGCAAGTCTAAGGCCAGGCGCAAATTGAACCCAGCCCATGAGTGGGACATTTTGTAAAATGTGGTTAAAGACAAAGTGGTGCATAGTGTAAAAAATATTATTTCTTTTTCGTTTGGGAAGGGGAATCAATTCCTCTTGATCCCCCAGGCTACGGCCTTGCCTCCAGAAGATATATGAATCTCAGTGTAAACCACCATATGCACAAACTCTTCAATATTCCACTAAATAGGCCCTAAAAAGATCTTGTTACTAAGTGAATTCCTGAGAGTCGACAATGGACGACACCCATCATATTTATTTATTTGATGAAGTAGACTGCTAGTCACATAATGAGGTTTGCTATAGAGCTCACAGTAAATTATAAATAAATATATTATTGAGCTAATTTAATTTACAATGATTGCGGGTACATTTACAAGTATTTATTTAGTTTGAACATAAGGTTTGTAAACAGAAGGTTGTGGACAGCGGTACTTCAACATTTCTACTTCGGCCTCAAAATAACTGTTTTTGTCATAACAGAAATATTCTGGATTTTTGTAACCGGTATTCTTTGCTGCTCCAGGACCTACTGGTTGAGCTGGAATCTAAATAGAAAATAATTAAGTACCTAATTCGAAGAAAATAATGATATACATACTTTCACACAATTTTCTGACAAACCCGATACATTTGGTGTAGATTTATTTTTATTGCATTTTGTTTTTCCTACTGTTATATTTCTTTTAGCAATCAAGTATTGTCCGATTTTAGAAACATTATTAAGAATTGATTTGCTTGCCATTTTTCGGTTGTTAATATAGGTTATATTTTTACGTAATATGAATGAAGTTTGTAGCGAAAGGATATCTATGGTTTGTGGTTAAAATCCTTAGAACATAAAAACCCTTCTAAGCTACAATCAAGGACGCATGTGTGTAATTAATTTTTGAAATCCGTTCTCATTCTAATGAAAAGAACCGGAGAGAACAAAAAATAATGTGCTAAAAAACATGTACGTCTGTCCTAACAATCGAATATACTGAACCCAATACAATTTTACCGCCCTCAAATTTTGCGGTTTTGCAATATAATTTGTCATGTCACCATGTCGATTTCAAATGGACCAATCAGAACGTTAGTCGCAAATCGCGATTTCCGTTTGAAAGAAACACCCTTTAAGCGTGTTCAACATACATGAAAGAAATGTCATTATAGTCCAGGAGCCGGCGAACCAAAATGATCAGGGATTGGAAATTTTTCTTTAATATATACTTTACAAGCAAACCAACCCAGAAGGCTTGGTATTCGAAGTTTTATTTTGCTGAAGAAATGTTTAAAAAAATTTAATAACCTTTTTCAATCATCGCGGATTTTAATTTCTTTAAATGATTTAAATAGATAATCTCGTTCTTTCCGAAATCCATTCGCGCAAACCTTTTTGAGGACGGGGAAATTTCTTCCTTCACACTGGAAATTTTTACACTTTTGAATGGAATTACATATAAACTTTTATTGTATAATTTTTCCTTCATTTATTCTAAGGTAGAAAATTGAATTAGATCTCTATATAATTTCTGTTGTGGATCTAAAATTGTAGGAGGACAATTAGGGTCAGAGGAATAATGAGAAGGATTTTTTATTCTCGATAATATAATCAATAAAATATACATAAGCAAGTTATCAAGAACTAATGAACAAAAATTTTCTTTTTATTTACAATCACCGATATCAATTTCATCTATATTTTGCATCGACTTTTATTTTCCGATTCATCTTCATTTAATTCGACGCTGATAATTTCTTCAACTTTTGAAGGAGCTGCTGAACCTTTATTTATAAAACATTGGTTCTAATTTATTATTTTAATTTAATTGACTACCCCTCCCCCCATTCTATGGTTCATATGGAATGCAAACTCGTTCCGTAGCATTTTGACACAGTTTGTTAATGAAAATGGCTCAAAACTTTTTGTGACAATGTTTTCCAGCACGAAAGAATATTGCTCGAATTAAAATTGTCACTCGCACTGGATTTTTTTTAAATAACATGAATATGGCACTATTTACATTATTAATCTACGTTGTACATTTCATTGGTAAATCGTTGTATTAGATCTGTTTTTTCTTCATTTTCAATGCCTTTGTGAATCTCTTAAATGCTGAAACATATGCTGGTATTTTTAATATTGTTGTGAAAGGTTGAAACGCTTAATTTTTCCTTTGCGCGGATGAAAGCTGCTGTATAATCACAACCTGTACAAGCATGAAAGCCTGGGAGAGCTCGACAAAGTGATGAACCAAGATTTTTTGCAACTTTTGTACAATTTATGAAATCTAATTAATTGCCGACTTTACTTGTGATCCATATTTTTTATCTTCAAATTTGTGGACGTTGCCAAAGCAAATGACTGAAACGTCTATATGAACAGATTTTATGAGTCTGTTTTAATGGGGTGAACATTTTTTTAAATCAAAGAAAATCCTTAAATCGACTTCTTCATTATAACAAATATAATTATCGAAACACTGATCCATTTTGGTATTAGTGAATTAACTGCTTCAAATTCTATTTTTAAAAATTTTATTTTCAAATTACTACTATATTTGACAATTATTACGTTTACTGCAGATTATTATTAACAGCAACACACAAAAAAAACTAATTTACTACTGTTTTTATATCCTCGGTTTTGTACCCTACTGGCTTGGCGTTTTTAATGCGATGTCATCAGTCGTTAGAATTGGTTAGAATGCGTTGAGGTAATTAGTAAACGAAGCATTGGTCCTCAACAATAAAAAAATGTTTTATCATTAAGGATAGAGTTAAATGATAATCTGTCCAATTTCCGGCAGTTTTTGGGACAGCATACCAAAATATTTTTAAAATTAAATTAAAATGAAAATAATTAAATGGATTTCGAAACATATATGACATTATTTATCGAAATCATTTAAATAAATTAAAATCCGCGATGAAGGAAACCTATTTTTTAATTAACTAAATTTTTCAAACATATTTTCGGCAAAATAAAACCACGCCAAGCCTTTTGAGTTGGTATGCTGTTAAAGTATATATTTAAAAAATTCCCAATCCGAGATGACGAGCTTTTTGGATTGTCGGCCCTCCTACTATTAGTGATTAATATTCAATGATGTTTAAAATAATAAGGTAATAACCTACAAATATCACTATATAATAATCTTTGAATAACACTATCGCTATATAAACATACAAGTTATGCAACGTGTCTGTCATTAAACAGTATTGTATTTGTTAATACATAAAATATTCTAATTAACATTCGTATATATATACACACATTCTTGTGTGTATTCACATTATATTATTTTAAAAAGTAAGTACTAATTGTTATTGAAGAATACTCAAAATAAATCTTGCTATTGAAGCAATACGATGTTACTAAATACCTGGATTAGTTTATTACTACTTACGGAAAGTTTATTAAAAATACAATATTTTGAACTTACGGAAAGTTTATTAAAAATACAATATTTTGAACTGCAATCAATTTCTCTTTAATTTATTATTCAGGGTTTCAGCTATTGCATAATATTAGCAACAAAACAAATGTAGTTTTAGATTTTTTAAATAGTGTTTTTACAATATATGATTTAGGCTCCCAGTAGTATGTCAGCGGATGATGAAATGGATGCAAGGAATACTACATATTCTTCTTGGTAGGGATAAAAACGAGGAAGGCGAATCTGATTATGAATTGTTTAGTGTTCATGAAACAGGTAGGGAAGTTGATGCCCGAAAACGCTAGAGAGAATACTGAGTATAGAGGAAATGAAAACGAAGATAGCAGTGAACAAAATTTCGGTATAGATGATATAGAAGAAACTATTGGTAAAAGATTTTTGTATGGAAGGTTGAATAAACAGCAAAACCAGATATATACTATTTTATAATAGTACCAAAGCTAGTGTTGATGCATTAGACAAAAAGTGCACCAACAATAGTACATCTCGTCTATCCAGAAGATGGCCCACAGTGAGTGAACAGTTGCATTTTGTCTAGTACCAATTTGCAAGACATGGAAAAGAAATATCTCTATATAATTATCTAAAAGAACTAGGATTAGCCCATACAAAAATTAGTAATAATTTTATTAATTAATGGTGCAAAAATAGAGTAATAGCTGCTATGGGTTAAAAGTATTTTTTCATTTTTGAGATAATTGGTAGCAGTGATATTGGTCTGTATATTTAAACCTCATTCATGAGTTTTCTAGATTTAGTCTGGTTATTTAATTATACTAGTTTCACCTTTACTTTATTAGGCAGATATTTAAAAACTTCCTGTGTTATTAGGTCTTAAGGAGGTGTTTTTATTATATTAATATTTGTTTTTATTTCTTTCACAACTTCCTTTGATGTTACTGATTCTGTTTTTTTAGTAGCGACATCGTTTATCACTGGTAGGATTTTTGGTATTACTGATTCATTTGGTTGAAAAGTGTTTTTCAAATGGTTTTTCTTTTTTAATTGTTTCATGTCCATGCTTGATTAGCTGTTCTTAATGGTGGATTTTGTTCTTTTTGGTCTTTTTATCCTTTTAGTTTTAGAAAATAATAATAAAATTCTAGTCCTTACAAAATATTTGCAATTCTGTATATAAACCATTATTTTAGGCAAAAATGTCCAAAAAGAGTATTATTCTAGTAACAGGAGGTACTGGATTGGTAGGTAGAGCTATACAAGAGATTGTTCTATCGGAAAAGAGGACAGACGAAACATGGATATTTTTAAGCAGTAAAGATGTAGATTTGTGGTAAATATGACAATTAAATTATTTAAGATATTTTATGCAATCTACGTATTCTCGTAAACACAGTTTTTCATACAATTCTGTTAATTTTTATAATAATCTAGAAGTTACAGTGAAAAATGTATATCCTATGAAAACTTGAAAAAATGTTAAAAGAAAAGCTCTTAGCTATGCAATAATTATACTTAATTTTTATTTTTTTTTAATTCAAACTAATTCGCTTCCACCCAAGGTGATTAGCGGTGTATAACAATATACAATATTAAATTTTGTTTAGTAAATTAATGTCCTTTAAGAATCCCATCAATTTTTCAACTGGGCAATTTACACCTAAGAGTATATTTAAATCTGTAGGTAGTCTATATTTTAGCCGGTTCGTGTCAAACTTAGTGCAATTAATCAGGACATGTTCCACTGTTAAATGTTCTTGACATAGATCACATATAGGAGCATTGTCTTTATTGAAAAGATAAGTATGCGTAAATTTGCAATGCCCTATTCTAAGTCTAGTAACAATCACTTGTGCTCTGCGTGTTGTGATTGGATGCTTCCACAGCGTCACTGTTGACTTAAATTCGCGAAGTTTGTCTTGCGATCGCTGCCAGTCTTGTTGCCAGTGGTTGTGAACTTTTTCCCGAATAAGTGTTCTCAAGTCACTCACCACGCACTTTGTTATGAGTTCGGCATTAGTTTGCGAAGTACAGTTTTTCTGGCAGATGCATAAGCCGTAATCTATTTTTGACCTGATGAGCGTTTTATATATAAGCAGTAGCGTTGCTTGGTCTGATCCCCAATTTATATTTCCTAGGCTTTACATTATATTAAGCCGCTGCATACATGTTTGGACCAACTTCTCTATGTGATCTTTCCAAGTAAGCTTATGGTCAAAGATCATTCCTAGAAATTTTGCTGATGATTTGAAGTTAATATTTTGGTTATAAAGCTTCAATTTTGGAGTAGTATATGAACGTTTCCTGCTAAATACCACACCTGTTGTTTTGGTAACAGAAAACCTGAAGCCGGATTGACGTGACCATAGTTCCAAATTTGTGATGAATTGTTGCATAAATAGAGATATTGTATTTATATTTTTTCCTTTTATGTAAACCACTAGGTCATCTGCGAAAACTCTTGCTCTCAGTGGTTTTTTTAAATTGTTAAGAATGTTGTTAATTGCAATCAAAAATAAAGTAGGGCTGATAACTGAGCCTTGTGGGGTTCCATTTGCTTGGCGGTAAGTATCAGATAGTTCGTCATCAACCCGAACTTTGAATGTTCTGTTGGCAAGAAAGTTGTTGATAAAAGCTAGGCAATTTCCTGTGATATTCCATCTTTGTAGTTGCATCACTAAGTTTAAATAATTTGAAGAACAATATAAGTAAAGTGAACTTACAGTTTCTGAAAGTACCTCTCACTGATCAAAACTAATTAAAAAAGGTTTAAACTAACTAAATTTGTAATATTTCGAGAACTTCACAAAACTAGACTAGTCACTTGTTCTGTCAGAGCCGAACCGATGTTCTTATTGTTCCCTAACTTAATTTATTCATTCTTGATTTTGCTGTGTATACCAAGGTATTTATTATTGTTGCACATAACTATCTTTAGTACTGTATCACTACATTTTTTATATTTCCGAAATAGATCTCAATTATTTTATTTGTTTTTCCTCATTTTGTCTCATTTGTTTTATACTAAATTTAGTTACATAATATTTTAATAAGTTAATGTGATTAATTGGTTGACTGTGAAATAACTTTGTTCTCTATTTTCTTATTTACTTTCAGGGTTAGATATAAGAGTAGCCCTGGCTAAATCTCACTGTACTATTTTTTCATTTATAATAATAAATTCTTTTAGTATTATTTGTACTTAACACATAGAAAGATCGAATCTAAATAGTTATGAAAATTTTTAATTTTAGTGATTATGATAGTACGAAAAAAGTATTTGAAAAATATCAACCCACACATGTTATTCATTTAGCAGCAATGGTTGGTGGACTCTTTCATAACATGTCTCATAATTTGGACTTTTTAGTAAGTTATTTTTAAATCATTCAATCATTGCTTACTAAGAAACACTGTAGTATTTTAAATTTAATACAAGCAAATTGTGGAACATTTTGCAATAGTGAAAGCTTATTTTTTTGTTTATTTGAATTATTTACAAATTAATGCAAAATCGGGCTGGCCCTAATTTGTATATGTTTCCAGAGAGTAGTGGAATAATATATCCATTTGAAATGTATATAGTTATTTTGCACCTATATTGTAGAGGCATATGTAGAATATAGGAAGTCCATGGGATTTTGAATGAAGCATCTATAAAATCGGGGCTAATTGATAGGTAATGAGCTATACAATCATGTACTAACAGGTTTTTAGTCTAAAAGTGTGACCGAGCCAGTGTATGACATGATACTACCAAGATGGCCGCCAATCCTGAGATTCGACCATTTCAAGCACTCTAACTTCTTTATGTATGCATTTATAAAGATTTTGTATAGAACGCGTTTTATTTGTAAAAAGACAAGGAACAAAAAATGTATTACACACATCCACATATATCTTACCCTTTAAAATGTATATGCATCCTAATTAGATATACATTTTTTGGGTTATGAACAAATATTGAAATACTTGGAATCCACAACGATACTTTTTTTATTGTTACATCATTGCTATATAGATAAAAATAATAACAATAATTGTCACTGAGTCCGACAGTTGCATTTGAACATCATTTTCATTATTATCACATTGCTATTCCTATCTCCCACATCTAAGTGATTGAGCCCGGCACTTGCAGTTGACAACACATAGACCTTTATCACAACCATAACGAACCAATTGTAGAATTTCATTTAGCCTCTTTGTTTTGAAGAGTACCAGGAGAAAAACTGCCTATGCTGCTGAGCTGGCATAAAATATTTTTATATTCCATTTTGTTCCATTCCGCTGTCTTTTTCATGTACTCTACGATTAGGGAACCACTAATGGGCTATTCCTTTTTTTGACACAAAATACACAAGGAGAAGTCTGTGATCTCCTTTTTCTTCTTTGCTGAAGGTGGAAGGTCCAATTTTCTGATATGAAGACATTTCATATTTGGAAAATCATTTATTAGGTTCTTTATACACTATAAGCTTTCAGTAAAACCTTTACTAATGTGTACACTACTTTTTTTTAACTCATTTAATGGCACTGGCTACCGCCAACTGGCCAAAACTTCGTATCTTGTAAAGTATACTCAAGATAGTCTTTATTAGCTTATGGTTTGTCAATTTTCCCAGTATGGAAGAATAAACTATATGAATTGATTAACTGTTTTTCTGTTACAATTTTTTTTTCAACTTTTTTCTGGACATGTTTTTTTTTCTTTTTAGTTCATTATTTTTTTTTCAAATACATAGGCACTTTCAATGTGTTAGATACTTCTATAGCCTTTTTTTTAATTTAATATTTTTTTTTCTTTTTTTTAATAATTTTTTGTTATTTTTTCTTCTTTTGATTTTTTTTTATATTTTTATTTTTTTTGAGACAGGGACACTTGTTAGGAAAATTTAATTGCCGGAGGACCTCCCGGACAGGTGTAGACTTACACAGGTGTTAATCCTTGGATGGGTAAACATAAGAGTGGGAAACACAGACTTATTCTATATATACAATTTTATACCCGAGTCATTCATATATTGATGTAATGCAGTGAAACATTTCTGATTGCTTAGTAGATATTCCAGATTAATGGGTAATGGGATTTTTTTTTGGACTAACTGATGAAAGAGCTTGTTGATCTGTAAGTTATTATTGCGGCACTCTAGGATGACATGTTTTAGATTTCCTATGCTACCACATGTACAGTTTGGACTATTTACTAGTCCAATTTTAAATTGTTACTCAGGATACATGGCATGGTTGCTCCTCATTCTGTTTATATTTGTAATGATGTTACTGTTTTGGTATGTTTTAAACCATACTTCATTCGGTTGTATTGTTTTATAAAAGCGACCTTTGATGCTTTCATGGAAACCTATGTTCCATTTTCCTTTTGTTTGTTTTCTGAGTATCGAAAAATAGTCTGTAAATGGGTTTTTAAATCCTACTAGTTTTTGTCCGTTTTCTGCAGCAGATTTTGCTAACAGATCTACTTTTTCATTGCCCGTAATACCTACATGTGCTTTAATCCATACTAAAGAAATATGTTTATTGTCAAATTTTATCTGGCGGTGAAGAGTCAGTATATCAATTATTATGTGATTTTTAACTGGTGTAATTGTTGTGGTTTTTATTTTTTCCAATGAGCTTTTGCTATCAGTGAAAATGACGAAGTTAGTCTTACATGAGTTTAGGCACATTTTTAATGCTTCTCTTATTGCAGTGAGTTCCTCTGTGAATATTGAAGAGTGCTCTGGTAGTTTGAATGCTTCATTTCTATTTATGTTTTTATAATATACAGCGCATCCTGTATTACCTTGACTGACTGATCCATCTGTGTATATTTGTTCATAATTTGTCCATTTACAATTTATCTCCTGATTTATTATGTGTATATTCTGGTCATTTTGTGGTTTTTCTATGACAATGATTGGAGGGTTATCAAATATTTCATATTGTGTTATGTGACTTGCAAAGCTTTCTGTTTGATGTATGGTTTGTTTATAAGAAAGAAAGAAAGTAATTTATTTCACATAAAAAAAATATTGTACAAAAAAATTATACAACAGTTATAGTGAAACATGTCACAAAGTATAATAAAATGACTTAACTAAAGAACACAAAACACACACACATATATATTCATATATATACACATACACATATATAATTGTTTACATCAAAGACCACAGACAACCCTTAAAAATAAATGAAAACAGTTCCACAAAAACAAAACAATTTTTGGCAGATTCATAGCAGGTAACAACAGAAAGACAATTTATCAATTAAAAAACTCCTCTATGGTGTAGTAGTTTTTTCCTAGTAAAAACTGCTTTAGTTTATTTTTAAAATTGTAGAAATTACTGTTTTTTATATCCTCTGGGAGGATATTATAAAATTTACATCCTAGATACTCTAGATTCTTTTCAAAAAGTGCAGTATGGTGTCTAGGCACCAATAATTGACTTTTGTTTCTTGTTTTATAGTGATGAGAAGCACGCTCGGCCACATAAATCGATCTATTCCTATGAATGAAAGTACATGCTTCCAATATATATACACCAGCCAGGGTCAATATTTTGTATTTTTTAAAAAACTCCCTACAAGAATCTCTTATTCTGAGTTTTGCAATAATTCTTATAGCATACTTTTGAAGAACAAATACCCTTTGCCTGGTAGAACAGGTCCCCCAAATTTGTATGCCATATTTTAGATGGGAGTGAAAATTAGCATGATACACTGTTAAGAGTGTATTTTTACTACAATGACTGGCAAGAAATCTAAGGCTATAGCAGCTTTTCCTTAATTTGTTACACAAGTTTTCAATATGCGAATGCCAGGTAATGCCATAGTCGATAGTGACACCCAATAATTTAATATTTTCCTTAGATGTAATAGGAAATCCAGTGTTTTCAAACAATTGGCTCTGTCTAAATTGTCCATGATTATTAAACAGCACCGTATTTGTTTTAGTTTTGTTTAATTTTATGTTATTCCTCTCTGACCACATCACAACTTGATCATATGTTCTCTCTGTTGATATTTTCAGAGCATCCTCATTGTCTTCAATAATTACAATATTAATGTCGTCAGCATAACAAGTTGGATATATTCCAGGGACAGCATTTAATGTAGTGAGTAAGTCATTAACAAAAACCAAAAATAAAAATGGACCCAAAATCGATCCCTGGGGAACACCTTGTGAGACTTCTAGTTCCAAACCAAGAGTATTATTCACTTGAACAATTTGTTTTCTATTTGATAAGTATGACTCCAACAAATTGAGTGGTATACCTCTTATCCCATATTTAGACAGTTTAAGCAGTAAAAGTTTGTGGTCCACACAGTCAAAAGCGCTTGAAAAATCAATAAATAAACCCATTACATGCTTTTTAATATCAAGAGATCTAACAATTCTATTATGGAACTCTATCAATGCAGTCTCTGTACCTTTTTTTGAAGTATAACCATGCTGTGAGGGCGATAATAGCTTAAATTTAGCAAAAAAATTGCATAACTGATTTTTAATATTCAATTCATACACTTTGGAGATAGTAGACAAAATACTAATTGGTCTATAGTTATTAATATCATTAGGATCTCCTTTTTTGTAAATGGGAACTACTCTAGCCAGTTTTAAAGATTCAGGGAAGATTCCCCTCTCAGTTGACAAATTCAATAAGAAACTCAATGGCTTTGTCAATAGACCGGCACACTTTTTAATTAATTTATTATTTAATCCATCAGTACCAACTGCAATAGTATTTTTTAAAGATAGTATTAATTCTAAAACCTCCTCCTCTGAAACAGGAAACATATATTCCTTGACTTGATTATATGATTCTATCAATAGTGGTTTTTTCTTGTGGGCCCAGTATTTGTGACTAGTGCATAACTGAGATAAAATTTTCAATTTCTCTGATATTCCATTATTTTTAGCTATAAGTTTTAATGTAAATTTTCCTGTCAGCAAAACCCTTCTTATTTCCATTGGTGGTTCTCGAAATTCAGCCTCAAGTATATTTATTGGTGTACTGTTCAGATATCCACCGCAAATGCGAATACTTCTATTTTTTATTTTTTCTAGTTGGGTTTTGGCGATGTTATGATAGAATAATGAGCCATAGTCTAATATTGATCTTATTAACGATCTATAAAGTAAAATTGCTATATTAGGGTCTGCTTCCCATTTTTGCCCACGTATTGACTTTAATATGTTAATTGCATTTGCTGCCCTTGTTGTGATGTAGTTAATGTGTTTTTTCCAGTTAAGCTTCATATCCAGATATATACCCAGGAAGTTGACATTTGTTTCATATTTAATATTGAACGATGACAGTTTAATGTAACGTGGTGGATTGTACCTTTTTCTTTTTCTTGTAAAAGTACAAACGTTGGATTTCTGTTCTGATATTTTTAAGCCAACTTCCTCGGTCCATTTGTTAATAATTGCAATATTCTGTGAAAGGGTGTTATTACAGCTGTCTATTTGTTTTGATTCTGCATAGACACATATATCGTCAGCAAATTGTAATATTTTAGTGTCTGTTGTTAATAAATTTTCTAATTCCTGTGTGTATATTATATAAAGGAGTGGGCTTAAGATGCTTCCTTGGGGTAGACCTACCTGTGTCTGTCGCATGTCAGTGAGGCCGCTACTCGTTCTGATATATAGCCGACGTGTTGAATATATCTTTAAAATATTTATTATAATTGTCTTTGGTATGCCGAGAGCCATCATTTTTGTATATAAGATATCCAGGTTTACATTGTCGTATGCTCCTTCTATGTCTAGAAAAATAGCAGAAATTGAGTTGTTTTTAGTGAAAGCTATTTGGATATCAGTGACCAAATTGGTTAAACTTTCTTGTGTAGATCGTTCCCGTCTGAAACCATATTGTGATTTAGGTAATAATTGATTTTTTTCTAACCAAAATTGTAAGCGATTTTTTATTAGCCGTTCATATGTCTTCAAAACACAAGATGCTAACGATATGGGTCTATATGATTGGTAATTATCAGGTGGTTTGTCCTTTTTTAATATTGGTATTATTATGTAATCTTTCCAGTCTTGAGGTATTGGAGATTGGTGGGTCCAAATATTATTAAACTGCCTGAGGATTTGTTCTTGAGAGTTTCTGCTCAGATTGGCTAACATTGGGTAGTGTAGTTGTTACGAATCTTAAGAGCTATAAGTAGTTCGTTTCTCGTGAATGGTCTATGCAGAAAATCATTTGGTGCTTCAGGTAATTCCATATCAGCTTCCGTTTGTGGTACCCAATCTGGAGCCAGTTTACTATGAAACTTGGGAATCCACTCATCATCTAAGTCAATAGTTTGATAATTTTCCTGCCTTCTACCTCTATATCTATTTATTCGCTGCCACACTTCTTTAATAGGGGTACTGCTATTCATAGAGTTGCAGTAATTCTTCCAAGATTGTCTTTTCGTTGCTTTTGTTATTTTTTTAACCGTAGCATCACTGTGTTTGAATTCCAATATATTTTCAAGGTTAGGATTCTCTCTATATTTGTTATACGCGAGTTTCCTTTTCTGGACTGCTTCTTCACATTCGTCATTCCACCACTGCTTTCCTCTTGATTTGATTGTTTTGACTGTTTGTTGGGGTATCGTTGTTGATGCTATTTTATTGATAGAATTAACTATGTCTTCATATGTTGGTTCCTCATTGATGATTGAGAATATTTCTTCACTGATTTCTGTATATTTACTCCAGTCTGTTTTTAATATCTTCTATTTTCTGCTGTTGTTGAAACTGAAACTATTTGGCTTAATGAAGCAGTCAATTATAATTGGTAAATGATCAGAACCACAAGGATCATCATGTGTTTTCCATTGGAATAAGTGTGATATATGTGGACTAGTAACTGTTAAGTCAATGACACTGGCTCTTGAGTGTAGATTGTATTGGATTGAAGTGGAAGATCCATCATTAAGACAGATGAGATTGTTGTCTTCTAAACAGCTTAAAAGTGTGTTCCCATAAACGTCATTCCACTCACATCCCCACGCCTGGTTATGAGAGTTAAAGTCCCCTCCAATAACAAACGGAGAAGGTATAGATGAAAACAAGGAATTCCATACATTTACATCAATATATGTAGCAGGTTTTATATACAAGGATACAAAAGTAATATTATATGAATCACAACTAATAGTTACACATTTATTTGGTATATCAGGAAAAACAGGTAAAAATACTTCTCTAAATTTTATATTTTTTTTTATTAGTATAGCTACCCCACCCCTTCCGTCTAGACGGTCGGAACGAAGGATATTATAGAAGGGAAAATTGACAAAGACCCCTGGTCTAAACCAAGTTTCTGATAGTAATGCTATGTCTGCATTAGTCTCACTCAAAAGGTTTAATAAGTTATCTTTATTAGAAATTGCAGATCTGCAATTCCATTGGCAGATCTTAAGTTCTGCCATTGATAGGGCCATTATAGGTTCGTTCTTTTTCGTTTTTGAGTATACTAAACAAATCTAATTCTTGTATATCGTATGTATTTTTGGTTTAAGTTTTTCAGCTATTGTTTTGATTATTTCCAAGAATTGTGGTGTATTTATTAATCCCTTTACTTCTTCATCCATTTCTTGATGTTGTGATCTGAGATTAGAACAATATGTAGCTGATTGGGAGATTCCCCCAGAAGTGGAGGGTAGATTGCATGGAGCTATAATTTTATTATGTGCTTCTAATGTGAGATTTGGTGAACTGGGTCTGATTCTTTTGGGAGTTTTTATTATTGTTTGAGTATAATAAGATGACCTTTTTGGAGGAGATGGCTCAGTCGATGTAACTGTTGCAAATGTTCTTTTTGGAGTTTGATTGTCAGCATCTTTGTATGATACATTTTTTTCAGACATTAATTTTTTAATTTCTTTTTGTCGTTTGAATTCGGGACATTCGTTAGTAGCATTGGTATAGTGTGTCCCGTTACAGTGGATACATTTAGGGGTTATTATTTCTGTGCAACTATCTGTAGGATGATTACCTTTACACTTTAAACATCTCGTCGATCCTTTACAGTGTTTACCCAAATGACCATATCTAAAACAATTATAACACAAAACCACTTTCTCAACATATGCTTCAACTTCACATATTACGTGATTAATTTCGATATATTTAGGAAGAGTTTGCGATTTAAATGTGACTAGTATTGTTCCAGTTGGGACATAATTGACAGTTTGATCCGGCAATATCACTTTTCTGGATAACCTTTTTGTTGATTCTACTTTGAACCTACAATGCAAATCGTGTTCTTTGATATTATTTTGAATGTATTCATCAGAATATTCTAGTTCAACTTGTCTAATTAGGCCTCTTCTGTGCAACATGAATCTTGGGATGTACGGAACTAAATTGCTCTTTGGCAGTTCTGAAGATTTTACTAGTGTATTGGCACTGTTAAAATCTTTACAATTTATTCTGATTCTATTTTTACCTATGGATTCTATTGACTTTATTTGGTTGTTAATTTCTTTGTGATATTTGTAAATTATTTCTCCAATTTTCATAGAACTTAATTTTCCAGTGAAATTTTCCGAAATGTTTTCAATATATAATGAGTACGGGCCTGTGTCTGTATATTTAAATAAGTATATTTCTCTTTTTTGTGTCTTACTAATTATTGTATTGGAATTAGTTTCATGGTTGGGTTTTTTGCTTTTGTTTACTTTGTTTTTATTATCATTTGGATGTTTTGTAATACTTTCAAAAAATGTACTAATTTGATCATTACTTACTTTGTTTAAAGTTGAGTTATTTTTTTTTACATTACCGTTCGAAGAATTATCAATATCCATAGCATCATTATTTTGTTGTTCATTTTGACCAAAACCTGAAAATGCGTCCTGAATTCCAGGATCGGGGGGATCTCCGTCCGACTGGTTACTCATTATTTTTATTAACTAACTAAAATTACTTCAACTTATTTATTTTAAATGTAAATTGGGTTTATTGTTCAAGACTACTTTTTATTGCACTCCGTAAAACACGTCTATGTACTACAAAATGTAGAATTGTACTGGTACACTACTTACATACAATCCAAAAACTACTTAGAAGTCAACTTAAATTCGCCACCAATAACTTGAGAGTTATTCTTATTTAATCATGTTGAATCATTGGTATTGGCTACAGAAGTTCTTTATTAATATTATCTATAGTTTTACCTGTGGGATACTATTCCTTCAATGAGGCATTTCTAGAATCCCTTTACAATATCAAAATTTGACCAAAAACCAACAAGATATAATGTCATTGCTTGGGATTATTTCTCTGTTTTTCTATGTTTTTGTTACATTTATTAATAAGATTCCAAATACGCTTGTTATTTGTTTATTTTACATTTTATATTATTTTTTTAGAGAAATAATTTGAAGATTAATGATAATGTTTTGCAAATAAGTTTTGAAACAAAAGTACAAAAAGTTGTCTCTTGCCTTTCTACATGTATATTCCCAGATAAAACGGAATATCCAATCGACGAAACAATGGTAAGTCGTTTACTAATTTTTCTACAAAACTAAGAAAAGCAATTTGAAATAATTGGTGCCTAAAGATAATAGAACCAAAAAAGAATATTTAAGAGAAAAATGGCGAAATAAAAAATCAAAGTTATACATTTGTATCAAAGGTAAACTTTTTGCATTTAGGTACACAATGGACCTCCCCACCCATCTAATTTTGGTTATAGTTACGCTAAACGATTGATAGATATCCAGAACAAGGCTTACCACCAACAACACGGTTGTATGTTTACTTCAGTTATTCCATGCAATGTTTTTGGTCCACATGATAACTACAATTTAGAGTCGAGTCATGTTATACCAGGTCTTATAAGGAAACTACATGATACTATACAAAAAGGTATTAATTATTTTACACTACATCAAGAAATTTCAATTTTTCAAATTTTTTTTAATTCTCATTTAACTAATGCAAAAGGGGATGAGTTGCATTTATTTAACTTCGGTAATGTTGTCTAGTTTTAAAACCATTCATAAACATTGTAAAAGTTATTCGATAAGCACAGCACTCCTTTTGAGAGAAACTTTTGGTACATTAAGTATTGTAATTTATGCCATTGTCCTTCCAGGTTGATGACTTAGTGGTTTTGCAGAATCCTGATTGTTTCAATTAGATCATTTATATTTTTCTGGGTTTGCTGTTTTGGTAACCTGATCCTCCCAATTAAGGTTTCTTCCGATCATCACTCTAACATTACTTTGCTGGTTTTCAAAGAAATATCTCAGTTGTGTTTGTCATGTAGAACCATGCACATATCAGCATTAGACATACTATTCAATTGCCTCTTCAATTCGCCAGCTTGGCTAGATCATTTGTTATATCCTCATACTGATACAAAGGAATAATTTGTATTCATTTGGTTGTACGAATGATTAGTTTTCATTTTGAAAATTCCTACAGCAGAATAGGTGGCACTTAAGTATCCCATCAGCTTTATTTTGACTATTTTTATCTCTTTTCGCACAAAAGACATAACTCGTTTGTTCATTTTTGTATGATTAATTTAAAAGAAATCAGAATTTTGAATTCTATGTTATTTTTCTAGCTTGGAGACTCTTTGTTCCACTCGTCTGTGATTTATCTATCATTAGATGATCAGTGTTTGCTTCTAATCTTTTGTATTGTCTCTTGGACTGTTGCAATTTGGAGGTTGTGATGTAGCGTCTGGTTAGATACATCCCTTAATGCTCTTAGGATTTTTCACTGTGCTCCCTGTATTAAAGCTGTGGTTGACCTCCTGACACAAATTCTTAGCTCAATGCCACGCATCCTTATTTGAATGATTACTGCCTTGTTCAATACTATTTTGTTCTCTAATGACATTCATAAATTTCTTCCAAGCAACAAATACATTTATTTCATTTTGATGTTTGTTTTTATTTTTTGGTTATGTGTTCTCCCCAAGTAAATTCTGAAGTATTTGACACAGGAAGTTGATGGAATCTCTGTATTATTAATGTACACATTGTAGCCCATTTCTCTTTTTTTAGTGTAATGGTATGTGTTGGTATTTTTTATTATTCTGTAGATATTTCTTATTCTGGTAAATGTGTTCTCTTCAATGTCCTAAACTCCATGAATTTAAGTCATCAAAGGTGTTGGATGTTTGTAGTTTAATGTTATAGGTGTCTAATGAATCTTATTTGACACTTTCAACCTTAAGTAATTTAAGGTTTATTTTTTTAAAATTTGCTAAATTATACCTTTTAGTATGCCATAAGTAAATATTGTTTATATTTCAGGAGGCACTACATTTAATGTCATGGGCACGGGAAAACCATTAAGACAATTTATTTATTCGTTAGATCTAGCAAAATTATTTTTGTGGGTTTTAAGAGAATACAATGAAATTGAACCCATCATTTTGTCAGGTGAGTCAGTAATACACATATACAAATTAATAAATTAATGATAAAAGGGTTTCGTGAATTAGTTGAAATTTAAAAGATTTATAGACAGATGAACAACAACAATTTCAAGTTGACAAAGTTGTGAAAAGTCACACATTAATGTTTATCTATGTATTGAATCTTAAAATTCACTTCTGTTAACTCATAGCAGTCGAGGTATACCACTATAGCATTGCAAAGAGGAAATAATTAAATTCAATTTCTCTCTCTCTTCAGTCTTTTTTCCCTGCAGGAATATGGTGACATTATGTACTGATTGTCAGGATCATCTCTATCCTTGGCCGCTTCTATGGCTTCATGTAATCTTTGGTTGATAATTACCTTCATCTTGTCTACCTATCGACTTGGCGATCTACCTCTTGAGCTCTGTGCTTCAGTCATCCCCTGTATAATGTTTTTCCATTCCGCTCTCTATTTTTGAAATATGCCCAAAATACCCGAGATATGATTGACTTATCCTTGTCGGTAATGGATTTTGTCACAACCTTGGGCCTCCGCTCAGGTAGTGAATTCGGCCTTACTTACACTATTTTTTATTACCTCAATTGGGATAAGGTGAATCAACAAACAAAATTTCGGGACAAATGGATTTATTTGACACACAATAATAAATTTACAAAAATCGTATATTCTCAATACAAATACGAATAAATATAAGTTATACAGTAAAAATGTCCAACTCAATATTTTATATATATCAAAAATAAGTTAAGGACTTATCTTGGGAAGACTCGGGACGGACAGCTCGCAGCAGTAGTCAAAAGTTGAGACGTCGTTGTCTGGACTTGGACGCTGTATTTTCCGGTGTAGTGGATAGTCTGTAGAGTCCGTAGCGGTCCGTAAAGGTAAGTCCGTGGAGGTTAAGTTTGTAAACGGTCCTTAAAGTGGTCCTTAAGGTAAACGGTACAGGCTGCAGAACAGCGAAGAAAATTAAAAATCACACACAAAATGATATGTTAAAAAAGGACAATACTGAATACTTCTCAGCGAAGAAATGAACCAAAAAAGCGAGTTCCACTTCAATCGTAGTTTAAGTAGATATTTTAACGATGGCAAAAACGATTACCGATGTGTTCCTAATATTTGAAATAATAGGAATTGGAATTAGAGGTGGGAATAGCCGACGAATAAGTAACGCTCCAAAGTAATTGATGAAAATAGTAACATGTCTCAGCGACATGTTACAATTTGTTACCTTGATCTCTTTCAGTATTGATACATTCGTACAATGGTGTGTTCAGGGTATTCTGAGCAATCTCCTATAAGCCTTCTTCTACTTCCAGTTTGATTTTTTTCATGTCCACCATCAAAGACGTGACGACTGGAAATATTAGGTTGTTCAAAAATTTCAGATTGTTGTTTCTAGAGAGTCTTTCCATATATTTGTTAGCTTAGTCGTGGCATTTGCCAGCCTACTGTTAATCTCTGCTTCTGAATCACCTTTGATGGAAATAAGCGAACCCAGATAGTTATATTCATCCACTATTTGAAAGTCTCCTATTCTCCCTACCTGTGTTGGAATGCGGTCTATAATCATTACTTTTGTTTTGTTTTCATTTAGCTCTTGACCATACTTCCTGCTAATATTAGCCTGTCTATAATGAATGTAAGTTCCTCTTCATGAGAAGCTGTAATCAAAGTATCATCCGTGAATCGCAAATTTTTTTGCCCATGGTTATTTCACCCCTCCAATTATCCATCACCGCTCTCATTAGAAACTCCATGTAAGCATTGAATGGCAGTGGCAAGATGGCACACTCTTGTCTAACTCTTTTATTTATGTCGAATGGCTTTGATATAACTGAATCTATCCTTATTTTTCCTTGGGTCCTTTAATAGAGACTACGTTTGAGAGCGATAAAGTGTTGTGGCATACTTAAATGTTTTACTTTCAATCTAGTTTTATGAAAATTTTCAGCATATTGGAACAATTTAAAATTCATATGTTTCATTAATACTAAAAAGTATTTGTAGGTTTTGCAGACTGAAGGCAATTAGAAAAGTTTTGAGAATAAAAAATACCATTTTTCTGTAAATTCCATTTGAATATAAAAAAATTAAGGATGTTTATACATTTTTTGTATTATCCAGCATATGTTTATTCATACTTCCGCTCTAAATGACAGAAAAAAAAGTTAATTATATGTTGTTAATAATAACTATCATGTCAAAAAAATTTAAATGTGAAATAAAAATCATTGTACTATTGGTTTATTTTAAAAATTTATTGCTTAAGTTGCATGACAAATATTTTTTTTTAATAACAGATGTTCCCTCCCTGATTCTTTACGACTGCCCGATAATTATTTGGCTATAATTATATCTTCTTTCATAGTTTGTTTGTTTTGCCCAGCAATTATCTTATCAGTCTTCAACTTTGATTCAGATGTTACAAATTCTAACTGTATAAAACAATAATTAGTTATTTCTGTCTGCTTCAATTTAGTATTCCAAAATAAATCAACAGAAAACAATTTTTATTAATAAGTTAATTTTTTTTGTTTCAGTGGATGAACAGTCAGAAGTATCTATTAAAAAATTGGCAAACGAAATTTCTAAAGCCTTTGATTTTACAGGAGACATCGTATTTGATATTACCAAAGCTGATGGACAGTATAAAAAGACTGCAAGTAATGCGAAATTGAGAAAATACTTACCCGATTTTAAGTTCACACCATTTTCTGTTGCGATTAAAGACAGCGTTGATTGGTATAGACAAAATTATAAAACTGCTAGGAACTGAAATATGTTTTAAAGATTATTTTGTAATTATTTTATTGAATATTGAATAAAAATTTAATGTTTTTAAAATAATTTATTAGCAATTAAAAAACTTGTTAGCTGTTAGCTCAAGAGCATTCTTTTGGATGCAAACGTATATGGCATTTTTCACATTAAATTGAGCTTTCTTCTCGCAATATCCACAACAAAATTGCGTTTCTTGACAAACAATCAAACGGATTGTACATTTGTATTATGAATGCATTTTGTGTTTGAATCTCACCTTACTGGGCCTGTGGTCGAGGGTGTCTGTATCTTTTCTAATCAGCGTAAAGATGAACGGAAGAGAGACACAGAGCCCAGGGGATAGGTTTTGCACGGAGAGTCTTAGGACATTGCACCTCTTTAAACTATCCCAAGATCGCTGGGTACTCCCAACATGATTGAGAGCATGTAATCACAGATCGCACCCTTCACGTGGTGACCCTGTTGCAACGAAACTGAGCGGATCTAGACCGGGAGTTTCATAAATATCCGCCCAACCCGGCTGTAGTGTCGTGGCTTAGAGTCTGCACAGGGTAAATGATGCCGGAGGTCCCCATTTTGCGGAACCTCTGTAAACCGACGATCTGGCTGACTGTAGTAATGTATTGGGGGTCTTGGGTTAACCACCTGGACTAAGAGAAGGTCACCTCATCAAAAACCTGAATCCTGCGGTGGGAAGACTAGGCCCATAGGATGCGTGGTCGAACAGAAGATCGGCAACTACTGGTTGTGACCTTGGGGAATCGGGCGAAACCAACCCCATTGTAAGCAGCCTTACCTCCGCATGCCGGGCTCTGCAGAGGTGGATCGAAGATTTTCCTAACTGCTCGTGAGACCATCTATGGATTCTACAGGAAATGAAGGAGACGAGGGGAGCGGACCTCGGTGCTTTTCAGATGGAGTCTCCCGAGACCGGGCCCCCAAAGCAGAGCCAGGTGGAGAGAGCCCAGGCGATGGCGGGAACAACTGCCCCAACGCCACAGGGGCCGAAAAGGCACCGTAAATCTATTTGTGGTGCCGAGAAAAGAAAGCGAAGGCAAGGGCGGCAGAAGGGGCACCGAAAGGCGGCCCTTGCAAGGAGGTGGGCAGCGGGACCGAGTCGGGCCGCGCACGAGAGTGCGGGTCCAAGCATGATGTCGCCAAAGAGGGGACCAGATGCCTGGGATGGCTGATCCGCCGCCAAAGGTAATACCGATCCCCAAGAAAGCGTGCCCTGCACCTGGTGGGCACAAATCCTACAGGGAAGATGCAAGCAGCACCTCAAGGTGGCCATCAACTGTGATGGCTACCTGGATAACTTGCTCACCAATGAGCCGTTCGCGCATATCTCCACGTACATGCATGAGGATATGTACAAGCATGGCGCCACGATGTCAAGCTTTGGGCGACACTCGTTTGTACGGGGAGCTGTTATGGTGACCTGTCTTAACGAGAGCTCTCTAACCTGGCTTGAAAAAACCATAGGCGGGATTGAGATAAAGGGACTGACACTCAAGATTATTGAGCAGTCGGCTCTCCAGCGTCTAAAGAGGGCGATGGTATGGATATCAGCGCCGATCGAAACGTCTTCCCAAAAGGTCCTCAGGAGAATCCGGATTAGTAATCCGACTCTGAGTGGTGGGTAGTTCGGGCCTCCCGATGGGATACTGCTTCCTTGGGGCTCGATCCTAGGTCGGTTGAGGTAATCAACCGAACGCAGGGAGAAATCCGGTATGTGCTCGGGAATATAACTTATCTTCACGGGAACTATGGAGAGTACCCCGGATTAAATAAAAAAACGATTGAAGGAGGCACCTCATCAGACTTATGATGTCTGTTCGTGGTAGCCTTAAATTTACTCAGATAAACCTGCAACATTCCCGGGCCGCTGCGGGAGTAGTCGCGCAGCGGATGGCAAGAATGCAAACAGGTATATCTCACACAAGAGCTATGGGTGTATAGAGGTCATGTGCCAGATCTGAGTACACCCGGGTATAGTCTTATCTATGCTGAGAGTATATATTTCGACACATAATAGTGTAAATACAATACTGATAAGAGAACTCTGTTCCAGAGATCTAATAGCGGTGAGGGTGGATTTTTCGGACGGGAACAGTGCGAGGCGTAGTATAGTCGTATGCTCCGCTTACCTGTCCTTAGATTCACCAGAATTACCGCCTACTGAGGAGCTTCGCAAGGCGGTGGACTACTGCACGCTTAGGAAGTTGCCTCTCCTTATCGGCTGTGATGCAAATGCGCATTACACTATGCGGGGCAGCACGGATATTAATGGCAGGGGGGGAGGCCTTGCTTGACTACCTGATGGGCACCACTGATCTTCAGTTACTCAATCGTGGGACGAAGCCGAATTTTCGGAATAGGATGTGACGCTCGAGTGAAATACCAGCATAAGTATGGTAAAAAACTGGCATGGTTATGATGATCCGTCATTGTTGGACCACAGTTACATATGTTTCAGTTACAATGCTGTTGTTGAAGAACTATCAGTGAAGTATAGGGATCCTAGGACCACCAACTGGGAACGGTATAAACTGGACCTCACAAGGAGGCTCGATGGATTCCCTAGGAGTCTCGATAATAACGATGAGATTAATTGAACCATAGGGGAGCTTGGCTCGATTATTGTCTCATCGTATGAAGAGAATTGCGCAAAGAAAACTAGGAAAGAGGGTAAAGGCCACAGACGGTGGATCAACTCTTTGAACTCGCTGCGGAAATCCGGCGCCTATTTAATAGAGCTAGGAAGACAGTCGGATCTGTATTGGGAGCAATACCGCCAGAAACTAAATGAGTATAAGAGCGCCGTTAGGCTGGCTCGGAGAGATGCCTGGCGGGCCTTCTACGAGGCTGCGTCGAATCTTAACACTTGACAGTATTTATTAGATTCACTTTCCCGGCTGTAAAGTAGTCGGGCAGGAGGGCTCTGGCATGGGATGTGTGCGAACACAACGACCATGTAGGAGTGACTATCTCCTAGCAAAGGAACGGAGTACTTGGGCAATTCGTTCGTTTAGACCCTTTAAATCTCCGGGGAAGGACTAAATCTTTCCGGCTCTGCTTCAGAAAAGCTGTGGGGCTATTGGTTCAATCTTAGTGCATATCTTTCGGGTCGGCTTGGTAAGCAGCTATGTTCCTGAGCAAGTAAAAGTTATCTTTATACCCAAGCTCGGTCGTACACTACATACACCGTGGCTAAGTCTTTTAGATCCATCGGCCTAACATCTTTAGTGTTGAAAACGCTGGAGAGGTTGGTTGATCGGTATGCGAGGGAAAGTGTTGGGCTTAGGGTTCCTTTACACAACAATCAGCATGCGTTTCGGTGTGGCAAGTCAACAGAAAGTACCTTATACCAACTTGTGACCCAGGTGGAAAAGGCGCTGAAAATGGCATGGTCGCTCTGGGCGCTTTCCTGGACATACAGGGAGCTTTCGACAGCACTCCTGTGGTATCAATGTGTAGAGCTGCAATAAATAATCGAATAGAGCCAATGATAACTCGCTGGCTTGGAGCCAAGCTACGCAACAGCACAGTAGAGGCATCATGGAAGGATCATGTGGTTAAAGTGGTCGTCGATAGGGGATGTCCACAAGGGGCGTTCTTTTGCCCACTCTGTGGAAACTAGTAATTGACGAATTTATATCACTACTAAACGGTGAGGGCTTTATAGCAATTGGGTATGCCGATGATATCGTTGACCTTGTTGTTGGAAGGCATATTACCGTCCTCAAGGACCTAATGCAAAGGGCCCTGAATAAAGTACAGGGGTGGTGCAACGATCTCGGACTTGCAGTGAATCCTGCCAAGGCTGAGGTAGTTGCTTTCACCAAGAAGAGAGGTATAAGACCTGAGGGTCTGCATCTTGGCGAAGTGCGACTTCCAGTGGTTGAACAAGTGAAATATCTGGGAATGATCCTGAGCATGGAAGGCTCACCTTGATAGTCCCTTAAGCAAGGTGACTAACATCTACTAGGCCTGTAGGAGAGCCATTTGTCCGAAATGGGGACTAACCCCTAAGACCATTTTATGGTTCTACAACGTGATCATGCTGCCTATGCTCACATATGCGGCTCTGATCTGGTGGCCGAGAGTAACCTTGGCCACGGCTAGATCGCAACTAGCACGCCTCCAAAGGGTGGTCAGTTTAGAGACAACTGGCTGCATGAAGACTACACCAACTGCTGCGTTGGAGGTTATTGTTGGATTTCGGCCTCTTCACCATGTGATCGAGGCTGAAGTTGGGTTACGTGCGAAGCGAGGAAGGGTGCAGGCACGTCAAGAAGCTCAGACTCCTGGGATATGTCCCAGTTTTGACCCGGGCAGTTGATGTTTGCCAGCATAGGTACTCCTTCGAAATCCCCTATAGGGTGAAGATCCGGAATAGAGAATTCTGGGAGATGGAAATACACAACCTCATGGGATCGTCTGGTACACAGATGGCTCATGCTCCATTGATGGGGCGGGGGCTGGAATTTACTTTAGGAACCCAAAGACACAAGTTTGTATTCCTTTGGGAAAGGGGATATCTGCATATCAGACTGAGGTATACGCTATTTTGGAATGTGCGCAGATAAACCTAGACCGACACATAAACCGTATACACTGACAGTCAGGCAGCCACCATGGCCCTAAGGGGATATACCATCAACTCAGGGCTTGCTGCTGAATGTCGAGAACGGCTTACTAACCTAGCAAGGCGGAACGTAGTGTGGCTAGAATGGATTCCGGCCCACTCTGGTTTTGAAGGCAATGAAAGGGGGCGGCAGTTCCCTTCAGCGACCCGGGCCCTACCTTTGGCCTTACAAAACAAGCAATCAATAGGGAAGCGAGGAACTGGTTGGGAAACCAATACCTCGCTCACTGGAACACTCTACAGGTTCTAAGGTAGTCCAAGCTCCTACTGAGGGGATGGACTGATGGACATGTTAGGGCAGCTGCAGAACTACCAAGGAGTAGGCTAAGAAAGATAGCAGGACTGTTAACAGGACACTGCTGTCTGAAGAAACACCTCCATAACTTAGGTTTAGAGGAAAGTCCCAAATGTAAGGGTTGTGGCTTGGCTGACGAAACGTCGGTCCATGTCCTCCTTGTGTGTCCACATTGGGCTGAATTACGTAGGCGAATCTTCGGAGTCCCTGTTAGGGACATATGCAAGCACTAACTAAAGAGGATTGAGTCCTTCATTGAAGGACTTTGCTTCATGGATGCATGATTAGTAGGAATGGCGCAATGGGCCCGCCAGTGGTCTCAGTGCCGGAACCTTGGCTTGAGCTTGCTCGGCCAAGGTTCGCTTGCATTTATTAGTAATTTTGTGGGCCTCGTTTTGTGCTTTCTTGTACGTTTCTAGAATATTGCAAGCAATAAGTTTTCGAAATTAGGGGTGTTCCAGGTTTCCTTCTTCTCAGTTCAATTGCAATGCATTTTGGACAACCATGTTAATACCTTGTGCTAGTAATGGAAAGTACCATTTTTTCCTTCTAATTGATACACTATAGAGACTAATACTCTGATCACTGCGGTCAATACCGCCCATAAAAGAATTATAAACATTTATTAGTTTCGTTCGAGCAACAGAAATATTTTTCTTTTTGACCACATGATGAGGGTTAATTAGATGCAATGGTTACAACACTGTTATCGTGCCATCAACAAACCACTATTCTCATATCTTTATCGAGCCTGTAATCGTATGTTCCTCGATCCATCTTTTTAATTACTGTTGCATTAGGTAGGGGACACATTAGTATCCTATTGTACCTGTGTCAAATAAGCCTCTATGTTTTCGTCCATTGAATAAGTGCATAGACGTAAAAATTATCAAAAAATAAGTTAAACTTTGTTTCTGGACAGATCGTAGATTGTTAAGGGGGTCGTAAAGGCTCTGCTGCCAATCAAACACTTCAACCTATAATATCTTTTGTGCATAATCCTAAATCGATTCGAGGCCCGGGATTCCGAGACTTCGTGCGAATTTTATGAGTTTCCTGGGAGCTAAGTTCCTGATATCAGAGGGAGTTAGGAAGGTACCTCCTAGGAACTTTAGAAGAAAAGTGCTGGACACTCATTCTCTGATTTACCTGCACATTTTTTGAGGCGATACCTCCAGTGAAAAGCCCCGTTACCAATTTCAATTATGTCTTGTCTAACTCTAGAAACTGTTGGGGAAAGGCTCACCAGCCTCTTCGCTTGTCTTTGTCTTGGTAATGTAATCCATTGAGATTTCTTTAGATCATTTTCCCTGAATCGAAACTCTTCTTTCAAGTGGGCTTTAGAAAGTCCACAGAAAGGTTCTGGGCCAAGTTTGCTCCTTATTTGGCAAGACTTCATTACCTCTAACGCCCCTGTGATCTGGCACTCACATCAGAGTGACCCGGCTGGTTGTCTTAGGGATTGTTTACAATCCCAGTCGGCTTAGACTCGTAGATTTGTCAACCCTGGTGTTGCAATCTGGCAACTGACAGCTCTATCGTAAATTTGGACATTTTTGAGGTTATACGTACTCAGAACGATTTGACATACGAGCGCTATTTGTGTTGTTTACAGTAACTTAAAAGATTCATCTCGACCCAAAAATGGAATTAAATCGTGGACATTTTCGTGCGATTATTTTTTCGACGTGGATTAACCCAGCAACGGTGCATGGAAGAACTTAATTCAATTTTTGGCGATGAAGCTCCATCAAGGACCAGTGTTTATCGATGCTATGGTGAATTCAATCGTGGTCGTAGTTCATTCCAAGACGAATTCCGTGAAGGTCGTCCAAAATCAGTTGTTGTTTACAAAACCATTGATGTTGTGCGCGAACTGATATTGCGAGATCGTCATGTGACCTATCGTGAGATTTGGACAGCCTTAGGCATTAGTGGGACTAGCATACATTTAATATTGCATAAACATTTGACTGTCAACAAAATTTGTTCGCGTTGGATCCCACACAATTTGTCAATCGCTCAAAAAGGCTTGTGTCGATTGGTCGAAACAAATGCTCAAAAAATACGGTAGCGGTGCTTCGAAACACGTCTATGACATCGTGACAGGTGATGAATCGTGGATTTACGCGTATGAGCCCGAAAATAAACAGCAGTCGGCTGTATGAGTGTTTCAAGATGAGCCAAATCCAACAAAAGTTGTTCGCGCACGAAGCACTTCCAAGCAAATGGTCGCCTGTTTTTTCGGAAAAACTGGACATGTCGCAATTCTGAGTGGTACGCAACCATTTGTTTGCCAGTTGTCTTCCAAGAAATCAGGAAAACCAACCGCCGAAGACGGATCACTCTTCATCACGACAATGCGAGCTCTTACACATCGGCTCAAACAACTGCATATTTGAGCACCCAAGACATCGATTTGATGAGTCATCCGCCGTATAGTCCTGACTTGGCACCGAATGACTTCTTTTTATTCATGTACGTAAAAAACAAACTGAGAAATCAACGTTTTTCGACACGTGAAGAAGCGGTTGCTGCATTCAGAATGCATGTTTTGGAGATACCTCAATCAGAGTGGCAAAATTGCTTCGACAATTGGTTCAAACGCATGCAGAAGTGTATAGATCTTCATGGGGAATATTTTGAAAACAATAAAGTGATTTTCGATGATTAATATTTGTTTTTGTTCTTTATTCCCGAAATATAAAAGGCAACCCTCGTAGTATGTAAATTTCTACCACTCTCCGGACACACATTTTTATAGCATGTACTACTGCTTGATATATGGATGCAAATAATTTGTGGTTTAGCGCTATTGATAACTGGACTAATGGAATATAGAAATACCTAATAAAACTTCAAAAGTTGTAAAAGGCTCGATTTTTTATTAAAATATATTCATTTTATAATTTTGTTTGCACTATACAAAAATACCAACAATAATACAGTCTGGCATTAAAAGCCTCTTAAATTGTTGAGATTTATCAATTCAGAACATTGACGAGGGATAAATATATGAAACCACAATTTGGGTTAAAATTAATCACTAATTCATATTTAAAATGAAAGAGGAAAAACTATCGATTTGAATTTATTAAAATTAGTACGTCAATTAAGAACAAGCAGGTTGTCTTCTGTTGAGATTAAAGAATAAAAACCATTAATGAATTGTTATGGAAATTCGACTAAACTATACTATGGAATTATGTTAGTCGTAACACGTGAATCACTTAATTTGTTACTTTAGACAACGACTTGTACTTGAAACAAGTATAAACTGTGTAGTTTCAATTAGTGCTGAACAATTAAACCCATTTTGTGCCTCATAATTTTGTTTTGAATATCTGCCCATATGTAAGAAACATTCTCAAATATGGAGACAAAAAACACTTTTCTAAAAACACTGACTTCCGTCTTTTTTCATAGGTACATTCAACAAAGAAATATAATTATGGTAAACGTCAACAACCTTTAAAGTCAATTACCAATTAAGTATGGATTATTTTATAACATACTCTATAATATACATCATTTCTTCCCAAATTTTAATATTTTAATATACTTTCTTATATGTAGTTATCTAATCAGTCTAAATTAAGAATACATTCATAACTTTTGATAAAATATGTAATCGAGATATGTGTTCAACATTTCGGCAAGATATGCAAGATGGGGGCAAAACAAATCACATCATTTAGTTATTGATTATCTCAATTCTCCAAATATTCAACTGTATCTCATATGCAGTGTAATAATAAATTCCAGTTTTATAGAAAAAAATAATTGAACAGATCTGTAAGATTTTGAGATGGTATTAGAATAAAAGTTTCATGTATAAGACCTTTTTTGATCCCATAGTTATAGGTTGTAAAACTTTTTTGTTAAAAAAAACACCTAACTGGCGCAAACAATAGGATTTGTTCCGATGTATTTTTCGAGAAACTAAATGATGTTAAATTTGCTTTCAATCTTCAAACCTTACAATTAATACATAACCTAACAATATTGCTTAAAGTTTATAGAATTATTTACACAATCCAAAAGATATTATTAAAACGTAACAATATTGGAAAAACGTTTAATTAGAAAAATTATGTTAGTGTAAAACTTTATATAACAGTGAATTAACCGTATAAAAATGATTTCTAGATATTTTCGTTACTTTTGAAAAAGTATATTTTATTTAATAGAAAAATATTAATTTCAACCCTTATATTATTTTGTTTAAACAAAATCTAATCCAGATATAAACTGATTTTATGTAGAAACATGAAAATTGAGAGTTATAAAAATATTTTATTATTTATTTGCATAGCCATTGCTAGCTGAAGCCCAGAACAGTGAACCATGACAACATTCAAATGTAACCAATTGCACACTATTAGGAGAAGTAGTTTTTGGTTTTGCGAATTAAATTTCACATTTTATTCAAGTGATTTCTAGGTGATATAGTATATCCAAAGACAATGTGAAGACATAAAAAAGCAAGGTTGTCAGATATATTTTCTAAAATTACTAAGCTCACTATACAATTGTGCTCCTTTTTTCAGTAAACTGTTGTTGGTTCGTGACGTTCTTAGAAACCCAGTTTGGAAATATAATAATAATAAAACAACTTTGTGTATATTACTATACTTAAGACAATTATGAAGAGCCGGTATTCACAAACCAAGTCAGTTAGGTTTTTATGAGGTCGACGGTATTGGAAAAATGATTTATTTTATATATAATAAAAGTATTATTTTTCTTCAACCTTCTTAAATAATTTATTTTTCTAGTTCTTGGGTCCCTGGGTTAGGGACTTTCACAAAGGTCATTTTTGACTGATTCAGTGCGTGTGTGTGGACAAACACAAAACAATGGATTTCAACAGGAAAATCAAACGCAACATTTGTGCCTTTTTCTCTCTGCGTCAATTATCCAATAATAACTTTGTTGTTGTTTACATATCACGCGATACCCGTACATTTTGTTTGTTGTTTACTGTAATAAGCACAAATATGGCAAGGGAATTTATGACACCCTATATATATTATTGTATATCCTATATTCTTTTAATATAATTTTATTATATTTTATATATGAATTTAAATTTATATGATGCTGAATTTAATTTGTAGCTGTCGTCACAATTTGTGATAATAACTATACTATTGTGAAAATACCTTTACCGCTAAATATAACCTATAAAATTTTCAATGACAGCAGTTGTCAAATTAATATGCCCGGCTATATAAATATTAAATTTTATATTATGAAAGATAAATCAATACACCAATCAACTCACTCTTTTCTCAGGGAGGGATCAAAGATTTCAACTAATAATTCAAATTTGTAAATTTCCAAATAATTTTCTAAATTACGTATCACACTATTCAAATCTACAGTAACTGTATGTCCAATACACTATAAGACAATTTAAATTATCTTATGACATATATGACTTTACTGTCAGGAGATTAACTAAATGTCACTTATTATACTAAATTTTCTATATTATAAAAATTATCAAATATAATGAAAATGAATATGAAAAGAGAGCCAAAGAGATTTGGAATTCAAATCTATATAATATATTATCAAAATAACACTTACAAAAATTAAAACTCTTCAAAAAATATCATAAACGCATAAACAAAGATAGAATTTTCTATCAAACCTTAATATTAAAAACAATCTATATTAAAAATCTCCTATCTAAATAATTTAACCGAAAGTTCAAAATGTCTAAATTTATACTTGATATCTGTCAATGTAAAATACGTAAATTTTCTTGTAAATTGTCTGTTCCCAAAATTGTCTGCACTTGACGTAGAATTTTATATAAGTAACGTTACTATAATTTAATCATAAGATGCATCTATTTTCGAAATAATTTTGATCAAAGGCCTATTAATTCTCGAGAATAATATATAATATGGACTGGACGCACCAAACTGGATACTAGAAGATCTCGTACCTATTCTAAAACGTATTTTTAGAATTTTCGGAACAAACGTTTCCAAATCAATAATTTAGAAAACGGGAAAACCACTTGCACTTTAGCGGTAATTCTTTGTGAATAGTACACGCACTGGCTTTACAAAAGGCAAGATATGTTGAACTGATAACGATTATATAAATTCCCTAATATTCAAAATTAAATTTGAGACAACTCTTATTATGATGTTGTCTCATGGGGATTTCAAATTCAACTAACTAAAATGTTTCAATAAATAATTCTCTTCTCCTTTGGTTACCTAGAAATCTTTTTTTTTTTTTAAATTACAAATTTACGTTTTTATATATCAAGAGAGATTTTCATTATTTTATTTATGTGTCATTTTGCTAATAGAGACATCTGTATTCTGGTTTTTCAAATCGTTTTAAAATATATCTGTCATTAGGTCTATTCTGCAGCAATGTCATATGAAATTGAAATGTCAAATTTTATTGGTATATTGAACCTTTCAAATTATTGATAATACAGTGTGTATCACTAGTATTACATCTAAATATGCATATTTTCTTTATTTCAATGTTTTCTTATAATTTAGATAGAGGATATGTATTAATATATATAAAATTTTCTTTAAATCAAATATAAGTTGAATTAAATATAAAAGCGACCTAGTTTCGTTAGCAGAGCTAGAAAAATTAATTAAACAAGTATGAAAAATCAACAAACTACCACTAGGTCGTCACGCAAATAAGTCGAAATCAAAAACCATCGATGTTTTGAATATCATAAAATTACAGACGAATTATGCAGCTTAGCATAGAGAAATTCAATTAAAGTTAACCTTCAATTACGAAAATAAAAAACATAAATGCGAGGACAAGTAAATGACGCACAAAAACACAGCTACGTTTGATGTTTTGATTAACTAACTCGTCCCAAAATACTGGAAATAAATAGAGGGAAATTGGACGATGAGGCGGAGTCGGACAGAGACAGTGCCGTTTGGTACTCCTATTTACGACGGTCAGCGTTTTGACAGTGAATTTTAGTGATTGCCGCGAAGTGCTGGAAACGGAGTTAGCCTATCAGAGCTAATCTCTTTTTTTTTGTTTATGACGTTCGACCAAGATTTTCTAAACCATAAGTTTTTGAACCTGACAATCTTTTTTCTATTGTTTTTGGGAAAATCGTATTGGTATTGATTTTTTTTGTGTGTCTGTATTCATCCTGGCCATATAAGTGTACTACTGAAGCTTGACCGTAATCAGAGAGATTATGTTTCTTAAATTGTTCTTTCTCTCAAACTATAAAATTTTATTCAAGGAATTTTGCGAAGGGTACATCCCCCATAAACCGGAGACAGGTAGATTACTCCGATCACACTCTCAAAATTTAGTATCAATTATTGCCATCTAATATTTTATTCCGAGATATTTATTTATGCTAATCGTTTGTTTACACTGTAATCAGGGAGAAATATTTTCAATAACAGTCCACGAAATATATTTAATTGTAACATAAATTATATTCGCTTAAACAACAATATTTTATTATTTATTCGAACTTTGTCAGGCAACGGAGGTTTCCACTCGATCAGCAGAAACGCCGGTATACGAAATCAGCTATTTTTTGCTTCAGTAGTACACTTATATGGCCAGGATGAATAGTCAGACACACAAAACAAAAAAAAAATCAATACCGATATGATTTTCCCAAAAACAATAGAAAAAATATTGTCAGGTTCAAAAACTTTCGCTTTGGAAAATCTTGGTCGAACGTCAGAAACAAAAAAAAGAGATTAGCTCTGATAGGCTATCTCCGTTTCCAGCACTTTGCGGCAATCACTAAAATTGACTGTCAAAACGCGGGCCGTCGTAAATAGGAGTACCAGACGGCACTGTCGCTGTCCGACTCCGCCTCATCGTCCAATTTCCCTCTATTTATTTCCAGTAATTTGGGACGAGTTAGTTATTCAAAACATCAAACGTAGCTGTGTTTTTGTGCGTCATTTACTTGTCCTCGCTTTCATGTTTTTTATTTTCGTAATTGAAGGTTAACTTTAATTAAATTTCTCTATGCTAAGTTGCATAATTCGTCTGTATTTTTATGATATTCAAAATATCGATAGTTTTTGATTTCGACTTATTTGCGTGACGACCTTGTGGTAGTTTGTTGATTTTTCATAATTGTTTAATTAATTTTTCTAGCTCTGCTAACGAAACTAGGTCGCTTTTATATTTAATTCAACTTATATTTGATTTGAAGAAAATTTTATATATATATAGGGTGTGCCTAAATTCCCTTGCCATATTTGTGCTTATTACATTACTCTGGGCCCGAAGTTTCAGACAGTGGGGCTATATGCGCCTCCGTGTCGATGTTGGATGTTGTCTTGAGAAGGATCTTACAATTTTGCGTTTGGTTTTTCTGTTGAAATCCGTTGTTTTGTGTTTTCCCATGTTTCGATCCCAAGTTTTACACCCTTACTTGGTTATACCGTACCGAGGACATCTAATGAGCCAGAAACATGCATGTCTCCATTTCAGTAGCCCTTTTTCTCTCTGTGCGAATTACCCAAGAATCTGTTTGTTGTTGTTGTTATTAGGAAATGTTCCTGCGGTTAAAGTTATGAAGAAATGAAGTAGGTTCACGGTTTGGACCGCGTTGGAAATGTTTGATTTTTCGACATTTCGGCTTCCACTTTGAAGTCATTATCAAGAGTGGGGGGAACAGGGAGGCGTTCTGTCACCAAAGCTGTGGAATCTGGTAGTCGACGACCTTGTCTCACTAAATGAGCAGGGGTGGTATGCTCAAGGATATGCTAACGACATCATCATTCTAATACGGGGAAAACACGTGGGCATCTGCCTGGAACTAATGCAGAGGGCAATGTCCGTAGTGGAGAGATGGTGTGATGCGGAGGGATTGTCTGTCAATCCCTCGAAAACCATCAGGGTACCATTTACAAAACAGCGAATCGCAGAGATTACTAGTGTGCCAAAACTCTTCGGCAATCAGATAAAGGTTGCCAGGGAGGCAAAATATCTAGGAATCCGGTTAGATGACAAGCTAACCTGGAACAGCCATCTAGCGAGCATCACAAGCCGTTCTCAGATTACGCTAATGACGATGAGACGAGCAATTGGGTGCACCTGTGGACTAACTCCGACAATGGTAAACTGGTTGTACACCAGAGTAATCAGACCAATGATGGTGTATGGTGCGATCGCATGGTGGCCTAAAGTTCAGCAAAGCACAGCCGCCAAAACGCTTTCTAAAGTGCAGCGAGCTGCGTGTTTGAGCATTACAGGCGGCATGAAGGGCACCCCAACCGCAGCATTGGAAATACTGCTAAACATCCCACCATTAGATCTCTATATACAGGGGGAGGCTAAAATGGCTGCATACAGAATGCAGTGCAATGGCAACTGGTGCAAGCACCATGGTATGAAACATACTAAAATACACGACACCATGAGGTGCGACATCATCGAAATGCCACCTGACAGAATGCCCAAGGTCGTGGAAACTGAGATACCATATCGTGTCAACTTGAGTGGCAGATCCGAATGGGCCCAGGGAGAACCTCAACGCATGTTGAACAGTATCGCCTGGTACACCGACGGGTCAAAGACCCTAACGGGTATAGGAGCAGGCGTTTACGGCGTCAGACCCAGGTAAAGCATAAGTGTTTGCCTTGGCAAATGACGACCGTATTTCAAGCAGAAATAGCTGCACTAATCGCATGCGACAGAACATGCATAGACAGGAAATATAACAAAAAGACCATCTATGTGAACACGGACAGTCGGGCGGCCCTTTTGGCCTTAGCAAGCCACAGCTATACGTCGAAGATAGTATGGGACTGTCACAATACCTTGAAAACCTTGGCAAAAGACAATAGAGTAATTCTTACTTGGTGCCAAGCCATACAGGGGTAGCTGGAAATGAGGGAGCTGATAAGTGTACCAAAAAAGGAGCTCATCTCACTCTCATGGGATCAGAGCCAGCATACGGCGTTTCATACAGCGCCGTACGAAAAACTGTTTCCAACTGGGTGTCGCTTGAACACCAAAAGCGCTGGAACAGAATCACGGGACATGCTCAGACCAAAAGAATGCTAAAAGGACCATCGAGTTCCTACGCAGCAAATGCTTTTAGACTGGGTAGGAAAGAACTGCGAAAAGTGGTAGGATTCATAACTGGCCACTGGATATTCAACGCACACCTAGTGAAAATGGGGATTGAAATAACAAATCCCATTTGCAGGATGTGTGGAGAAGTAGAAGAAACCGCAAAGAACGTGGTCTTCGATTGCCCTGCCCTGTGCAGAAGACGAGCCTCCTGTCTAGATATCTTCTTAGGCACAAATCAGGAGGGAATGCAGGAGAACATAGTCAGACGAATCTTAATGTTCGCTAAGAATTTAGGATGGGACTCTGCTTAATACCTGTGAGGAGTGGGGGGTGCATAATAAGCCAATCAATGGCTGAGCTGCAACAATTAGGGCACCTGATCCCTAACCCCCTCGTGACTAAAAAAAAGAGTGGGGGGGAGGTGGTTAAGTTATTCGTGCATTAATATAGGAAGTGATCCGATTCCGTAGTCTCAATCTGCCTAGTCTACGCAAGGAATCACCCCCTTCGGCAGATTCCAAGGCATCAATCTGCATACTTCCTGGAATTTCACCGAAATAGGAAATAGTAATATAAAAATGCTTAGCATTAACACTCTCACTACTGGAGAACAGTCTGGAACGACACATTGCCAATATAAATAGCGCAACGTTATCAAGACAGTTCAGTAGTACAATAGTGTCAAGATAAATTAATAAATAAGTGTTTTTAAATAAATAATTTTTTGTTAGTGAATATACATTAGAATAAACTTGTAAAGAAACTAAATAAACGTTAGTGGTGTCAGAAGTGGGATTGTGCAGATAAACAGTGAGTAAAATATAGAAAAACTGTGGGGTTTAAAAATTGGCGTGCGACTGGAACTGAAGACGACTGGAAAGAAGGTGAAATTGTTGGAGAGGCTTAGAGCAATACAAAGTGAGGGTTTAAATCCAAAAACGTATGTTTTTTTCCAATTATGCGTCTTCTATAATTTCTTCAGTTTGTTCTTTAGGAAATAAGAGTTTTTTCTGATATTGGTTCCTTGGAAAATAAAGTTTCTTCAATAGAATATAAAGTTTCTTCTGATATTTCTTGATTAGAAAATAAAGTTTCTGCTGAAATATCTACTTTGGAATATAAAGTTGCTTGTGAGATTACTTCCATTGAGGATAAAAGAGATGGAGGAAATAGAGATAATAGAAAGGTAAGTTGTGAAACAGGTTAAAGAAGGTGAAGTAAAGTACCATGTCTTAGGATAATAACTACTAAATATTTTACAAATTTATTATTTGAATCTAGATTACTCAGTAATACTGAACTTTTTTTATTTATAGATATTTTTTTGGACGCTGACACAAAACATAACATTTCTTAACAACATAATGTTATAAAAACATTTCGAACTTTTAAGTACCACATTAACATTAAAAAAAATATGTTGCTAAAATTATTTCTACGATAGTTTCACTTTTTAAAGCAAAAACTTACAACACATCTGATGGTTGCAAACATTATTGTTTTTCTGATCACATGAATTGATCATGGTGGCATATGCGAAGGAATTTGTCAATCAAGACACACTGAAATAATAAACATTTAACTAGCTAAACAGGAGAATAAATAAATGTCTCTTTTCTTGATATGCCATATTCGTTCAACGAATGTTAGCAATTATTCTATCATTATTTTAATCACAGCTGATCTAAAGAATTGACTGTCCGAACATTTTGCTCAGGATGTTCTTCTATTAGGGCCACGTCTTCCATAAACTTTTCCTTGGAAGTCTCATGACATAACGAAAGAAAGGCAGCTTCCTAATCTTCGTGGTACTAATAATTTCGTTCTTTCTTCATTCTGTTAAGGACTTCTACGTTCAAGACACAATCCGTCCAGTTAATTATCATCATGTGCATGTATAACCACATTTCAGTGCACTTATCCTCTGATAGAGTCCAGGACTCCACTCCATACAGCAGAATAGAAAATACCTAACACTTGACTATTCGTATTATAAGCTCGATGTCCACACAAAATCTTCTTCGTAAGTACAAAGGCAGCCCTAGATAAATGTATTTGTTGTGAATATGCACTAAAATAGTTTATGTCTATGGTTCTACTTATGTTAGTAAATCTGTTAAAAAAGAAGAAGTGATGTATGTAAAAATGGCGATTTAGCGAGTCGAGATATTATGTTGTTTAAAAAATATATATATAATAAAAGATATAAAGAAAGTGCCGGTTTTATTTCAAAACACCAGTATGGTATAGCCGAATCGTAAAAGAATGTTATAATGTCATAGCGATTCATAAACAAAGAAACTTTGCAACATATCGTAAAAATTCTTTTAGCAACTTATTTTGTTGATATTTCCAATGTTTTTCTACAATACCACAAATCATCATCTTCTCTCCTGTCTCTCCTCGTTTATATTAAGAATTTCTCTGCTGGTATAAGGCGGCGGTGGTTCGCTGATGAGTCTGTTATTCCTCAAAACGTCGATATAAGAAGGCGGTTGATCGTTGTATCCCCTCAATTCGTCGACGTTGAAACGTCCCGTACCAAATAATAACGGATCACTAGCATCGGAAGTGTCTATGATGATATTTGAGCGGGGGGTACGTGAGTGATTACGTACCGCATAGATACCGGCCGGAGCAAAATCGGCCCTTATTATGTTGACGTTCGTTTGATTCCGTAACGCTATGTTCTCGCAGAGATTTTGATGTCGCTGTTGCTGTAGTGCACTCTTCTTGGCGAATATAACTACTTTGGAAACGATGAGTAGCAGCAGTACGATCGAAAACAGGATGCTGATTATACCTTGGAAAGAATCAAATAGTTTATTTAATATTTCGAACGTTTATACAGAGTGTTACGGAATGGTAGATCGCTAACAAATATCTGAATACAATGTTTCTCTAACCTTTTTAGTTTATGAGATACATACTATTAAAGGTTACTGTTTTAACACGCGATCAGTGACGTGTTAGATTTTATCTAACTTTACCTCAGAGTAATACTACAAATAGAGTCCGCAAGTCATTCATAAAACTATCCGAAAAGACGGCTAACATTCTATCGCCAGAGATATGTTTCTATGAATGACTTTCAAGGAGTGGGAAGAGACTGTCGGATTAGTCGGACCATGTGCTTTACGGCATCGGCTTATGTCCATAGGCGTAGTAAAGAAAGAAATTAAATTAACTAAATGTTCTATTACAAAAATTTTAGTTTTGCTTTATTTGGCGATATAATTAGAAATTTGAAAACTTTAAAAAAAATTGAACTTTTAATAAGGTTTGCTTTTTTAAGGAAATTGTAATATATGGGATAATAATCTTTAAAATAAAACAATAAATTCGTTTAATAAAAAACTGGTTATAATTTGTTGTAGATAATTTTAATACCATTAATTATATGCATATATACGTACATATTTTTGGCGTTCGTATAGTAGTAATAACAAATAATTAGGACCTATTCGTAACGTTTGGCAAAGCCGATTACATTTGAATAGGACTTAAGAAAAAGGATATGTTTTTAGTACTCACTAACAACGAAATACCTTCAGTACGCGGAAGCAAAATCTAAAAAAAATCAACACATGAACTACTTATATTTAATTTCCTACATATTGATTACTTAATTAATGTAATAAAATCACTGATTCCTAAATAGTATTGTTTTTGTATTTATACTTCTCGACCTAGGAGCTGAAGATGATTCCAATTTTCTGTATGTTTCGTAATGTATTCTAATTTTGAAATGTTTTAATATTAATTTAATTAATGGCATTGCATGACCATTTAGAGCATCGTCATCGAAAAGGTGATCTCCAAAGGCATTAAGAACATCTGGTTGTATGTTTTTTTTAATTTGTTTATCACTAATACGTCCAAAATATTTTTAAATTTTTTATCGAATATATTATTGGGTTTTGAAAACAGTCTAAAAAACTTTTCTGCTGATTTACATGTATTTTATGTAAAATTAGAGGCTTTTACCAATTTTCCATAAGTTTTTTTTCTTGCAGTGAGCTAAGGACGGTTTCTGATTCTAATATATTTAAACATTTTAGACATACCAAACAAGTTTTAAATTTTCTGACTACGAAACCAGAAGTGTACCCTACAATATCTTCCACATATAATGTAAGATCCCAAGCTGAAGGATTATTATTGAAACCCCCCTTACTTCTAATTGCCCCAAAAAACAGCTATAAATGATCTTGTGACAGCCGATAAGTGGTAATATATTTTATATTTTTATTATGAATGACATGGAAATCGTATAAATATTTTAAACTTTGAATACAAATTAGAAATCCAAGAAATTCAGTTTTCCTGGCCGATTTCAAATCAGATACATTTTTAAGTTTAATGCCCAAAATATAGTTTTTTTATTTCATCGAGAAATTGAAAAAAGTGGCTTTCAGTTGCATTTGATAACGGCTTTTTATACATATATTTGACTAATCTTGTTTTTCACCACTGCCATTCTGTAAAATTTTCATCGATGCCAGGCAATTGCGGACCAATTTTATCATGTGGCATGGATCATAAAATATATAAACTGCTTCATTTGTGATTGGATGCTCAAAACTTGTTTGTAATTTGGTGAAATCACTGAAATCTGCCCCAAGCTTTTCTGCCATGCTGACATTTGATGCAGCGCCATCAAAAGTTAATGAGGTTATGCGAATACCAGATTAATGAATCAATTCCAAACATTTATTTACTAAATTCGCCTTTTCATTTGCTGTTATTCCATTAATTAAAAAATATCCCACTGACAATTTCCAATTACCATTAAGGCAAACAAGTAAAAGAACTAATGCCTCTCTTGCTGAAGGTAGCTCATCCGAGTCCATCTGCGTTCCCACATCTACATACCCTGTAAATCGACTGCCATCCCATTCTATTCGTTTCCTGATTGCCATCTCATTCATAACAAGATTGCACTCTCAGCGCATTTTATCTTTAGGGATTCTAATGCTTCTTTTGTGAAACCTGGTTTCCCATCAATGGAGTAGAATAGTACTACAAAAATGTATTATAATATATAATGTATTATGTTTATATCGCAACTAATAAGTTTAACTAAATAACTTAAAAATTATTATTTGGTGTGAAAATAAATAATACAGATTAAGTAAAGTCGTAATGTTTTTATAAAAAGGACACCATTAGCACATAGTAGTTTTATGTTAAAATTTAAAATTGTTACTGAGTAAAGTAAATGTAAAATTAAATTTAAATAGGAAAGCAACGCCACTGGCATAGGAGTATTTACTTACAGATGAAAAGAGAGGTTAGGAAAATTCCGACTACTTTTTTTGCAAATTTGGCAGTGACGAACCATGATTTTCACAAAAAAATATTGTTTTGTATAATGTCTGTACGCACACACACAAAACCACATAAATATCACTTGAAAAGACGAACACACGATTTTCTATAAACTAGAAACGTCAAAAGTTCGTAGTAAAATAGTTTCCACCCCTTTCTCGGTGTTGCCATATTTCACATAGACAAAATTATTAACAGATATTTGTTTCGTTTAAACTTCAAACGTTTCAAACAAAAACATATTTTTATTACATAAACTACTTAGGAAAATTATTTTAAAGTCGTTTTCATGTAATTTATTCAAAGTACCTTTTTATTTTGCACGTTTCTATCGTGTCCTAAAATTCATTTGTCGCAATACAAAGGAAAAGTAAGAAATTTGACAAATGGTCGGCAAGTTACCTTAGAATGTGATGTAATGTTGGGATCACTTTTAAATGTAAACAAATGTATCTTTTTGATGTATTAATCTGAGAACTTAACTATTTTGTTGCATGCTGTGTTAATGATAACACCGCCCTACAAAATTAAAAAAAAAATTTGTTGCCAAGTATTTTTGAACGAATTTAGGGTAATTCAGGTCTGCTGAATTCAAAAATAAAAGCAGTTTTTCCAAATTGGCTCTAGTTTTTGAGGTAATGGATACATAATTTTTTAAGGAATTTAGCTGTTTAGTGAGCGTACCACATGCTGACTGCTGATCACGTGATCAGTGCGTGCACTTGTTTGTCTTGTGTCTCTTGATTTTAACTGTCACTTCAGCGTAAGCTGTTGTTCTACTAAGACTTAGCGTCGCGGTTATTATGCTTTTCTTACGTATTTTGTGTATTTAGTTCTTATTGCCTACTTAGTGAAGTTATTTAAATTTAATAGACGTCAAGTGGAAGGTAGGAGTACATGTGACGAATATTTGTACCTATATTTTTAACTAAAGCTACTCTTTTTTCAGAGGAATGAGTTCTTCAAGCAGAAGCTGTTTGAACAGCCCTAATGTCTTCTGCTACATTTGTGGCGAATATACTGTAGCGAAACAAAGGAAAAATATCACAGATTTTGTTAGACAAGCTTATTTCGGCGTACAGCTTGGAGACCAAGACAAGTCCTGGGCTCCCCATATAGTGTTCAAAACGTGTGTCGAATGTTTACGACAGTGGTCAAACGAAAAAAGAAAAAGTTTGAAATTTGGTGTGCCCATGTGTGGAGAGAACCTAAAAACCACCATGATGACTGTTATTTTTATTTAGTTATTGTAAAAGGTTTTAACAAATACAAGAAAGGCAAATGGGATTATCCTGATTTAGAATCCGCACGAAGACCTGTGCCACATAGCGAAGAGATTCCCGTACCAGTATATACAACACTGCCAGATGTTCTGATGGCGGAAGAACAAGAAGAAATTAAGGACCAGTACAGTAGCAGTGGAAGTGAATATGAGCAGGAAATACAATCAACACCACAGCAGTTCTCTCAAGAAGAACTGAATGACCTGATATGCGATCTCGGTCTATCAAAGCAAGCATCTGAACTTCTGGCATCCAGATTAAAAGAAAAAACTGTCTACAACCAGATATAAAAATAACCATTTATAGAACACGAGAGGAGAAACTTGTTCCTTACTTTAGCCAAGATGAAGATCTTATTTATTGCAACAACATTCCCGGACTTTTTCGTCAAATGGGAATACAATTTGTTCCAGGTGATTGGCGACTATTCATAGACAGTTCCAGTAGAAGCTTAGTGTGTTTTCCTACACAATGGCAACCGATATGCGTCAATTCCTATCGCCCACTCAACAAAACTTAAGGAAGAATATCAAAACATCAAGTTGGTATTACAGAAACTATCCTATGAAGAACATCAGTTTTCCATTTGTGTTGATCTAAAAATGGTCCACTTCTTGCTTGGGCAGCAAGGTGGGTACACAAAATACCCTTGCTTTATCTGCTTGTGGGATGGTAGGGCGAAGCAAGATCATTGGAATATGGTTAATTGGCCAACAAGACAAAATATTACTGTAGGAACAACAAATGTCATAAACGAACCATTGGTTGACCGTGAAAAAATCATTCTCCCACCGCCCCACATCAAGTTAGAACTAATGAAACAATTTGTTAAGGCTTTGAGTAAAGATGGCGAGTGCTTCAAATACATGTGTAGATCGTTTCCTAGGCTAAGTATGGAAAAGCTAAAAGCGGGTATTTTTGATGGCCCTCAAATTCGCAAACTTATAAGGACTTGGTGTAGCTTTGTTATGGTAGTTAAAAATTTCTTGGGTAATCACAAAGCGGACAATTACGAGGAATTAGTGCAACAGATGTTATTAAAGTTTAAAAACTTTGACTATTAAAGTACACTTTCTTCACAGCCACTTGGATAAATTTCCCGACAATCTTGGCAATTTCAGTGAGGAACAAGGGGAACGGTTCCACCAGGATATAAAGGAGATGGAGGTAAGGTATCAGGGCAGATGGGATCATCATATGATGGCAGACTATCGTTGGAGTCTCCAACGTGATGTTCCTGACGGTCCTCATAAAAGAAAATCCTACAAAAAGAGCTTCTTTCCTACGAATTAGATGTAATTTTTTAAATTAAATTATTTCTTTGCTGTTATACCTAATCAATAAATGAATTTTATTATTTTTTCGTTTCTCTTTTTTTGAAACCACTTTAATATTTTTTACTAAAAGTTGCTTATAAGGGCCATTGGTCTATTAAATTGATATTTTTCTCTATCTTATCATATTTTGATAATATATCTCTAAAATTAGAGCCAATTCCCCTAAATGGACTTCAAATTCGTGATCAGCACCACGAAATTACCTAGAAATCGCCCAAATATTGTTGATAATAAAATTAGTGTTGATGAGTGTAATCCAATTTTACTTAAATTTTTTTTTTTATGAAAAAGTATCTTATAAATGTAATAATAATTTAAAAAAATCAGTAAAACTTAATTAACCCTTAACTACTGTAGTGCGGTCACCGTGACCGATGCCTATTTGAACATCTCTAGTATTAAGCCCCTCCCTAGTTGTATAGTCTTGGGCGTCTCTGTATCTTCAAATTAGTATATTTTAAGAAGGCAGGTGCGGTAGTCGCGTGTTACTCGCTTTTGTTTTTAAATTACGTCGAGTTGAAATTTTGTTGCGGTCATAGTGACCTCAGCACAGCATTAGTGTAATTTATTATTGCTGTGTTTGTTACCCATATTTTTTTCATAATGAACAATTGTGATGTCGGACCTTCAAAAAAGCTTCGTTTTACGGATCCCGATTTTGAAGAAACTGCTTTAAAGTGGTTGGATGAGATAGAAACGGAAAATGCAATTGAAAGCGACGAAGATAGTGCCAGTGAAAGTGTCTACGTACCCAGTGAACATGACACTGATTCGGAGCAAGAAGGGGAAGATGAAGAGTTGGCAAGTTTAAATGAACGGGAGGATGCTGATGAGGAACTGGTAAATCAAACTACAAATCGTTCAAAAAATTTCTTTGGCAAAAACCGATTCAAGTGGTCATCTGAAAGTTTTGTATCTCGCAGTCGAACACAGAAGCATAATATTGTTTTACGTTTACCAACTTTACGAGGATCCGCTGGTCTATTGGGACAAGAAGCACAACCATCTGCTGTGTGGAGCTTGCTTATCCAAGATGATATGTTAAACATAATTTTAAATTGGACTAATCAGAAAATAAAGATACAAAGGGATAAGCTAAAAAATTCTTCTAGGGCAGAGCATCAAGATTTGGACATCGTTGAGTTACGAGCATTTATTGGACTGTTATTTTATACCGCAATATTTGTGTCAAATCACGAAAATTTATCACGAATATTTGCAACTGACGGCACTGGACGAGAAATATTTCGAAGCGTGATGAGTAAGCAGAGATTTGCATTTTTATTAGCGTGCTTACGCTTTGATAATTCTTTAGACCGAAATCTTAGAAAAAAAGAAGATCCTATAGCTCCAATATCTGAATTTTTTAAACAATTTATTAAAAATTGTCAGAATGCATATTCTTTGGGAGTTAACTGCTGCATTGATGAGATGTTGGTGTCTTTTCGGGGAAGATGCAGATTCAAGATGTACATGCCCAACAAGCCATGCAAATATGGCATTAAGATCGTATGCATGACAGATGCCCGTACCCAGTACTTTTTTAATGGATATATATATATATATATATATATATATATATATATATATACTGGCAAAGATTCAGATGGATTTGGTTTGGAAGAAAATTTAAGAAAATTTGCAAAACCCACACAGTCCGTATTAAGACTAGTAAAGCCAATAGAAATATCAAATCGAAACATAACCGCCGATAATTGGTTCACTTCCTTAGAGGTTGTCGAGCAGCTAGCGAATCGAGAGCTCACATATGTCGGAACAGTTAAGAAAAATAAAAAAGAAATACCCCCGGAGTTCCTGCCAAAAAGGAGCAGAAAGATTGGTGAGGAGGGAACATTATTTGGTTTTACTAAAGAAATTACTTTGGTTTCGCATGTCCCAAAACGAAATAAAGCAGTTATTCTCGTATCGTCTATGCACCATTCCAAATCATTTGACGATAATACGAAACTGCCGGAGATTATCACTTACTATAATTCCACAAAAGGCGGAGTAGATGCGGTTGACGAAAAGTGCGCCAAACATTCTACAAGCCGCCGCACAAGACGATGGCCTATGGTGGTATTTTTCAGAATCATGGACATAAGTGCAATAAATGCTCACATTATCCATCAGAGTATTAGGAATAGTAAAGCAGTTCAAAAAACTGATTTCATAAAAGAACTTGCCGATGAGCTAGTTAGGCCACATTTAGAAAGAAGATTAGCTAATCCAAGGATTCCTCGAGAGCTACGATCTACAATACGGAGGATTTTAAACATTCCTGAAGAACATCTAGGACAAGTCCCCATGGAGAAACTTGAAAAAAGAAAAACTTGCTACACTTGTCCTTCAAGAATAAAAAGAAAAACATTCCACTTGTGTAACACATGTACCAAGCCAATTTGTGGTGAATGTTCAACATATATCTGTATAAACTGCAGGTCTAATTTATAATTTTTTACCTAGTGTGATTTTTGTGAAAATTCCATTTTTTTTCCAATGTTTCTTATTTTTTTGTAAGTTTATACCTCTGTCTTAAGAAAAAGAAGGCTAGTTTGATTTTAGAATTATTAGTTTTTGTTTAATGGTTAATAATAAATAGAATGTTTAATTTTGTTAAAAAAGTAGTTGTTAACCAAGAAAATAAAATTTTGTCAAAAATATGCCCGGTTTTTAATTATATATATTTTATTTCCATCAAAAAATATTCCATTCATATTATTACAATAAAATAATATGAAAATATTTCAATTATATAATTTTTTATGGCAACTATATATTCCGGTCACCATGACCGCACCACACACGTACCGTCATTAAACTTGTACCACAGTAGTTAAGGGTTAAACAACTATTCTTATTGGTTCTATTTATATACATATATGAAAAAAAATGAGTATAAAAAATTACTAAAAACATGAACAAAATTTTAATAGTCTTCATTTGTAATGCACCCTGCACATGTCAAAACGGCACGAAGATCGTATGTCGTTCGACTTCCCAAAACTGGGAGAACCGGGCGGCATAGACGACCCACTGAGAAAAGGCCTCAGTGGAACAGGGATGCGGAAATACCTGCGACTCCTCAATCAAGGAATATCCCCTGAAGAGGACAGGAAGCAGGCAATTCGCGCCCAACACCCCCGAAGGAACCACCAACGGGGACGGTAAAGCTGAAAATAGGTCCGGATCATATCACTCCTCCACCAAAAACCAAAAACAGCTGCAACGGTAAGCAGCAGCTGTTAAAACAGAGAAGGTTTTCAGGGTGGGAATAATGCCAAAGGATTATTCTGGGGTCTTCCTGAAAGCAGAGCAGCTCTCCAACCTGGAAGACAGTCTGGCGGAAGAGCTGTGCTAGAGCAAGGAAAAGGGAATCCACTTCTCAGGTATTCATTTTCGTTGTGGAATGGTACTGGTGGGCTGTGGGTCCCAATAATCGGCAGACTGGCTCAGTAGGTCAGCGCCGAAATTAAACTCTTGGGAAGAACACGAATTGGTAGCTCGAAGTGGAGACAACATCTCAAAGCCGGTCACCATAACGATGCTCTTCACAAGAAGCCACGACATGAAATTGGAGATCCTCCAACTTGTCGAGGTTCAGAACTCCAACCTCACTACTTGGGCTTGGAAGATCCTGAACTCTAAAAAGGAGGGACAGGGAACTATCCTTACGATTGAGATCAATCACCAATCTGGGGAGGCTCTGAAGGCAGGAGGTTACGCGCTAAATTTCCGTTTTGGGCGTATTCCTGTCTCGGGGCTAGGAAAACAAAAGAACCCCGCGGAGGATCCAAAGGATATGGAGATACCCTCCACATCCGGAACCTCTGGAAAAAGGGAAAAAGACGAAAGATTGACCTTGGGTCACTCCGAGATCTCCTCCGGCTCTGCTGGAGTGACTAGGGATGCGGAGATAGCCTCTGCATCCCGGGAAACTGGGCGGAGCAGCCTGGAGGTCAAGGGTCAGAGTTGAGATCAAGAAACCTGCTCGAACTCCGAGAGGAAGATAATGCCATGGTGGTCGACTACAGGCTAATCATAAGAAATAACATAAAATATATATGTGTTTCAGAATACGTGTCACGGGACCTTGTTCCAATCATGGTTCACCTCAACATTGGAGGTATCGATCGAGACATCGTCATATGGTGCGTTCTTTTTTACTGAGATCTAAGATCACTTCAGTTAAGGTGATCTGAGATAAAGTGATGTGAGTAAGCACCAAAAAGAAGCGAGCGATCTGTCGATTCGTATCGGCATCTAATAATGTTAATTAATGTATCCATAATTTGTAACAAAAGAAAAATAGATTATGTGTGTTTATTGTTTATATGTCAATGGTTAAAACCTTAGATTACCTTGGTTAAAACTACAAATAAATCAAATATTTCTTCATCCCCTTCACTTTATTTCCGACTCAATTCCAACTGATACCCCCTTACAACACATTCAGCAACGGTGAAGGGGGAGGAAAAATCTCAGCTCACTTAAAGTGAGTAAAACAAAAAGAACGCTCACAATACTGATGTGAGCTGAGATTAACTGAGATCTCAGTCAAAAGAACGCACCTATTACCTCTGCCTTCTTCGCTGGAGACGGGCCGATGACACCGCCAGAAGAAGTACAAGAGCTAATGAGACACTGCAGTAGCAGACGGCTGCCAATCATAACTGGTCGTGATGCCAACGCACAAAATACCGTGTGGGGAAGTACTAACAACAACGTCAAAGGTGAGTGTTTATTAGAATATCTCTTACCAAAAAACCTTAAACGTGGGGATAACCCCCACTTTTATCACGAGAGCAAGAGAAGAGGTTCTGGACGTAATAATTGTTAATGATGCTGCTAGGAAAAATGTAAAAGATTGGAGGATGATGAGCGAGCCATCGCTTTCCGACCATAGGATCATCGAATTTATGATAGATGGAAATACTACCTCGATTCCTACAATCCGAAATCCTACAAAGACTGATTGGTCTCTTTACAAGACCAATCTGAAGGACAATTTGGAACACGTCGAAGTGAATGGGGTAAATCACCCGCACTACGACCTGGAGTCGAACGGATCAGTGAGTCAATAATGGAAGCTTTTCATTCCAATTGCCCACTGTCAAAAGCTCGTTGTCCTTGGTGGAATTAGAACCTGTCAAACCTCAGAAAATAGGTCCGTCGGCTTTCATATAGCTAAACGTGACTGTAATTGACAGGGGTTCACTGAGAAGCTTACTCAGTACAATAAAGAGATTAAGAAAGCCAAAAGGCTTAATTTTCGGGCCTTTTGCGAAAAGATCACTTCCACTCACACAGCGGCCAGACTACAAAAGGTCATGGCAAATGTCACTGAAATATTATTTCTTAAATAATTTTTTATTATTTTTAATTTGCTAAATGACCTTTCAGCTGATTCAGAAGTGACAGGAATTGTAAAGAATAATAACATTGCTGTAAATACTTCCGTTAGGTCGCATTCTAGCACTCCATAGTTGCTCATTATTACCTTATATAATTGGTGAACAGTTCATGCTTGAGTTAGTTGAGGTAAAACTAGGTGGTAAATATTAATAAATTGAAGTGAAAAACTAGGGCCTATTATATCTGAATATTTTCTTTGGAATTCGTCACACTTTTGTAATAAAGTTGCTTCATCAGCATGTAATAAAAATGTTGGTGTTAGAAAATCGAATTTATGACAGACTGCACTCATACCAATAAAACGTGTTTCTAATGGAGATATTACTGTATCTAGTATATTATTGAAAATCTTAATTTTAAATATTTTTTCTCGGTTTGGAAATCGGTGATCAGCAGCTAATTCATCAAAATGTTTTTTAACTTTCCTTTGCATTTTTTCTTGAAAATGGGGATCAATACAATATTTTCTTGCATTTTCGCTGGCTTTGCACTTGAATAATTCGAAATCATTTCTATAAATTTGCAACTTTGCTTTGGTCTCTGCGAAAACTTTACTCGCCTCGCCCAAATTGATGTCGCATTTTTTTTAAGTTTTGGATGCATAATTGATGCGTTCAATACACTGTGCATGAATTCGCAAAGCAACACGAACTCGAAATTTAGCATTTTTGTTTTAATAGTTTCTGCTTCACTACGCTCATCTTTAATATGACTTTTTAGAACTATTTCTGATAATGCTTTGATAATATCAAAATAACGAAGTTTTATTGCAGATATCGTATTGACTGGACCATCTAGTCGGATTTAGTTTTTTTAGAGTGGTGTCCGATTCGCCAGTGAATTTTGACAGTAGATCCCAACGTTTGATGCTGTTTCCGAAAAAGTTATACAAATTTTGCAACGTTGCGAAAAAATTCTGTATTTCCACACAACTGCTAACGGCATCATTTATCACCAAATTTAAATTATGAGTGGCACAATGTACGTACTCTGCGTTAGGCTGGATATCCTTAATATGTTTTTGTACACCATTATACACACCACTCATCACACTGGCTCCATCATAGCCTCGCCCACACATTTTTTTAAATCAATATTTTTGTCGATAAATAATGTTGTCACTTGGTTGACTAAATCTACTGCGCCATGTTTGTAGGCTGCATAAAAGCCTAGAAACACTTCTTTTACTTCTATATCAATTGGCTGTCCATTTTCCGATCTGGTTATTACTGCATACCTCACAACAATGCTTAGCTGATCTACCTTCGATATGTCCTGTCTCGTATCCATTATGATGGCAAAAACGGTGACGCTCTAATTTGTTCTAGTACATGGGTTTCGAGTTTGGGCCCCAAGCTCTCAATCATTTCATTTTGGGTTGTTGCACTCAGATATCTTGTAGATCCTAAAAACATAAAAAAACACAATTTCAAAAAAGTCCTGATATTAAACAGTTAATAATTATAAACAAAATAAAACAATAAAAAAACTTAGAAATAATTATTATTACCTTTGGGCATATCCAAAACTTGCTGCAAAATGTGATCATATCAGGCGACAAGCTCTACAAAGGACAGCAAATGTCCGTGGTTTCCTTCCTGACTTAAGTCTTCTTGATGTTCTCTCAAAGCCAAAGAACTCTTTGCCAGGGTAAGTATGATATCGAATAACCTTTGAAGAACCATTTTCCAAAATGATGCTTCTTTGCGAATTTCATTTTCAAGTTCCTTGTCGATAGTATTAGTATCGTTTTTTTTCCAAAATTCACACACAGCACATGCTTCCGAATGGCCACTCGAACAACCGTGTTGTTTAATTCTTTCTGATAAATGCTTCCAATCTCGAAATTCCGTACACCAAACATTATTCCTTTGTGAAACAAATAACCAACAGGGTTGACAATAGGCAGCGTCTAGTATTTTGGAATAACACAACCAAAAACGATTAACTGGCCCATATTTAGAACACGAAACGTAGTACGATTTTGAAAAACACCTATTGTTCTGGTTGATGTCTGTTGGAAAAGGTCCTGAAGGTTGTAAAGGCCCCATATCAAGAATTTGACGTTTTTCTTTATCACTTAATATTTTGTTCGTCAAGTTTCCCAAGTCATAAGAAGATTTGTCGTACACATTTTCGAAAAATGTAGAGGTCTGTGGTTCCTCCAAACCCGCTCTTATGTGTGTCATGCAAACATCATCCACGTTCACATGATCGGCGGCGGAGATATCTCCAACTGCAATAATTGTCGAATCTTCTTCAGTAGGCTTCTCAACCAACACTGCAGTTACCACATTATTTGAGTCACTATCAATAGAAATATTTTGGCCAGATGTACTTGCAGAAGGCTGACTAAAAAACTTGTCAATTTTTGTTTACTATCTTCTCTTTCTTGGCGTTGTTTGCGTTTAAATGCACCACTGGGTTTCTTCTTTTTATCCATAATTTTAGTTTTCTTATTTATTGAAACAATACAATATTAGATTGTGCTCGAGGTAGGTACTCAACTCACTGTAGTCAATGTTCACTGACGAAGTTAAAAGTAAAATAAAAGGAAAGAGAAACACAATGATACGCTACAAGCTACAAGTGTTGTTGGGGAAAAATTATCACCGTTAGTGTTACCACTGTTGCCAGTTTAGCCGAAATCTATGGATTTGACACGAATTATTGACTTAACGGACATCAATATGAGTGGTAAAATCAAATAAAGTTGAACAACTATATTCTATATTGACCAATACAAAAAAGTTTATTGACATTAGCTTACTTACTCCTGATACAGCATTAATTTTTTAACCATTCTCGAAAAAAAATCTTTCGAATTCACAATAAAACGCACATCGATGAATAATAAAACGCACATATTACTATCCGTCAAGTTGACAACACTGCCAACCTACAGAAAGAATTTAGGGGAATTCCCTAGGCATAACTTTTGAAGTTCTCTCAGCTGAGTTTTCATGATTAAAGTGGGGCTGCAACCTGTCATCTGGTAAGGATTCGAGGGCCCCCTGAGCTTGAGGGCACCGGGGCACTGCCCCGCCTAGCCCATAGGCAGTTACGCCACTGCGGCCAATACACTTGACAGGAAAGGAGCACAAACGCCCTTTATTGGCACGGAGCCTTTCTGTGGTGAAGGAAAATGCTTCTATAAGAAATAGTTTCGGAAGAAAGAGGAAAGAGAAGCACTCTGACGGTGCCTTCCCGGGCTGGAACATTCCAAAAAGTTCCAGCGGAACTTTGACACTGCTAGATCAAAAAAATATTTGGATCTCAGTAAAAATAAGCTCCACCCGGGCGTTCTTACCGGACATTGCCGCCTTAGGAAGCACCTAATTGAGTTTAGGTCTAGGAGAAATTGACGAGTGTAAATTCTGTGGGGAGGAGGATGAAACTCCGTATCACCTAGTTCTAGAATGCCTCGCCATTGCAAGAAACTTGTAAGAGTGAAGATCTAACCTCGTTGAAGCCGTCCCAAATACTAGAGTTCATTACAACCCTGGAACTGGAAGGTGAGCTATAGTAGTAGGGAGAACAGCTCTGATAGGGGGGGCACAATAAACGTTAGGTTCCAGTGCATTGTAACCCCGTTAAAAAATTTAATCTAAAATAAGGTAAAAGAAAAGTCCATCAAACAATTTAATAACAGACACCAGTCCAGAAAATTATCTGACCTAGAGGTAGGAGATTATATTTGGGTAATTTACGTTAAGATACTCAAAATGTTGGAAGAACCTCGTTCGTACCTAATTGAATCAAACTCTGGAATTTATTGAAGAAACAGGTGGCGCCTGATGGACCTTATTATCCTCAGCAATAGTTTACCCCGGCATATACTTCACCCGATAATTACCAACCTCTAAATTGTAATAATAATAGTTCAAATTCAACAGAAACGGATAAAGAGTGTAAACGGAATATTTCTAGAGCGCCTGTAGGTGAATCTCTTGATGATCTGGATCTAGTTTCACTTCCCCTAATAAGATTGTTTCCCCTAAAATGAATGTTAACTTGATTGACACTGTTTCCCCTAAACCGTCTATAGAAAACTCAAATGTTAGACCTAGATGTGAAATTAAAAAACCTAAGTATTTAGATGATAATGAATGGTTGTAAATTTAATTAGGTCTAAGAAAGGGAGATGTTATGTCAGGTACTTTGGCTATGGCAATCCTGTAACGTCTGTCGGATGGTGGACCTGAGTAAAGTGAGCTGGGGATCTTGACAGTAGGTAGAGACGTAACGATTAGACTGACGGTTGAACGTGAATATTAATAACCATCTGTAAACTAGCGTAAGCAAAAGTTTTGTGATAAATAAAGTAAGGTAATTGGGGGGAAGACGCGTAACATTTTTTTAAAAATAAAAAAAAAATAATTAACTTTATTCAAAACTTACAAAAACTGTGTATTCTATTACAAATACAGTAAACAAATGATTAAACACAAAAAAGTTTTATTTTCTTAAAAATAAACGAAAAAGTTGGATAAACATTGACAGCTGTCATTTCGGCAACTTACCCCAACTACGGGGTAAGATGCCGACAGACTTGGGGTGAGATGACAAATTTGGGGGTGTGATGCCATAGACAGAAAACATTGTATGGCCATCATACTCCAGCTAAAGTGCCATCTTACACCAAGTCTAAAGTTTTGAATGTTTTATTTAGTGACTTTTGCGCAGGGATCGCACATATTCGGCTCCGAAGCACAGGTTTCGTGTAGCCACTTGTTGCATACCACACAGCAAATCCAGTCAACTTTGGGACCCGTTTTGTCAAAGTAAAAGCCATCGCAAATTGCACAGAAGTCGTCCTTGTCACTGTCAGGTTCATCAGAGCTATGGTCCGAGACAATATTTTCATCTCCACTGACTTCTTCACTACTGCTATCGTGTGCTACATTCTTCTTTTTTTGTTACCTTTTTTACGAAGTTTCTTCTCTAACTTAGCTGCCTTCCCTTGTTGCTTCTTTTGTTTTTCTTCAATTTTTTTGCGTTTCTTTTGGCGGTAGTCAGGAGAAGTAAGGACTTCTGCATGTTGTTTTCTGACGTTTGGCCTACTAGGACCAGCTACGGATGGAATTGGTGCAATATCATAAAAATTTACTACAGCTACGTCGCCGCTATGTTCGTCAGAGTTTTCTGCATCGACATGTTCCACTTCTTCCTGTGAATTTTCATATTGGTGCTCAGCTAAAGCATATGCATGGTCGGGAATTGCATATTTGGAGCATGGATAAATTCCACAAGCCCGAAATCCAGAAACACCATTCTGAACCGTTGCGGCTTGAGACCACGCTTGGTTTAATAGTTCCCCAAACTAATACCTGTAAAGCACAAGAAACAAAGAAATCTCTTTCAAACTTATTTACTTAAATCAAATTACCTAGTTATTCGACGCCCTGGATGATTTCTTATCCACTGATTACAAGTGCTATTCCAGAAGGTCTTTAATGGTTTAAAAAATGAACGGTCGAGAGGCTGAAGCCAGTGAGTCATAGGACTTGGTAAGCAAACCACATGAATTTCATTTTCAGCCAAAAAGTCCAAAAGTTCCACGTCATTACAATGGGAAGCATGACCATCTAATATTAGTACTGCAGGCCCTGGTCCCTTACGAGGCAAAAAATGGTCTTTAGTCCATGATGAGAAGATACTGGTTTTCACATAGGCGGACTCTGTAGACATCACTACTACCGATCCAGGAGGCATGTTATCTTCAAACTCCTTTTCTTTGTTTTTGCCTTTAAATATTACGTAGGGAGGCAAAAAGCTACCTTCTGCATTACAGCAAGCGATGACGCTAACTGTTTCTCCTTTTTCTGAGCTTGTGACCGACTGAACATCTCTAGCTCCTTTTGTGGCTACGACTTTGGTAGGTTTATTGCATAATTGCAAGCCAGTCTCGTCCATACTGAAAATGTTTGCCGGTTTATCAAACAAATTGAGCGTCGTAAATGTATCGTTCAACATTTGGAAGTATGGATCTACTTCTGCGGCAGACATACCAAGTGAACGAGCAATTGAACGACCTTGAGCTACTCTCATAGTTAGAGTTGGATGTCGTTTTAAAAAAAGTTTAAACCAATCGTAGCCTGCTAATTCTTTTTCTTGGTTAAATCTACATTTTAACCCATTCTTTTGCGAAAAGGTAAAAGCAAGGTGTCTTACGTCTCTTGAAGTTGGAGCATAGCCAATTTTTTCTAACCGTTTTATATAAGACACCAGTTTAAGTTCATTTTCAATACCTAAGGACGTGGTTGGCCCAAGACTGCCCTTTTCAAGATTGTTATTCTTTACACGTCTCATCAAGGTTCGTAGAGGGATTCTATATTCTTTAGCAATCGCATTTGCACTCAGGGTTGGCTGCTGACGTAAAGCATTTGCAGCTGCTCTAAGGTCTTCTTCAGTCCATTCGCCTCTAGTTGATTTTCTGACGTACGTTCGTGGAATTTTACCCAAAACAAACAAGACAAATTAAGAAACTATTCAATTAGACGTACTGAAAGGAAACCACTAACCAAAATAGACGCAAACCTGAGAAAAAACAAGAGTTACAAAGTTTACAGTGCAATTAAGATAAGGCATCTTACCCCACACGGATCTTGGCGTGTTACCCCAACCCTTAGGTAAAAGATGCCAAACCCACAAATCAAAATAACAAAACCCTTTTTCTCATTCAAAATAGGACAGGAGTATTGTAATGAATGCCAAAACCCTACATAAATTATATTAGCACAAACAAAAAACATTTAACACTGTATATCACATAATTAATTTCAATCGTAAAAAACTTACCTGCATAAAAAAACACAACATCACCTCAAGGAACAGTTGCATGCACTTAAGCGCTTCGAAAACTATGATGTTCTCTAATAATAAACACAATAACAACGTAGCCGTGTATGTGACGCGATCTATTGAGTATTGTCCAAAATACTTAGATTATGCATCTTCCCCCCAATTACCTTATATAAATAGTAGACAACCCAAAATGTGTATTATTACAGAACCCGCTAACATAACAGAAGGCATTTGAAAGTTATATGCATACAAGTTTTTTGAGGCAGGATTTGTGACTCAATATGGAGTGAATCACATAGGATGAAATTAGGTACCTGGCTTGCTATTTTTTATTTACAATCAGCTAAATTATTGTTTGTTTCTTTTTCCAGGTAAAACATTCACAAAGGATGAACGAAACCGATTTAAAAGTGTTGGTGCTTGTGAACACCGATGGAAGTGTTGAAACTGCCCATTTAACCTGTATTATAAAAATTATTAGAATACGTCTTAAAATGTTTTAAACAAGCGTTGTAAAATGTACTCTACAGCTGTGTATGATGTTGACATTTAAGTGATAGTTTGCTTGAGTGCCCTATATTATACATTAAACAAAACAATACTAGGACATAAATAATTACAAGTAGAAGTAAAAAAGAAAATTCACAATACTGTCACGAATATGCCAATGTCAGAACTGTTCAGCCTTGTATTTATTCTATGAGTGATTCGTGTGTGTTCTTATTTTATCAGTTTTCTGTCATATTTCTCATACTGAAGTTTGGTTGTAAGTTAACTGAGATTAGATTTATAAAATTCTAGAACTGTCACGATTTTTCTATGGACCTCTCTAGATGCGCAATTGTAAACGTTCTCGAGTTTTCTAGATTACTTTTTAGAATATAAATAGGCCAGACAGCCCCGGTAGTTAGTTAGTTGTTAACCAGAGTTTGTATTCGAGTAAATAAATAGGTGTGAAGAAAAACCAGTAGTGAGTTTGTAACAATGTAGTGATCCCTTAAAAGACATTAAAAGACAAAAGGACACTAACCTAGAAATAATAATAATATTTAGTTTAATATTAATTATAGTATCTAAGGAGCATCGGCCGGCCATAGTCAATGTCATTTACCAAGGAAAGATTGTTTTTGTTATTTTATAAACAGACATGTATAGTTTACAGACCGAGGTCGGATGTGTAGAAAAACACAACTATGTTTCCTATATAATGGGTGTGAACGAACCAGGATGGTAATATGATTGTTATTAATACTTTGAATAAGTCGTTTTGATATTTATAGTAGTGTAATTTTAAATGTATTAAACTTGAACCCAGTGATTTTATAAATGTGTTATTGTTTATTCTGTTCCCGAACACAGGTTGCTAGGTAAGTGGTTTCCCCCATAATAATATGCCTTTATGGTAAACGTCGAGTATACGAGGGACCCTTACTAAGTAACCACCACAACAATACCAATAATAACACAAGTTAGCGAAAATTGGATACTAAACAAGAAACGCAATAGAAATGAGACATATTAGGAAAATAGGAGGCAAAACTAAATGGTACAGACTGTATTGGACCAGGGAAGGTCGCAATACTTTTACAAAGGGGGAAGTGGTGTAATAAACGCGAATACCAAATAGAAAAATTTAAATTAGTAACTTTCAGAACACACGGTAAAACATATTTTATTTCAAATATAATTAAAAAGTGGAATGCGACCCACTTTTTGTTTAGAAAAATGATACAAAACCATAACAGCTTTGAAACAAATAAAACATTTTACTAGGTGAAAATTAAATAATTGTTTTGTATACAACTAGTTAATAACGAAAAATCGAGGCCGCTTCAAAACAAAAAATGGATTTTTGCAATTCAACTAAAAAACCCAAACCTAATTCGGGGGGATAGTAAAAACCAGGTACAGAGCAGTCAGAGCGACAGACAGTGTCGGGGCGACAAACGCGAAGGGAAAAATCCTTTCCCTGTCACGGTAACGGGTATCAGTTTTCTTTGTGTTAGCGGCTTCAGAGGAAGAAGTTTTTCTCCGTTGTGTCAGGGTGTAAAAGGGATACTTATATCCTTGACGGTGAACACTGTCCCCCGTCGGTGACACAAAACGGGAAAACTCGCCCTCTACTCGAAGTTCAACATAGCTCGATACCGGTTACTAGCGTTACCCGCGGTTTCTAGAAAGATAGTGAAAGCAGGCAGTAATTCGAAGACTAGAGAAAGGGAGTTTTTCCACGCGGTAAGTTTTTAAACAAGTTGAGATTTAAGTTTTTTCTTGAGGGGAAATTCATTCGTTTTATTATAGTACGCTGGTTCTAAACTTGGTATCTATAACGTAACTATATATATAAGTAGAAGCTATAACAGTAGATTTATTTTATTATTTATTCTTTCACGGGGATTTGACAAGTTGGCAGGTTTCAATTAGGTACTGCAGGTCCAGGCTCACAATTTGGGCACCGCTCGCTATATAAGATATGAGTTTATCGTGTGTGATGTCAGAGTAAGGTTTTCTCCAAAATTGTAGGAACATTTCACTTTCTTTAGGGTGCATATAACCGACATGAGTTGGGCACTATTTATTTGATTATTGTTTTACGCCACATAATTCGCTTCCACCTCGTAGATGGAAAATAAACAGAGGGTTAAACCGAGATTTATTTGTACCGAGTAACACGGGCCTGGAGCGTATGATCTTGTCTCCTTGAAGTCCCATTTCCAGTGAAATTTCGCTACGATAAATAAAAGCTAATTAATTCAGACGTGGTTAGGTAACTTCATTCATATTAAGTAAAATAAATAAACATTGTAGGTTATTCAAAGACCTGAAAATTTGCCACCCGGCACTTACGCACTGAACGGGATTGTCGATAAACATTTATTACTCATAGATCAGCAGAATTCCTTTTTAACGACTCTGATTTCACTTTCTGTTTATACAGGGGGCAATGACTCGAAACCACAGTCGTTTTGTATAGTATTTGTTTTAAGAGCAAAATAAGTGTTTCTCGCAATGAGGCAGTGTAACTTAGAAATAAGGGTTAAATCATACGCCCCTCGCACACGTTAAACATATTAAATGATAAATGGGTAAAAATTTTTATTCTATTTCATGGTGAGGGATATTATATTTATTTGTTGTTGGTCATATGTTATACAACGAAAGATTTAGTACGTACGATTATAAATAAGTGTATAGTTACTTTGATAGTGGGGAAATTTAATAATTTGTCTTGATATTGGGATTTTATTTTATATATATATATATATATATATATATATATATATATATATAAGATCTACGAATAGTGCGTGACATATGAACAATAAACAACGAATAGATTGGTGGGTATTGCACGCAAATAGAAGAACGGGCTACTGAAAAGAGTGGTAACCGCAGACATGCATGTTTCTGGCTCATTAGCTGTCATCGGTACGGTACAACCAAGAAAAGATGTGAATAAAGTAATATTACTGACACAAATGTTGTGTTTGACTATCCTGCTGAATTCTGTTATATTTTCTCATGTTTCATTCAACACCTTTGCTACCATGTTTTACATCTTTTCTTGGTTGTACCGTACCGATGACAGCTAATGAGCCAGAAACATGCATGTCTGCGGTTACCACTCTTTTCAGTAGCCCCTTCTTCTATTTGCGTGCAATACCCACCAATCTATTCGTTGTTTATTGTTCATATGTCACGCACTATTCGTAGATCTTGTTGTTATTTCATTAATCTGGGTCGGAAGTTTCAGACGGGAGTGTTATATGCACCTCCGTGTCTGTTGGTTGTTGTCTCGAATATTCGAGATCTTCTAATATTACTGACACAAATGTTGTATTTGACTATCCTGCTGAATTCTGTTATATTTTCTCATGTTTCATTCAACACCTTTGCTCCCATGTTTTACATCTTTTCTTGGTTGTACCGTACCGATGACAGCTAATGAGCCAGAAACATGCATGTCTGCGGTTACCACTCTTTTCAGTAGCCCCTTCTTCTATTTGCGTGCAATACTCACCAATCTATTCGTTGTTTATTATATATATATATATATATATATATACAGAGAAAGTTTTATTATATTTTTTTATACAACGTTGTGGTTTCCCCATACTTTATTTATAATCCTACCCCAAGTTTTCCATAGAGTGTGTATACATAGTGGATTCGAGGACGAACTGAGAGAACAATCCTGTCCTGGCGAAGGAAATCAAACCGTTTTAAGACCAGCCTAAATAGGACTGGATTTGCCTTACGCGCTCGGCTGCATATATTTAAGAAAATAATTGGTGACCCAAGGTCAAGATTCATTACAGTGGTGACAGCATTTGTTAGAAAAGTGATGAAATAAGAAAGAACATTTGCTTAGAACCAATACTAGCAAAGGTAAAAGAGAAACAAATGAATTTGATTGATCACGTGGTGAATAATGGAGATGGGAAAGTCGATAAAAAGAAGAAGGGGAAGACCAAGAAGGATTAAGTTGAGGAATATGGAAGGAAAAGAGGAAAATCCGTGAGGGAGATGAAAGAAATAGCAGAGTCGAAAAAATGAACTGTCTTAAATTTGAAAAGTCTATTATTACAGTTTTTTATTAAAATTCTTGATTCAATGTTTTACATAGTTTAAAACAAAATGTATTATCTGTATGTATTTATTAACATGAACTTAGCTACATTTAAAAGAAGATACTGCGAACGTTTAATAGGTGGCGCTTTTTATTCTATAATTTCGATTAAAAGATCGGTTATTTTAGATCATACTGTGTACAGTGTGTAGTGGCTTTAAAATTTGAAGTAATTGTAAATTTTTGATAAAATACATACAACCTTATTAAAAAATAACAAATATATTTACCTTATGTATCTAATAAAACATGTACATGCTTAATTAAAAACGAATGCTTGAGTTATTACAAGTAATAACTGAATGCAAACTTGAAGCGAATGCTCTCTGGACGACAAAAGATATTTACGGCTTATATGACGCCTGCACGGATGAACATAAAACAAAGACGTCTCATGGATGTCAGTTCAAATAATCAGCTACAACGCCCTTAAGTATCTTTATAAAAACTTTATTGACAATTATATAATAATGTGTAACATGAATACAAAACAAAAAGGAGATTCAATTCATCAGATGAAACGGTAAACGGATGTCTTTTCTTCCACCTAACATCAGTAAAGTTAGTACACAGCAAAAGCTGATAAACATAATGTAATAAGTGTATTTATTACAACTAAATAATAGACTGAAAAAAAAACAAGAAAAATCATATATACAATCCTGGAATGTAAATAAATGAAAAATTTATTTTTAGATGTATTAATTGAATGGGAAAAATGTATATCAACAGCACATAAATTATTACAGTTAGTAGCAATTGAATAGCTGAAGATCGTGCGATTAAGCAATCACGAAATAAGTATGCCACTAAAACGAATATTCGAATTTGATGTACAATTTTCCCTTCTAAGTATGCTAGTGTATAAACCAAAAAAGTAAATTATTTATTAGAGATTAAATCATCATCAAGCTTTTTTATTATTAAAAAAGGTTCTTTATTTGATATTTTAGTTCCCTTATACAATGATATTGGAAAAAATACATGTCAAATGTGGGCCGATGTTCTGTCTATGGCTCCTTGCCGGAGCATCATTCGTAGATTCTCACTGTTTATAATAACTTTGTCCCGTGATTGGTTTGTGATTCCTAGCATATTTCGGCTGTGTATTCCCTGAAAAGTAGCTAAAAAACAGGGTTTCAAAAATGATCTGGGTTTTTAGTTTTCGAGAAGGCAACATGACTGACGTTGATTTTACTTAAATTTATTTGTTTAGATTGATTTAGGTTGTGTGACAATATAAGTTTGGAGTTAATCAACCTAGTTATGTAATTAGAGTGCCATGCAGAAACCTACACCCACTATCTCGGATCTCTCCTGCGCGATTTGCGTCTTTGAGATCTTGTGGCACACAGTAATTATAAAAATTTGAAGAAATTGTCTATTTTAGAATAAAATTTCCTGTTTGTTAAATAGGAGTTTAAAATCTTTATTAAGCCATACGGAGTCAAAGGCCTTCTGTATATCCAATGTGACCATGATGGCTTTGTTTTTTTTTATGAAAACCATCCCTAATTATTTGCACAACTGTGTTGTGGCCGCTTCTGAATCCGTATTGCTCTGAGGGTATAATGTTTTATTTCTCAACAAATTGTCTTAAACTAAATAATATTATTTTGTCAATCACCTTTGCTATATTGTTTAACCCGTAACCAGAGACGCGGGTTCATTTTGACTCCTCGTTCATTGCGATTGCGCTATTTCTAGCCACTCCCACTATCTACCGCGCTTAGCGGTTCGGTACCTTTCCATCTTCCAGTATTAGGCTTGTAGCCAAAGAGTGTAGTTTGTGTTGAGCGTTTTTGAGTTGTAATTAAATTTCAAATTTTCGACGGGGTCAAAAAGACGTCAGGTCAGTATTTACGTTATTTATTTTATTTTACCGCTGCATTATTTTCTTGTTTTTTTTTTAAAAATTAGAAATGAATTTCGACGATCAACGTGGCCCTTCCAAGAGGGTAAAGTGTGGCGACAAGAACTACGAAGAAACATAACTAAACTGGGCTAATGAGATACTTTCTAGTGACAGTGACGCAGATTCCGACGCTGAATATATTCCAAGTGACCATGAGAGCGAATCGGAAATCGAATTGGACGAAGATATGGAAAGAGAAGAACTTACAAATAAAGAAAACCAAAGTGAAAACTCAGAGACACACACTGAATCCAATTATTTCTATAGGCGAAACCGTTTCAAATGGGCCAAACATTATCCATATAATAAGAGCACACTCAGGTGGGTCGATCTTGATGGATCCCCCACTCCGTGGTGGTGCCATGAGATTGACCAGCTCAGGGGGACGGCGAGGAAATCCTTTAATAAGGCTAAAAGAACCAGACTCAATGAGGATTGGAACTTATACAAGTCTCACCTCAAGGAGTATAAAAACGTCATTAGACAAAAACAAAGAGAAGCATGGAGAATCTATTGCGAGGAAATCGAGGATTTCCCCCAAGCAGCTAGACTCCAAAAAGCTCTCTCAAAAGATCCCCACCGTCATATCGGTATACTAACCAGAGAGGATGGCACAAAAACTGCCAACCTAAAGGAAAGCCTTCAACTCACTTCCCGGCCACCAAAATCACAAATTCGGTAGCCTGGGAGGATGAGGAGAATCATCACCCGACGAAAGACGACTGGCGTATATCACGTCAGATCGTCGACTCGGACAAACTGAGGTGGGCCGTCTCGGGCTTCTCCCCCTTTAAATCCCCGGGAACAGACGGCATTTATCCAGCCCTACTTCAGTGGGGCCTGGATGACCTAATGCCGCACCTGGTAGGAATCCTCAGATCCTCACTGGCACTGAGGTATATTCCAAAAGGTTGGAGAGAAGTCAAAGTCGTGTTCATACCAAAACCAGGAAGAATGGACCATTCCATCCCAAAAACATATTGACCCATTAGCCTCACATCGTTTTCATTGAAGACTTTGGAGAGGCTGTGCGAACGATACATAAGAGATGTGGTGATAACACGAAATCCACTGCATCCAAATCAACATGCATACACTCCAGGGAAATCCACCGATTCGGCTCTTCATCTCGTAGCGGCCGCATCGAGAGATCGTTGGAAAATAAGGAGTCCACCCTGGGTGTATTCATAGACATAGAAGGAGCATTTGATAGTACCACTTTTCCTAAAATAACAAATGCACTTTCCAACAAAAATATCCCCCAAACTATAAATGGCTGGATATATAACATGCTCTCAAAAAGAGCGATAAAAATCAGTGTGGATGATGTAACCATCAGAGGCTTGGTTGTAAAAGGTTGTCCACAGGGAGGGGTGCTGTCGCCACTACTGTGGAACATGGTCTTAGACCTTGGTCAGCCACCTCAATGAAAGCAACTTCTACACAATAGCATACGCAGATGACCTAGTGATACTGCTAACAGGAAGATTCGAGGAGACACTCTGCTCTTTAATGCAAGAGGCCCTCAATATCATAGAACAATGGTGCAGGGACCATTCGCTGTCAATAAATCCAAAAAAGACGGATGGTTCTTTTCACGAAAAAAAGGAAGCTTGCAAAACATCAAGCCCCAAAGCTCCTAGATACCAAACTTAATTTCTCTTCAGAGGTGAAATATTTAGGAGTCACCTTTGACAGTAAGTTAACGTGGAACTCTCACTTAGAAAACAGAGTTAAAAAAGCATATATTTGTTATGAGCTGTGTCGTAGAACCATCGGCCGCACCTGGGGAATGTCACCTAGAGTTGCTGCCTGGATCTACACTGCCATCATCAGACCTATGCTAACGTACGGCGCGATTGCCTGGGGAGCTAAAGCAAACCAGCTGACAGTCGTCCGTAAACTGGATCAAATCCAAAGAACAGCATGCCTCAACACTACAGGAGGCATGAGAACCACACCAACAAGAGCTATGGAGGTAATCCTCGGTCTCACTCCCCTTGACATATACATCAAGGAGGTTGTTTTGATGACCATGACACGTCTACGCTCTACCGGTATACAACCTGATGTAGGATCCGGTAAACTGAGACGTAACTTGTGGCATGAGGCCCTCAGGGAGGTCCCACTGCTGCAGGCCAATACGGACTCGATTCCACCGCGATATGCCTTCCACAGGCCCTACAAGGTAATCTTTAAAAACAACGAACAAGACCCAACGGAAGAAGACGCAATCCGCATCTTCACAGATGGGTCTAAATCTAATGTGGGTTCAGGATGTGGAATTTTCTCCAGACCCCTGAATCTAAACATAAAATGGGCAATGGGCTGCAATGCAAGTGTTGCTCAAACAGAGCTCACTGCTATCTGCATCGCTGCAAAAGAGATTACCAAAAGGAAAGCCACAGGTAATAACATATACATCCTTACGGACAGTAGACAAACACTACTAGCCCTGAACAGACCACGTATTACATCAGGCCTAGTACTAGAATGCCACATAGCCTTAATCGAAGCCTGTAACAACAACACGGTCACTTTAGGCTGGATTAAGGGCCATGAGAAATCGAAAGGAAACCGTATTGCAGACTAGCTAGCCAGGAAGGCAGCCTCCCAAAAGCTTTTGGGACCTGGCACTTTTATTGGTCTATCGGCGTCAGCGACGGTCGACCTATTAAAGGAACACTCCCTTAATAAGTTTAAGGGTAGATGGGACGACGCAGAAGGCTGCAGGCTTGCCAAGGAACTGCTACGATATCTGGACAGCAAAGTAGCCAAAAAATACGTGACTATGAACAGGCGGAACCTACGAACAGCCACGGGTATTCTGACTGGTCACTGCCACCTACGAAAACAACTCCACAGACTGGGTCTCTCTGACACCCCACTTTGTAGAGGATGTGAGCAAGAAGATGAGACTGTCGAGCACATTCTTTGTGAATGTCAGCCACTCTCTCATCTTAGGTTTCATGTATTCGGCGAGCACAGGCTAACACACGCCAATATGAGGGAACTTAATTCAGGCGACGTTATCGCCTACTTCAGAGAAGTAGGCTGGATGTGGCCTAAGTGCTGTGGGGTCTACCCACCCTTCCAACCTTTACAGATACAGAGAAGAGCACACGTATTTTGCAGCAAAATATTGTTATAAAATGTCCAGGTTTAAAAAAAGTAAATAGCCAAAATGCCGATCCTGAAGAAGTCGCGTATGCAAATTATCAGATCAAAATATAAAAATGTAAATAACAGTGACACTCGGGACATTAATATTATAGAATTCAAAGCCTTTCTCGGATTGTTACTACTAACATCTATTTATAAATCCAATCATGAAAATATAAGATCGATTTTTGCTACCGATGGATCAGATAGAGACATATGTAGATGTGTAACAAACTCCAATAGGTTTGCAATAATTCTGACTTGTTTACGCTTTGATGATCCCGAAACTATATCCGAAAGAAAAAAAACAAATCCTTTAGCTCCGATTTCAGAAATATTCAATGCTTTTATTGAGAACTGCCGTAGCGTATACGCTTTAGGTACAGGAGTATGTGTAGATGAGATGTTAGTTTCATTTCGAGGCAGGTCAAAGTTTAAGATGTATATACCTGCAAAACCCTGTAAGTACGGTATAAAAATAATGGCCCTGACAGATTCTCGAACCGCATATCTTTACAGTGCTTACATATATTGTGGTAAATATTCTGATGGTTTCGATTTATCCGACGAAGAAAAAAAATACTCTAAACCAACACAGGCAGTGCTAAAACTTACAAAACCGATTCACGGCACAAACCGAAATGTTACTGCCGATAATTGGTTTTCCTCGATAGAGTTGGTAAATGTGTTGAAGACAAAAAAACTGACCCATGTAGAAACTTGAAAAAAAAAGGGGGAATTCCAACGGACTTCCTACCCAGTAGAAAAAGGCCTGTTGGCTCCAGCTTATATGGTTTTACCAGGGACATGACTATAATATCCCATGTACCAAAACAAAACAGGGCAGTACTATTGGTCTCTTCAATGCATCACAATGAAAGTATTGACAGTGATAACGGAAAACCAGAAATAATATCTTATTATAATTGTAATAAGGGTGGAGTCGATACTTTAGACGAAAAGTGTAGCGTATATTCAACAAGTCGACGAACACAACGATGGCCAATGTTAGACATTGCATCTGTTAATTCGTTTGTAGTTCATCAGTCCTATAGAGATAATGCAAAACTTGAACAATATGATTTTATAAAACAATTAGGAATGAAGCTACTGGTTCCAGAAATGAAGCGAAGGTTTCAAAATTTTCGCATTGCCCGTGAAGTTAGAATGTGTATCGGACGTGTAATGAAAATAAAGGACGAACTGGATGAATATAATAACGAAGAGGCAAAATTTTAAAAAAGAAAGAACTGCAGACGGTGTCCTTCAAATAAAAGAAGAAAAACATCTCATTTTTGTGCTATATGCAAAATTCCCATTTGCATGGAATGCACAAGACGAGTTTGTAGAGACTGCATAGCTTGAAAAATACAGGTTGTAAACCTATTGCACGTTTTGCCATGATTTGTTTTTTTTGTTGCTAATATGTTTTTTCAACGAAAGAATGATAAAAAACAGATTGGAACATCATCTCAAACAACGCCAACTATTACCTAAATCTCAATTTGGATTTAGAAAAGAAAAGTCTACACAAGAGCTTTTATGTGAGCTAGTAGTGGATGTATATCATGGATTTACCAGTAACAAGTTTTCCAGTATTATATTCCTAGACATAGAAGGTGCTTATGATAACGTAGACCTGGGAATCTTGACGACCAAAATGGTTAAATTAGGCCTTCCTCGCCATCTTATCAGACACATTCAGAAGTTGTACAGCAACAGGAATATTTATGTAAGAACAGATAACCAATTAGTGGGCCCAAGACAGACATCTAAAGGATTACCACAGGGAGGTATTTTAAGTCCACTTTTATATATTATCTACTCATACGACTTTGAAATCGCCCTACAAAAATATGACGTTAAGATATTCCAATTCGCAGACGATTATGCCATAAGAACACAATATAAAAATATAGAGATGTGTCACAGACAACTCAATGAAGCAACAACTGCAGCTAAAAAGTGGTTTGAAGACAACGGAACAGCTATAAATGAAAGAAAATCGTCAGTTTGTACATTTACAAGGAGAAGATATCAGCATCCCAATACAATCAGAATGGCCAACATGAATATCCAGTACAAATCAGCTGTTACGTACTTAGGAGTTATATTAGACAAAAAACTCAATTGGAAACAACAAATTTCAAATGTTATTAAAAAATGTGAAAATGCTATCAATATCGTCAAAGTGTTTAGTCACCAAAAATGGGGAGCAGATCCAAATATAAGTTTAATTTTCTATAAATCATTCATATGATCAATCATTGATTATGGAAGCATTTTATATGGGACCGCTGCTAAATGTCACACAGAAAAGATAGAAAAAATTAAAAATCGATGTTTAAGATTAGCAATAGGAAGTTTACAAAGCTCGCCAATAAATGTCTTGGAAGTGGAGTGTGCAGAACCACCATTACATCTCAGAAGAAAAATGCTGAGTGACAGGTTAATTTTAAAAACTAATAGTAAACAAGGTGAGGGCCAAAAAAACATACATAATTTATTCATTGCATGCCTAGAATCAAGATATTGGGAAAAGAAAAGATTACCACTCATAATAGAGAGTTATAACTGGATTATCGATTACAAAAATATTGTTTATGAAAACAAAGTACAACCATGTTTTTCTGTGCCTTACAAAACTTTACTAAAACCACCAACAACGTATTATACATCGTATGACAAAGAAGACGTAACAACAAAGGTTCAATTTCAAAGACAAATAAATGAAAAATGGCACAACTTCGAGAAGATATTTACAGATGGATCAAAAAGGAATAATAAAATAGGATTTGCCTTCTATCATGAAGAAGATAAATATTCAGAAAGATATCAGCTACCCCAGTATACCTCTATCTATACCGCCGAACTAATGGCAATAAAAAAAGCACTAGAATACTGCCATAGATATGAATCCAACTCAAAATATGTTATATTTTCAGACAGCAGAAGTGCAATACAAAAATTGGAAAATATAACACCCAATTCTGAACTAAATCACATAATAGTAGACATCTCAAGAATATGTAACGAAATCCAAAGCTTAAACAAAGAAATTCAGTTAGTTTGGATCAGAGGACACTCAGGCATACCCCAAAATGAAAAAGTAGACGAACTAGCGAAAAGGGCCACAGAGGAGGGAATTAAAATTCATAATTTCAAAATCCCGACAACAGATATGCGACAATTGGCAAAAACTAAACTAACAGCTGCTTGGCAAAAACATTACGAGGAATATATGGGAGGTCAAAAGTTCAAAGCGATTGAACCAATAGTAAAACATAAACCTTGGTTTCATAAAGACAGCGATCGGACTTTCATAAGAACTATTACCAGAATTAGATCAGGACATTGTTTAACACCCGAGAATAAATTTAAAATGGGCATTTCTGAAAATGAAAGATGTCAATGTGGAGAAACAGGTACCCTACAACATTGCTTACTAGAATGCAATATTCACGAGTCGGCTATATCAAAATTTTATACAATGATTGCAAACATATTACCTTTGCCTGCTAGTTTGGATACAATATTAGCATCTGAAAAAAATGAGGTGAGAAAACTATTATATAAATTAACAAAAGAAACTAACATAAAATTGTAAATGAAGTAAAATGATGTTAAATTTCTAACCAATCAAATTTTTGATAAAACAAAATAAAGGAAAAATCCTTAAAAAAAATATACAAATAAGATAGTTAAAAAAATACTAAAAAAAGAAGAAAAAAGCAAAAGCACAAAAAATGTATAAAAAAAATACTTGAACATAATAAAAAAAACATGAGCCTAAAAAAAGCATAAGCAAAAAAAATCATATAAAAAAAGCATAAACAAAAAATGCATAAGCAATAAAAAAAGCATAGGCAAAACAAAAAAAATATATATGCATAAACATAATAATAGTAATAAAATTATATGTGTATGTAAGCTTATATATGTTCCACAACATTTTATAATCAAATAATAAATTAGACTGGCCTTTTGGTTTACTAAAACCAGTGCCATTAACTTGACACACACACACACACACACATGTTTTTTCATTTCGTATTTGTTTGTTCAGTTTTTAACACCAAATAGTATATTTGTTTATTTTTTCTTTAATTATTAATACCAAATTTATGGATATGTCAAAAATACCAAAATTTTGTATCTTTACATATATATGTTCTGTAAAGGCTATTTTTTGTTATAAATCGAATAACTTTCTTAGAAGGTACCTTGAGGAGGTTGTTTTGTTGGTATAATAAAGATATATTTGTTTATTTTCTTATTTTACATTTGTTAGAACGTTTTGAACAGAGAGGTCAATTTGACCACACGTCTGTTATAGTGTAGCTAAATTATCACGTCTGTGGTTACGGGTTAATAGGGATATTGGCCTATAGCTATCTTAAGCATGTCGGGATATTGTCCTGTATTGATAATAAAATTAGTTGTGTGGGAGTTGTACTATGGCTTTTTTTGGAATGTTTTTGAGTAAGATGTTGTGTATAACGTCTAAACCTGGAGCTGTTTTATTTTTAAGTTGTTGTATTATATTATACAGGGTGTCCCAAATAAGAGTGACTGATTTTAAACATAAATGCCCAGCTTATTAATTGCTCCAAAGAGATGGGGTTTTCACTAGTTTATCAAAGAGATTTTTTTAGGCTTGGCTGACATTTCATCTCATCAACACAGGATGTTTTACTAATGTCAAATTCAAAGGGGAAAATATGAATTATTTTAAATGGAACACCCTATAATTTTTGATCTCATTCGAACGAGCAATCATTCTCCTTTCCAAAAATGTATAGTGTTTCATATTTTGTTTCATTAACAACAAAGATATTCGAGGTTTCATGTAGTAGTTCATTTTTAATTAGTAATTTTATATGAACGTATTTTGATGCCTAAAATCAACTCATGCTGTGACCGTTTAACGCATAACAAAATCATTTAAGTTGGTTTCATGTAGTATGCATTTTTAATTACGTAAATAATTGCCAACAAATCTGACAAACAGTTTATTTAGTAAGAAAAAACATAATAACATTATTCAATACATATACAGAACGAAGAACAAAAAAGTTACAATAAATGCTGCATATGCCTACCCTCTTCGTTTATGCATAACTGTAAGCGAAATTTTAAATTTTCAAATGTATTTTCTAACATTTCTTGCGGAATGTTTTCAATAATGTTCCTGATATTATTTTTTAGTTTTGCTAAATTGTTAGGCTTAGGATTGTAGCACCTATCCTTCACATATCCCCAGAGAAAAAAATCTGGGACAGTTAATTCAGGAAACCGCGGTGCCCATTCAATCGGACCAGCTCGACCTATCCACTTATCATTAAAAAACGTTTTTAATGAATCTCGTGCTATTAACGAATAATGTGGCGGTGCACCGTCTTGTTGAAAGTAAACGTCGTCGCTAATTTCATCTTGAACTAGTTGCGGATAAAAAAAAGTTTCCAACATATCTGTTTAATTAGTACCCGTCACTGTTGGTTCCGAAAAGAAAAAAGGACCATTTTTCGCCGAGATAATGCACACCAAACGTTTACTTTTGGACTATCTCTCTGAAATTCATTGAAAGAAATTGGTTTTTGAGATCCCCATATTCTACAATTATGTTTATTACACATGCCATTAATGTGAAACGTTGCTTCATCAGACATAATTAATAATGAATTGGGTTCGTTTCTTAATAAGTCAAGTAAAGTCTCACATACCATTACACGTTTTTCGTAATCTGACTCGTACAATTTTTGATAAGTATGAATTTTGTATGGAGTTAGTTTTAAATTTTTTAGACATCTGTGAACGTCACTCTTGCTAAGCTCTAAAATTCCAGCAATTTTTCTAATTGAAATTTTATGATCGTTATCATGTAGCACTTCATTAATTGACATCAACTTGTTTAAGACCATTATTATTTCTTGGTTTTTTTAAGTGTGCAATGCAACCAGTTTCAATAAATTGTACATACCATTTTTTAATAATATTCACTGACGGCGGATTTTTCATAAATTTCCTTCTGAATATCCTCCTTGTTTGAATTATTGATTTCGTTTCTGCATAAATTATTACAGTTTGAGCTTTTTCACTCACTGTATAGATCATTTCGAAGCCGACTTATGACTTAACAAAATTACTATTGTCAAAATTGCTGATTTTGTTGTTATGCGTCAAACGGTCACAGCATGAGTTGATTTTAGGCATCAAAATACGTTCATATAAAACTACTAATTAAAAATGTACTACTACATGAAACCTCAAATATCTTTGTTGTTAATGAAACAAAAGATAGAAAACTATACATTTTTGGAAAGGAGAATGATTGTTCTTTCGAACGAGATTAAAAATTATAGGGTGTTCCATTTAAAATAATACATATTTTCCCCTTTGAATTTGACCAACATTAGTAAAACACCCTGTGTTGATGAGCTGAAATGCCAGCCCAGCCTAAAAAAATCTCTTTGATAAGCTAGTGAAATTAGTGAAAACCTCATCTCTTTGGAGCGATTAATAAGCTGGGCATTTATGTATAAAATCAGTCACTCTTATTTGGGACACCCTGTATATGTCGGTGCATGTTGTTAGATTTATTGTGTTTAATGTGTTGAGAGAATTAAGTATTGATGAACGTTGTGTGTTACGTTTTGATAAAATTGTGTGTGTTGTGTGTGATTAACAAAGTTGCTTTGGAAATACTCTCTGAACTGTTCTGCGATTTCCGGGGTATTATTATAAATTTGGCCGTTATTTGTGATTTTGTTAATTTCACGCTGTTTCTTCCTGAAATGACGGGCAATTTTCCATAACGAAGCGTCGTCCGGTTTCAGAGTTTTTTAAAAAAATTCCCATTCATTATTTTTATGTTCTATAATTAAATTATTTATTGACTGCTGGTATTGATTTGAAGTTCGGTGATAATTTATATCTCTGGTAATTTGGCATTTTTTCCTGATTTCATTTTTTTCTTCAATTATTTGCATTATATGATCGGGTAGAGTGTTTTTAATGTGTTGTTTTTTGTATAATATCGGTTGAATGTTCTCTGGCATTAATTTATTATAATTTGAATTTTTTTATTATTATTTATATTAATTGATTAACGTTTTCTATTTTATCTGAGATTATTAAATTATCGTTTATATATTTTCTAAACTTGGACCAGTTTGTTTTTTTGTAATTACATATATGTTTTTGAATAGTTGGGATTGATGATATTGTGGAATAATTTTAGGAGGATAAGGACAGGATCGTGGTCTGAATTAAAGTCAAGAAGGGTTTGTATTTTTGAAATATTATTTATGTTTTTACCTATAGCTATGTTCAAATACTGGGAAAGTGATTTGCTGCAAATGGATGGTGTATTGGTTCAATTGTATGAAAACGTTGCAGTCCATATTGTCGCAGAACTTCATGAGAGTATTACCGTTCAGATAGTTAGTGTATTTATCCCACTGCGGGTGTTTGCAGTTGAGATCACCAACTACCAGAACTTTGTTATGAATGTTAAAAATGTTGTAAAAGTCTGTTTGTGTGAGTTTATTGCCGGGCGGGTTGTATGCTCCGACGATTTTAATTTTATTATCGAAAAGGATCGCAATAAGCTCAATTGATGTAGCAGGATTTTGAAATTTATGCCTTTTTTTATTAACAGTGCAATACCGCCACCGTCAGCATCGCCGGGGAGGTCTTGTTTATATAGACGATATTCTGGGTTTCTGAAATTTATTATTTTGTATGATTTAAGGAATGTCTCGATTAAAAAGAAAATATCTGGTTTGTGTATTTCGAGAAAATGTGTGATTAATGGGAGTTTATTTTGTATTCCACATACATTGCAGAAAATTATTTTGAGATTTGATCGTTTTTGAAATTCTGTTTTATCACCTACCTGCCTATATGTCATAGTTATCGATCACGGTGACAAAGTTATTATAAATTGTGAATTTTTCTATTTTTGTAGTGGCTTTCTTCATCTCACGAAGTAGATCTCCAACTGCTCTGGCTAATTCATCCAGGTTTACAAGTGAATGCAGCTCTTGGAACATACCATTGATCTTGTTAAACTTATTTATGTCCGAGTTCTTGTTAGTATTGTGGTAGGTTGTGGAGTTTTGTGTGATGGGGGTTGAGGGTGGGTATTTTGGAGGTTGGTTGGAGGGTGAGTTTTTGCTGGTAGACTTGGGAATTCATTAATATCATTCTTTTTACGTTGCCATAGATTATTTTTGGATAAAGAGGCGGGGATGAATTTTTGAGGGGTGGGTTTAGTTTTTTTGCATTAAGTTTCTTTTCTCTTCCAACCATATTTTCCGTTTGACGAACTCGAGACATATTTCCGCGATCGCTGGGTGGTCACCATCGCAATTTGAACATCTGGCTAGGGTGGTTTTCTCCTTTACACATTCCGGGGTGAGGTGGGGACCCGCACACTTCAGGCATCTGGGAACCCTGCCGCAATTGGATGTGGCATGTCCCCATAACTGGCAGACATGACATATGAAGTCTGTGCTCCCAGAACACTCTTGTGTATTCAATAACATTGACATTTTTATTTATGTAATCTATCGTAACTTTAGCGTCCGTAACCACTACATATAGTGGCCTCCTACCTTTGGTGATCATTCGACAAATGTCTTTGACTTCTATTTTATAATTTTTTTCGATGTCTTCTTTGATATCGATTAGCTGTAGTCCCTCTGCGAGGCCTCGAAGTACGAAGGCGTGAGATTTCTCCTCACGTCTTGCGTAAGTATGGAATTGAACTTTTCCTTGTTTTTAAATTTGTTTTAACTTCTACAGCTTTGGTGAATACGATTGAGGAATTGCTCGTATATTTTATCTCGAACGGGTGTTTAATTTCCTCTTTCAATTTATTCACCATATCGCGGTGGTGTGATACATTGCCGTCAATAACTATCGGCGGACAGTTTGTGTTGATTTTTTATTGTTGCTAGTGTAGGTTTGTTTTTTTGTTGTTGTTGTTTCGTACTTATCCTCTTCTTCTGAGGAATAATCTGTCTGGTAAAATTTTTTGAAGTGGGTTTTTTTGTGTTTTTTTTGTATTGTCCTTTTTTTGTCTTATCTTGTGTCATGTCCGAAATTGATTCGTAACTATTGAGTGTGGTAATTTGCGTTGGTTTTTTGCAGTTTGGCACAGTATTTCGATGTATGTGTTGTATTTTTATGGGAATTCAAATCCTGGAAGAGTTGATTCACCTTCGTCCATCGGTTCAATGATTATTTGGTTGATGTCTTGTATTTTTGTTGGCTTTGTCGTTGTATGTATTTGTCTCGCTTTAATTTGCTTCTCTTTATTATATTTCTCACATTGGGAGGTAAAATTGTCTGATAATTTTTTCCTCTTTTTCTTTTTCTTCAGCCCATGATATGTTGGCAGATTTATGGATAATTGCATGTGTTTTGTTATTTTAGAATTGTTTTCCTTTGTTTTTTGAGTGTTTTGTTCGTCTTCCGATGAGTTTAGAACACTATTCGGTCCAATAGTATCTTCTTCCATGTTGTATGTTTTTATTGGAGTCGAACTGTGTGTTATTTTCGTTTCCTCTGCACACTGGTATGGATAGTTCTGTATTGAAAGATTTATTACGGTTTTGCTGATTTTTGTTGTTTCCTATACAGTTTTGTTTAGAAGAGTTTCCTATAGTTTTTGTTTGCTGAATTTACTGCACACTTTTTTTCGGAAATTTCTATACACTTTTTGTTTACAGATTCTATGTACTTTTCTTTCTCTACTAGACACTTTTTTTCGTTAATTTTATTTGCAATTGCTATGGCTGTAGATATTCTCAATGGAAATCCAATTATCAAACTACTCATACGGAAAATTAGCATAGGAATGTGTTAAAATCCCAATTTTGAGGTGGATTTCTCCTAGTTTTCCGTCGGACTTACCCGCTTTTGTTACTTTGTTTTCCAGATTCTACTCTCCAGACTTCCATATTCAGTATTCGCACGTTTTCTTCTCTTTGGATAATCCAAGTCTTTTTCGATCTATCTCTACATTTTGGCTATAATGGTAACAACTGTATTATTCTTTCGATCATTTTTGTTGGTTCTTCTCATTATATGTTCGAACTGGTTGACCTATGTGCTATTAGATATATTATTACATCTAACTTTCCCATTTATTCGTTCTCATTCTTCTTGGGTTACATTTGGACCTCATTATCTTCCTCTCAAATCTTTTTAGTTCTTCCTCTACTCTTAACGTTTCCATTGCACTTGCACATATCAAGTTTTTGTACATTTTTATTTTATTCACTTATACTTTAGGTATTAATGGGATATTATTTCTTCCATGGGCTTTCGGTATCTTTTCCCCTTATTTGGCTGTTATTCCTGATAGTTAAAGTTATGTTGGTACGTTTTTAATTGGTTCCCCTTTATCTTCATTTTTTATTTTTAATATTATAATTACATAAATTGGAGAGCTGGAGGTCTCGTTGTTTGACGTATTTACTTATATTTCTTTTCTTAACTGTTCCCTGCAAGCTCATTTTAATGTCACTCTTGTTTCATTTTGTCTCTATTAACTTTTTAGTATCCTTGTCTTTCTAATTTTTCTGTTATTTTCTCTTGTTTTATCGAGACACGTGCAATTCTTAACTCTATAAAGATTATTTTATTTGGCAGTTTTTTTCTATTACTTGTCCTAAGTAATGAATTGTATTGATAGTAGACCTTCCTAGACTAAAACTGTTCTGATAAACTCCTAGAGCAATGAAAGTAGGACTTCTCCACGGTACTGTATTGTGACCAACGCTTTATCTTCTTTACACAGTAGACTTACCAACTAGCGAAATATAACACATTTGATGACGATAAAGATAGAGTACTAGCAAAGTATATACGAATTCAAAAGAAACTGGCACACTATCTAAACAAAATTCAGGACAGGCCAAAATTAAAATTCAATGGAAAATAAAGCAGTTCAAATAACTATCACAAAATACCGAAATACCCCTCCTTCAAGGAATGAGCATTTTCTTATTTATATCATTAAATTATTTACCCATTTTAATTAAAAATGTTTCTAATTTTAATTTTGTATGACTTCAAGTTTTAATAATTCTTGCAATTTGATACACTTTTGTTAATGTTAATGGTAATAAGTAAATCTAAATTAATTGGTATTTACTTAGATTTTTGTTTTACTTACAGACTGATATGAACAAATATCTAGCTCCATTATGCTGATTATTGTTTATGTTTGTAAACCCGTATTCTAATTCTTCATAAGCTAAAAGAAAACAATATATTTAAAAAATGGATTTTGATTCAAAAAAGTTTCTATAACTAATAATACCCTTTATGAATTTTAATTATATTATAAATGGATTTTCAACTACATTTTTTTCGTTTATATTTTCTACATGCTGCATGTTATTTATGTAACGTTAAAATGGCCAAAAAGATTCAAGGTAGGCAGTTTTCCTACAGTCGTCGACGAGTCAATTTGTATAGGCTGAATGCCGACCACATGGAGTGGATATTGCAACGACGAGTTGAAAATATTGTAAAATGTTGTTTGATGGTGTTTTTATGGTACCGTTTATCTGGTTTTGTTTTCTTCTTTTCTGTCTGCATTGACGATTCTACTTATGGCTTTTCTTCACCCTTTTCTACTTGACCTTTACCAGGAGGGTTCGAATTGCTGAACCAGTAACTACGTGGGAATTCAATTACTTGTAAATATTTATGAATTCATAGCTATTTCATAACTTTTCAGCTATTTTCTATTCCATAATTAAATTTTGTAATTACAATTTTACTATATCATATAAATATCATAACTACATTGTAAACATATTGATATATAGTTTAGTGATCATTTTTAAATTATATTTTCATATATTATCATATTGTAATTAGGTATACCACCAACAGTATCTACCATCTTCTTATTTATATACATATTTGTGTGATAGTTACTCCCAATATTTTATACCCACATTGTATTTGTAAATGTACTATTTTGTCTGCTCTCCTCGAACTTGAGCTTGTTTGATGTATTTTTTACTATCAGGAGGAAAATTTTATAAATTAATCATTGATAGTTGATTTATATTAAATATTCGAATACCTTCCCCTATCTCAAATAAGATAACCGTTTCTACAGTTCCATAGGGATGACACCTTTGGTGTTAGTATTTGGGAAATAGGGTTAGACTTCGAACCGTGCTTGATTAAGGGCTGGGCATTTGCACGCTTCTGGGGAGTTATTTGGATTTCAATTTCTGTATAAATGTTTGGCCTTCAGCCTTATTTATGTTCCTGAAGCTTTAACCTTCAGCAAAGCCGATGATTGTAGCATTTATAGTAGAAAAGAGACTTCAAGGTCCAAATAATTTAAATTTAAACTAGGAAAACTTTCTGGTTTCAATTTAAATTTATCTGATTACCTTTCCAAGTATGGAGCCAGTGTCGTTAACCCTCTGATGAGTTGTGGATTAACTCGTAAGAGTCTTGGAGGCTTGCCAAAACTTCGGCGTCCTTTTTGATAATTTTTATTGTCTACTGAATAATCTAACATCTTTAACGGTCACTGTAGGTTTGTTGTTTAATACGTTATAAACTCTCCGATTGAGGTTATATTGTTTTTTTTTGTTCTCGTTAAATTTAGCTCTAGATTCAATCGTTGTTCATATTTAGCTCCAGATACAATCATTGTTCTTGTTCTCTTCTCTTATTCTTCCTGCTTTTTCCCATTATATTTTCAACACAGTTTTAAAAATGTTTTGCATTAAAATCTACCCAGGAATAATACCTACTTAAATTTGAAACAATCTGACAATGTATCAAGAAATCCAAGAACATGTTTTTTAAGGTCTAAATAAGACTAAATTGTGTATTTTATTGGTTTAATTAACAATTTTATTTTGAATGAAATTGAAAACACTCAACTAATGCTTAAAAACAATAACAAAAAAAATCGTAAATGGAAAAAGTCTACTCACATTCTTGTACTATTTGTGCTTGACAACATTTTGGCCTGTTAGTAACTGTGCAGTTTGGATCATGTTGTCTATCACAACACCAACTACTAGGGATGCATCTACCGCCTTCGCAAGGTATTTTATCTATAAAAATTAGACATGTCACTTAATTAGAATATATATTGTTGATATTTTTATGCAAATACAGCCAATTACTGAGTAAGCGGGTACTAGATGGAGTTAGTCAAAATTTAACATTTATTAAAAAATAAAAAGTTATAGATTTTATTTTAAAAAAAAGATTTATTTGTTTCACTTTATTCAACCTAATAAAAATTCTTTTATGTGCCAGTTTAAAACATTAATATGTTCATCACTATGCTACATCCTGCTTGGTTTGAACAGACTTCTTCACTATTACTCCTTATATCTTCCTTATTTTGTTAGTAGTAGATAATTCAAGGGAGTGAAAATATAAAGTTTTATAGAAGTGATTTTTTTTTTGTTTCATGGCGTTTGGAGGTATCCATGCAGCCAAATACTTTGTGTTAGGTTATGTATACAGTATATATGGTGATGTATTTGAAGTTTATATTTGAATCCAATTTCAATTAAGTGCCAATCAGAATCGATACCGAATTTGTTATTGATTTTCGTGTTGTGGTTATGTATCTTATTACTTAAGCGAGCCCTAATTCAACATATCAAACTATCGTCGTCTGCGATTCAAGTTAATACCGCTTTTCGATCAAAGGATTGGCACAGGGTTACAAGTTTTCTCGCCCAGGGGTCGTTCAGGGCTTTATTTGAACACATACAAAGGTAGACCACAGATGGAAGGTATAAACATTTGGGTTAGGGTAACAAAGGTCACAAGCTCTATATAACTTAACTATATCGATATGTTAGTCATCCTTAGAAATTTTACTAGACAGTCTAATATTTTGATGTTATTCAGCGCCAGTAAGTGTAACATGTTGATGGGAGGGAATATTTGTTCATGTATTATGTTATTATACAGTTCTTTCGTGGCATTACGATATTCCGAGCATTCAAAAAATATATGATCCAGGTCTCCTATGACATTGCAGGCTGTGCATAAGTTTGATTCGATTACGCCTATTTTGCTCAAGTGCTCTGGGTAAGACGCGTGTCCAAATTTCATTCGAATTATACTGCTAATTTCCCTACGTGAATAATTGATTCCTTTATACCACTGTTGTTTTGGTATTTCCCTATGCAGTAGTGTGTATCTAGTAGGCTTTGTTTTTACATAGTGGTCCCATTTCTCTTTCCATGCTGCTTGAAATTTTCTTTTGTATTTATTTAAGCAATCTTGTAGTGCCACTTCGTTCGGTTGACATTCATCTTTTTCAGCACTTGTTTTAGCTAACTGATCAGCGTTTTCGTTGCCGTAAATTCCATAATGTGCTTTTACCCATATTATTTGAACGTCACTGTCTTTAGTAAGTTGGTGTAGTAGGGATTGAATTTTCTTAATGTGTGGGTGAGTGATGGTATCTACTGCATTATTATTCAAACATTGGATAACAGACAGCGAATCCGTTAGGATAGATACATTTTTCTTTTTTTGGTGGATTGTGTGTTCTAGCACCTTCATTATGCCTGCAGCTTCTGCTGAAAATATAGAATAATCGTTGCTTAGCTTAAAGGTTTTTCCTTCTTTCGTTTCTTGCACATAGAACGCTGTGCCTGTACCTTTTGTTGTCTTTGATGCATCTGTATATATAGTTATTGTACTGTTGATGTCTTTTTTTGTAAGTCTGATAATTTTTTCTTTGTTTAATTCTGGTATTTCTGAGTACGCAGGAATTATTATTTTTGCAGAGTGTTCTATGTTCTCAAAGTAATTGCAACTTTCATACGTTAAAATTTCTTCTTTATTGGTGTTACGAAATGCGGTGCATATCGGTGGCGAGTTCTTTTTTTCCCAATATTTATTCGTCAAGTCCAATGTATTTAACTCACATATTTTGGCCATCAGTGTAGAATTTTTTGCTTTATTCTTAAGTACCATTTTTTCAGCGAGAAATGTTATTCTCAATTCCAATGGTGGTTCGAGTGCTTCCACCCTTAGTGGTTCCACAGGTGTTGTTGACATCGCTCCTAAGCATATTCTTAACGCTTTATTCTGTATTACTTCTAGCTGTTTCAGTGATTGTTTTGATGCAGATCCGTATAGGACGGAACCATAGTCTAAAATGGACCTTATATATGCTTTATAGAATAACAGGCATATTTCAGTACTTGCGCCCCACCATGTTTTGGTGATCATTTTGAGGAAATTAATGGCTTTATTACATTTTATTTTGATTGCCTCGATATATGGTTTCCAATTTAATTTATTATCTAATGTTACTCCTAAGTACTTAATTTCTTTTTTATATGGTATCATGTGGTCCCCCAACTGGATGTTCTGAGTTTCTGGGATACAGTGCCTTGAAAATATGGTGACATTTGATTTAGACGTTGATAGATCGAACCCTACATCTTCAATAGCTTTTATGATGTTTGAGGTGGCCTTGTTTAGAGTATTTATACAATTTTCATATTTTTTGTCCTTGACATATATTACAAAGTCATCAGCATATTGTATAAGTGTGTAATTCCTGCATGCTTGATGCATTTTGATGGTATATATGTTGAATAACAGTGGTGCTAAAACGGAGCCCTGTGGTAAACCTCTAGATGTATGTCTTGGTCCTAATAATGTGTCTTTTTGTCTTATAAATATTTTTCTGTCTGTCATAATATCGCACAGGATATTTCGTATTTTGGTAGGCATACCGATTTGTTTCAGCATTCCGTTCAGTATTGGAATTTCTACAGAGTCGTATGCGCCTTTTACATCCAGAAATGTAGCTGCAGTATACCCATTTTCTCCAAAATTAATTTGTATATCAGTGACAAGTTGGCTCACCGCATCCATTATGCCATATCCTTTCCTGAATCCGTACTGATGAATTGGTAATATTTTGTGTTCTTCTAACCACCATTCTATTCTGTTTTTTAATATCCTTTCGAATGTTTTCAATAGGCATGCTAATAATGATATGACTCTGTAGGAGTCAGGGTCATTTGGATCTTTTTGATGTTTTAATATTGGAACTGCAATTAGGTTTTTCCAATCTTGTATTGTGCATTTGCATATTTTTAGTATGTTGTTATATATTTCCAATAAAAAAGATTTGGCATTATTTGGTAGGTTGCATAACATCGGATATCTGATATTGTCTAAGCCTGGTGCGGTGTTTTTTCTTTGTTTTATTGTGTTTTCTAGTTCTTGGAGATTTATCAGATTTTCGAATATTTGTGGTATTGTTTTCTCATGTTCCTGCTCATTTTCTAAATTATTTTGGTAGAAGGTAGATGGCGGTGCTATTCTCTCTAGTAGCTTTTCTTTCCAATCCTCACTGGAGAAATGAATGTTCTCTTTCTGTATGAAAGTTCTTTTCATTTTCTTGGCCCGTTTCCAAATGTCTGACATTGATGTGTTTTTATTCAGATTGGTGCAGTATGCTCTCCATGAGGATCTTGCCTTTTCTTTCAAAAATTTGTTTGTGCTTGCTGCTATTTTTTGCACTGTAATGAAGTTTTCCAACGTGCTGTTAATTTTGTAGGCAATTACCGCATTTTTTCTATCTGTTACAGCTATGTCACATTCTCTGTCCCACCAAGGTGGTAGTGTTCTTGACTTTATCTTGAATGGTTTGTTTGTTGGTATGGATACTTGGGCAGCTGTGTTTATTCCTTGTATTAGATATTCATATTTTGCATTAATATCATTAAAAATAGGTGGTGTTTGTGAGAAATACAGTTCTGCTTCGTTTTTGAATATTGACCAGTCTACTCTATTTATATTCCATTTATTGGAAGGACATATTAATTCCTTTGTTTGTAGACACTTATTTTTAGGCACATTGATGTTAATAAGTATTGGAAAGTGATCTGAACCCAGTGTGTCCTTTATTACATTCCAATCTATGTTGTTTATGAGATAGGGTGTACTAAGTGTCAGGTCCACTGCGGAATTTTCCCCGTTGCGGTTTAATCTAGTAGGTGTTCCATCGTTTGCCAATATTAAGTCATGATTTTCTAAGACGTCTAGAAGTTGTATACCCCTCTGATCATTTTTGTACGAACCCCATGTTCTGTTGTGTGCGTTAAAATCTCCACATATTATGCCGTTCTCTTTAGATATGATATTAAATATGCTTTTCCAGTCGCTGTTATTGATGCTAATTTTTGGGGGGCAATACACAGATAATATTTTAAACTGTAAATATTTATTAAAATTAATTTCGGCAGCACATATGTTGATGTCAGTATTTACTTTAATGTTAATATCTACTTTTTTAAAATTTATTTTTACCTTTATTAGTATTGCTGTACCTCCATATCCGTCATCCCTATCAGTTCTAATTAGATTATAACCTGGAAAATTGATGATGTTGTTTTTTTTTAAACCACGTTTCAGATATAACGCAAATATCAATATCGTGTTCTGACAGACACTTCATCAAACTATTTTTATTTGCAATCGCCGAGCGCGCGTTCCATTGTAATATTTTAATTTTATTAAGCATTGTTATTTTTTGGCAGATTATGATTCATTTTATATAACCTATCTGTTACAAATTGAATGTCAACTTTTTGTAATTCTTCAAATGAGCTAATGTCTTCCAAGATGTTTTTGAAAACTTGGAAGAACGTTTGAATAAATGTTGTATCATTTTCTTCATTTGACTGCATGGATTCTATCTCCATATTTTCATTCGTACTATTATTTTTAAATTGGAATACTGGTTTACTAGGACCAAAGGATCTGGGAAACATGGGTGCTTGTGTGATTTCATTGTTGGGTGATTGTATCCTACGTTTTTTGGTTTGTGTGATTGTGTGTTTACTGTGTGATGGTGTACTTTTTTTAAATGTATTACTTTCCCTATTTGTTTTGTATTGGTGGGTTGTTGTCTTAGGAAGTGATGGAAAGCTTTCCGACGTATTATCAAGTACATTGAACCTATTATTGCTAATTTTACTAATATATGAATTATCAGACCAGTTTTTTGCTTCTATATAGGTTACATTATTATCTGACATGAATTGTTTTATTTGCTTCTGTTTTTCAAATACGGGGCATTTTTTATGTATCGTTTTATGATCGTTTGATTTACAATAAAAACAAAATGTGTCTTCAGGATCTTTGCATGAATGATTTTCTTCCTTTTTTTTGCTACAATTTATGCATAGTGTGTTAGTGCTTTTACACTGCTTGGCCACATGGCCATACCTCAAGCAGTTGTAACACTGTACTACCTTTTGAATGTATTTTTCTACAGGACATACAACGCTATTAATTATAACAAATGGGGGTAACACGTTACCCTCGAATGACACTAAAACTATTTGCCTTGGTATATATACTGCTTCCCCATCAATATCAATTTTTCGTTTAAATCTACGAATACTGGTGACTGCGTTTGGAGACTCAATATTTTCCAACAAATACTCGTCACTGAATGTGGTATCTACTTCTTTGATTACCCCTTTCCGTTCTATTAAATTATTGGGTATGAATGCTTTTAATTGTTCCTCTTTCAAGTTTTCGTTTTCTATTAACATATTAGCGTCTTTAGTAGTTTTAACCTCTACTCTTACTCTATTTCTACCTACCTTTTGTATTTTGGTAATGTTTTGAACTTTTAGTTTTTTATGTAATAAGTGTCCAACTGACATGGGATGTAAATTTCCTAAATTTTCATTATTAATTTTTTCGATAAATACATAAATTTTATCAATTGAATATAAATTAGGTTTATCAAGTTTGAACTTTTTTGCTACTTGTACTGAAATTCCTGTCGCTGTCTGACCAGACAAGCGTGTTTCTTTATCCTTTCCTAAGTTTTTGCTTTCCTGAAATGCTGTTTGGTATGTTGAATTGTAACGCACATTCCTTGAATTCATTATTATTGCACAAATCTGAAGTTCCCCCTTTGTCAGGGGGATCTGCACTAGACATTTTTCACTGAACTATAAATTTGATTAACTGATTTACTAGGTGGATTGACCGGTTCAATAGAATTGGAATTCTTAACAAAAACGATTTGTTGATAAGAGAGCTGTTTTAAACACGTCTATACTAATTGACTGTTAAAATCGCACTGCTGAAGTGATTATTTAGACATCAAGAGAAAACATAAGCAATAGCTGAAAGAAATGTCGCAACATATATGGTAATTTTACATTAAAATAGAACCAAAAAAAATAAGCTCTTGAGAGACTAAAGTAAACAAGACATTTAAGAGGTAAGTCAAAGACAAAAGCATAACATGATATTGGTAATAAGCAATAAGAAATGAGTAATGGGAAATAAATAAATATGTTATACTAATATTTAGTAATTAATTAACACACATGAATTTTGTGTTTTTATACAATGTGCACAAAACATAAAAATTAAAAACTTTTGAATCTATTTTTTTTTTAAATTACAATGAAGGATAAGTTTTTGTGCTAAATTTGGGGTTATGAAGATATTCCATCTCAAATAACTAAAATCTAATTAAGCCTAAATTAAAAAATTAAGTCTTAGTAACAACGCGAATTTTCACAGATTCATTGTTTGTGTAATAACGAAATTTCTAATCTATATCATCCATGAAATTAACTGTCTCCACCCTTACTTCGTGGAATCTACTCATATTATTGATTTAAATGAAACTCACGGTTTCTAGTTAATTCCACAATATAATAAAAGTTATTGAAAATTCTAAAAAATTGACAATTGTTTCGATAACTAAATATCATCGTCAGAATGACGAAGTTACATTTCATTTGATGCCTACCTGATGTTTAGTAGTTATTTTTGGCTAGACCAAGAAGTGACCTAAGTTATGATTGACTTAATATATGTTTATAGAAAAAAGAAGATGTGATATTACAAATATTGAAGCTTAGATATTATTAGCCCTATGGTGATATCCTGGATATCATTTTTCCAATTAAGATCAGTATAACTGTGCAATGATATAGAAAACCAGGAAAACTATATCTGCTGATCTTTACAATTATCACTTAAGAAGACAGTTTATTAGTGGAGATCTCCCTAGATTTAACTGTTCATTGACAACTTCATATTGTGGGTTTCTTAAATGTCTTCTAATTTCCAGTTCTTGTTTCTTTTCACAAATATGCAGCACTTCTAGTTTTGTGTTAGGTGTCAATGAATGATTGGTGTCAAGTAGATGTTTTGTGTAGTGGGATTTATCTGGTTGTTTTAACCTGTATGCTCGTAAGTGTTCACTGTAATGTAATGCTGTCTATTTGGGTCAGACCCTTAGGAATTTTGAAATCCGATACAGAGAACACTTACGAGCATACAGATTAAACAACCAGATAAATTCCACTACGCAAAACATCTACTTGACACCAATCATTCATTGACACCTAACACAGAACTAGAAGTACTGCATATTTGTGAAAAGAAACAAGAACTGGATTTCCTTGAAGAACTGGAAATTAGAAGACATTTAAGAAACCCACAATATGAAGTTGTCAATGAACAGTTAAATCTAGGGAATTCTCCACTAATAAACTGTCTTCTTAAGTGATAATTGTAAAGATCAGCAGATATAGTTTTCCTGGTTTTCTATATCATTGCACAGTTATACTGATCTTAATTGGAAAAATGATATCCAGGATATCACCATAGGGCTAATAATATCTAAGCTTCAATATTTGTAATATCACATCTTCTTCTTTTTTCTATAAACATATATTAAGCCAATCACAAGTTAGGTTACTTCTTGGTCTAGCCAAAAATAACTACTAAACATCAGGTAGGCATAAAATGAAATGTAACTTCTGTCATTCTGACGATGATATTGATTTATCGAAACAATTGTCAATTTTTTAGAATTTTCAATAACTTGTATTATATTGTGGAATTAACTAGAGACCTTGAGTTTCATTTAAAAACACTAATATGAGCATATTCCACGAAGTAAGGGTCGAGACAGTCAAAATTGCTATCAGTTACAAATTTAAAATATTTTAACTAAAATGAGTACCTACAACATAATCTACTAATATGTATAAGTTTAACTACATCTTTACAGTCACTTTGTATTATCTCTAAAGGTGTATTATCTCTGAAGGCAGAATCAATTGTTTTTCAATTTTGAATTTTTAGACAAAAGTCACATTGGGACATTATTTTCGATAAATATTAAACTAAATTGATTAAAAAGTCAAACCTCATGTACGTGTCAATGCGTGTTGATTGTATCAACGGTACCAAATAAAAATAACGAACAACTCTAAAGAGTTTTAAAATCAAGATTGGCATTGACTGTCTCACGTTTCTTGATATTTTATATCCATTGTCATTATCAACGATTATATAAGTGTACAAGAATACACAATACAAATTGCTAGAGAGGCCTACAAAAAAGACGTTGCTGAATCGGCTAATGACAGCAAAGATAGTAGAGTTTTGAGGGTGTCTGCAGACATCCAGAAAATTATGATTCCAAGGCTTGATATGTTTAAGCAAGTAGTGTTTTGTCCTAGACTAATAGTTTTTAATGAAACATTTGTACCAGTTGGTAAATCAGTAAAAAAAGATACTTTGACGTTTTCGCAGCTGTGTGGCATGAATCGATTTCTGGAAGGAAAAAAGATGTCGTATGCACATTTCATGCTTTTTTTTGCAAGCTCGTGACTATAAAGAGGTAAAAGTTTGGCTGGATAATTGTGCGGCCCAGAATAAAAACTGGTGCCTACTTTCTTACTTAGTTTACATCATTAACTCTGAAGAAATGTGTGTCGAAACCATAATATTACAATACTTTGAGCCGGGTCATCCATTCATGTCGGCAGGTAGTTTCCACCATTTAACCTTCATAGGACTGGCCGGGGTCCGATTGTACCCCATGACGTATGTTTTTGCTGTATCTTTGCAAACGCAAATTTTTAAACATTGATCTTTCATCTAGCTGCAGTTTATGAATTATTTTGATAAAATATGATGTATTTAGTAGTTTTTATTGGCTGGTATAAACAAAAAATAGTTTTATATTACAGGGGTCTCTTCAGACCCCGGTCAGCCTTTTACGTCCGATAAAATAATCCCGGTAACTGTTAGTAAAATCAGGGAATTCCATACATTTAACGTTTGTTTACTCACAGGGAATTTACCCATATAATTGTAAAATGTAAATTACCAGTTCAAATGGGGAATTCCCCGCACTGCGATATAATTTTTAGACTAGAATATTCGGGTTAGTCTCTTGTGATATTGCGAGTAGGGTACATCGTTTTGAAAATGAGTCAGTTTTTATTTAGAAACCATCTCAAGGGGCTTACTGACGATGAGATTTTACGTATACTTGAAAGTGATGATCCAGAGTTTGATAGTGTTATCAATGAGGAAGCATCGAGTGACTTAGAAGATGAAGACATTGTCACAGAAGTAGAGGAAGAAAATGATGTAATAGTTGTTGATCAAAGTATAGAGAAAACGAACCCAGAGGAACCAACAGTTAGTAACAGCCAGGGCATTCCAGTATATAAATCTAAAGATGGAACTGAGTGGTCAAAAATTCCAGGAAACACAAAAGTTAGACGTTTAAAAGCTAATATTCGGAGACATGCTCTAGGCCTTACAAATTCAGTTCTGATATCTCAAGTATAAACGACGCTTTTCTTCTTTTCCTATCTCCGGATATTCTGAACATAATAGTAACCGAAACAAACAGAAAGGCACAAACATATTATGATAAATGGAATATAGAATATCAGAATAAAATTAAAGTTTTTGTACCTGTTGATTCTACAGAGATTGAAGCTTATATTGGACTGTTGCTTATTCTTGGCGCACTTCACAGATCGAAAGTGGCTATCGATATGCTCTGGTGTCAAGATATTTCTTACTGTCGTCCTATAATTCCTGCTGCAATGTCAAGAGACAGATTCAAACAAATTACTTCATTTTTACGCTTTGATAATTTTCAAACAAGACAATAACGAAAATTAGTAGATAAGCTAGCTCCGATAAGAGATATATTCGATATTTTCACTTCTAATTGTAAAAAATCACTTAATCCTGGCGACCATCTATGTGTAGATGAGCAGCTTGTACCATTTAGGGGTAAGACACCATTACAAGTCTATATGAAAAGTAAACCTGATAAGTATGGAATCATAATATGGGCTCTTGTGGACTGCACCACTTCTTATATTGCAAACATGCAAGTTTATTTGGGTAAGTTATTTGAAAAGCAATATAGGCAAACTTTATATTCCTATGTATCTATTAATTTTTAGGAAAACAAGGTAACAAAGCGGAAAAGGGTCAAGGTCAAAGGGTTGTCCTAGATTTGACAGACCATTTGGAAGGCGGATTTGGAATAACGACCGATAACTTTTTTACAAGTTTAGAACTTGCTGACAAGTTGTGGAAAAAAAAATATTACTTTATGTGGAACCCTCCGGAAAAATAAAACAAACATTTATTCCCAGGGAACTTCTACCGGCATCGTACAAGAAAGAGTTTTCAAGTATGTTTGCTTTTAGAAATCAAAGAACGCTAGTATCCTATGTTCCAAAACAAAAACATGCTGTCATCTTACTTTCAAGTGAGCATACTGATAGTAAAGTAGCTGGAGAAGAACAGCACTATAAACCAGAAATTATTCTTCATTACAACAAAACAAAAGGTGCCGTCGACACTTCAGATAAGTTGGCCAAAGAATATACAGTGCAGAGAAAGTCAAACCGCTGGCCAATGGCAATATTTTCGCATCTTATAGATATCGCAGGAATAAATGCTTATAAATTGTGGTTACTGCAAAACCCTGATTGGCGAAAAAACAGTTTGGATAAACGTAAAATGTATATTTTGGGACTAGGAAAAGAACTCATAAAGAAAAACGTTTTCCGGCGATATAATAATAAATACATTCAGACGTATAGAAAACGGCATATGACAGACGTTTTTCCCGAACTACTGGATGCAACAGAACATAGAGTTGAACAAAAAACATTACCAGGGGGCGCTGCCATATGTGTCAAAGAGGAAAAGACAGAAAATCCAGAAAAATATGTATTAGGTGTGATAGCTTTGTGTGCCTAGAACATTCAAAATCGGAGATAGTTTGTAAAAAATGTTAAAATGATATGTAGCTAGTAGTATTAGTGATTAGGGTATTTTGTATTATTTCGTGATGATTTTTGACTAATAAATGGTTAATAGTAAAACTTCTTTTCTATATATATTTAATTTAAAAAAAAATACAGCATTTCTGCAATTTTACGCATGGGGTCTTCTCGGACCCCAGTTAGTCCTTTTCGTAAAATTTTGATGTCCGTCCCATGAAGGTTAATAGAAAATGGGTTGAGAAAACAGACCAAACTGTACGATTTTAAGGATTTTGTTGAGGTGGTGAAATCATGCAGTTTAAAAAACGTTTGCGTGAAAGAAAAGCAGGTAAATGATTTTCGGCAGTGGCCCAATTTGTCGGCAAATTATCAGTTAAATAAAAATAATACAAGCGACAGACCAGTTGTAGTTTTGAGGGACATTTGTATTCTACAAGCGGGGTGCTAAATTTCTATTTTATAAAACCAGTCACGAAGAATATGAAGAATATAAACATTTCAATTTTTGGTAAAAAAATATACCAAAAATAACTTCATAATTCCAGAATATCATACTCTCCCCTGTGGCATTACTGAAGAACGAAAACAAAATATTTTGAAGAAATTGGGCCTGTTAAGGGTACCTCACAAACAAATATTTTGGAGAAATCTGCCAGTGTCTACCGTTGACTCAGATTTGGAATTTTAACTTTTTTCAATAACCATTCTGATTATTTTTTGCCGGTTATTACGTTTGATTTAATATTTATTCGCTGGTTCACCTTTTCTTTTTTTTTCTGTTTTTTGGCTTTGGGAGTTAGATCCCATTCAGCCACGAACTAAGTAAATAAGTAATATGACATAAAAAGAGAAACAAAGGACATGTCGCAGCAAACATATTTACTCATATCCAAGTCACACATCATTCATTGCCCTATACAACAGAATTCGTAGAAAACGAAGAAGAAAGGATAATAGACATGGACACTCGTTTCACGTTAAGGTGCCCGTCATAGCGACTTTATTTACAACATACAATAAAGGCAACGGCAAGGGGGTATATCATAGTTACAAAGGAAAGACAATAGGTATACTACAACTAACCCCTACCATTCTACATCTAAAATACAGTTGTACTGATTTCTATATTTTTCTTTTGGTACGTTTAAGAAATTCCCATAATATAGTGCGAACCATAGTATGTCGCCGACTGAGAAATAACAAAGAAACTTGACTTTGTGGGTGAGGAACCTTTTCTTTAGACAGAGTTTCCATCAGATATCTTGTAGCTTGACTATTATGTTGACAGCTAAAATCCAATGATTAATATCATCATAACTTTTATTACAATCACACAATTCGGAGTCGCTCATTTTAATTTTATAAAGGTATGCGCGTACTGTTGCATGACTAACGAGACATCTGAAGTACATAGCGTTAATCTTTCTTATAGGATGACTATGCTCCTCAAGTCTTGTGGATGGAAGAGTGGGGTGTATTTTGCAGTACGAGTTATTGCTTCTGTTGCAGAATTGTGACCATTCTATTTTCCAATTGAGTCTCATACTCTCTTTTCTTGAGCAAATGACGTCACTCCATTGTAAACAAAGATCTTCCGATCCGGAGAGAACTGCGGCTTTCGCCAGTTGATCAACTTTTTCGTTTCCAGAGATTTGAAAGTGGCCTTTGACCCACATAAACGTTACAGACTTGTTAAGTTGTCTTAATTCAACTAATATGCATAATATTTTTACGATTATACTATTGCGATATATACTTCTTGCAGAGTTTTTAATGGCTGTTAAAGCTGACTGGGAATCTGAAAGGATGACAAAGTTTTGATATCGGAGATTACTGTATAAAGCCCAATATAGTGCATAATATATGGCCAATAGCTCTGCAGTGAAGATTGAGCAATGACAATTTAATTTATATTGTAGTGTTGTTTCCTCGTTAGATATGTATACAGCACATCCCACACCTAAAGAAGATTTGGATGCGTCTGTAAATATTTTGCAGAGATTACCCAGCTTTCCAAAGTATTCTTCCATAGTTGTGCAATAGCTACTTGGTACGTCGTAATTAGGTATAACTACTGTACACGAAAAAAAAAGATATGTCATAAGGCGCTGAAAAAGCACTTTGTTCGTCTCTATTAATTAACAGGTGTGATGTATTGGGATATGCAATAGCTAAAATTGGAGAGTTTTTAATTAGCCACCCTTTTTCTGTTAGGTTGCTGACTGATAATTGACCTATCTTCTGTAGAAGTACTTTTTGGTTATTGGATGTACATTTAAGAATAAATTTATCTGCAAGAAATAAGCGCCTCAGGTGTAAAGCAGGTTCACCACTTTCAGCCAACAGTGTGTTAGTAGGTGTGGATTTGAGAGCACCTAAAACCAATCGTAAAGCCTTGAATTGTATTCTATCTAATTTGATTAAGCGAGATTTTGTGGCTTAGCCATATAAAAAACTTCCATAATCCAAGATGGATCTCGTATAGGCCCTGTAGAACATAAGATTGGTTTTGGGGTCAGCGCCCCAATCGTAACAATTAACAACTTTCAGCATATTTAAACTTTTTTCACATTTGACAATACATTGGTTTATGTGATCATTCCAAGTTAGTTTTGAATCCAGTGTGACACCTAAGTAAATATAATTTCTATTAGCACCTTTTCTTCAATAGCTCAATTGATATGTATTTAATGAATTAAGATCTTTTAATACTGTAAGCACAAATTTATTGTAACAAGAATTAATTTTGATGTGAACATGATAATTTGGTTGATTACAAAATGTAAACTATAATTCTAATTTAAATTCAACTTGTGTTTTGAATGCTCAGCTCAATTAGCCTTTTTAAAAACAACTAAAACACGCGGCAGTCAGCAAGAAAGTTATATTTGCCATGTGGGCAACAAGCTAGCTACTAGCAAAACATAGAAAGAAAATACATAGGCGGAGGGCCGGGTTATTAGAATAAATTAATAAATGTGAGTACACAACATTTATTAATTTTTTTATAAACATGTTAATTATGATTTTTTTTACTGTATTTGTCTATTTAGGAGTAACTATTGACAATAATTTGAAATTTAAATAGCATGCAAATCAAGTTATTAAAACTGTGGCATATAAAATTAACTATTTAAGACGATGCTCTCCACATCTCAGGCAATGGTCTAAATTAACTGTCTTTAACACTGTAATATTACCACATTTTAGTTATTGCCCTACAATTTTGTATCTACTCAACCAAAATGAAATCAATCGTCTTCAAAAAATGCAAAACCGTGCCATGCGAATAATATTAAAGTGTTCTAAGTACACTCCTATAAACAACATGCTAAAGACACTTAACTGGATGCCAATAACTAAATTAATGCTATATTTCACATTAATTTTTATTTTCAAAGTTAAAATTGGACATGCACCAGTGTATCTGCAGGAAAAGCTCTCTAGTAATCTTGATGTACATAGCTATGACACAAGAAATAAGGAAAATTTGAGAATTGAAATGTGTAGGAGAAGCAGTACATATAACTCTGTATTTCACAAAGGTATTGGTTCTTTCAATAGTTTACCAGAATACATTAAAAAAAGTTCATCTGTAAATTCTTTTAAAAGAGCTTTAAAGGATTATTTATTGTCAGAGTGAGCAGTCACAGTGTAATCTTATGTTTGTTTAAATTTGTTTTATTTTAATTTCTTTATGAGGTACCTACTTTTTATACTATAACCACTATATGTTGTACTATTATTTTATTTTATGTTGTGTATATTATGTAAATAGAATTAGTTATTTTGACTAAATAAAGAGATATATATATATATATATATATATATATATTTGATAATAAATTCAAGTTGCTTCCTGTGGTATTGACATTGCAAATTTATTTGCTGACAATTTTTCATCTGTGTACACTAATCATACTTTAAGTCATAGTGGTAATCAGATCCAACCTATGTTGTGCGTATCAACATACCACATTCCCATTTCCAGAATTTATGAGAGAATTTCAACTTTGAACATTAATAAAGGACCGGGAACAAATGGTATTCCACCCATTTTTCTGAGAGAATTAAGTTTCATTCTTTCTCGATCCCTATATCATATTTTCAATAAACCTTTGCATTTAGGTGTGTTTCCTGACCCTTATGTTACCCCAATTTATAAATCTGGCTTTAAATCTGAAATCAAGAATTATCGCCCCATACCAATTCTTAGTACCATACCTAAAGTATTTGAGAGTATAATTGCAGACTATCTTACCAGGTATTTTAAACAGCAATTTGGTTTTTCCTCAGGCAAGTCGTCTGAGCTTAGTTTGTTAACTTATGTTGACTTTATCTCTGAGTCACTTGAGAGAGGAGAACAGGTGGATTCCGTGTATACTGATTTTTCCAAGGCTTTTGACAGGGTGAACCATGGTCTTCTACTTCAAAAGCTTGATCTGCTTGGTGTTGGAGGTACGGTCTTGCAGTGGTTTCGCCTTTATTTAACCAATAGAGCTAAACAGGTTCAGATAAACCATTTCTATTCCTGCAAATTTTCTGTGACATCAGGTGTTCCCTAGAGTTCACACTTACGTCCATTACTCTTCAATATATTTATCAACAATATGGTCACTTGTTTTTGTCGTACCAATTCCCAACTATTTCCGGATGATTTGAAGTGTTTTAAGATTATTAAAAGCCATGAGGATGTTGGAGTGTTGCAGTGGGGTTTGGACAACCTGTCTGAATGGTGCACTCTTAACGGCATGGATCTTAATGCCAGAAAGTGTCATGTGATTCGCTTTTGTTGTACCCAACACTTAATCACTTTCAATTATAACATAAATGGTCAATTGCTCGTACCAGATAACAGATTTAGGAGTAGTTCTTGACAATGCACTTACCTTGAACCACCACATCACCACTGTTGTGGAGAAGTCCATGAAAATGTTGGGTTTCGTTAAGAGAACTACTCGTGATTTTACTGGTATTATCTCAATCAAACTTTTGTATTTCTCCTTATTTAGGAGTAGTTCTTGACAATGCACTTACCTTGAACCACCACATCACCACTGTTGTGGAGAAGTCCATGAAAATGTTGGGTTTCGTTAAGAGAACTACTCGTGATTTTACTGGTATTATCTCAATCAAACTTTTGTATTTCTCCTTAGTTAGGTCTCACCTTGATTACTGATCTTCTGTATGGCCTCCACATTATTTAGTTTACATTAGGGAACTCGAACATGTTCAGAATAACTTTTTATGCTATATTGCATTTAAGCTACATGTCCATCATGACTATGCTGTGTGACTGCAACAGCTGCGAATTACCTCTCTTGAGAACCACAGGAAGCAGAAGGATCTTATATTACTTTTTAACATCATAAACGATACATATAACTGTCCTCAGCTTCTAAATAAAATTAGTTTATTTGTTCCATCGCAGACTATGATGCAGAGTTGAACATTTCACATATCTTTTCACAGACATAATTATGCATACTACACGTTTCTTCCTAGAACTTTGAGACTCGCAAACTAACTGGGACACCTTCCACTTTTTGATGCCTCAGTTACTAAATTTAATGGCTTTACTCGGGATTTGAGTGTTTAGTAATTCATAATTTATATTTTGTCACCTCATGATTTTTGTGTATTTTGTTTCAATAACTGTGTTCATTGTATTTTATATCTGTTTAGATTTGTCTGCATTGTGTATTTTGCTCACTTTTGTATTTTATATAAATTAAAAGGGCTTGCCCGAGAATAAATAAATAAATTGTAACAGATAGCACATAGAGTCATTTAGATAAGTAATTTGAAAGATTATACTGAATTATTATACTGTATGTTCCACCATTAGTAACATGCGGTATATTGCCCTAGTAATTTATTAGATCTTATTAGCAAAAAATGCTGTATGTCACATATATTTCCTGATCTTGACATATTTCATTTAACCACATAAAAGGAAACCGTTTAATTGCTAAAACTGAACGTATATTTTTAAAAAAATGTCAAAATATCTAACATCAAAGTATCAGAATCTTTAAGCATCATTTTCTCAAAACTACGAACACGTGACATACGATGTTTTGAGTTAGCATGGCAGTATAGTTTCTTTACATAAATTTGGGCCGAAACCCATAAAAATACACTTGTCACGGATCAATGTTGTAGATAATTGAATTTTTAATGTAATTAGTTGGTGTTATTGTTGTGATTTTCTTTTAACGTTTTATTGAAGTTTTACTTATTTACATTTAGAACACTTGATGAGAATCATCTTATGACCTTTAGAGTTTTTGGTTGCCGGGGATTCAATAAGGGAGAGAGAATATTGTGACAGACAACTTCAAAAATCGACTTGGACTGTAATTTGAGGTATTTTTAGAATAAAACTGTTATATTCAACTCTGGGAATATTATTCAATCATTTACCTAGACAAACGAAAACAAACCTACAGTGTCGACAACCACTACATAGAAAATTTGTTGACCATTGCTCATGACACAGATCCATGACACATGTTGAAATTGACAATTCAATCCAAATAAAGACTTTTCCAATAAAGAATTTTATATTTTAATTAAAAACAAATAGCCGCTCTGGGCATGTCTTCCGGAAAAATGTAGCAGTGAATGGGTTAAACATATTGTTTTCAGAAAAACTGAGTGGGCAGAAATTAATCCTAATTCCAACAAATTAATAAACCGATAAGCTAATTATTATAGAAAACAGATTGTACTATAAATAAGTGGATAATAAGCAATTTTTTTCATTATTGTGATATATAACTCTTCTATCTTCTAATAGTACAAGCTTTTCTGGAAATTCATGCATCTGTAAATTAGAACGTGCCCTTGGTGTGAAATGAATTTTACTAATTATGAAAATTTATATCTCAAAAAGTATTTGTTTCTGCAGCTTGTGATTTAGTATAAGCCTTTCTTATAATAAGACCTATCTGTAAAAAATATAAACCCAGAACTCGAGCAGAGATATACTGAAATTTAGCCTTCTTACCTTTGCAAGGTTCCCCTTTACAATTTTCTATTGATTCATCTGATGCATCCTTACAGTCAGGTTGTCCATCACAAACATAACGAGGTATGATACAAACACCATTTGAAACACACTGGAACATCTGTTCATTGCAGAATATCGTTTCCCTCATAGGCCTAAGATCATTCCTTTTAATGTTGTCTATCAGTTTCACAGTTACATTGATGGAGAGATTAAATTTTTTGCTAAGACATATATACAGACCCTTATCTTCTTCTTGTAGAGGAGAAAATCGTTTTTCTGATTTATTTATACCAGGTTGATTTGGTAGGTATTTCTGGATCCTAAAATTATTGTTTTATTAAATATTTTCAAATTTTGTTTACAGTGATGACTTTTTTAGCGTTTCGATGGCTAGATTTTTACTGTATTTTAACATCCTACCATTATATCCGGTAAAATGAATGTTTACCTTGAATTATTTGATAAAATCTCTACCTTGACCCAAGTTAGATGATCATCCACTACCGAGATTTCTTGGTTCGATACAATTAATTCACATATTAAAGAAAATGTTGTTCCAACCCTTTCTTCAACAAGTCCTGTTACAGGATAGACAAAATCATCATAATTTTTAGTGATCGTTAATAATTCACCTAAAAAGATAAGATTTTTTAAACATTCTTCAAACATAACATTTTCTTGTATTCATAAATATTAATTATATATCACCTGACAATAAAATTTGCTTACTTTTTACACTACTTAAACCTAAAAGCAAAAAATAAATTGAAAATAAAAACATTTTTATTTTTAAAACATTTTGAGTGTTTTGTTGGAAGCCATATTTTAATTAGCGAAGTTTGTTTGTTAACATTTTGACATTTCATGGTATATAATTGTTACAGTTTTCTTTCTTGCTTAAACATAGTTATTGCACTAATCAAAAGATGGCAGGGTATGTTCCAAACTTTAAGATTGAATTAGATACAAACATAGTCGTAACAGGCTGATATTGTGGGGATTCAAGGGGCATTACCGCAATATTCCTTAACACTTTATTTTGAAAGCATTTGGTAACTTGAATGTTGCTTACACAACAGAAGTTAGTGCGAACTTTAAGTTTTCGGCATTTCGTTTGACTAGAATACCCAATAAAATAGTCCAGTCAATATTATAATTTAAAATGCTTATTTGACGATATATTAATTTTATATTATAATAACAACTAATAATCGTTAATAGTATATTAAAAGTAAACAGTGACAAATAGGTTACTTGTGCAGATAATTAAAGTGTTTTGAGGCCGCTTGATATAGAGCAGTGGCTCCCAACCTTTTCTGGACCACCGCCCCCTATAGAAGAGAACAAAAATTACACCGCCCCCCCCTAGTCTCTGGTTAGTTCAAAGTAGTTAATTTTATTTGAATATCATCCGTACCGTCCCAATTGATCTGTATTTAGTTTTAATTTCAGTTAATGTCTAAATTTTATTTTAGAGGAATGATGAAGTAGAAATTTATTAAACGACTACCAAATGTACAATAAAATTGTTTATTAAACTTTCAAATATAAACACAGAATCAATAAGAAATACAATCACAATAGAAATAAGAAATGCAATACAATAAGAAATACAAAATTAATAATAAAGAAAAAATCAATGAGACGGTTGAGGCTGGTGGAGTGTTACCAGTTTGTTAATATCGGGTTCCAATTTCGATAAAATCAATCGCAGATCGCCACGTTCAGTGATGTGTAGCCTGTTCCTCTTCTTTGACAGAAAATCAGTTACTGCACTGATTGCACGCTCAGCCATATAGGACGAAGGAAATGCAATTAACAACTTCTGTACTATTGTCCACAATCCAGGATAGTGAACTGGTATTGGTTTTTGAAGCCAGAACTCTTGACATCCACGTTTGAATTTTACTTTCAATTCATCGTTAATTGTGAGTTCTAATAGCTCCTCTTCCAAATTTGATGAGCCTTCAGTATCTGTGTTTGCGAAAGGTTATATAACCCAACTTGGTATATCCATGTTTAAAATATCTTGGAAACGCTCTGTAAAATCAACATGAAGAACTTCCAAGTGGTGGCAGTAAGTAAATCTTCCGGTTTTGCAGGTACTGTTGATAATGTGGGAAAATGGTTGTACTCACCTCTACCAAGATTTATTTTGAATATAAGAAGTTTTCCTGCAAAAGCAGCTATGACGTTTTTAGTTTTAATTAAATTTAAATCATCACCTTGCAATTGTAGATTAACTTGATTAAATACTTTGAACAGGTCGAAAACAGTTTTTAATATCTCTTCGACTACCGGCAAAATTAATTCCTCGCCAATGGTGTGTCGTTTTCCTGACTTTGCGATTAACAATGAAACGTTATATGAGGCTCGTAGCCCATCATCGTCTCGATTAGAAGACGATGCAAAAAGGTTTGATATAGTTGGCTGTTTTAAATAATGTTTTTCGAGTTCTTGAAAATAGAATATATCTTTGTTCTTCTTACCAGGATGCATTTTATGTAAATGCTCTTGTAGCCTAGAAGGTTTCATAGCTTCATTCCAAAAAACTTTTCGGCAAATTAAACACATAGGTAATGATTTGTTTGTAGAAGATTCCGCAAATTCATATTTTAAATATTCAATAGTGTATTACCGGCATTTCTTTTTTAATTTAGAAGTAGATTCAGCCATTTTCATACAAAAATTAAATTCTCAATAGATTTATAAATAGTAATGTTTATAAAATGACACACCACTCACGATTATTTACTACAGCAGAGCTTATGATTCACGACTACATATCGCGGCCAAGCACATACAACTAACAAAAAATTCGTAGAGCTGTTGCTTTTATACGTTTCATTTCGTGCATGATTCAACTTGTCTGTGTGCGAACATGTCGAAACATGTTATTTTGTATGAACATCGCACGTTCCCTTATCAACGTGCGAGGACAAGTCATATACTTCTATTCTGAACTAAAAGAAATTATTATAATTATTAGTATTATTATTAATGCTAATTTAAAACTGCTTATTAACCCTTATTGAATCATTTTTATTTCACCATTCCGCTTGACTGCTTATTATTTGCTTCTGAATCCGCTACCGCCCCCCTTTAAGGTTGCAGCGCCCACAGGGGGGCGGTATCGCCCCCGTTGGGAACAATGATATAGAGCAATACCACCTGCAATGCAATATTTCTTGATCACAAGCATGCGCAGATGAAACTCAGCTGCCCATAACACTTTAACCACATTTTAGTCGTTTACAATTATACGCTTCAACTGGTTTCCCAACAAGTACCGCACCATCAATAATTTGTATTAATAATGGATTTGTTTGTGGAGATAATATTGCATCTCTAGCCATTATTGTACAAAACGGTACGAAACTTTTAAACTCCCGCTCTTTCAAAATGGAGGCGGCGCTTGCGCTTGTCATGTAATAAAAAGTACTATTGGTACACAGCTGATTGAAAAAATTTATATTTGCCTTATCTTTGTTTTGCAATCGGGAACGTTGTTTATTGAGTTTTCTTATGTTTTCTTGAAGTTTTGAGTTAAATATATATAGCAAAAACCCAAAAAATTAACGTTGTGCTTAACAATTGGTAATTCTCCCTATTCTCCCAAAATGACAGATTCTTGTCATTCATAATAAAATCAACAGATTCCATTATTACTATACAAAAAAAAAAGAAAAATCAGACAAAACCTGAAAATTTTTAGAATATATTTCGGTGTACTACTGGAGTTTGATGACGTGCTAGAGAAAGACATTATAGACCACGTTGAGGAATTTTGCTTTTCAAGTTATAATGGATGGATGGATTTATTTTTTTCATAGTATTGAAGCTTTATTCTGCTGTAAATATTTCTATTACCCAAAATCTCACATTACTGTTATTTATTTTTGAAATTAATGAATTAAATGTAACTTTACCATATTCTGCTTGATGGCAGGCTTTCGTGTCGAAAGACATTTCGATAATTTGATTGCCAAATTAGGTAGTTACATATCGCTTTCCATTTTATAAGTATTCAACTGAAGACACAATAAAAAATTCAATATTAATCAACTTTCAATGAAGGCTTTACCTACGCTTGTAAACAAACTGTCTTCGCTGAAACGGAATAAACAGAAATCGTCAGGATCCAGTACGCTGAAACGAACGTATTGCGCTGTCAAATTGATTGCCCTTCAAATCCGCCCATGAGGACCTACCTTCAGCTATAATAGTCGAATATAACTGCCTAGCCAAGTATTGCTCTGATCTATCTCTTATTATAAACAGGGCCTCTATTCTTGACAGCAATAGAATAGAACACTCCCCAGGGAATATTCCCTACTTTGTTTCTATCACCTTTCTACTGGCAACCTAAAACCGTATCCTTGAGTTCGACTTCAAGAGAAGGAAGCAAATTGGTAGAATGTATAAGCCAAATGTTTAAACCAATCAGAATAAAGAATTTTTGACAATTGAGCGCACTATCAGCCGTCAGTAGCAAGTGTTATTTGTGATTTGTGCCTTGTGGTATTCATTTTCATTCTCGTCTCAAATTTAACTTAATTTTGAAAATTAAAAAGTTGCCAATTTTCTCAGTTCATGGATACCTATTGTGTTGTATATGAAAGAAAGACAAAAACTTAATTTGTCTATTTTGTATTGATAATATACACAATACTCAAAGAAAAATAGAAAACTGTTTACTCCACGTAACGCTTCCTTAATCAGAAACAGCAAATACAAAAAAAATCCCTAACACAGCTCTCTTATTTTCTCAGTTCACTCAAAAATTGTAAAAAGGCTGCTTGAATCGAGACCGAACTATAGAGGCAGCACTTCTGTCGAAAGTAGAGCGCCCTGGTATTAAATAAGAAAAACATTCTGATGTAAACAGTGTAATAAACAACCTACAAAATGCATAAAATGAATAGATCTTTTTATTTTCTTTGTCAGGAAAAATTGTTTATATGTAAGATGGGTGTAGGGGATTATCTGATTTTTGATTATTGACAAAATTAGTACTGCAAATTCTAGTATTTTTATTTGGTTCCCAATCCTTCCGATGTTTTCTGAAATGTAATTAAAAAACTTGAAGTGATTCGTTTTGTACAAATGTTTACTTTCTTTCTCTTAATAGTATTTAATTATTTAAACTTAATATATAATATTAAAGTCAGCAAATACACAACAAGCTTCTTATTTTATATAATCAATGAAATCGTACAGAAAACAACATTTTATTCTCTCGATAATAATCTTTTATTTATGTAAAAAAATTTAAAACTTATCTAATCTGCCAATTGTAGTATCATACTGATTATACACAAAATAATAGTTTTTAATTAGAACATTTTACTTACATATGGGGTTTTACTGCAATTATCCATTTTTGACGTTTTAAGGTGGGTACAGACTTCAGATTAACAAATAAAATAGTTATGTTTGTTTTGATCTTTTCTTGTCCCAAACATTGAGTCACAATCTAAGCTCACTTGCGGGACACGTCCACTGCTTTGCCATATTTACAAAGTCTCTTTAGTTGCAGGAAAAATGAACTTAGAAGTTTAATTAAAAATGTGTTAAAAAGTTATGCAGATAATAAAAATTCATACTAAATTATGTATTTCAGTCGCTACTTTTAAAATTAATTAATACTACTTGAATTTTATTTAATAAACGCATATTCTTATATAAATTTTAAACAAGTATTTGTTGTATCCTATGGTTATAACTAAAAGTGGCAACATTGCTGAAAATTTCAGTATCTGTTTAATGTGTAAATAGTAATCTATTTAGTAGTTTTGTCCTTGTTTAATTACCATATAAAGAGATATGCAAATATCGCCAGACTGTGACCGACGATCATTTCGAATTGGTTGTAGTAAATAATATTAAACGTGGTTTGTTTATACGAGCGCCATTACGACTAGAGAGTAAACATTTAGTTCTATCGTTTTGATGAGTTTTTCAAAACTTTTTGTGACAAAATGAACTTTTATGGTAATTGATTTAATGTTTTTGGATTGTCATGGTTCATCGTTGCCAAGTTTGTCAGAAAAACAGCCGAAATTACCAAGGCCATGTAGCTACAATACCCTCCCCACTTTTTGTAATTCATTCATTATTTCACTACTGGCGTTTAGAATTGTTGGCCGCACAAATAAACGTGTTTATGAATGAATAGCCCTCTCTATGTTTATTATTACTCTAAGGTACAGACATAGAACAAAACTTCGTATCGTAACTCCGACGCGCAACATTTGTTTGTTACGCATCGAAGATACGGCGTGTCAACAAATAAAGCGTATCAATACATCGCGTCGCGTATCTTATATACGGGACATTTTGCCGTTCCGTCTTTACTGTGTACCGCAGACCTGTCCAGACATTCTAACAAGTGGTGCAACATCAGTGCGTATCATTTCTTTGATGTGGCGTCAAAAAACCGACAACCGATGGAACGCCGAGATGTTACTATGTTCTGGTGTTACGCAGTGCCGTCGACACTTGTTACGCGACGGCGTTACGATACGAAGTTTTGTTATATGTCTGTAAGCACCTTTAAGTTTATCCACGCAGTGTTCAATGAACTTTCGGCGAAACTATAACATTTCAACTGCGTAGTATTTTTATACGGCATATTTGAATAGCCATGAATACAGAAAGATGCTTTTGATGAAGACATCACAAACATTTAATATCAGTTTTAAAAAATGAGCATTTAAAAACGCTGATCATACAAAACTAGTAGTGTTTACATCACTTTGTTTGTGTTTTTTTAACGGCAGATGGCATAAGCGTCATCTTTCTCGGTCTCTATGCAAAACGCTATATTTCTTGAACACAAGCATGCGCAGATGAAGCTTAGCTGATAGATCTCGGAATTGCAACTTTATCGGTTTGGTGCCATTTCTATTGCATGCAAGTTGCAATTCTAGTGAGAAATCTAGTTTCCTTTGGTTTAACAACTAATCAAATGTCAGTCAAATCACTTGATTGACTATAGCACATTTTTTTGTAGAACTAAACCTTTTGTTGTTTCCTGATTTTTGTTAATGCCATTTTTTTGAAGTTTTTTATTTGCAAGATTCATCACATGCAATATTTTGACCTTGCAATAAATAGCATGCAATTACTTGCAGATTGTATTGCTTCATGTCAAGCGGAAGTAAGTTTTATCTTGGGGCGCAATACTTCTATTGCCTTATGATAGAACAGGATTTCAAGAATACCGAAACAGCTTTGTCAGTAGAATCACGCCCACTTTCTATCGGTTGTTCTATTCTATTGCCGTCAAGAATAGAGGCCCAGTACACCAACAAAGAAAACGGCAAAGATAGATAGTGGGTTATGAAAAAGGCACCTCTGTGCTTGGTCACTCGTGTATTACATTTTTGAAAATAGATTATTGTGGGTGTTGAATATTAGAATTGAAGACATATTTGGTTGATTTCGAAATGTGGACATTTCCAGACATTCTTCAGTGAATGTTCCCAAACATTGGATTATATACTTATGCTGGTTAAGTACTCAAGGGGTGGAGGCCAAAAATAAGAAGAAGATAGTGAATGGGGGGATCACTGCTAAATTGAGAGATACTAGTAATTTTGATATATTAAAATATAGATGTTTTGAAATATTAAAATATAGAATTTGTGAAATATTTAGTGAGAGTAAAAAGGATCTGATTTGTAATACATACAACATGTTTTTTCTAACTGAAATATATTTTTGGCACTATCTTCCTCTGTTTCTAAATATTTTTGACACTTGGGCAGTCTGGCTCACAGTGCAGGAATCTGAAACTTTCTATCCTATTGTAGTGTAATATACTATTTTAAGTATCTTAAGATATGTATTTAAGTTCATTTTTTCAGATGTAACTATAAATACCTAAAGTAAGATACTTTCTAAAAAAGTAGGATTTGGTATCTATATACTTTTCCAAAGTATCTTTGACATCTGATAAAAGATGCACCCTTTCCCCCAGTGGATTGTTTGAAATCGCATTCCAATATCATTATTACATTACAATGTGGGTATAAGTACATTTAATAGAATTAATTAATACACTAGTAGAGTTTTTTTAAATCATTATATTTTAATTTTTATATACATGACTAGGCGAAACAAAATATACAAATAAATCACTTAACATATAAAAGTCAGTCGTATTTTACATCATTTTCATAAAAACAAGATAAACAGTTTTAATACTGAGGTAGATGAACATAAAATCAAAGATTTCCTATTATACAAAATCAAAAGGAATAAGAACCTAGGAAGATGTCCAATAAACACTACAAAAATTTCAAGTTACTTAAAAATTTAAGCACTAAACAAACTATACGATGCAATATAAATTTTAAACATGCATGTACCAGTGACACTTTTCTCTCACAACGAAGGTCGATTATTGAATGTTTTGTTGATTGCGCCAAATTCAAATTGGTGTCTCACATGAGTAAAAAATATATATCCAGATTTATAATGTAAAAAAATCATTTGCATGTATCTCCAACTGTGTTTATACATATTTAGGGATCAGTAGGTAAGTGCCATTTGTGTTAAAATCTGTTCTAATGCTGGACTATTCTTAGACTCTTCAATGTTATTAAAGTATACAAATTCTTATAATAACAATAAATACATTCACATAGCAACCAACAATTTAACTTATCGAATACAGAGCTGCGCATAATCTTAACTGGAAGTCTTTATACAATAATTTACCACCTAAAGGAACTCTACTGAGGAACATACTGGGTGACATAAGGCAAAGGGCTTTTCCGTTCATTAGGAACCTTGAAGGTGGTATTTCTGGGAGATTGTGTACTGACATCACGTATCTTAACCATTCTGCAACGTTTTCTCGCGTCCACTGTCTGGGATCTGAAACCAAAATAACCTAAAATTAGTTTTGCAAAATATGTGTCATTATGGATGCTATTCTAAAAATATTATAGACAGAAACTAAGTTACGCTAAATTTTGGTATGTTCAATTATTTGAGTAGCTAGAATCGGATCAATCCGGTTAGATATATTGATATGATGTTTGGTATGCATATATTAAGCAAGAAGGTGCACTTTTTAAACATATTTTGACAATCGTACCACTTCCGGTATACTACAATCGTTATGTTAAATGGAACATCCTACATATAACTGTATTTTTGAAATTTATGTAAAATTTAAGGTACTTTCGTATGAAAAACTTTTTCCAAAACTACATACTTTTTGAGTTATTAATTTTTGTAGAAAAAAATTGACCTTTGTAGATCCTTACAAATTATATTCGTACGAGCAAACGCTTAAAGAATCGTAAAATGTTTCTGTACGGTGACTACTAGGAAGGTCAAAGGTATTCCAATATGTGTTGAAAAACTATTCATTATATACAGGGGGCGCATAAAAAGTTTCAAACGTTGAACTTCGAAAATATCAAAGTTCTTAATTTTTTTAAAATATAACTTCCAATTTTTTTCAGTTTTATTGAAATCAGTGGTAAAAAATAAGGTATGGCAGGAAATGTAAAAGTTTGCAATATCTTCAAAACTATTAGGTTTAGGCATAAGGAATGTAAACATGAACTTTCAGTTGTATATTTTCAAATATACGCATAAAACATGCAAACGAGAAGAATAATGTATGTACATATAACACGTTATGAAGTCTTTTCATAAAGTTGAGAAGACTAATATGTGTATGTGTGCATCATCTAATATTTGTTATCTTTCAACTATATTAGAAATAGTACACTATACAACAGCTCCCTAGTTGATCCTGCCAGTAGTCATATACTTGTCTCAAAAATTAGGCCATGCATGTCTCAGTACAAGCCAAATTAAGGTGAAACCGCGAAATGCTCATTAAATCGGTTATGGTTCCTTAGATCGTAATTGGATAGCTGTGGTAATTCTAGAGTTAGTGTGGGACACTAAACACGCGCCAACGTGTAAATACGTCGCAAACGCTTCCCACACAACCTTCCTTTGATCTGTGTTCATATCACCGGTAAAGCATATGCCTAGTCATTTCACGAAATGATTAACTATGGTAGGCGAAGTATATAATGTAACCATGTTACATGCCTAGGCAATACATAGAATGACGACTACGTTTCCGTCAAAGCGTGAAATAAACAGAGCCAAGCCCGTAGAAAGAGATACACGGAGTCAAGGTTAGGTTAGGTTAGGTTAGTTGGTGTGACATGTATTGTATTATACAACTTGTATAACTCTGTGTATACTGTGTTATGATTAAAGGGCGGAATATATGCAAAGTGTATATATTTGCATATTTTGCATATTTTTACAAATTTCATAAAAAATTGCATATTTCGGCAAAAATAAAATTTGTGTGCATATTTCTATGTTTTTCGTTTTATCAAAAGATTAAGTGCGACCCTTGCAGATAATTGAAATAATTTAAAAGGTGGGTAGGCTTTATTATTATATGGTTTATGGACCCATTTTATTATTATATGGTTTATTGACGGCATTTATTGGATGTTTAGGAATTTCCAAGTAATCAGCTTGCCTTATTCACCGAACCGAAGTCGTGTTCGGTGGTAGTAAGTATTGTCACCGAACAGAAACTTCTGTTCGGTGCGCGAATGAATTCATAACAACACTTTCTTTTTTCGGGGTCTAGTTGGAATGCGGCGGCTTGCTTTTATAGTTCGGACTTCAAAGTACCGATGCCAAGTGAACCTTCTTGTCTTGTTTCTTTTCGGTGCCTAATTGGAGATAAAATGTGGTCTCTTCTTTTGTATTTATATTGTATAGCTTAGTTTGTCGATAGATTCCAGTGTGAAAAGAGTGATTTCGAAAATATTTATTTCAAACGCCTAAAATGCCGAAAGCCGCTTCGTGGATTAAAAATTTTCCTGGGTTGGAGTTTAGTGGGGATAAAGTGTTTTGCAAAGTTTGTGCAAAAATCATTGTTTGTGGAAAGAAGTTCCAAATTGATCAACACTTGAAAACAACTATGCATAAAGCTAAGTTGCAAAAAAATAAATATGTGCCTGTTCAGCAGTGTGTGCAAACCGCATTTCAAAATGTCAAACCAAAGAGTGAAAAGGAGGTGTTTCATCAAGACTTATGCAAAGCTTTAGTCGCAGCAAATATACCTTTGAAGAAACTGCAAAATACACAATTCAGAGATTTTTTGCAAAAATATTGTAATCAAAACATCCCTGACGAATCCACACTTAGAAAGAAGTATGTGCAAACAGTATACGAAACCGTAATGGGAGAAATTAAAGTTTCACTGGGCGATGAACATTTTTATATTATTGTTGATGAAAGCACAGACTCATGTGGTCGATATATCGCACATCTTATGATTGGAGGGCTCCCAGAAAATGAGCCAGGCAAGCCATATTTAACAGTTAGACAAAACAAATAATGTGACCGTAACTCGATTTATTCAGCAGTCTCTATCAAATTTTTTTTTACTAAATCCAGTTCCAGTAGAGAAGTTTTTAGTGTTTTTGTCTGACGCAGCGCCGTATATGGTTAAAGTACGCCAAAACTTAAAAATATTTTATCCCAATATGGTACATGTCACTTGCCTTTTACACAGGATAAACAGAGTTGCAGAAACTATTAGAACAGCATATCCCTTGGTGAACAAATTAATTTCAAATGTAAAGAAAGTGTTTTTAAAAGCACCTCTAAGAGTGCAGATCTATAGAGAGAAATTGCCAGGAGTTAGTTTACCTCCAGAGCCCGTAATTACTCGATGGGGAACATGGATTAAGGCCGCGATATTCTACGCAGACCATTTTGATGCCATTAAAGACATTGTTTTAGATTTAGAAGACAATTCACAGTGTGTAGTGCAAAGTCAAGCAGTATTAAAAAATGTAAATTTAGCTAAGGAACTTGTTTTTATTAAGGTTAATTTCAGTTTTATACCAGTTACAATAACTTCGTTAGAAAGTAGGAATATAAGTTTATGAGAATCAATTAATATTGTTGAAACTTTTTCCGACAAATGCAAAAAAGTTCCCGGTGATGTAGGAAATCAAGTAAGAAGTAAACTCGAAGTTATTGTGGGAAAGAATGAAGGCTTCAAGTATTTAATGGAAGTCAAAAATATGTTTGATACTAAACCATCCAACGAAGTAATACCTTGGCCTTATAACTTACTACCCAAATTAAAATATTGCCAGATCACATCGGTAGATGTTGAAAGAACTTTTTCTTTGTACAAACATATTTTTACAGACAGAAGGCAAACACTTTTATCGGAAAATTTTGAAAAATATATCGTTATAAATGCATTTTATACTATTTCAGGTTAAAAATTTTACCTATTATATTTTTCTTTTAATTTTACTTAAAATAAATAATTTTTGTAAGAGTCGGCGTATCTTTATTTCCATGTTATATTCAAGGCATATAATTGCATATTTTGACAAATAAATGCATATTGTTGCATATTTCAAAGAAAAACTATGCATATATATGCGCATATTTCAACTGAATTGACGTGCATATATTCCGCCTTTTAGTTATGATAGTTGCGTTCTGCATTCGTTGTTATATTAACAGTACGTACAATTACTTGTCAGTTGTAAACTTCAATACTTCAATCGTCACATCAATTGTCAGAAGATAAATAAAGTATCTTTTAATACAAACTCACGTAGTTAATATGAATATTATATACATGACCTAAGTTCACTCCGGAATTTCATGTAATGCCTAGATATTTCATAGATTGCCTAGTCGAACCATAGAATGAATGTTCGATTCCATACTTTGCCTAAAAAGACGCGGCGTTTTATAGAATGCCAGGATTTGCCGGTAACATTCACAAACCGACTCTAGCCCTGATCGGCGACAAGCTCGCGCAAGCCAGCCAAACACCCCGTTCGCACGCTTGTGTTGGTGGACACTTGTCGAGACTTGTCAAGTATGTAAACGTAGTGGTAAGTTGTGGTTTTAAACACAAAAAACTTGATAAGCGCATAGCGATTACCGATTCATCAAAGATAGTACAACGGGGGCAAGACAACAGTATTTGCGTATATAAATAAAAGACTTCTAATAGACTCATTATTTTTTTGCGGAAACATGCTTCGACAGGCATGATGTAGTAAATTAGGGCCAACAAAAAAAATTGCTTACTGTTATAAAAAGTTAGAAAATATATATTATATTAACGAACTGTGCAAACAACGAGGTCACACCCTACTAAGATTACCTACATACTATTGCATATATATTCCTATAGAGTTAATAGGCACTTTTAGCTTGTCTTTAATTTCTCACTCATCCCTATCGGTAACGAATTGCGCATGTGTAGACCCGTTACGGCTCAGCCGATACGATGCGTTGAACGGATCGTTACGTTCCCTATTCCGTATACATATCCGTATCCTGACCAAAACCAGTATTCTGTGCTATAGTTTATTTACGATAAAAAGACGATGATGTCATTTTTAGTTACTTTCCTGCTTATCAGAATAAATATTAATTTACCAACCGTGAATACAATTTATCCTCAACAGCCAGAGCAATTTACAGCTAACGGGTTGGCAAAACTTCAAGACGTTGTCAAATCAACTGGTAAAATTCCCCAGTTTGTTTCGATGTTTATTAACATTCGATCATCGTCTAATATTTACAAGTTTTTTTTGTGCTTTTAAATTCATTGCTTCTTTAAGATTAAAAAAACAGTTATTTTCATAACTAATTATTTAGGCAAATCTGCAGTGTGTGGTTAATAAAATGCCGAAGCAGCTGAACAGAAAATGTCAAGAGATGGTAACATCTTTGTTGAGCTATTTTGAACGAGAATGCCGAAATGGGGGCCCGCTTCTTCCGCTTACTGCTGTAAGAGACGTAAGTAATAGTATTCGCTATTTGTATTCATCATTATTAAAATTATTGTTACATATTTAAATGTAAATGATTAAATGTTTTTAATGTTAGGTTAGGTTAATTATACTTCATAATATATTATTCTTTCATAAATTGAAGTAATTATATTGTAGAGTTGCAGAAGCTTTACAACTTAGCGTTACCACTGTTAACCGTATTGCCGCCAAGCATAATAGAGGTGAACAGCCTATAAGCCCACCTAAAAAGAGACAACGCATAAAACATACTGTTGAAATTGATAACTTTGGTCAAAATGCTTTCCGAAATGTTATATACGGAATGTATGGAAACAGTGAGTATATTGAATTTACTGTTTTATTTTATTCACAATTAACTAACACAATATTTTTTCAGAGAAACACATAACCTTGAAAACTTTAAGAGACAAACTCCAGGAGCGCGAACTCTTTAATGGTTGTCAACATCACTCTGTAAGATAGTGAACAATATTGGATTTAAATACCAAAAAGATGATCCTCGTCGTGGTTTAATGGAGTTGCCACATATTGCATTAAAACGTGTACATTTTCTACATGAATATGTCAAGATAAAAAGGGAAATTTTATATCAATTTGTGTTTTTGGATGAGACCTGGATATTTAAAAACGGTACTGTTGGACGTTCTTGGCAAGATTCTAATCATAGAATCGTGAAAAAAAAACAAAATTGGTGGTCCAAGGTAATTGAATAATAAAATTTAGCAATTAATTTATAATGTACTAACATTCCTGTCATTGTAAGACCTTTTCAAATATTTACTAGTCACACTATTTTATTTGAATCTATATAATTATTAATAGTTGTTTTGAGCTATACAGTCTATCTAGGAAACCTAGTAGTAATTTGTTATTTCCTTATTGTAGGTATATAGTATTGCATGCTGGTTCATCTTCTGGATTTATTCCTGGAGCAGGGCTGGTTTTTTCTTCCAAAAAACAAGATGGTGATTACCACGGTGAAATGAACCGAGAAAATTTTTGTTTTGGTTTTAATACCAGCTTTTAGTAAACTTGGAAGAACCTGCCACAATTGTAATGGATAATGCAAGTTATCTCACAGAACAGTGGAAAATAAAATACCAACAACAGCTACCAAAAAGGCTGATATGCAGAACTGGTTCATACAAAATGATGTTCCTTTTGAAAATACTTTCCTCAAAACCCAATTATTGAATTTAATACAACTGTAAGTACTTAGATAACTTATTTTGTTTAAATATATGCAGGAATAAACCACCAACAGTATATGAAGCTGACATATTATCTGAAAAATATGGTCACAAAGTGCTTCGACTTCCCCCTTACCACTGTATGTTCAACCCAATTGAACATATTTGGGGCATAGTTAAAATTTTGTATAGAGATCATGTGGGAACTGATGGTTCTTCAACAGAACAAGCAATATGTGTATGGAAAAAGTCTCCTCCTGATATTTGGTCAAAGACAGTAGAGAACACTGAAAAAATTATACAAGATGGGTGGGATAGAGAAGTAGTATTTGATAGACAGGATGTGCCCCCACTTATTATTAATTTTGACAGTAACGATGAAGATAGTGATGATTTTGTAGTGGAGTAGTGAAAATCTTGTGTTTTATTTTTTATATATTTTTATCCAATTTGCTTTATTTCCACCTTTTCAAAATCACTAATAACTATTATTAAATTAATTAGGTACAGTTATTTTATAATACACAAATTAAAACAACGACCACAGTATCTCTACATAAATAATACTGATAAAATGGGAGATTTTTTATTTTTATATCTTGTAACAAAATTTTATTTTGTGTATCTATATTTTTCTTTTCCATTCTATTTTTATTATAATAAATATAATAGATATTGCGTAAAGGAACAATATTTAGATTTGCATGAAGATGATTACAGCTTGTATTGATTCCTTTTAGCGTAAACCCTTGCAGTGCTCTTGAAGATGATTCTATAGAGCATAGAATAAGGTATAAGGATCTACAGTTCGTCATTTAACCCTCTTCTATGTAAAATAATTAGATGTTAATTCGAATATAGAATGATTGATTACTGTTTCTTATCCATAGTTTTTCATGAATAAATATTTATATTAAATTATATCAAGCCTATCATACAAGCCTTTTATTTTTAAATAAATATTTTTGACTTACGCCCTACGAGGCACGGAACAATGAAAAAGAAAAACTGTCAATCTAACATCAGATTTACTTTTCTAGTTTTCGTTAAGTAAAGGAAAAAACTACAGCTTGGCAACATCACAATATTTTGTTTTGCAACGTCACCGTCTTTTTATCGTAAATAAACTATATTACCCTCGAATATTTTGTTTTGATTTGTGCAAAGAATTTATTTTCGTTTATAGTTTTTACTTTGAAATTTCGTTTTTCAGAAAAACATTGAACGAAGTATAAAAAGGGCTCAGTTTACGTCTGGTACTCTGTTTAAACAAAAGTCCTTGCAGGTAGATAATTTTTTCTCTGCGTTTTCTTATTAATATTTACTTGTATCAAGTTATATAATAAATAAAATTTAAGGTGATGCTATTTGGAAAAAAATTACTTTCTCGCTTATGTCATCTTTTTTCAGTTTTTAAAAATATTTAAGTACTTAAATAAAATTGATAATCTCCGTCTATGCTGTTCAATCGATGCCGCCTTGAGAATACGAAACTTGTTTTTTAAACTTCTGCAAATGTAACTATACTTAGTTGTTAATATTTCAACACTTTATCTTCCCCTAAACTTCATTTATACATGTTGAAATTGTTCAATATACCTAATTTTTTAACAGCATATTTAATTTTCTTTAAAAGCATTGTCCTTACCGTAGCCATTCCTCTAATTTACGCTACTAATTTCTGGGAACCTGTGTATAGCATAGATCAAATAGCAAATTTCGCTTTTCCATTACGTTTTTTACTTTATTTTGTTTATTTTAAAATTTTGTAATAGTCGATTTATTGAAATTAACTGTCTCGACCCTTAATTCGTGGAATCTACTCATATTAGTGTTTTAAATAAAACTCAACAATATATTGGCAAAGAAGCTTAACAATACACTCAATAGTTACGGATATGAATCTAAGTACTCAATTAGAAATTCAATAAAACTAATCAAGAAATTAAAAGCATTCAAATTAGAAGAGCTTATTTCATTTGACGTTACTAATATGTTTACTAAAATTCCTCCTAAAGAATGTCTAATACTTGTAAGAAAATTACTAGAAGATAAAAATATTAATCCAGGAATAATATCAGATTTACTTAATTTTGATGTATGCATTAATCAGAATTATTTCACTTTTGACAATAAGATATATATTCAAAATGAAGGTTTACCAATGGGAAGCCCTATATCACCTATTTTAGCAAACATTTTTATGGACAATTTAGAAAGAAAGATCTTTGAAAGTAATATTTCAAAAAATGTTTTATTTTGGTATAGATATATACGACAACAAAAATTGAATTTACATTAGAAGTTGAAGAAAATTACATGATAAATTTTCTTGATTTAAAAATTCAAAGAGTTAATAATGTACTTGATTATGCAATTTACCGAAAACCAACACACCGATGTGACAATTCCTTATAGTTCCAATCACCCCCTGTCACATAAACTAGCGTCATACAATTCAATGATACATACAGCTTTTTCAGTTCCTATGAACAAATGTAATTTTGATAGAGAGATTAGTACAATTAGACAAATAGCAACATCCAACGGTTATCCATTGCATATGATAAATAAGCTAATTAATAAAAAAGAGGAAAAAGTGGCATTACAACTAATATTTCCTAAACAAACTGAAGAAATAAAAACACTTATAAAACCATCACGTATGCAGGAAATATTTCTAATAATATTTCAAAGACGTAAGTACAAAATTGTTAAATGTTAAAACAAAAATACCAACATTGAAGAAATCACGTATATATAAACTCAAATGTCCGGAATGTAATGCTGTCTATTTGGGTCAGACCCTTAGGAATTTTGAAATCAGATACAGTGAACACTTACGAGCATACAGATTAAAACAACCAGATAAATCCCATTACGCAAAACATCTACTTGACACCAACCAAACACAGAACTAGAAGTACTACATATTTGTGATAAGAAACAAGAACTGGATTTCCTTGTTGAGTTGGAAATTAGAAGACACTTAAGAAACCCACAATATGAAGTCGTCAATGAACAGATAAATCTAGGGAGTTCTCCACTATTAAACTGTCTTCTTAAATGATAATTGTAAAGATCAGCAGATATAGTTTTCCTGGTTTTCTATATCATTGCACAGTTATACGGATCTTAATTGGAAAAATGATATCCAGGATATCACCATAGGGCTAATAATATCTAAGCTTCAATATTTGTAATATCACATCTTTTTCTTTTTTCAATTAACATATATTAAGTCAATCACAAGGTAGGTAGGTCACTTATTGGTCTAGCCAAAAATAATTACTAAACATCAGGTAGGCATAAAATGAAATGTAACTTCTGTCATTCTCACGATGATGTTCAGTTATCGAAACAATTGTCAATTTTTTAGAATTTTTATTATTATTATCGTTATATTAAACTTACCTCTGGGTAGTTCATCTTCATCGTATGTATGCGAAAGTTCGTTCCTGTAATAAGGAACTCGTTCCCACTCTAGAGGTATACCATATCTGACAGGTGATTCGGCAGCTTGTAAAGTCATTTTAAGATCCTTATCGTAGTAGCCTATTTTGAAAATGTTACTTTTTTAACACCTGCAACAGAAAAATAATTTTTAGTTTCTAAGGGATGGATTCACGAGAGACAACCACAAAATACGGACGGGTCCGTTTTCTGTGGAGACAACAGAAACTTGAATCTAGGCGTATATATAGATATAGCGTACGTTGTGGATGTATTGATCTTTCTGAGACGCGAACAGAGGTGGATCGGTAAATATGTCGCGCAATTTCTACAAAATCTATCACACCAAAATAAAATATCAAAATAATGACATTTTGAAATGGAATGTTTGACAAGAGGATAACAAAATCTTTTGAAAACAAATCTATTAAGCATTTATAAATTTAATTATGCTCTCAATAATATTTAAACACAACTTCAAAAAAGAAAAAAAAATGAATCTTCCGTTTTGAGATCAATAAAACTAACAATAACTTCTTCTGTATGAGCTAAGATGTTTTTACAAAATAAAAGAAACAAAAATATTCAAGAAAGAGCTAACGTTTTTGTAAATAAATTATTCAAGTGTATTCTCTATGCCTTTTGAACTTCTTTGTTTATTTGATTACAATTCCAATGAACTCCTGTGAGAGGTTCTTTTAGTGTTTAAAAACACAATTAACCAGGAAGGGCTGTGCTCATTAGCTCTTTTGGCTATTGAAAAGTTTGCTGAAGTAGATATTTCCAAAGATATTTACAACTTTAGTTCATGCAAAAAAGACTACATTTTGTGTAAAAATAATATTGAGTAAAAGGAAAAGTTTTTTGTATTATGTATACTTAATTTTTCCTTTATCGTAAACAAATGAGCTAAGCAAACGATAATTAAAATAACTATACATGTGGTTTAGTTAATAACTTGTAAAAATAATCTCAAAAAGCTTCAAAAACTAACAAATTTAAACCCATTTTTTAAAAAATTTCCCGTGGTGGACCTTTGGATTCCCCTTTCAACACCAGGTCATTCCGTTGGTAGTTAAAAAAGCTGAAATGACGCACATGCTGACATATGAAACAACATAATTCTGTAGTTAAAACTTACTTTGTACAAAAGTACCTACACTTAAAAAATTTACAAACTTTCTTAGTTACAAATTTGGTAAATTACCCGATCATTTTTTTCAGTTACCGGATAATCACCAGCTGTTCCTAAGTCACTCCCAGCATCGACAAGCTCGCCATCAAACACTTTTAATCATTTGCAGAAGTCAAACCTGGCTTAACCAGCGACAGCACTAAGACCATCACGATTTGGTAGAATAATTAAACCAATAAATAGACTTGATCTTTAATAATACTTAAATTAGTAGTTACAATATTATTTTATGAGCGATATTAAGTTGTGCTGTGCAATTTATGATTATAGGTATAATTAGTTAACTATTAACATAATAGGATGTGTGAAAAAATGTATAAATTAATATTATTTTAACGGTAAGTTTGGAAAACAATGTTTTAGTTTACAAAGAAAGGGAGATGTAAAGTATAGACACCTAGTGTAAAACTTGTTAATCATCATTGAAACGTCATTATAACCGTTTACATATTTTCTTTAAAATCATAATTATACCAATAATTACAACGTTACAATTTTCATTATAACAGATGGTTTTTCATGTTTCTATATGCATATTTTGCGATTTCAGCAGAAGCATATTTCTTACCCCCCATCTATTTCATATTTCGTAAATAATTAGTTTTTTTAGAAATACGATTGAACCTGAAATCGGTACTTTGTACAGTCCAAACTTTTGTTGAAAATTTGATGTATAGAAAGCGATAAATATTTATTATGATCCTTAAATTACAATTGGGATAATAAACAAACATTATTAATTAATGTTTCCATGTAACAGCAGTCGTTGTTAGACGCATATAAAATTGGCGGTGTCTCAAGCACGATGTAATTTTTTCAAAGACAATCTCAGGAAATGTACGACGTCCGCAACCGTCTTTTGTTAATTTTTCTCTTAATGTAAACTGAGGAAGTTCCTAATGAACGTTGTGAATGCATGTTTATAATGCCTTATTATCTCTTAACAATGAACAAAGGAACACTGGGTGCTGCTACCGTCTCAGTGAATATGTATTTTTTTTTCAATAACTATTCAAAAAAATTCACACGAAATAAACATTTTGTTATAAAAAGTTCGGAAATTAGATCAGTTCATTCGGTGTGTGTTAAATAGATTTACAACTCGTTTTTCGTATCATTATTGTGGAAATTGAAACATACTCCAAATTCTAAAAATCAGGGATACATCAAATGGATTTGAGATATTCCATATTTCAAATATGGAGCGGACCTCCAAGATACCTTGAAAATGGGTAATATCAGCTTAATATAATTAGGGATGAGCCTGTTTTGGAATTAGAGTCTCTTTGGTTTTTTAAATACATCACTACGGAAGTAGTGTCACAGCGGAGTTTCCAATAACGAGGCAAAATTGATGAAATTATGGCATTCCTTTGGTGTACCTCCATCTTTATTATTATCGCAACTGCGGCATAGCTGGTGGATCTTCCCTGCGATTTTTGCGAGTGGTCCCGCTTGCACTCTTGCTCTCTTCCCATCTGAGCGGCGTAGGTGTGAGATATATTTTCTCTCTCTCTCTCTCTCTCTCTCTCTCTCTCTTGCCAGCTGTGGCAGTTTCTCTTTGCACTTTCCGCCTTCTCTGAGAGTACCTTCTGTTATAGTTCATCAGAATAAGTTTAGTGTAATGCTTCTCTTATTCCAACTATAGTTTTGTGGTCATATAAATAAAATGAAGAATATCATGTTTTTTAGGTTTGATGTTAGCCGTGTATGTACATGTGTGAGATTTGAATTAAGAATTGTAAAAGGAAATCCACTGTAATCGTTAATCAGTAATTACTAAAGTCGTGTAATATAATGTAAATAGAAACGTTATTCTATTTATTCATATAGCCTGATCTGTAGAAAGGCCTTTTTGCAGTAGTAGGTGATGTGATGTATTTAAACAACAAAAGCGACTGGTAAATCTGGCTACATAACACATTACAAATCTGGAATCGATGTATAAAAATAGACTTGTTTCCAATATTGTATAGTTGGAGTTTATCCGTTTTCGATATTATCAGCCATTTTCAGACTTTTCCTACACCCTGTATTCATAATATATTTTGATGATGTCTTTTTACGTAAATATATTTCTATAAAAAATACGTTTTTCATTAAATTAGACCCAAAATCAACAACATTTATTCTCTAAATTTATAAATAAAAAGGTATAAGAATTACCATTTTTTATAAATTTCTTCAATATTTTGATAAAATCCAAAATTGTTGTGGTGAAAGGTCGAAAACATTTTTCATTTAAAAAAAATAGTTGTCATTAAATTTCATTTCAGATTGAAGAAAAATTAAAGAAATTGTTTATGTTCGACCAACTATATGCAGTTATTGGAAGTTTGAATATCAAATGGCAGGAAGTGTCATATTATCTAAATATAAACATACTACAAAAAATCATTCTTTTATCGGAATGCACTCTGACATAAACTGAAGATCTCAGTTTTGTGTATTTAGACAAAAATACCAAAGAGCACCATTACTTTGTTTAGAGTAAAAAGCATTTTGCGTAAAGGGGCGCATATCTTTTATTTAGACAAGAAGCATATGGATATAAAAGGATTCTTCAGCATACAGAACCGTATCCAGTACAATATATAATCTTGTTATTTATTTGTAGTTCTTAAAATTGTACTTAAAATGCCATACTAAAACACCGCAAGCACAAAAAGCAATAACATGTGCTTAACGAGTATGGATAAAAGAAGAGTGTAAAAAATGGTGTAAGATAAGAGACTCCTTAAACAACTACATAAAAGTTGTACATTCTGAACTCACGTTCCAACTACATCCAGTAGAATTTGACTGTTTAGATGACAAAATCAGAGAAAGTGTCAGCATGATGAAGCACAAGGAATTTAAGAAACAAGAACAGAAGCTACATAAACTTGAACAAACACAACATAGAATTCAATACTCTAAATATCATGAAACTGTAAGTACCTACATACCACGATTTGAAAACCTTTCAGGCACTAATTTCAGATAGCGAAATAGAATTTTTAAATAATGGTTTAAAGTACAGCATACCACCAAAATTTACGAATAATATTAAACAAATTATAGCTACAGAGTCAGGCATAACTTTAAAATCTAATTCAAATAATTTTCTTTACGAGAAATTAAAAATTGCCAATTTAATCAAAAATATTGAACCTTCAAAAGTTAAATGTCAAACAAAAAATGACATTACAGTTTTAAATGCAATAAAAAAGAAAGAAGAAGATAATAACAGTTACAAAGTCTGATAAGGGGAACACAACTGTCATATTGACAACTGAAAATTATAAATAAAAAATATATAACTTTATTGAATCTAGCGATGTTAAAGTTCTTACACAAAGAAGTTTTCTAATAATGTAAGGGATATTGTTAATAATTCAAATTATCTTTTAAGTAAGTGTTTTTAAATGAAACTCACGGTCTTTAATATGAGCATATTCCACGAAGTAAGGGTCGAGACAGTCAATTTCATTATCTTTTAAGTGATTACAAAAACAGGTACATGATAAATAAGAATCCTCATTGTCCACAATTATATGGAACCGTTAAATTGCATAAAATAACGAAGCCAATTTGACCTGTAGTTTCTTATGTTAATACTCCTAATAATATATTGGCAAAGAAGCTTAACAATATACTTAATAGTTACGGATATGCATCTAAATACTCAATTAGAAATTCAATAGAACTAATCAAAAAATTAAAAGCATTCAAATTACAAGCTTATTTCATTTGACGTTACTAATATGTTCACTAAAATTCCTCCTAAAGAATGTCTAATACTTGTAAGAAAATTACTAGAAGATAAAAATATTAATCCAGGAATAATATCAGATATACTTAATTTATGTATTAATCAGAATTATTTCACTTTTGACAATAACATATATATTCAAAATGAAGGTTTACCAATGGGAAGCCCTATATCACCTATTTTGGCAAACATTTTTATGGACAGTTTAGAAAGAAATCTTTGAAAGTAATATTTCAAAAAATGTTTTATTTTGGTATAGATATGTAGTTGACATATTAGCTTGTTTTATAGGTAGTGGACGACAATTAGATATATTTTTCAACCACATTAATAATTTACACCCAAAAATTAGATTTACATTAGAGGTTGAAGAAAATAACTCAATCAATTTTCTTGATTTGAAAATTCAAAGAGTTAATAATGTACTTGATTATTCAATTTACCGAAAACCAACACACACTGATGTGACAATTCCATATAGATGCAATCACCCCATGTCACATAAACTAGCGGCATATAATTCAATGATACATAGAGCATTTTCAGTTTCTATGAACAAATGTAATTTTGATAGAGAAATTAATACAATTAGACAAATAGCAACATCCAACGGTTATCCATTACATATGATAAATAAGCTAATTAATAAAAAAGAGGAAAAGTGGCATTGCAACTAATATTTCCTAAACAAATTGAAGCAATAAAAACTGATAAAACCATCACATATGCAGGAAATATTTCTAATAATATTTCAAAGATAATATCTTTAACAACGAATACAACAATTTCTTTTAAAACAGAAAGTAACGTAAGTACAAAATTGTTAGATGTTAAAACAAAAATACCAACATTAAAGAAATGAGGTATATATAAACTCAAATGTCCAGAATGTAATGCTGTCTATTTAGATCAGACCCTCAGAAATTTTGAAATCCGATACAGTGAACACTTACGAGCATACATATTAAAACAATCAGATAAATCCCATTACGCAAAACATCTACTTGACACCAACCATTCATTAAGACCTAACACAGAACTAGAAGTTCTACATATTTGTGATAAGAAACAAGAACGGATTTCCTTGAAGAGTTGGAAATTAGAAGACACTTAAGAAACCCACAATATGAAGTCGTCAATAAACAGATAAATCTAGGGAGTTCTCAACTATTAAACTGTCGTCTTAAGTGATAATTGTAAAGATCAGCAGATATAGTTTTCCTGGTTTTCTATATCATTGCACAGTTATACTGATCTTAATTGGAAAAATGATATCCAGGATACCACCATAGGGCTAATAACATTTAAGCTTCAATATTTGTAATACCACATCTTCTTCTTTTTTCTATTAACATACATTAAGTCAATCACAAGGTAGGTCAGTTCTTGGTCCAGCCAAAAATAACTACTAGACATTAGGTAGGCATCAAATGAAATGTAACTTCTGTCATTCTGACGATGATATTCAGTTATTGAAACAATTGTCAAATTTTTAGAATTTTCAACATTTTTCATTATATTGTGGAATTAGCTACAAACATTGAGTTTCATTTAAAACACTAGTACTTAAAAGTAATATGCAAATCTGTTAACTAATTTACGAAACGGGCATTATACCATTACCAACAGTTGCACACACTATTTTATCTACAAATCTTTCTTAAATAACTTTAATGTCTGAAAACAACTTAATTGGAACTATTTTATAATTAACATTTAAGTAGTAGCGAATATTTTGACATACTTTGGGTTAAAACCTTTGAACTAAAAAAATATTTGGTATTACCCAAAAAGTTACCACCATGTAATAAATACGAATACCCAAAAGATAATTTTATTGTAGAAAATTTCAGAACACACGGTAAAACACATTTTATTTTGAATCATAATAAAAACTGGAATGCGACCCACATTTTGTTTAAAAAATAATACGAAGTCAAAACAGAATAGAAAAAAATAAAACATCTTAATGGGTCAAAGCAAAATAATTGTTTTGAATACAATTATTTCGATAACGAAAATTAGCACGCTTCAAAACACAAAAAGTTGTTTTTGCAATCCGAAGTCGGGGGAAAAGAAAAAACGGGTGTAGAGAGCAGCAGCGGCAGTGTGCCGGTGGAACACGCGAAGGGAAAAGTCCTTCCCTTGTCACGGTAACGGTACTAGTTTTTTTTAGTGTTAGCGGTACCAGAGGTAAAGTTCTCTCCGTTGTGTCAGGGTGTGATAGGGATACTGAGATTATTCCTTGACGGTGAACATTGTCCCCCGTTTCGATACAGAAACGGTAGAATTACCCTCTACGCTAAATTCTTTTCAACATAGCACGATACCGTTTATTGGCACTACTCGTGGTGACAAAACGATAGCGAACATCAAGCAGTATCCAGGCTAGACGAAGGAAGTTTGCCAACGCAGTAAGTTTTTGAACAAAATTTAGATTGGGATGATTTTTTTCCACTAGTGAGACATTTATTCGGTATTATTTGCGCTGGATTCTGAACTTGGGAGTATATTTCCATTTGCGGTACATAAGGAGTAGCGATAGCAAATATATTCATTTGATTTTTTCTGATTTTTCAAAGGGACTGGACACATCTGTTCATTCTCAGTTAAATTTTTCGTCCTGATAAATATATAATTTACCGTGTGTGCTGATATAGTTAAATTTTGCAGAGTTTCGCCAACCTGACAAAAGTTAGGTTTCATTTTTTAATTAGGAGTTATTATTTTGTGGTGCCGCATATTCTCTTCCACCGCGTAGGTAGGAAGGAGATAGAAATTTAGGCGAGGTTAATTTTGTACATGGTAACACAAAGGCCTGAGCGTATGATTTTCCATTTTTCGTGGGTTTCAGCGAACTTGCGCTGAATAAGTAAATTAATATAGAGAAAAATTGTTATAATTCTTTTGTTCAGACGTGATTCGAAAATTTCTTAATTACCAGCGAAATGCATAAATTATCGTAGGTGATTACATTACTGGGAATTTCGCAACTTGTAACGCCAGTGTCGATAAATAATTTTATTGTTTCCTAGCTCAGCAGAATTTTATACGAATAAAAATTTCACTTTAATTTTCTCAAGGTCAATGGCGACCAAACCGACGTAAGCTAAAACATTATTACGGTTAAAAGGTAATTACACATAATATTTTATTTATTGTCTCGACACCGGTGACTAGAAAGTTTGAAACAGAAAAGAATAAACCATACGCCTCTCATGCACTTTGAAAAGGCCAAGCCGATAAAGGGGGTAGTTTAGTCGTTCCATCGCAAAAACGAGAACTCTGTCATAACTTTGTTTATTTTTGCGGAATAGTTATATGATATACAAGGGGGAGGATTAAAAGGCATAATTTATAGATAGATGTATAGGTAGGCTTATACCAGGGAACTTTAGTTATTTGGGTCATACGGGATTTTATTTTGTGTTAAGGTTTATATATATACGTGTATACTCAGAGAATTTATTTTTTTATTATATATTTTTTTATACAACGTTGTGGTTCTACCTTATTTTTATTTATCATCCCTACCCCGTAATTCCCCCTCTGGAGAGTGCAACAACCGTGGAAGTGAGACAGAACCGGGAGAACAACCCTGTCCTGGCAAAGGAAGATCAAACCGTTTTTAAGACCAGGCGAACCTAGCTCAAAAATCGGACGGGATTTGCCTTACACGCTAAGCCGCTCATTGGAGACAGAAACTGGTGACTCGAAGGTCGGGATCGATATAGAGTGGAGACAAAGTAGGGTTCCTTTTTTATTTCAGGTGGTGACAATTCCACTTAAGGAGGTTTCTTTACATCTGTTGACTGTAGATTTTGTTAGACTGGTGACAGCTGAATAGTTACTTAGATTTTATTACACTGAAAAAGGTCTAGATTTCATTACACTGGTGACAGTGGTTTGCGAACCATTCTCAATTTAAACAAAACCCACCCAGGGAGGATGTGTTATTACAGTAACCTACCCCCGTGTCAATGGAAAGATAGAAAAGTATATTATCAAAATAATAATAAAATTAATCTCCCAAATGAATAAAATGCATACACATTTCAATTAAATCGAGTATAAAAAAATTGGAACCAAAATCCAAATGAATCATGAAACATTGAACTACCTATATGGTCACCAAAGCTAAACCAAATCGACAAAGCAAACTCTCCATTCATACTAAAATTCAGATTTCCCTGAGCTCATTGCCACATTAAGCTAAGAGAAAGAGAAAGAGAAAGAAAGAGAGAAAGAAAAAGAGAAAGAAAGAGAGAGAGAGAGAGAGAGAACAGTTCGAAGGATTTTTTGTGTTTGAAGTGGATTTTTATTTAGATGGAGTGAAGAATATTTAAGTTTGCCCTTATGTAGAATAAGTTTCTTTTGCAGGGTTTTTTAAATTAGGGGTTTCATGTTATAAGGTGCTCGCTAGAGAGTTGGAGTGAGGTGGTGTGTAGGCTATGAGGGAAGCCAGAAGGTTAAAAACTGTCTAGTAGGACGCATTGAAAGTGTCGAGCGGCTTATGCTAACAAAGTGACTGGGAAGTATAGTTCGGACAATCAGTTAACGGGTCGAGGATAAGTGGTTTTAAATGATAAAAAGTGACTAAAATGGATTGTGGTTATCGGTTTCTGATGACACGATGAACCACGCTTCGTTGCAGATAGTTGCAGATACATATATCTATGTTAAACGGATTTTGAGCTTCTCCGCTTGTCTTTGGGAGCTTTCACATTAAAGCTCAATATCAGTGAATAATAAACCACTTCGTTCAAAATAAATGCATAAGAATGGTGTTATGGAGAATAAAACCGAATACATTTTTCAGTAACTCCTAGCTTTATGAAAAAACTAAGATATCAACAATCAAAGAATATCTAAGAAAAATTTTATTTCAATTCTATCAACTTGACTTCTTATACTAAAAACTTAGAGTAACCATACACGTTGAAGACTTCTATAATGGTGGGTATACATGTCTGCATGGTAATTTACTTTGACAACAAGGCGAGAGAGATTCGTTAGGGAAATGAAAACAATGCAGTTATAAATTCGCATAATAAATCATGTTTCAACCTGTAATTGGTCCTTCTTTCCGGGCAGTGTAAGCAGCCAATCTTGGGCTGTTCTAAAATTTAAAGGGATCACGGTTTGCAACTGTAGACCTTAGATTTTCTTATATAATTGGTAAATTAGTATTGCTTGTTGATGCAAAAATATATTACAAATCCACTAAAAGTGTTACGATATTTTATCAGCACCCAGTTAAAAGTTAGAGTTATCTCTTGAGATTGCTACTAATTGATACATTATCTGAAGAAATTTGTATTGGTGATTCAAAATTTTTAAAACATTGCTTTGGAAAATCCTTTCGTAGTTTCAACTGATGTATTTATTGTTTGAATGCCTTCAAACTAATTTTAGAAGCTATTGGAAAATACATTACCATTTAACCGACGATTTAATTGAATTTATTAATCAAATTTTCTGTCGCTAAATAAACAAGGCTAATAAAATACGTGTAGCCTCAACTAAGCTTCTTGCCAAATTAGTAAAATGTAATATTTTTTTGAAACTATATGCATTTTATACAAATTGAATTAATGCTTTGGCTGGAGTAATTAATAGTAACAAGGGCACTGGTGGGTCAAATTACAATTACAAAGTCTATAATAAAGTGTACGATTTTATGAGTCAGTAAAACTAACATATTTTATAACATTCAATTACCAATTGTATTTTTGTAGAATTTGACATAAACTGCGAATAGGTCGCAACACTGTCCTGTGTTGTACTAGCACACGTCCTTATCGACAATAACGGTTTTAGCACACCCTCGACAGAAAGAAATATTATCGAGGATAGAACATAGCGGTTGAAAAATATCACCAGCTGTTCTGTTACAGTTTAATCTGCCGTTACAGCTGCTTTACCTCTTTTCCATTAATTTGAGGGATAGATGATACATCATGTCTTGGCTTCCTAGATGAAGTATACGATAAAAAAGCTTTTTGGAGATGTCAGAAGTGAACGATTTCGAAGTTTTGATTTATGCGGTTCTATTTTAAAGGTGCGGTACATGTAGATCGTTATTGTTTTACGATACCGTTAAACACATACTAGAATAGACTATTTTGTTATTCTAAATTAAATATCGTCAAACGGTGGTCGTTTTTCAATTTTATAGCTCTAAATAAAATCTGAACAAAACACAAAAGTTTACGACAAATGGAAATAATTAAAACGATAAATTTTCGGGAATATTTAGCTACTTTATTTATATTTTTAGTTTGTAACACATTTTAAACACCTAAAATAATAATTGAAGATAAACATTTTCTATTACAAACTAAATTTGTCTTTATGCGTATGTTGTCTATACAGGGTGTTTAATTAATAATTGAATATATTTTTACTGTATAATCTTGAGCACAAAATATCAAGATTTGAGCGGAATCATTTAGATAAAATGTCTCCTTAATGAGTTACAAGCTGTTTCATTTAACCCTTCGGTAGGCGCAGGTTGAACTTGTTCATTAGTGGGCGTACACGGTGTACGAGACCGGTTAAAATAAATAGACTTGAGAGACCACTAATAAGTGTTTTGTTGAAACTATAAGTTTTTTGAACATTTTATTACAATTATATGACATTTGCTTGACAACACCCCTTTTACATTATTTTCAAACAGGGAGCTGAAAAAAACTACACAAATGCGGTTATATTTTTACTTTTCCGCCCAACCTTTCTATATGCGAGAAAAGTATTGGTTTACCCCAAAAAAAGTTGGAATTTTGAAAAAAATTTTTGAGTTATTTCCACGTTTTCCATCAACAACAACACGAAAAAACGGTTTTTAGAAAGAAAAAAATCATGTGTGTATGTCGTCGTCGTCGTTGTCGTCGGCCACTTTTCCTTACATGTCTTGTTAGCACGATGCAGCCTCCGGATTGTGATAAGTTAGCAATTTTCTGATTGAATATTGTAAGGGACATGTCACAGATGATCCCTATTGATTTTCAGTTCACCAGAGCCAGTACAACGGGTGCTATTGTACTTGAAGTACAACATTTTGTAATTTTTTGAGAAGTTTCAGTTTGTTAGCACGATACAGCCTCCGGAGTTCAACAAGTCATCAATTTTAGGATTGAATATTATTCAGGGCATCTCACTGATGAAACCTATTGATTTTCAGCTCACCGGAACCAATACAACAGGTGCTACAGTACTTTAAGTACGATATTTTTGTCATTTTTGGAGAAGTTTCAGTTTGTTAGCATGATACAGCCTCCGGAGTTTATACAAGTGACCACTTTTATGATTGGATATTATTCAGAGCGTCTCAAATATGAACCCTATTGATATTCAACTCAGTAAAGCCAGTACAACGGGGATTTTTGGATAATTTCAGTTTGTTAGCACGATACAGCCTCCAGCGTGTATACAAGTGCCCCATTTTATGATTGAATATTGTTCAAGGTGTCTCACAGATGTACCCTATCGATTTTCAGTTGACTAGAGCGAGTACAGCGGGTCCTATAAATCCAGATATACGGAATTTTTAGTTATTTTTGGAGAAATTTCGGTTTGTTAGCACGATACATCCCCCGAAGTGTATACAAGTAACAATTTAATAATAGAATATTGTTCAGGGTCACAGATGCGGAAAAGTTAGTTTTAATCCTTAAAACCGTTTATTTTTTTATTTTTTGTTCAATTACAAAGCAATAACTAAAAAAATATTCTTATACATTCGACCTCAAAGTTATTCTTCAATATACTCAAAGCACTAAAAAAATTAAAACCAGTAATCAAATTACTATACATAGACGTACCCGGAACATAAAAAAGGGGTACAAAAATCAGCGATGAATCGTAGCAATTTGCACATAAAGGTTCTAAACACAAAAATTTACCACATAGTTCACAAAAATATTTTGTTTTTTGGTTTTTTCTCCAGTTTACAGTCATCACATCTTCCAGTTTGCCCTGGATTTTTCTGAGCTGGCTCATCCTCTTGCGGATCTTGCAGATTACATAGTTCTTTCAGTCGCATTCTAATATTTGCTGGGATATGTCGATTCAGATACCTATTTTTTTGATGGTTGTACGTCAAAGCAAAAGCTAGTTCTGTTACCATTTCAAAATTCAGCCCTTGAGAACGCGCTTTTAGACGATAGCTCAGAGTTTTGTATGAATACACCAAAGTGACAAATATTTATAAATTCTGGTTACTTCCATTCATAATCAGAACTTTTCATATTGAACGATGAAATAAAACAATATAGTTTGTTTAAATCTTCATTTATTTGAACTTGTTGACGCGTTTCACTAACACAGTAGCTTTGTCAAAACGAATGAAGGTAAAATATAAAAATGTCTTAATATATACAGTGCTAAATATATTTACTAAGGTTAACAATGGTATTAAAAGAAATTACCTGGAAATTCATTCACTACAAACATTTCTAAGCTATCTTCTAGGTAAAGAGGTTCAATAAAGGAGACTAATTGATATCTATTTGGTCGTTAAGGAGATTACCTGAATATTTATTTTTGTTAATCTCTAGGGCCTCTAATAAATTTAAACTAAAGGATTTACCGACTACATGGAGAATTTCAAAATTTGGGTCGAAAATGTGTTGGTTTTCTAATAAATGATTTGAATAGTTAGAATCTAATTTTTTGTTGTCATAGCTAGGTTTGTGTTCCGAAATTCTAGTTTTAAAATTTCTAAAAGTTCTACCGATATAAATTTTATCACAATTGTCATTACCACATTTCAATTTATAAACTCCTGATTTGTTCAATTTTGAAGATTTAGATTTATTATTTTTAATGAATTTGGATAAATTGTGATCAGTTTTAAAGGAAATATTCATGTCTAAAGTTTCTAAAAATGATTTAATTTTTAAGGATGGTGTTCCAAAGTATGTTAAGCTTTTAAATTGTTTATTATTTTAAAAAAATTTATGTACTGGCACCGATATGTGGACGACATTTTAGCTAGCTTCATCGGTACAAATAGACAATGAGAGAGCTTCATTACTTACATAAACTCGATTCACAATAATATCAAATTTACCGTAGAACTTGAACAAAATAAGTCTATAAACTTTCTAGACCTTACAATTTCAAATATAAATAATAAACATGATTTTTCTATATTTCATAAACCATCACATACAGATATTACAATTCATAATAGTTCGGTCCACCCATTCAGTCATAAACTAGCAGCTTCCAATAGTATGATACACAGACTCTTAACAGTCCCATTAAATATTAATAATTATACCAAAGAATTAAATAACATAAAACAAATAGCAGTTAATAATAATTACGATCCAAATTTAATTGACAATACCATAAATAAAAAGATAAAAAAACAGACTTTAGAACAAGTATTCTCTTCAGATAAAAATAATAAACAATTTAAAAGCTTAACATACTTTGGAACATCATCCTTAAAAATTAAATCATTTTTAGAAACTTTAGACATGAATATTTCCTTTAAAACTGATCACAATTTATCCAAATTCATTAAAAATAATAAATCTAAATCTTCAAAATTGAACAAATCAGGAGTTTATAAATTAAAATGTGGTAATGACAATTGTGATAAAATTTATATCGGTAGAACTTTTAGAAATTTTAAAACTAGAATTTCGGAACACAAACGTAGCTATGACAACAAAAAATTAGATTCTAACTATTCAAATCATTTATTAGAAAACCAACACATTTTCGACCCAAATTTTGAAATTCTCCATGTAGTCGGTAAATCCTTTAGTTTAAATTTATTAGAGGCCCTAGAGATTAACAAAAATAAATATTCAGGTAATCTCCTTAACGACCAAATAGATATCAATCAGTCTCCTTTATTGAACCTCTTTACCTAGAAGATAGCTTAGGAATGTTTGTAGTGAATGAATTTCCAGGTAATTTCTTTTAATACCATTGTTAACCTTAGTAAATAGATTTAGCACTGTATATATTAAGACATTTTTATATTTTACCTTCATTCGTTTTGACAAAGCTACTGTGTTAGTGAAACGCGTCAACAAGTTTAAATTGAACATTAGTTCAAATAAATGAAGATTTAAACAAACTATATTGTTTTATTTCATCGTTCAGTATGGATCTTCATCAAGTAAAAGCCTCATCTATTCAACTTTTCATATTCCCTGTAACATAAGTTTTGGATTAAGTCGGTATCAGCCAGTTTTTATTTTATTTTTGTCGACGTTCCTAATAGGTTTAGTAATTAAATGAAAAGTTGAATGTATCTAGCCACTCGATAGAGTGTATTAAAATTATTGATTTAATTAGAATTGTGTTCAAACTTGCTCATGTTTCAGATTTAAACATTCCTGATATAATATAGTTCTTTTGTTTAATTTTTTCCTGTGAACGTCAATAATATCAAATTTTATTTCTTTGCTAAAATCTGAAACATTTCGATCTCCTTAACAAATCAACCGTAATGCGGATGTCGGCGTTTTTTAACACCAAAAAGGAAAAGGGCATTTATTATAAGGCGCCTTTTATGGTATAGTTAACTACCCTCGACAAGCGAAATTTGAGTACGGCCAAAAGGCCTTAATTCACGTGCTTGTTTCCTCAAAATAGAAAAACAAAATTATGGCCGGATTTCGACAGAACTGACGGAAATAGCACGCTGTCTAAGGAAACACCCCTTCCTGCCTTTATATCAATAATAAGGGATGAAAATTTAGACCCTAGTTGACATATAGATATCCTGTTGTTAGGAGTAATGGGCTTTTAGTCTTGGTCGTCGGGTGCTTTATAATTGGGCCATAATTGGCCTGTTAAAATTTTTATTTTGGTTGTTATAAATTTTTAAAATTATTTTTATATCTCACATAACATATTAGTAAACTAATCATTTTTCATATTAATACAAAATATTTTATATAAAATTGTAATTAAAGTAAATTGAGCTTAAAGTTAACTTATGATGGAAGAACGTGTCAAACTGTGAAACACTTTTGTTTGCCCATTATATTTCCATGGTCCATTGTGTAAGTAGAAGTAATTGTTTTGGAATGAATCTACATAGTTTTAACGGGTTTAATAGTTAAAAAATGTTGGGAACAGAAAAATAAAATAGTTTAAGGATCCAATTATGCTAAAATATACAGGATGGCAAATTGCAAATACTTATGGACCATGTTTCACAGAGTAATAGCTAGGAGCAAGACTTTGTGACTTAAATGATTTTTGAGCCACTTTTTTTATAAAACCCTCATGCTTAAAAGTATTTATCGTGTGGAGAGTTCACATTAACAAACAGACACATTATACAGAATATTTCAAGAATAATGGGGCATATTCTACAAGTCAAAATAAGACGAGTATGCAAAACACTTATTTATAAAGGGACCCCCTGTATGTGGGAAATATTACTTAATTTGTTTGGTTTAAATATTACTAAGGGCTGTGGCTAGAAGTTATTCACAAATAGTAAACTAAGTATGACAAAATATTATCCAGATAGGGCATAGAAATACAAATTCTAACAACTATGATTTAGAAGACAATTACGAATTTTTAAAGAACTTCTTCAAGTCTACTTTTCGGACCAATCTTTATAAATATGCACATAAAATCTTTAATGTACCTAAATTATTACTTTTTATTGTTATCATTATATATTTTATGAACATGGAAAGTATGTAATATTATTAGTAAACAACCACATCCTCAGTTCGTTGATATCGAAAGGAAATCGTGCAATTTCTACCTGTTTTCTCTCGAAGATAAACAATATACAAGTTAACGGAAGTGATAGTGCATCTGCCACAAAGTTTATTAAACGCAAAATTTATGAACCCAAATGAAATGATCAAAATTAACTAAAAATAGCCAAATCGTTGATTGTATGACGTTAGACAGTAATGTGTGCATTTTAAAAAAGAAGTTAATTGAGAGAAATATAGTTATTTATGCAACAAGTGCAAAAAGTGAGTGTTTTTTGCACGCGACGTGAAATTGTCCAACGAGGCTTAGGCCGAGTTGGACAACACGTCGAGTGCAAAAAATACGTTTTGCACGAGTTGCATACAATATTTTTTTTACATTCATGCAAAAACTGGAAAATTAGAATATAATATGTTAGGAACTTAAACTTTATTAATATTAAAACTCTGATATTTAATAAATATCATTTACCATGTCAGAACTCAGAATGTATTTTAACCGTTCTTCTTTTTTTTGTATCTTCATGGCCTCCACCTTGTCAGCACTTAATCATAGCTGGTTTTCGCTTTGACCATTTAAATTTTAAATAGTCAAAGATTTTTGCAATATTTGTAACTCGTTGAGACTAAGTAGTAAGATATACATAAATTATTGCTGTATTAGAGCAGGATCAGACACTTGCTCTGGATTTTTATTTTATTTAAATGTTTATGTTTGTCATAAATCATCACAATTGTCTCATTCACCTAAAATTTTGCACACGTATATAGGCTCCACAGCGTATGAAAAAAAATCATTAACACTTATTTTTTAAAAATAGTATATTATATATTACATTACGAGTACGGAAAGTGAGGGGGCCCTAACTCAATTTACGCGGGGGGGGACATAATTTTCGCGGGGGGGGCATAATTTGTCGCTACGCCACTGGTTGTTCTGACTGTCTTTTATAGTGAATATCTTTCAAAAACTGAACGAATCAAATTTATCATTGCAAGGTAAACAGACAACAGTGTTCCAGACCTTCAAAAGAAAATTAGATTTTTGGATTATTTGCGTTGGTAAGAGAAAAATAGAAAGCTTTACGAAACTCAGTGAGTTTGATAGCGATAACGACTCAGAAATGTTTCATGATGATGTATTTGAAGAATTGGTCCAATATTTCACTTCGATGCGCGCATATTTTGAGAAGTATTTTCCCGAAGAACAGAAAACAAAAAGGAAACTGAATTAATGGATTCATAATCCTTTTTTACCCAACTTGCAAAAGCCCGAAAGTATGTCAAACGAGAATCTCTTTTAGAAATGTCGTCAGTTACAAGTATATTCAAAACTTTGAGAATTATTTCGTCGATCAAAAAATATTGATCCGTAATTCCAAATAATAAAAAGACTTTATGATGAAGTTAAATGGGTAGGTTTAATTTTTTTAGTATGTACAGGGTGTCCCAAATTGGTGTGTTTTGCAGGGTATCTCGTAAACTAAAACAGATAGAAGAAAAGCAGTTAAGATGTTATGACTTCTTTTTTTGTTAAAGTAACGATAGCTTAATTAAATCTTTAGTAACTCCCTGCAGTTGGAAGATACAGGGCGATTATTGAAAACTGTCGAAAACTACAAAGTACTATAACTTCTTAATTAAGAAAAATATAAAAAAAACGTTATAGAAACTTTCGATAGATATAATATTAAAGAGTTCAGTGGCGCACAGAATTTTTTTGTTAGGGGGCTCACTAAGGAAATATAATGCAAACTTATGTTTTTTTAAATGGGACACCCTGTATATTTTGACGTTTTTCGTTTTCTTTTTTAATTCTCATTCACCTGATATGACATATTACATATCCATTTTCAATGGTTGGAGCTACAGTGCAAATAAACCATTTATGGATGTTATCAGGTGAAACACACTTAAAAAATTGAACACTCAGTAATGAAATTTAACATTTGATTATAAGGATACTGATGGGTGACAATTTTATTTATCAAAATTATAATTAATAAAACATAAAACCAGATTAAAAAAATAAAAACAGTAAACTTATGAAACAACAAGAAATATTGTAACAACTAATCTACCTATAACTAATTTTATTAGAATGTAAAAATTACATTAAATGTTCAAATAATCTTCAGCCAATTCAGCATTACCAAAAATAAAATCAGTGAACAGTGAAACAAAGTAGGTAAATATAGCTGATTATTGATTTTAAGTACCTATATTATTATTTTGAAATTATTGAATCCGTTTTTTGGTAAATAACATCACGAAATAAGATGTCTGTATTTTTTACCGATTTTACTTTTATTTCTAATTATGTTTAACCTGATATGTTGTTATATTTTAGTTTGTTTACCTCAATTGACATGATTGTTATATCTTATAAGAATGTTCATTTCATCAAGTAGGCTTTGGTCCTCTTACCATTGAAAATAAAACAAAACCTGTGTTACCTGTCAGAATTAATTTTACGACGTGCAGTCTTGTTAACAACATGAAATTTGAAAATTATGAAAAATATGATATGCATGTGGCATATATTGAATGTCAAAAGAATGTTATTGATGCGTCTGAATTATATTTTCAACGATATCCAGAAAGAAGGCAACCTGACAAGAGAATTTTTAAAAAACTCGATTCAAATTTAATCGAGTATGGATGTTTTGTGAAACCACGGCGTAAGTACGAAAAGAATCATGAAGAAAGAGAGGTAAATACGTTGGGATATATCCAAGCACATCATGAATCTTCTCTACGTCAAATTGAAAATGAAATAGGTGTTCCAAAACCTACTGCAGGAAGGATTTTAAAGAAATATAAATTTAGGCCTTATCGGATATCCGTCCGTCAAAAATTATACCCAAACGATTTTTTGAGAATAACACAATTTGCACAGTGGTATATAGGAAAATGTAATGAACATCCAAATTTTTATTCAAAGGTAATATTTAGCGATGAAGCTCGCATAAGCAGTGCAGGAATATTTAACAGACATAATGAACTATATTGGAACGACTCAAATCCACACTTAGTTCAGGGGATCAGGAGACAAGGCAGATTCGGCTTTAACGTTAGTTGTTTTGTCAAACATAATAAATTAGTTTATCATATATTTGATGATAAACTAACTGTTGCTGGATATATAGATATCTTGGAAATAAACTTACACCAACTTTTGGAAGAGGAAGTGTTGGCTGATAGGGACACATTTTGGTTCCAACAAGATGGAGCACCTGCCCATAATGCTCTATTCATTGGAGATTATTTAAACGAAAAATTTCCTAATCGGTGGATTGGTACTTATGGACCGGTTAGGTGGCCCCTCGTTCTCCGGAAGTAAATCCTCCAGATTTTTTTATTTGGGGATTTAAAAAAAATAATATTTACAAGACTAACTTCGAGAGTAGGGAAGATTTATTACAAAATATTCATGCCGCATTTAGAAAAATAAATCCAGTGCACAGTCTCAATTGTGTAAGATCAGTAAGAAAAAGGTGTCAATTATTATTACAACAAAACGGAGGACATTTTGAACATTTAATGTAATTCTTACATTCTAATAAAATTAGTTATAGGTAGATTAGTTGTTACAATATTTCTTGTTGTTTCATAAGTTTATTGTTTTTATTTTTTTAATCTGGTTTTATTTTTTATTAATTATAATTTTGATAAATAAAATTGTCACCCATCAGTATCCTTATAATCAAATGTTAAATTTCATTACTGAGTGTGTTTCACCTGATAACATCCATAAATGGTTTATTTGCACTGTAGCTCCAACCATTGAAAATGGATATATAATATGTCATATCAGGTGAATGAGAATTAAAAAAGAAAACGAAAAACGTCAAAATATACAGGGTGTCCCAATTAAAAAACATAAGTTTGCATTATATTTCCTTAGTGAGCCCCCTAACAAAAAAATTCTGTGCACCACTGAACTCTTTAATATTATATCTATCGAAAGTTTTTAAAACGTTTTTTTATATTTTTCTTAATTAAGAAGTTATAGTACTTTGTAGTTTTCGACAGTTTTCAATAATCGCCCTGTATCTTCCAACTGCAGGGAGTCACTAAAGATTTAATTAAGGCTATCGTTACTTTAACAAACAAAGAAGTCATAACATCTTAACTGCTTTTCTTCTATCTCTTTTAGTTTACGAGATACCCTGCAAAACACACCAATTTAGGACACCCTGTACATTTGTATCAGGTTAGTTATTTGTGCCCAAAGGATATGTTGTTTAATTCACAACCTACTTATTGTTATGTCTAAATAAAATTTTATTTATATAGAAATGTTTCATAAAAACAAACAGTATATTCAAATCAGATACTTATCAAATGTTATTTGTAAAATTGTTTTAATTAAACATGAGTATAATTCGAATAAAGTCGACTCACCCAATAAAACAAAGTGCAGAATCTCCTTATCCACTTCCTGTGTGCTATCGCGAAAAACAAAATACAGGTAAATGCTGTGTCAATACTTACTGCTAGCGATAATATCGAAATACAGGAGAATTTTATTTTTTATTGGTACCGTCGAAAAGTATGTGTATGTATATATATTGTAAAGGACGTCGTTAGAACAGGATATCCGTATCCTTGTCCATATAAAAGCAATAGGACAGGAAAAGGAAACATATTATCACCGATTTTCAATTGCCATTATCATTTTTCCGTTCCATTCATTTAAATACAAAATTCCTGTTTTGTTTATAAAATTATATTCAATTGAGTAGATGATATGGCCGGATATTTTTATTTCAGCTGTTTGGCAATAGCGGTGAGATTAGCAAGCTGACGAATTGCTATATTATACAGGGTGTCTAAATAAGAAAAGTAACATATATCTAAAATTTTTCGGAGAAATGAAAAACGCAATAATATACTGGGTGTCCATATTATGTTGATGTAAATCCGTCTGTGTAATAAAGACAACAGTATTGTAGAAATGATTACTAATTTTCAAACAGTTCAGTCAAATCAAACACTTTATATTAAGAGCTGTGCAAAAACTTCATTATTCCGTAGGAACGAAAGCCGCAGGTCAACAAAAATATTATATTATACACCAAGGTGGTGAAGACTATTATTATTGTAATGTTTTTCTTATTTATTTAAACGTTTTTATTACGGGTGGGATAAATTTTAAACACACGGTATGGCTACTTACTAATTTATTTAAACACTAACTCACTAACACTTAATTTATATATACTTAACTAATCACTTAAATTTAATTTATATGCACACAAACTTGATTATTAATTTATATTAGCACTTTACTGTTCGGTGTATTTTTTTTATTTCTCGGGATCACTTTATCAACTAACTCACTCTTCCTGATCGGTCCCTTATATAATAATAAAGCCTTTTTTACTAGAAAATTCCGGACTGCGGCTTACACACAAAAACAATTGGTTCTGGCATTTTCTAGATAAGTCTGGTCACAAAAACAATGTTTACATAAGATAGTCGTAAATAGTTATAAAAAAAACCTGCGTATGCGCCATAATTTTAATTTTCATACCTGGCTTAGACAGAGTCGGATTTAGGGTCTATACCAGTGTGCTGTTTCGTAACATTATTGATAGAGTACCAAAATTTGGGAAAAAAGAAGAGTTAATAGAAAAGTAAGCCGTTCATAACCTCAACTTATTCCTGGTTTCTGCTAATTAATGATAAATTGTCATTTTCAAATGGCAATAATGAGTAAATTTGATTTGTTTGATTCTAGATTGGAATCTTGTTTTATACAGGGTGTCCCACGAGGGTTTGGGCAGTATATATATCTCGAAAACTATTATAACTACAATATTGAAATTTGGCATTTATAAACCGTAGGTAGTATTGCACAGTTTAAGCAATCAGCTAATTTGCTACAATTATTGAATTTAGTACAACGGTAAGTTGATATAAACATTTTTCAATATATTATGGTAATACTTAGATAACTTATTTTGTTTAAATATATGCATTTTTGTAGGAATAAACCACCAACAGTATATGAAGCTGACATATTATCTGAAAAATATGGTCACAAAGTGCTTCGACTTCCCCCTTTTCACTGTATGTTCAACCCAATTGAACATATTTGGGGCATAGTTAAAATTTTTATAGAGATCATGTGGGAACTGATGGTTCTTCAACAGAACAAGCAATATGTGTATGGAAAAAGTCTTTAGAAAAAGTGACTCCTGATATTTGCTCAAAGATAGTAGAGCACACTGAAAAAATTATACAAGATGGGTGGGATAGAGAAGTAGTATTTGATAGACAGGATATGCCTCCACTTTTTATTAATTTTGACATTGACGATGAAGATAGTGATGATTTTGTAGTGGAATAGTGGAAATCTTGTGTTTTATTTCTTGTATATTTTCATCAAATTTGCTTTATTTCCACCTTTTCAAAATCACTAATAACTATTTTATTAAATTAATTAGGTACAATTATTTTATAATACACAAATTAAAACAACGACCACAGTATCTCTACATAAATAATACTGATAAAGTGGGAGATTTTTTATTTTTATATCTTGTAACACAATTTTATTTTGTGTATCTATATTTATCTTTTCCATTCTATTTTTATTATAATAAATGTAATAGATATTGTATAAAGAAACAATATTTAAATTTGCATGAAGATGATTACAGCTTGTATTGATTCCTTTTAGCGTAAACCCTTCCAGTACTATTGAAGATGGTTCTATAGAGCATAGAATAAGGTATAAGGACCTACAGTGCGTCATTTAACCCTCTTCTATGTAAAATAATTAAATGTTAATTCGAATATAGAATGATTGGTTACTGTTTCTTGTATCTTATCCATAGTTTTTCATGAATAAATATTTATATTAAATTAATCAAGCCTATCATACAAGCCTTTTATTTTTAAATAAATATTTTTTACTTACGCCCTACGAGGCACGGAACAATGAAAAAGAAGAACTGTCAATCTAACATCAGATTGACTTTTCTAGTTTTCGTTAAGTCTAGGAAAAAAACTACAGCTTGGCAACATCACAATATTTTGTTTTGCGACGGCATCGTCTTTTTATCGTAAATAAACTATAATTAGTCATGAAAATTGAGTTTTTCGAATAAGTATAGGGGAGAGTTGGTTAAGATGACGCAGTCGAAAAGATGACGCATTGCTATATCCACTTACTTATACGGTTTTAATTTAAGATTTAAATTTTGGCGCGAAGTTAATTCGTTTACAAGAACGCCACTATAAGCGGAAACGCGCCCACTAGACTTTTATTCATTCAGTAGCCCTCAAAGTGATAGTCACGTGTAGTGTTATAAGGAGTAGTTCTCGCAAAAACACGCGGTAAGTCCATTTTTTAATATAATATATTATTGTGCTTATGTCGTATAATCCTCAATTGCATTCTTATTGGATGAACGAAGTTTTTGATCTCCAACATCTATATTTTTTGTTTTTTCAATATTTATTATATTATATTTGGGCAAAGATGACGCATATTTGATCGGCTAAGATGACGCACTTTTCTACTTTGCGTCATCTTTGCATTTTAAACATATAACGACTATTAGCCATGTAATAAACTATTTTTTCAGATGGGTAAATATAAAAGAAAAACTGAAAGGAGACCCTATACCAAAGAGAAACTGATTTCTGCCCTTGATTCTATTGGAAAAGGGAGTAAAATTCGTGCAGCGGCAAGAGAGTTTGATATACATGAAGCCACTTTAAGGAGACATCTCAAAATAAAAAGAAACATTAATCACAGTAAGAAAGAGTGGATTCCGTGTAGGTTTGAATGATACATATTGATAGTATTTTTTATAGATAAATCAGAGTCACTAGGAAGAGCACCAATATTCTCCAGGATCCAAGAACGAGAACTAGCTGAACACGTTAAAAAAATGGCTAAGCGTTTCTTCGGTATAACAGCAACTGAATTGCGACAAGTAGCTTATAAATATGCAGAAGCAAATAATATAGAAAATAATTTTAACAAGGACCAAGGCATGGCAGGGCCCGATTGGTTTAGAAATTTTTTAAAAAGAAATCCCGATCTTTCTTTAAGAAAGCCTGAATCAACCAGTGTCAACCGAATATCTGCATTCAATAAAGTCGAAGTTAGTAAATTTTTCTCAAACTTGGAAGAAGTGCTGACGAAATATAAATTTGGTCCGGATCGAATATACAATGTTGATGAGACAGGCTGCTCAACAACCCCAAAAGAAATCAGCAAAAGATTAGCCCCAACCGGCGTAAAACAGTTTGGTACCATTGCTTCGTGGGAACGCGGAAAGAATATTACTGTTATTTGTGCTATGAGTGCCACGGGGTGTTTTGTGCCCCCCCTGTTTATTTTCCCCAGGTTACGTATGAGTCCTCAACTAGAAAAAAATGGTCCATCTGGGTCAGTCTATACTTGTAGTAAAAATGGCTGAAGCAATGATACAATTTTTATGATGTGGCTTAAACATTTTCAGTCAAAAGTTTGTTCTTCTGTTGTCAATCCCAATTTGCTGATTTTGGATAATCACTGTAGCCACATTTCGTTACCAATATATGAGTTTTGCAAAAATCACGGAATCGTTATGGTCAGCATCCCCCCTCACACGTCTCATAAATTGCAACTGTTGGATTTAACATTCTTTGGTCCCCTTAAAAATGCATACAGCAAGCAATGCAATCTTTTTCTTAAAAGAAAAATTATGGATGGCGAAAAAGAAAACAAACTAACGCCATATGACATAGCAGAAGTTTTTAAACTGGCTTATGAACAGGTTGCAAATGTGGAAAAGGGGGTATCCGGATTCTTGGCAGCTGGTATTTGTCGCCTTAATTCCGAGAAATTTGACGAAAATGACTTTGCACCAGCAGAAAACCTAATTGATCATGCCATGCTAGAAATAAGCTCACCTTCCACACCCACAAAATATGAAGAGAAAACTCCTGCTCAAGTGCACCCGCCTTCACCCCGACCATCTACAAGCCGCCAGGCAATTCTGGACGAACAAAACCAGGACTTGTATTTTACGCCGAATTCACAGCAACTGAAAGCCTCTAAAAAGGAAACATCTGTTATTAAACTTTTACTACGTGCGCGAAAAGCAGCATTCGGAAATATTGACCAGCACGCCGTTTAAAGACGAGGTAGAAGAAAAGCACAGAAAAAGAAATGAAAAGGCAGTGGCTTCAGTAAAGAGACAAGTTGCAAAAAAGAATTCAAAAGAGAAAACAAAGAAAGCTAGAGTGGTGAATAAAAGAGTATTTAAAAGAAAAGCGAATAATATTGACAGTGAATAAAACAGTGATCTTGATGAAAAAAACTTGTGTGATGACGACTAGTTGGACGACATGTGTGATGTGTCGTAATATGATAAATGTCTTCATTGTGCTGATTCTGGCAAAAATAGAGAACTGTGGTACAGGTGCACCGTTTGTGGTTTTTGGGCCCATAAAGAATGTAGTGGCAAGGATTCCCCTGAAGGATTTGTGTGTGACTTTTGCTCTTAAAAGAAAAAAAAATCTTTTTTATGTATTTATCATAATAATAAGAGTTAGAACTCAGCTTTTGCTGTGCTGTTTTCGTTCTTGAACTGTTTTTCATATTTTTCAGGAAACTATTTTTTGTTTTTTTACGGAAAACTCTATAATAAATTCGCTTTTGATAAATTTACGTTTTTCATTTTTTAATTTCAAATTTTAGCTGTTTAATTGCAGTATTTACCAAAACCTTAAAGTGCGTCATCTTATCCTTTCACCTATGCAAAGATGACGCATCGACACTTTAAGAAAATAAAATCATAATTTTTTTGTCTTGATATTTAAAAATAATTGTGCAGTAAATGGTCATCTATAACCCTTCCAATAATGTCGTGAAGAAGTTCAAACTCATTTATTCAAAAAATATAGAAACTCTTGGCTTTTTCCCTTATGTGCGTCATCTTCACCCACTCTCCCCTATGTACTAAAAATTAGTTTTTCCATTTGCAACACAATTTTGATTTTTTTTGAATTGAGAAACAAAAAACGAATCACATTGATACGAAAAATTTGAAAAAATGAGGTTAAACATTTAAAATGTTTAATTTTCAAGTTTTTCATACAACAAGTATACTCAAAATTTGTTTGTGTCAAAACAGCGCACAATAGGATTCAAAAGTCCCAGCGTGTTTCACAATTTCATTATAAGGACACAAACAATTTTATTCCATAAGTGGTACCACAGGGTAGGTATTATAATCTTCACTAAATAGTAGAATGATAAATGTAGTCTAATGTGAATTATTACAACAATAGGGATGTTAACTATTTTTGAGAAAAAATCTTGCATTAGTGCCGCAAATATTTATTTTTATTTTTAGGCTTATTTCAGAATGAAATAAGGCTATTGTAGAGAGTAGCATGACGCGACTTCGGAAAAATTTCTATGCGGAATTTGTAAGCACGATAGAGGGCGTATTTTTTGACGGATCGAAACCAAACTCGCTACAAAAATCGGTTAGGCCAAAATCTTGGACGAGTTCGTTAATGAGCCAAATCGGCCCAGTAAAAACAAAATGGCGGCCTGTCAAAGTTGAAAAAAATCATATTTCCTTTGTTTTTCACTCGGTTTTTCATTTGACGCAAAAAAGTTACTGAGCTATTTCATAGACCTTAACACGTACTACAACTTTTCTCTAAATCGTACATTAAAATATTTATTTAAGAAAATTCACAAATTTACCAGAATTTTTGTTTTGTTTTTGATTTGATGCCAAAATGTTACTTTGTTTTTATTGTATATCTCCGAACATTCTATTAATTTTGTATATAATTTTTTATTTTGAGTTTTATACAAAAATGTTACTGAAATAAGCCTGCTCAATTGGCCCTGTGCCATTGGGATTTTTTTAAATATGATTAAAGCCTTGAAAATGAATATAATATATTTCAAATAACGTTTCAAATTTCACGTGAAAACGCCAATACTTGTTACGACACCGCAGTGACGTCATTTGTTCAGTATTTGCCTTAATAAATCAACTCGCCATTATGTTTACTATTTTTCGAAGATTATTTCGATTAAACTACTTAGAAAACAATAAACACCAACCAAACAGCATCAGATGATGTTTGTGAACAGATGACGCTGTAAACTCGTATTGACGTTCAATGTCACGTGACTGATTTATTTAAATTTTATTTAACTGGCTTAAATTATTTTTATTTTTTAGTATTTTTATGATAAAAACTACCATCTACCGTTAAAATGATGTTTTTATTTTGATTCAGTCAATTATAAGGTATCACTTTTATTTAAACAGGGAGGGACAAAGCAGGCTGCTTATTTGAATTTGATGCCCTCGATCAACGGTTGCTTGGAGAAGAGTGGGTTTTAAAATGTTGTTCCGCTTGTTTCAGTTAGCATCAAACTTGCAGCGTTCAAGGCATAGGTTGTAGAAAAAATTTACAATAAGGAGAATAGTTTCTGAATACGACGGAATGCATGACGTCAGTAAAGCTAGCACCCCACTTTTTCAAATTTAAAAAAAAACTAATGTGTAATTTACCCAAAAAATTAAAATTTGTACCCACTTAGTTTTTCTGAAAAGTCACTATTTAAAGTGGGGGTGCTAGCTTGAGCTCAAGCTAACACCCCCACATTGACAAAATCAAATTTTATTGGCATAAATTAAACTTTGAATTAAGGACTAATTTGTACCCAAAAGATAATAGTTTGTACCTACTCAGTTTTTCTGAAAACCCGTTATTTAAAGTGGGGGTGCTAGTTTAAGCTCAAGCTAGCACTCCCACTTTTACAAAATCAAATTTTAACAGCATACCTTTAAACTTTGAATTTTTTACTAATATGTACCCAAAAGCGTTTTTTCATTATTATATTATTTTGTTTATAAAAGATGATAGTAAATTAGACCACGTGTTTTATTAATTTCCAAGTGAATCGTTAAAAGATTTGAAATTATCAAAGAACAAAATATTATTAATTTTCGAATATAGGACTAATTTGTACCCAAAAAGTTAAAATTTGTACCCACACAGTTTTTCCTGTATAAGTAGTTTCAATGTGGGAGTGCTGGCTTGAACACGTCCACCATTAAAAATCCAATTTCAACAGCATACCTTTAAACTTTGCATTTAGGACTAATTTGTAACCAAAAGCGTTTTTTCATTATCATATCATTTTGTTTATTAAAGATGATAGTAAATTAGAACACGTGTTTTATTAATTTCCAAGAAATTATCAAAAATAACTAAATATTATTAATTTGTACCCAAAAAATTGAAATTTGTACCCACACAGTTTTCCCTGTAAAAGGAGTTTTAATGTGGCAGTGCTGGCTTGAACACGTCCACCATTAAAAATCCAATTTCAACAGCATACCTTTAAACTTTGCATTTAGGACTAATTTGTAACCAAAAGCGTTTTTTCATTATCATATCATTTTGTTTATTAAAGATGATAGTAAATTAGAACACGTGTTTTATTAATTTCCAAGAAATTATCAAAAATAACTAAATATTATTAATTTGTACCCAAAAAATTAAAATATGTACCCACACAGTTTTTCCTGTAAAAGGAGTTTCAATGTGGGAGTGCTGGCTTGAACACGTCCACCATTAAAAAACCAAATTCAACAGCATACCTTTAAACTTTGAATTTAGGACTAATTTGTAACCAAAAGCGTTTTTTCATTATCATATCATTTTGTTTATTAAAGATGATAGTAAATTAGAACACGTGTTTTATTAATTTCCAAGAAATTATCAAAAATAACTAAATATTATTAATTTTCGAATATAGGACTAATTTGTACCCGAAAAATTAAAATATGTACCCACACAGTTTTCCCTGTAAAAGGAGTTTTAATGTGGGAGTGCTGGCTTGAACACGTCCACCATTTAAAATCCAAATTCAACAGCATACCTTTAAACTTTGAATTTAGGACTAATTTGTAACCAAAAGCGTTTTTTCATTATCATATCATTTTGTTTATTAAAGATGATAGTAAATTAGACCACGTGTTTTATTAATTTCCAAGAAATTATCAAAAATAACTAAATATTATTAATTTTCGAATATAGGATTAATTTGTACTCAAAAAATTAAAATTTGTACCCACACAGTTTTTCCTGTAAAAGGAGTTTCAATGTGGGAGTGCTGGCTTGAACACGTCCACCATTAAAACTCCAATTTCAACAGCATACCTTTAAACTTTGCATTTAGGACTAATTTGTAACCAAAAGCGTTTTTTCATTATCATATCATTTTGTTTATTAAAGATGATAGTAAATTAGACACGTGTTTTATTAATTTCCAAGAAATTATCAAAAATAACTAAATATTATTAATTTTCGAATATAGGACTGATTTGTACCCAAAAAATTAAAATTTGTACCCACACAGTTTTCCCTGTAAAAGGAGTTTCAATGTGGGAGTGCTGGCTTGAACACGTCCACCATTAAAAATCCAATTTCAACAGCATACCTTTAAACTTTGAATTAAAGACTAATTTGTAACCAAAAGCATTTTTTCATTATCATATCATTTTGTTTATTAAAGATGATAGTAAATTAGACCACGTGTTTTATTATTTTCCAAGAAATTATCAAAAATAACTAAATATTATTAATTTTCGAATATAGGACTAATTTGTACCCAAAAAATTAAAATATGTACCCACACAGTTTTTCCTGTAAAAGGAGTTTCAATGTGGGAGTGCTGGCTTGAACACGTCCACCATTAAAAATCCAATTTCAACAGCATACCTTTAAACTTTGAATTAAAGATTAATTTGTACCCAAAATCGTTTTTCCATTATTAAGTATATCATTTTGTTTATAAAAGATGATAGTAAATTAGACCACCTGTTTTATTAATTTCCAAGTGAATCGTGAAAATATTTGAAATTATCAAAAGTAACTAAATATTAATTTTCGAATATAGGACTAATTTGTATACTCATATTTTACCATATTTTACTAACTGTGCTTAAATACTCCTAAAAATACCTTCTAAAATTGTTTGAACCAATAGAGAATTATTATGAATCAGAAATAGGAGCGGTAGATGAAAGACGCATATCATCTAAAAAACAAAAAATATCACCTTTCGGTATTTGAGAGGGTAACAAAAATTTTTTTTAAAATTGTTTAGTCCATTAGGAAAATCTGACGTGATATTGCACATCTTTACTAAACTGCCAAGCAGTAAAAAAAAGTGACAATACCATAGTATAATCATTCTTTTATCCACTTTGAACTATTTACACACGTGCACTAGTGAATTTTTTTGTCTCACTGAAAATAAAAATAAGAGCTATGGTATCTATAATAAATATGGAATTATATTAATATCGCATTTAATTAGAGACAGAACAATATATAAAACAAACATTTCTGGGAAGTACCTGGTTAGGTAAGTGCAATGTTTCATAAAACACTTCATCTAAGAGTGTGTCTAGTTTTCCGTCCATTCTGAACTTTAATCAGGATGACGGCTGTGAGGTGAAGCACATTAAAACCCTTTTTTAGGGAAAACAGTGTGGATACAAATACAAATTGGTCCTATATTCGATAATATTTAGTTACTTTTGGTAATTTCACATTCTTTAACGATATACTTGGAAATGAATAAATAATGTGGTCTAATTTACTATCAACTTTAATAAACAAAATGATATGATAATGAAAAAACGCTTTTGGTTACAAATTTGTCCAAAATGCAAAGTTTAAAGGTATGCTGTTGAAATTGGATTTTTAAAGTTGGACGTGTTCAAGCCAGCACTGCCACATTAAAACTCCTTTTACAGGGAAAACTGTGTGGGTACAAATTTCAATTTTTTGGGTACAAATTAGTCCTATATTCGAAAATTAATAATATTTAGTTATTTTTGATAATTTCTTGGAAATTAATAAAACACGTGGTCTAATTTACTATCATCTTTTATAAACAAAATTATATAATAATGAAAAAACGCTTTTGGGTACATATTAGTCCTAAATTCAAAGTTTAAAGGTATGCTGTTGAAATTTGATTTTGTAAAAGTGGGGGTGCTAGCTTGAGCTTAAACTAAGCACCCCCACTTTAAATAACGGTTTTTTAGAAAAACTGAGTGGGTACAAATTATTATCTTTTGGGTACAAATTAGTCCTTAATTCAAAGTTTAGATTTATGCCAATAAAATTTGATTTTGTCAATGTGGGGGTGTTAGCTTGAGCTCAAATAGTGATTTTTCAGAAAAACTAAGTGGGTACAAATTCTAATTTTTTGTGTACAAATTAGTCCTAAATTACACATAAGTTTTTTTTACAATTTGAAAAAGTGGGGGTGCTAGCTTTACTGACGTGAATGCATGTACTTTCACAAACAAAACAAGTCGAACAGCCCTCGTATCAGTTCCGGCTTACGGTTAAGAGCCCGCTATTTCTCTCTATAATAGGTTTAAATAAACTTCTACTCAATGTACAATAATTGAAAGACAGTTCCAGTTTTTTTAATAAAGACTTTTTTTCCAACAGTTTCCGAGGTTGATATTCTTTCCAAACCTCGATTTTTTTTGTAAATGATAGATTGTGACATTTAGTGAATAATTACGGGTTTAATGCATTTTTTGGCGATATAAGAATATTTATTTCAAGGTTATAAAACATACGGTTTCCGAGATAAGGCAGCAGTATTGAAGCACCCCGTATAATAGTAAAAATATTAAGGTGTGGAAGATCTTTCAAAACAATGTTCATTATAAATCCAGTTTCTTAGAACCCTTTTTTATATTTTATTATTGTTATGCTGAGAATTTCAATTAACTGTCAACTATTGTTTGTTTTCTTTAGAAGTAAATTTTATTATGCTGAAATTAATACTGCTAACATTTCACGTATCGCAATGGTATTTCCTTTCTTAAATTCCAATTAAATGAATGTCTTCTCTTCTCAGGGTATACGATAAATACTTACATTTTGAAATGAAAAATAGTTTCTAGATGATTAGGTATATATACAATATTACATCTGAAAACGTATCAAATTGTTAAAAACTCTTGTTTATTTCATTAATAAAATATTTTAATTAAACTTTAAATAGAAGATATAGCTTTATTAAAAATTAACTTGTAACTCATGAGAAAAATTGAAATATACAGGGTGTCCCGGGACTAATGGGAAAAAAGTCAGGAGCGTATAATCTGAGCTAAAATAATGTTAGTACTTCATATAAACTTTTACTATGCAGGCCCTCGTTTTCGAGTTATAGGCCTCCAAAGTTTTAATTTTGAATTTGGTTTTTATTTGTATTTTTTGTACTATTTATTTGATCTTTATAAAATTTACGGCAAAGCTATAATGTATGTGTATGTTTATTTTGGTAAGGTAAACAGATTTACAGTAGTGCATTGAAGCCAGGGACGGACTACTCGCTATGGTTAGTGATCCAAAAATTTTGCAGGTATGGCACACCCTATATGAAATTATCGAAATTCACTTCCCCACACATTAAGCTAACGAAAAGGTACTCTTGTTGGAATTCGATAAAATAAGCCGTTTGGCTAATATTTACAGTTTTATTAATGCACTACGTACCAGTTTACGCATTCACCATTTTTATAAGTACACAACGAGGTAAAACTAACTTTTAATAGATGTCCAAAATTTACCTAGAGTACTACAAAAAAATAATTTAACGATAGCAGAAGATGAAAAACATTAACGACTTATTAATTGGAAAGTTGGTAAAAACTTTTTATAAGTGTTTTTACCGTTTATCAAGTTACCATAGGATTAGTTGTCAAACGTTGTGTAGAATAGTTCGTAGTCAGTACTTGTCAATAATTCATAAGTCCTTAATTTAACAGTTAAAATAGCAGAATTCGCTTTTATTGAGTACGCAGATAAACATCTAATGTATGGACTGGCTTCTCGAAACTATTTAGAGGCCAAAAGGCTTTATGAAGAACATTTTGCAAACAGAGCATTGCCAGACAGACGAATGTTTGGGCGTATTGATCTCAGGTTACGAGAAACAGGTATGAATAAGTAAATGTAATTTTCCATGTATACAAAACAAAATTTTAAATTTTAGGAAGATTTTCGCCAGAAAAAGCTGGAGAAGGTCCAGTACGAAGCATACGTACTGTGGCAGTTGAACAAGACTTGTTAAATGCAGTTGATAATGAACCATCGAGTTTTAGAAAATTATCAAGAGAACATAACGTCTCGAAATCAGTTGTTCATCGCGTCCTAAAAGAACAGCTGTTATATCCTTTTCACATGAAAAAAGTACACCGTATGACAGTGGCTGATTATCCTGCTCGACTTGAGTATAGCCAGTGGTTTCTGCGACAACAACAAGCAGACAACACATTTATTAGTAACGTTCTCTTTACGAACGAACCGGGTTTCACCAGAGATGGAATCATAAATTCTCATAATATGCATTTATGGGACGATGTGAATCCACATGGCATTATCCAAACTAGGATCCAGCATAGATTCATGGTTAATGTTTGGCAGGAATAGTTGGCAATAATTTGATACAGCCATACTTTATTGACGGTACTTTGACCGGTCAGAGATATTTGCAGTTTTTTGCAAAATGAGTTATGGAACCTGTTTGATGATGTGCTACTACAAACTCGTAGGAATTTATGGTTCATGCATGATGGGGCCCCTCCTCATTTCAGTTTAGATGTACGACAACATTTACACACAAGGCTTCCTAATAGATGGATTGGTCGTGGAGGCCCTTTTCAATGGCCACCGCGATCAGGAGACGTTAATGCTATGGATTTCTTTCTCTAGGGTTATCTCAAAAGTAAGGTATACGCAACACCTGTGCAAACAAGGCAAGATTTAATAGACAGAATTGTGTTACACTGCAATGTTATTAGAAATAGTGTGAAATTGCTCTTTCAAGTGCAAAGAAACAACCTTCGTAGACTTAGAATGTGCGTGGAAGTGGGAGGAGCTCATATTGAACATTTATTAGAATAACGTTAGTTTTTGTTGTTGTTTAGGAATTAGTTTTAGTCTAATGTTTTATAACTTGTGTTTTTTGAGGTTTTCTTAATGGTTTAATGATGTTATGTTCGTAATTTTGATGAAAAGCAAGTAAATTCTGGACATCGTATTAATAAGTTAGTTAGGTAGATTTGTACGTAGTGCATTAATAAAACTGTAAATATTAGCCAAACGGCTTATTTTATCGAATTCCAACAAGAGTACCTTTTCGTTAGCTTAATGTGTGGGGCAGTGAATTTCGATAATTTCATACAGGGTGTGCCATACCTGCAAAATTTTTGGATCACTAACCATTGCGAGTAGTCCGTCCCTGGCTTCAATGCACTACTGTAAATCTGTTTACCTTACCAAAATAAACATACACTTACATTAAAGCTTTGCCGTAAATTTTATGAAGATCAAATAACTAGTACAAAAAATAAAAACCAAATTCAAAATTAAAACTTTGGAGGCCTATAACTCGAAAACGAGGGCCTGCATAGTAAAAGTTTATATGAAGTACTAACATTATTTTGGCTCATATTATACTCTCCTGACTTTTTTCCCATTAGTCCCGGGACACCCTGTATATTGTTATCGTTTTTATGAAATTTTATAGTTATAATATTTAAATAAAATGGTTAGATTGTTAATTAATTATAAAGATGATGGGTTGGTCATGGTTCTGATTTATTCCGTTATTATTATTCATTTAATTTCTTTAGAAGCTATAATACGTCCGAAAAACAGTTATCTTGGTAATTTTTGAAGGGAAACCATCCATACCATACTATTATGAATACTTTAATCAAATTTCAAAGATAAGTCGAAAGTCTTTTAAAAAACCAGAAAAGATATTATGTCAGTGATGATTAATTTTAATTTAATTACAAACATTTATATCAAATTCCGCGAATCCATTATAACATGTTTTTAAAACGGCCAGCATGTTAATATTTAAAAAAATATTGGTTTGATCAGAACTGTCAATCAATTTATTATTATTGCTCATAGATTCAACAACTCCTTAATCTATGCACCCAGGTACTGCTTTAGTAAATTCCAAAACTATGTATAAGTACTCATCTTCATGAAAACTTTTCACAAATTGAATCACTATGCTTTGATTAAAATTAAATAGTTTCTAACTGAATCCCTTTAAATAGCAACTAAACTATCAATAAAGAAAAAAAAGTAGCCTACCTACATACTCTTTAGTATTTCCTCATATCAAATGTTTGTTAATGTTTGAGCGAGATTAAACAATTAACAGTAATCTATGTATGTACATTTATCTCCATATAATTATATATTAATCAAACAATAATCTTTACTTACCCAAAGGTATGTGAATCCAAATTTCTGCACTCCCAATAAGTATTTCAAATTTAACTGGATAACTTATATTGTGTCCCGCTCAATTACAGCTAACGTAAAAAATCAATAACCAACCTCATACACTTAGTAGCACGTGGTAAACTGTCAGTTAAATTATTGTAAACAAGAAGTCTTTAGAAAAGATCGTGCGCGCACGCAACCTCTGACTACGACAACGTCTAAAGTTGGAATAACAGCACGGGCTATTTTGTCAGCGTTTTATAACAGGGATGGATCTTCCTACCCTCAACAGTAAATTCTCAACTTTCAACCAATAAAATATCTTAACATTAAATTCTCAACTTTCAACCAATAAAATATTTTTTTACATACAATGGAAGTGAAACACATTAAAACAAAAAAAAATAGTATGATAAACAATTTGAATATACGTTTTTGATTTAATTTAAAAAATATATATAAACTGCCTGGATTTTAAATAATAGTGATTTGGATACACCAAAATGTGCTGAAATGAAGTTTACAGTTTTAGGAACTTTCCCAGAAGGCCCAATAAAGAATGCATTTGATTTGTTTTAAAGTGTAAAACTATTACAGATTGTAGAAATAAATTCCCCTTGATATATCATAGGAAAGTGAATTAGCAGATCCTTATCACAGATATATAAATCTAAAACCAGAGTTAATAAAAAAAATATCATTTTAAGCTCATACTACAAACGATGTGTATATTACAAATACAAAAATAAAAATGCTACTACAATTACCTACATCGTTTGTAGTACCTAAGTGTGAGGTTAAAATTAAATAATTTTTTTATCGGTTTATTCGATTATTTTATGTTTTCAGGTGCTACTATTGTGTCTAAAAAAATTAAAATCGTACTACAATATACTTACTACAGATGATTTTAGTAGTTTTCGTTTTCATCTAATGATGTGTTAATGGTTTAATTGACGATTTTATTTTTCGGGTATTACAACATTTCTACTACAAAAATAAATAAACGGTTTTAAAGATTAAAACTAACTTTTCCGCATTTGTGGCCCCGAACAATATTCTATGATAAAATTGTTACTTGCATACACTTCGGGGGATGTATCGTGCTAACAAACCGAATTTCTTCAAAAATAACCAAAAATTTAGTATATATGGATTTATAGGACCCGCTGTACTCGCTCTAGTCAACTGAAAATCAGTAGGGTACATCTGTGAGACACCTTGAACAATATTCAATCATAAAATTGATCAATCGTATACTCTCTGGAGACTGTATCGTGCTAACAAACTGAAAATTCTCCAAAAATGACAAAAATTTGGTACTTCAAGTACCATAGCAGCCGTTGTACTAGCTTTAATGAGCTGAATATCAATAGGGTTCATCTTGGAGATGCTCTGAATAATATCCAATTATAAAATTGGTCACTTGTATATACTCCGGAGGCTGTATCGTGCTAACAAATTGAAGCTTGTCCAAAAATGACAAAAATATCGTACTTAAAGTACTGTAGCACCTGTTGTAGTGGATCTGGTGAGCTGAAAATCAATAGGGATCATCAGCAAGATGTCCGGAATAATATTCAATCATAAAATTGGTGACTTGTTGAACTAGGGAGGCTGTATCGTGCTAACAAACTGAAATTTCTCAAAAAATTACAAAATGTCGTACTTCAAGTACCATAGCACCCGTTGTACTGGCTCTGGTGAGCTGAAAATCAATAGGGTTCATCTGTGACATGTCCTTGACAATATTCAATCATAAAATTGCTGACTTATTGCACTCCGTAGGCAGTATCGTGCTAACAAGACATGTGAGGAAAAGTGGCCGACGACAACGACGACGACGACGACATACACACAGGATTTTTTTTCTAAAAACCGTTTTTTCGTGTTGTCGTTGATGGAAAACGTAAAAATAACTCAAAAAATTTTTTCAAAATTCCAACTTTTTTTGGGGTAAACCAATACTTTTCTCGCATATAAATAGGTTGACGGAAAAGTAAAATACTACTACAATTATTATCTACATCGTCTGTGGAAAGCGTGGCATTAAAATGAGATTTTTTAAATCGATTTAGTCGCCAATTACTTCTACAGATATTAAAAGAAGTTTTTCGATTTATAAACATATGTTTTCACACAGGTGAGAAAAATTTTGAACATTTGGGGTTACCGGCCCTGTCTAATAAGATATCTACAAGTTAAAACTTTGGCGAGAACGCACTAATTTCTGGGAAGGACTATTACTTTTCCGCCCAACCTTTCTATATGCGAGAAAAGTATTGGTTTACCCCAAAAAAAGTTGGAATTTTGAAATTTTTTTTGAGTTATTTTCACGTTTTCCATCAACAACAACACGAAAAAACGGTTTTTAGAAAAAAAATCCTGTGTGTAGGTCGTCGTCGTAGTCGTCGTCGTTGTCGTCGGCCACTTTTCCTTACATGTCTTGTTAGCACGATACAGTCTTCGGAGTGCAATAAGTCAGCAATTTTATGATCGAATATTGTTAAGGACATGTCACAGATAATCCCTATTTATTTTCAGTTCACCAGAGCCAGTACAACGGGTGCTATGGTACTTGAAGTACGACATTTTGTCATTTTTTGAGAAATTTCAGTTTGTTAGCACGATACAGCCTCCGGAGTTCAAGAAGTCACCAATTTTATTATTGAATATTATTCAGGGCATCTCACTGATGAACCCTATTGATTTTCAGCTCACCAGAGCCAATACAACAGGTGTTACAGTACTTTAAGTACGATATTTTTGACATTTTTGGGAAAGTTTCAGTTTGTTAGCACGATACACCCTCCGGAGTATATACAAGTGACCAATTTCATGATTGGATATTATTCAGAGCGTCTCAAAGATGGACCCTATTTATATTCAGCTCACTTAAGCCAGGACAACGGGTGCTATGGTACTTGAAGTACCAAATTTTTGTCATTTTTGGAGAATTTTCAGTTTGTTAGCACGATACAGCCTCCAGAGAGTATAAGATTGATAAATTTTACAATTGAATATTGTTCAAGGTGTCCCACAGATGTACCCTATTGATTTTCAGTTGACTAGAGCGAGTACAGCGGGTCCTATAAATACAGGAATACTGAGTTTTTGGTTATTTTTGGGGAAATTTCGGTTTGTTAGCACGATATATCCCCCGTAATGTATACAAGTAACAATTTCATGATAGAATATTGTTCAGGACCACAGATGCGGAAAAGTTAGTTTTAATCCTTAAAACCGTTTATTTTTTATGATTGGTTTTATAGAGTCATCTAAGAAGATCGACTGTTTGTTGGGAGCCATAATCTAGAAATTTCAGGAATCCAAGTGTTCCAGAAAGACGTTTTAATATATAAGCGACTACCTGCGAACCGTCAATCAGTCTACATTTAATTCGAGTCCTAAGTAGAACAAGTGAACTGAGTTTAATATAAATCACTTACACTTACAGATAAAGTCCTTGATAACTATATATGTCCGATATCCTTCATCCACTGTCTTTTCACCTTCAGCTAGGCCTATCCTATAGATAAATATAGTGTATCTGTAAGATAACTTGTCTGGCACTTTGTGTTCGGGATAAAGGAGTATTTGTTAAATAAATGCCATAAAACAATACAGTTTTCAACGGAATTTTGTGTTTTATGCGGAAATAAGACATATTATGAACGACTAGAGGTTAGGTTAAAATAAAATTTGAGATTTTGCAAAATTTTGTAACAATGGACATAGTCGACGATATAGATTTGCTGCTAGACGACGATTTAAATACCGGTGTGAACTTGGCAGCCAACATCTAGCGGCCTATTTGCCTAAGACGCCCGAACGATCAGTGGTATATTGTTTAGCGGCGTTTAAATGTAGGTGCGTTTAAATTTTACAAATCGTAACATTATATATTAATAAGTAATAAACTACATTAACTTGACCAGAAAAAATGAGATTGATGTATTTATTGCACTATTTTTATTGTAACGATAGAGAACTGTTTTAAAAAACAAGATAATATTCTATTATACATATTATATTGAGATTGAGACAGCTTACCGCTAAACAGGGTCTAGCAAGGTGAAATGGGGTAGTATCCATTTCCAAAATAATAAAAAGGGTAGGAGGGACAAAGTTATCACTCTGAAAATCGATATACAACTAACTAGTTACAGGAGAAATAAAACGAGACTGGTCGGACTCTCTTACGAGGGGTATAACAGGGTGAAAGGGGGTACCAGCCAATTTCAAAACATGAAAAAGGGCAGAAGAGAGAAAGTTATCACTCTGAAAATCGATATACAACTATGTAGTTATAGTAGAAATAAAACGAGACTAGTTGTATTCTTTTACGAGGGGTATAAAAGGGTGAAAGGGGGTAGCAGCCAATTCCAAAACATGGAAAAGGGCAGAAGGGAAAAAGTTATCACTCTGAAAATCAATATACAACTAGGAAGTTACAGTAGAAATAAAACTAGACTAGTCGGATTCTCTTACGAGGAGTATAACAGTGTGAAAGGGGGTAGCAGTCAATTCCAAAACATGGAAAAGGGCAGAAGGGAAAAAGTTATCACTCTGAAAATCAATATACAACAAGGTATTTATAGTAGAAATAAAACGAGACTAGTTGAATTCTCTTACGAGGGGTATAACAGGGCGAAAGGGGGTAGCAACCAATTCCAAAACATGGAAAAGGGCAGAAGGGAAAAAGTTATCACTCTGAAAATCAATGTACAGCTATGTAGTTACAGTAGCAATAAAATGAGACTAGTCGGATTCTCTTACGAGTGGTATAACAGGGTGAAATGGGGTAGCAGCCAATTCCAAAACATAAAAAGGAGCAGAAGGGAAAAAGTTATCACTCTAAAAATCGATATACAACTAGGTAGTTATAGTAGAAATAAAACGAGACTAGTTGGATTCTCTTACGAGGGGTATAACAGGGTGAAAGGGGGTAGCAGCCAATTCCAAAACATGGAAAAGGGCAGAAGGGAAAAAGTTATCACTCTGAAAATTGATATACAACTAGGTAGTTACAGAAGAAATAAAATGAGACTAGTCGGATTTTCTTACGAGGGCTATAACAGGGTGAAAGGGGGTAGCAGCCAATTCCAAAATATGAAAAGGGGCAGAAGGGGAAAAGTTATAACTCTGAAAATCGATATACAACTAGGTAGTTACAGAAGAAATAAAATGAGACTAGTCGGATTCCCTTACGAGGGGTATACCAGGGTGAAAGGGGGTAGCAGCCAATTCCAAAACATAAAAAGGGGCAGAAGGGAAAAAGTTATCACTCTAAAAATCGATATACAACTAGGTAGTTATAGTAGAAATAAAACGAGACTAGTTGGATTCTCTTACGAGGGGTATAACAGGGTGAAAGGGGGTAGCAGCCAATTCCAAAACATGGAAATTATATGTTATACTCCTCGTAAGAGAATCCGACTAGTCTCATTTTATTTCTACTGCAACTACCTAGTTGTATATCGATTTTCAGAGTGATAACTTTTACCCTTCTGCCCTATTTCATGTTTTGGAATTGGCTGCTACCCCCTTTCACCCTGTTATACCCCTCGTAAGAGAATTCGACTAGTCTCGTTTCATTTCTACTGTAACTACCTAGTTGTATATCGATTTTCAGAGTGATAACTTTTTCCCTTCTGCCCTTTTTCATGTTTTGGAATTGGCTGCTACCTCCTTTCACCCTGTTATACCCCTCGTAAGAGAATCCGACTAGTCTCGTTTTATTTCTACTGTAACAAGCTAGTTGTATATCGATTTTCATATTGATAACTTTTTCCCTTCTGCCCTTTTTCATGTTTTGGAATTGGCTGCTACCGCCTTTCGCCCTGTTATGCCCCTCGTAAGAGAATCCGACTAGTCTCTTCTATTTCTACTGTAATAACTTAGTTGTATATCGATTTTCAGAGTGATAACTTTTTCCTTTTGCCCTTTTTCATGTTTTGGAATTGGCTGCTACCCCCTTTCACCCTGTTATACCCCTTGTAAGAGAATCCAACTAGTCTCATTTTATTTCTAGTGTAACTGCCTAGTTGTATATCGATTTTCAGAGTGATAACTTTTTCCCTTCTGCCCTTTTTCATGTTTTGGAATTGGATGCTACCCCCTTTCACCCTGTTATACCCCTCGTAAGAGAATTCGACTAGTCTCGTTTCATTTCTACTGTAACTACCTAGTTGTATATCGATTTTCAGAGTGATAACTTTTTCCTTTTGCCCTTTTTCATGTTTTGGAATTGGCTGTTCCCCCCTTTCACCCTTTTATACCCCTCGTAAGAGAATCCAACTAGTCTCGTTTTATTTCTACTATAACTACATAGTTGTATGTCGATTTTTAGAGTGATAACTTTTTCCCTTCTGCCCTTTTTCATGTTTTGGAATTGGCTGCTACCCCCTTTCACCCTGTTATGCCCCTCGTAAGAGAATCCGACTAGTCTCGTTCTATTTCTACTGTAACAACTTAGTTGTATATCGATTTTCAGAGTGATAACTTTTCCCTTTTGCCCTTTTTCATGTTTTGGAATTGGCTGCTACCCCCTTTCACCCTGTTATACCCCTCGTAAGAGAATCCAACTAGTCTCGTTTTATTTCTACTATAACTACCTAGTTGTACATATATCGATTTTTAGAGTGATAACTTTTTCCCTTCTGCCCTTTTCCATGTTTTGGAATTGGCTGCTACCCTCTTTCACCCTGTTATACCCCTCGTAAGAGAATCCGACTAGTCTCGTTGTATTTCTACTGTAACTAGCTAGTTGTATATCGATTTTCAGAGTGATAACTTTGTCCTTTCTACCCTTTTTATTATTTTGGAAATGGATACTACCCCATTTCACCTTGCTAGACCCTGTTTAGACTTCCGGTAAGCATATAAAACCAGTGCTATTGTGTTTCTCTCAATCTCAATATAATATGTATAATATCTTGTTTTTTAAAACAGTTCTCTATTATTACAATAAAAATAGTGCAATAAATACCTAAATCTCATTTTTTTCTGGTTAAGTTAATGCAGTTTATTACTTATTAATATATAATGTTATGATTTGTAAAATTTAAACGCACTTTAAACGCACCTAAACAATACACCACTGATCGTTCGGGCGTCTTCGGTAAATCGGCCGCTAGATTTTGGCTGCCAAGTTCACACCGGTGCTTAAATGAAATAATTAATATTGGAATGCGAGAATATAATTTCAACCATTGGGATAACCAAACATTTTTGTGCATCTTTTTATTGAGCTTATGTGTGAGAGAGCTCTTACCTAACCTTTGCTTGCAATGAGTAGAGCTAACTGTTTTTTGTTTAATATATATCTACATATTATTCCGTTTATTTCCAATTGAAGCTTTTATTTTTGTATAATAGGTACTTATTTGTATGCGAATATTGAGTTAATTATTTTCTTTTTTTAGGAATCTAGATCGAGCCCTCACACCTATGAATAAATTATTATTGACATTAAGATATTTAGCAACTGGTAGTTTTTATATAACAGTAGGAGATTTTGGAGGCATTCACAAATCGTCTGCTGGAAGAATTATCAATGAAGTTATAACTGCTATTTGTCGCCTAAGAGAAAACGCTACATCAAATTTCCAGAAACTGAGGCAGAGTATTAAAATTGACTTTTATGGAATGGCCCGCTTTCCAAAGGTGTTAGGAGTTATAGATTGCACACATATTAAAGTTCAGTCCCCATGTGGAGATAGAGCCGAGATATTCAGAAATAGAAAAGGGTACTTTTCTATAATGTGATGCCAATTACATAATAATGGATTTGGTTTTTCGTTGGCCAGGAAGTGCACATGATACACATATTTTTGAAAATTCAAATATTAAGATGCGTTTCCATAACAATGAAATGGCAGATGGAATATTATTAGGCGATAGTGGATATCCTTCAAAGCGCTACTTAATGATCCCAATAGCTAATCCAGAGGAAGAAGCTGCAAACCTTTACAATGAAAGCCTTGTTCGAACCCGATGTATAGTAGAGCGAACTTTTGGCATTTGGAAAAGAAGATTTCCTATATTGTCTCTGGGAATCAGAACAAATTTAAATTTGACCTAAGAAACCATTCTCGCATGTGGGATATTACATAATTTAGCCTGCCAACAACATGAACAGATATTTGATGAAGATGACAATGAACAGGATTTAGATATGATAGTTAATGATAATGTGAATCTTCAACAAGACAGAGCTGCAGATGATGTTTTGCAAACTTTTTTAGATTATTTTAGGAACCTTTTGTAGAGTATCCACATTGAGTTTTAACACTTCTTTGTTTTGTTACCTTATTATACATATAATTTTAGTTTTCATATTCCAACCATTATCTGTATTTTATATGATTGTTATTCTTATAGCACTCAAGAAATCCTTAGAATTAAAATGTTTATCACATTGTAACATTTTGCCACATTTAACTATTGGTAACATTCTGTTTTTTATCTACAGTAAAATCACATCAAAGTTGAAGTAATTATTTTCACTTGGATATGTGAACAAAATTGAAATAATTATTTACTATAATAATATTAAAATAATTGATATTTATTAAATGAAACACCACAAATAAATTTACTCTGTGTTTATTAACCATTTTTCTATTTTAATAAATTCTTGTTCAAGAATACGCATTTTCAATAAATGTTCTTTTTCCAGCCGTTCATCATTTTTGCTGCTGAGCAATTTTTCTAGCTGAATTTTTTCCATCACTGCAGAATGTTCTATCTCCTTTCTTTCTTCCTCTTTCAACAACAGCTCTTTCTGTAATTCCACTAGAGACTGTCTTTCGGCCATTAAATTATTAACATTCTTACCAACATCTTGTTTCCTTAAGGGTTTCCTTTTGGCGTTACTAGTAAGCACACTTCTTTCTTTTGTTTTTAGCAAGTCTGGGTTCCACTTGCTCCAATTAGCATATGATGAGGTCTAAAAAATTATTACAACTACAGTTATACAGCAATAACAAAATTTCATTCAACCAAACATACATTTAACGCTCCAATGTCCTCTCCTGCTTTTATTGCATCATCTACAACTACTTCAAAATTTATATTCTCGTTCAGCTGATTAGGTGAATTCTGAATAAAAAAATTATATTATCAAAAATTAAGCTGATTTTAATAGTTGTCACAGTCTGTATATACTTACTATATCCAGATATTCATGACTTCAAAGCACTCCATCTCATCTGCTAGCTAAAAACAATTGAAAACTATTTTTTTATGTAACTAGAAGATAACTACAAACACTTTTTTCAAGTGAAAGTAATAGATAACAGAAACCACAGTAAAAATTAATCAGTGCTTTCTTCACTAATTACTTGCAACTTATATATAAACTAAAGTGTTTAATGCAATGTATGCTTATTTCATTCTGAAAAAATATTAACAATTATCAACCACTTATTACCATTTTTTCCTTTGTGTTTTCCAAAACCGGTTAATATTTTTTTCTTTGAATATGCCACTGAGATCTAGAATAAAAAATAATTAAAATAATAAACTTTCCATACATAATAAATAACCAACCTGTATTCAATAGCCTAAACTCACAATCATTTGAACTTGGCATACCATTCACCTGGGTGTTGAGCACTACCAAGAGATCTCTTTCAGGTTCTTCAATAGGTTCTAATTTTGGAATGCCTCCCCCAGACTTCGAACTCTCATATTTGGCCTTTAAGCCACATGCAATACGAGGAATTGTACCTTGAGAACAAAAACATAATTGGTATCATAGAGGTACATTTTAAAGCTAAAGTATATCTTATGTTCTATTTTACATTACCTGATGTTGCATATTTTCTGCCAAGTCTCATCTTTTAACTTCCACAAGTTGGAATCTGTTTGTTTATTTTCAATTATGTGTTTTGCATTCAAACACAATTTCACTAACAAGCGTGTCTCATTTTGTGTGAAGCCCTGTCCACTCTTTTTCCCAAAAATCAACAAAAACTCGTAGCTTCTATACACACAAGAATTTAAAAAATTTCTGTCCACTGTTAACACTAGCACAAACCTATAAGTTGATCTCTGTTTTAAGGCTAGACAATTGGAAGGGTACAGATTTGACAGGAACGTGAAATTAGCTACAATTCGAAGTAATAGATAGGTGCCAGTGAGATAGAATGCGATGAAAAGACGGAAAAAAGTTATCCGTTAGATAATTATATCTGACATGTTTATCTGATAGATAGGTATCAGAGACTTTATTGTGAGGTGAAAAGACCGGCCCTTAGTAGAATAAGTGAACAGAGTATTTAATATAAATTAGAAACTAAGTGTGTACATAAATTAAGTATAAGTGAATGTTAAGTGTATAAACATATTACGTAAGTAGTGTATATGAAAAACGTTACAGTTTGTTGTAAAAAATACTAGTATAGTTTGTGAATTGACTAGTGGTTAAGTTTAGATATATATTAAATTAAATAGTTTACTTATACTTTTGTTTAATTAATAATAATAATTGTTAATTAGAATTGAAAAAAATTTGCATGAGAAAAAATATTAGATTGCTTTAATTATTTCTACCTTTTCTTCATCAAATTTTGTCAAAGTTTCGCATATTGTATTGCATAAATGGTTGAATTTAGTGCATATTTCTTCAAAAATCGATGCATATATTTCTTTTTTTTATGCATATAATTCGCTGTTTTCTTTTGAATTTGAATATTGTTTTTTGGCTTCGCACTGGGAACATTTGAAAATGAACTATTTTTATTCCAACGATTTTGTTGCAGGTCATGGAAACAACAAGTCAAAATTCTATTCATGAAAGTAACAATTGGATAACACGTTGTCGTATCAAGTTTAATGTAAGTAAATTTATTTAAATTAATTTTACAAACCGAAGGAAATGTCACATTTAATTTTGCATAAATAATGCTGATCTTCATAGACGTACCATACAGCTAAAAGATTACCCACGTTAGAGTCAAGAAATAAAATATACTGGCTATTAATAAACAAATAATTATCGTTTCCAGAATAAAGCTGCAAGAAATATACTGTAATGTGTTTCTAATTTATTTAAAAAGTAAACGGGTGGGATAAATTTTAAACACACGGTATGACTACTTACTAATTTATTTAAACACTAAACTACTCACTAACACTTAATTTATATATACTTAACTAATCTTTTAAATTTAATATATATGCACACAAACTTAATTATTAATTTATATCAACACTTTACTGTTCGCTGTTTCGGTGTATTCTTGTTTATTTCTCGAGATCACTTTATCAAATAAACTAAACTTTCTCGGGTCGGTTCCTTATATATATTAGTGTCTTTTTCACTAGATAATTCTAGATTGCGGCTTACTCACAAACAATTGGCTTTTTGGCATTTTCTAGATAAGACTGGTCACAAAAACAATGTGTAGATAAGATAGTCACAATCGTAAACAATTCTAAGAAGGCCCTGCGCACCCGTCATAATTTTAACTTTCATACCTGGCTTAGACAGAGTCGGATTTAGGGACTATACCAGTGTGCTGTTTCGTAACATTACCACCTCCTTAAATGGAAGTTTCTCCTGGTAATTTTGTGTAGCCGAGACTGGATGTTTGAATCGGCAACTGGCCCCATTTCTACACTTTCCGATCTTATGGAAATAGCAGGGCACCATCTTCATCGGATACTGATAACGGGGGTTGTAGCTGCAAATTAATATCTGGACACCGGTATCTCTAAAGATAACCTCTATCATGTTCCTGATAACTCGCCAATCCAACTGGTTATTCGCTAACTTAGGCATAGCCAGTTTCTTCACGCTAGATTCCAACACATGGTCTCGTAGGTTTCGAAGTGCTTCCCACACATCTAGGTAGGTAGATCGATCTTGAAATTCATTTTTGGTTACCACGTAGAAGACGTACCGTGAATTATATTTCAGTTTCAGTGTCTTGCCAGGGGCTGGAATCTGGTCTTCAAGTTTTTCTAATTGTCCGAACTTCTTTCGAAAGACGGATGCCAACCCTCGTGCGTTCTTGAGACGGGCGTTTTCAAGGACTCTTTTCAACAGCCCTTCTTCCTGGACAAGGGAGTCCCACTGAGCCCAATACGATGATGGTTCCGAGAATGGGAGACAGCTAGTTATCCCGAGAACAAGAGTAGCTGAAGTACTAAAGAAGTTACACGACAGTCCATCGGGAGGCCATCTGGGAGTGAAGAAAACCCTTCAGCGAGTCTGTGAAAGGTTTTATTGGATGAACAGCTCCGATGATGTGAAGGACTGGTGTTAGAAATGTACGACTTGTGCTACGAGTAATGGACCACACCGCAAGAGAAAGGCACCTATGAAACAGTATAATGTTGGAAGCCCTTTCGAAAGGATTGCTTTAGATATCGCTGGACCATTTCCGACGACAGAAAATGGTAGCAAATACATACTGGTTGTAATGGATTATTTCACAAAGTGGGTGGAAACTTACGCTATCCCGAACCAAGAGCCCACAACTGTCGCGGATGTATTGGTGAAGGAATTTATCAGCCGATATGGAGTGCCCTTGGAAGTCCACAGTGACCAGGGAAGAAATTTCGAAAGCCATCTATTCCAGGAGATTTGCGAGAAGCTGGGAATGAAGAAGACCAGGACTACAGCATTACATCCACAGTCCGATGGAATGGTCGAGAGAATGAACAGGACTATTGGAAAATACCTGTCCAAAGTGGTTTCCAGCCATCAGAGAGATTGGGACCAGTATCTTCCCCTATTCGCATTGGCTTATCGATCAATGAGTCCACGGGTGAAACACCTGCGAAAATCCTGTTTGGACGTGAAATGAGGCTTCCTTGTGACCTGGAATTTGGCTGTCGGCCTGGAGAAGATCTAGCAGGCGAGGACTACGTGATCCAATTGGGAAGAAGGCTGGACGATATTTATGAATTAGTTCGAACAAGTCTTCAAGTTGCCAGCGACAGAATGAAAAGTCGGTAGGACACGCAGGCCACAGTAGGCGGTTTTAAAGAAGGGGACAAAGTATGGTTACACAACCCGACGAGAAGAAAAGGATTTTCTCCAAAGTTACAAAAATCCTGGGAAGGTCCATATTTAATCAAGAAAAGGATCAATGATGTTATATATCGCATAAACAAGATCCCCAACGGAAAACCAAAAGTAGTTCACCAAAACCGACTAGCGCCATTCGAAGGTAGGGTCAGATACATCTCGAATATGGTTTACTCCTTTCTCTAGGTCATGGTCTTTTCGAATGGCGCTAGTCGGTTTTGGTGAACTACTTTTGGTTCTCCGTTGGGGATCTTGCTTATGCGATATATAACATCATTGATCCTCTTCTTGATTAAGTATGGACCTTCCCAAGATTTTTGTAACTTTGGAGAAAATCCTTTTCTCCTCGTCGGATTGTGTAACCATACCGCGTCCCCTTCTTTAAAACCGCCTACTGTGGTCTGCGTGTCGTACCGACTTTTAACTTTCATACCTGGCTTAGACAGAGTCGGATTTAGGGACTATACCAGTGTGCTGTTTCGTAACAATACTGTCACTTCAGACATAGCAACATGTAATGGGATTTGAAGATATGTTTTTATTATCTACTAAACAATCAGACCTAAAAAGACTACTAATTTAAAGATCTTTTTATCTTGTTTATTATTGGTGCCTAAAAGTATTTGATTTATTATAACTATAAGTCGCAAATAATATCGAGCCAACATCTTTATTGACTGAAAAATTAGGTTCTCTTGAGGATGTATACTCAAGAATGAATTTGAAGTTTAATTATTCAGATTTAAGAAAAATAAGAAGAAGTTAGCAAAATTTTTCATAAAAGTAAATTTGAAAAATTAGTTTGTTGAGTTTAGTTTCCAAATTTTTTGGATAAATGTTTATTGCTACGTTTTTGAGCTAGGACTCTTTACGTCAATATAAAGATGCTCATGAAATAGATTACAAACTAAATTTCAATAAAACATTCTTATGCTTAAATATAATGATAGTCAAAGGAAGATTGACTTAGGCCGGATTCTCACTGGATCGGACACAATCGTCCAGATTTTGATCGCGCGACGATTGTTGTGCACATAATTGCAAACGCGGGTGTGTTCACTGACACGATTTCACTCAAGTGATATTAGCGCAATCGTAGTGTTAGGTATTTCTGATAAACATCCAGACATCATAAAAGAAAGCACAAGTGCAAAGGAACAAATCGAATATTTGAAGGCGGTCTTTGTAAGAACCTCATCGTTGACTAAATTAGCATTGTGGAGAAAATTGATTAACCTGAAAAACGAAGAAATTGAGAAATTAGAAGATTTATTTTTGAGGTTTGATACCACAATAAGAGAACTGAAAGAGAGAGGATCAGTATTAGATGAAGGAGACAAAGTATGCCATTTACTTTTATCTCTACCATCGCAATATAGCCATGTAGTGACTGCTTTAGAAAATATAGAAAATGTGAAACTAGATTTTGTGAAACAAAGACTACTAGACGAAGAACTCAAACTCAACACACAGTTTAACAACATTGAATCTAGTTTTAAAGCTTCTAGTGGCTGCTACCAATGGGGGAGTCAACAGCATTGGTTTGCAGCATTCCCTAAAAAAGAAAAGAGGTAGAGGTGGATACAATAGACGTCCCAGAGGAGGAATAAATTACAGGCGAGGCTCGAGAGGAAGTGAACAGAGTAGTAGACAACACATAAATCAAGCCCATGTTACAGAAGAGAATGAGAGTGAAATTCAGCTGTATGCAGCAAATTTATGTTCAGAAATTGATGGGAAAATAATAATGGTTTTGGACTCAGGTGCGAGCAATCATTTCTTAAAAGAAGACTTGGAGAAATACATGATAACTATTAAAAACTTAGAAAGGCCAGTAACAATTCATATTGCAAACGGAGAGACATTACAAGCTGATAAAATGGGAATATTGAAAACAGACAAAAGATATTGATAGAAGCATTGATAGTTAAGGATTTGAAGCATAACTTATTATCAGCATCAAAACTTACATCAAAGGGACACAAGATTATTGTAGAAAAGAACAAAACAACCATAACTGGGAAGAATTTTTCGTTGACATGCGAGTTCAATAAAGAATTGTACTTATTAATAATAGATAAAACAGAAAGATAAACCTGAACAGTGCAATATGACTGTAGAACAAAGTTTATGGCACAGAAGACTGGGTCATCCAGGAAATGACGCCTTGGTACAGTTGCAGTTGCCCACAGAAACTAAAGTGTGCTCAATCTCCATGGAAGGAAAAGGTGCAAGGTGTTCATTTAAGAATTCTGATAAAAGAACCACAAAAATTGGTGAATTAATCCACTCAGATATATGCGGTCCACTTAATCCAACAGCTTTTGATGGCTCAAGGTACTTCCAAACTATTATTGATGATTATTCACATTTTGTGGTGGTAAAGACATTGAAAACTAAAAATGAGGCAGACGAAAATTTGATAGATTATATTGAAGAAGCAGAAAGACATAGAGAAGTAAAACGCCACAAGAAAACGGGACTGCTGAGAGGATGAACAGAACGTTACTTGATAAGATCAGGACAACAATAATTGAATCACAAATACCCAAATATTTGTGGTGTGAGGCACTAAATTGTTCAGTTTATGAGTTGAATCGCCTACTAACAAGATCTTTACCAAGAGGAATGACACCATCCCAAATTTTGCACAATAGAAATGACTTGAGTAAACTGAGAGTTTTTGGTTGTCGATCTTGATACACAGTACCTATTTCCAAAAAGGTAACAAGTTGAATGCTAGAGCAAAGAAAGCTGTAATGGTTGGCTATTACGGCGAAGGATGGAGTTTGTGGTTACCTGATGAGCAAAAAGTTATAAGATCAAGGGGTGTAAAGTTTGATGAATCAGTTATGGAGTATAAAGAAAGAAACAAAACCAAAGATGAAACAATTTCAGATAATGAGACAGTAAGACATTTTACTGAAGAATAAATCGAAACACCAGAAATTGAACAGAACCAAACTGAACGTGACAATGACATGGATGAAACTAACTCAAATCAAGAAATTACTTCAGAAAGCTCTGAAGAGATAGATCATGCTACACCTGAAGTACGAGAAGAGAGAATAACAAGAACAGGAAGAACTGCAAAGATACCATCATATTCAAAAGACTACGATGTTTATGTTGCTTATTGTCTACTTTCTTCAACATATCAAGAACCGAAAACATTTAGAGAAGCCATCGAACAACCAGAATGGCAAGAATCAATCCAAAAGGAACTAAAATCTCATGAAACATTATAGACCTCGACAGAAGCAAAATTACCACTGAATGCACAAGCAATTGAGACTAGATGGATGTTTAAGCTAAAAGCAAGGTTAGTTGCAAAGGGATTTCAAGTTCCCTACGAAGGGGAAGAATTTGACTAAGCACCAGTTTGTAGAATTTCAACAATAAGAATGATGTTATCAATTGCGATGGAAAGAGACTACATGATCAAACAAATAGATGTTCCAACGGCATTTTTGAATGGCGAGTTAGACAACGAAGTTTTTATCAAAAAACCTGAAGGTTTGGCAAGTAAAAGTCGATATCTTAAATTAAACAGAGCATTGTATGGTTTAAGAAACTCTCCAAAATGCTGGAATATCTTTAATGAAATTATGACAAAATTACAATTTAAAAGATCGGACTACGATTACTCCTTATATGTTAGAGAAAATATCTACTTAGTTTTATATGTTGACGACGCTCTAATAATAGGAGAAGAAAAACTTGTAGAATTATTAATTCAAAGTCTTTATGATGAATTAAAAGTCAAAAGAATGTTACAAGTTCAAACATTCTTAGGTATGCAAATGGAATTTACAGAAAATGGACTGAAAATACATCAAACAAAAATGATAATCAGACTTTTGAAAGAATTTCACATGGAACAAACAAAATCCATATCAACTCCAATGGAAGTCAACTTCAATGTATCTCCAGATGAGGAAATCATAGAAAATTTTCGATATAGAAGATTGATTGGTAGTCTGATGTATATTTCACTAACAACGAGACCTGATATATGTCAAAGTGTATCACTGTTGAGCAGATACCTTGATAAACCGACTACTAGTACTTGGAATGCAGCGAAGAGAGTGTTACGTTATCTTAACGCTACCAAAGAATGTGTACTGACTTACACGAAAGGAAGGACTGGATTAGTCGGGATGTGTGATGCAGATTGGGCTGGAGACAAGCAAACCAGAAAGAGTGTGAGTGAGTTTATAGTGTTCCACAACAATAACCCTATTTCATGGTTTTCGAGGAAGCAGACCTGTGTTGCTATTAGCTCCATGGAAGCCGAATATGTGGCAGCGTCCTTAGCAGCACAAGAACTGGTGAATCTTAAAGCGAGTTTGGAAATGTTAGTGAAGTTATTTTGCAATGTGATAACCTAAGCGCCATTGCCACAGTTAAAAATTTTGAAAATTCAAAAAGGGGAAAACATATTGAAATAAAATACCATTTTCTAAAAGATTTATGTTTGAAGAAGATATTTATATTGTTCTTCTGAAAATATTGCCGACATGTTCACAGTCTTTTTCAAAAGAAAAATTTGTTAATTTTAGAAATAGAATCATTACAGAATATGTCTTTTGTGGAATCCTAAAGTTTTGCTATTTTATTTAACAATTTGAATGTTTGTTTATTATTAAAATTCCAATATTAAAATTGAGGGGGCGTGATGAATATAGCTAGAGTTTCTGTCTTATATGTTGTATGTCTGATAGTTTTGTACTCCTAGAAATAAGATTTTGACAGTTCACTTAAGATGTATGATTGATAATAAAAAAAATTACGTTTGTCAGTTTAGTAAAGTTAATAAAAGCTTCTTCAAGTGCATTTTTACTGCAGTAGAACCCATTACAACACTAATAAGTATCAACTGGCATTTTTTATCGTACCACCAATAAATCCGTGGACATGATTCTTCGATTTCGATCGGATCGATCTTGATCGGGATGATTATAACCGGTCCAATCTGGTGAGAATCCGGCCTTATGGATAATATCTTAGAACAAACTCAATTTTAAAAAGTAATCAAGATATTGAGAAAGCCGCCAAACAAAAGCCGCTGTTGAATTAAAGTCTATCAAAATAAAAATGAGTCATCTGTATCTGCCGTCTATTGTTTGTTTGTTTATGCCGATAGGACGTGTTTAACACGTAACTTCGTTACACTTTTATAACCTTCTGTGCGTGATTTCATTTTTATTTTGGTAGATTATAGTGAGTTGCTTTTCTTAAGCATCAATTGTGTGTCAAAATTGTCTCTTATCTAAAACAGAGTAGACCTTGTTTATGCATATAAATTCCTTCGAAAAATAAATTAATGTACGGTCTGGTAAGGGTATTCTGAATTTTGATAAGCCGTATCCGGCTCATGGTTTGGACCATGCATAGGTAACTCTTATGAACCAGCTTGTTCCATAAGAGCTGTTTGCGACTACACTCGCCAGAGGCGCTGTAATCACCTTAAATTTGAACGTTGACAAATCTGTAAAGAAAAATTCCTCAGTTTTTCGTCAATCATCTGATCCATTGCTTAAAGTTACTAATATGTAAGAGATATAAACATATTTTTTCATTATCATAACATAAGACTTGGATGATATTTTGGATTTGAATTTTAACTTATCTTTCAATATATATACTACAGAAGCTATTCAAGTTGTATTTTTTAATTAAAATAAAAATCATAAGTTTTCAATGATAATTTTGAGATTTGGCAACATCACAGCGGTTTTACGAGAACACAATACGCAGGTGCATCGATTTCTCGCCCAATGTTTATCCATAAAGGATAGGTTAGGTTGATTTATTTTTATCAACAACAATACCTAGTCCAACTCATTATCATTATTATTCCAATTAGTGTTGTACCTATTGAGACTAAGTTGAATTTTAATTTGTGTTTGTGTTTATTAAACTGATTTAACCAAACCAGTCCAATATGGTGTTTTCTTGATGTGTGCCAACATGCAGAAGCCGGGGTGACACTGTGAAAATGCATCGATTTTCCAAAAACTATGAAAATGTGAGTACCGGCGTTACTTTCAATATTAAAGCTGTGATAATTATATTAGCAAAATCTGTAATATGTTATTTTTTTCACTACTGACATGAGAAAACCTTATTATTTACCTCATTTGTCTAATGAGAAATAGCTCAATATTTACCTAAAACTTTATTTATTTATTGAAATGAACATGAAAAATAAACTCTTTGAAATGTCCTAAGACAATGAAAATGATCAGAAAATATGAAAATTATTTAAAATAATAGTAGAAATGACGTTTATTGAATTCCCTCAGTTTCAATGATTTTATTCAATGCTTTGACAAGTATTCCCAGCTGATATTTCGATATCCTTGAATAATTGGGGAAATGACTAATTTTAAAGTAAAAATAAGGTCTTTCGGTATTAGTTCGGCCATTAGTAGTGAAAAAAATACTATATATACTTCGGTTGAGAAGACCATATTTGTATATTATATTAATTATTATCTAACTTGTAAATAAACGTATGTAGTGAAACAGTTTTTTTCTTCATGAATTCCTAAACAATCTTCCAGTTCCAGAAAAAAAATTTAAATTTTATATGTACGGTTACCGCTTTTGCTTTATTTCTGACTACACTCGCCAGAGGGCGTGGTAATTAGTGAACCAAACTCTTTATACTGAGTTGCCTATCTATCTATTGAAAGTCAATCTAACCTAACCTATCCTTTATCTATGGTTTGGACGACCGACAGTATTTTTATGTTTATTAAAAACGTCCTAAGAGAAACACCATTTGTGATTAATGGACGGGATGTCGTAAAATATTACTTAATAAAAGCTTAATTGTTTCGCCTGATAGGTTCCTTTTTAGTCTTAGCCAGTCTCCTCGCTTTCCTGTTAATAAGTATGTGAGAGAAATTTGTAACGAATATAAGACTTAAGACAAGTGGAAAGTTCATCATTATTCATTACACTCATGAATGTCATTTTAAGAAGATCCACATATTAAGGTCACATAGTATTAAGAAGGGTAAATATAGTTGAAACTGCATTTCCATACGACGTAGCACTACTTATAGGTCGTACATAATAAAAATTGATGTACGTAATCCATCAGTGACGTATTCGTTTTCAAAATTGATATAGTATGTACAAAAAGTACGAGTAGTAATAAACCCTAATTAAGTATGCAAAACCTTTACAGGGAGCACCATGAAATTTTTGATAAATCTCTTACTTTAAATTACATTTCTTCCGTAAATCTAAAAACCAGGTAGATCGACCCCGTATTTGTTTCAGTTGTAGCAAAGTTTAGGGTTTATTCATTGTTAAAGGATTAGCAGATAAGCAATAACGCAATGCAGTGGTGTGTATTTTGGGAAAAAAATACGTTTTAAATTATAATATAATAAAAAATGAAAAGAAATAATTATTGGAATACATTTTATTCTATATCCGACTCGGAAGAGGAAGAATCGTTGTTGACATTATTAATAATAGGGTCGATTAAATCATCACAAATATTGTCAATTTTCCACATATTTGCCTCTACTTTGATAACATGCTCGATACAGTTTGTCCAATTTTCCTTACTCACATGACTTACAGCACTCTCAAACAATTTCACAACATCGTTTACTTTAAAAGTAGTATTTTTTTCCAACTTCCCCCTTTACCTGAGCCCATATTAATTCTATGGGATTAAGTTCACAATGATAAGGGGGAAGTCGAAGAACTGATATACCACGAGAAGAAGCCATTTATTCTACAATGTAGGTTTTGTATTTATTCTTGTTCATTTTTGCAATTCTGTAAAGTTCTTTCCTTAGTGGATCTTTTGGAAACTTAATATTTTTCGAAATAAGCCACTGCAAAAGCTCTGCTTTACGCCAACGACTTGTGGGCAATGCTTCTCGTCACCGTGAATGGTAACTTGCGTTGTCCATAACAATAACAGCCCCTTTTGGAATCAGATCCAACATTTGAACAAACCATTCCCATTCATATCTTCGTGATAGTCCCCCGTGCGTTTTGAAATAAAAGTTAATAATCCACCATCAACAAAACCTTCAGAACTTCCAACATGGACAATGATAAGTCTTTTTCCTTTTCCAGATGGTGGCTGCAAACCTAACGACAAACCTTCCACGAATGCCTACCTTCCGCCTTTAATGTTTTCACCTTGCCAAGATTTGGAAACTGTATATCCAGCATTTATCCATGTTTCGTCTAAGTAGAAGATTTTCAAATTTTGTTCTCTGGCATGTCGAATGCTTCTTAAATAGTCTCTTCTCCAAAAAACTATTTCCGGTTTATCTATCAAGAGAGATTTTCTATTATGTTTTGTATATCTGAAACCCACATCTTTCAAAAGTTTGCATAATGTCATTCTGGAGAATTTTGGATAGTCCGTATCTTCTTGCACTGATGTCATAATTTTGTCAAGTGTTGGAATTTCCTTTCGTAAGTAAAATCCATGGACTTTACGCCTTAGTCTTTGTTTTAATGACTCATCGATCTCAATTGGTTTTCGGCCTGAAGGAGTTTTAGGGGGTTGAAGAGTTCCATTCTTGCTTTCTTTTAGTAATCTATAAATTGTTGATTTAGCAACACACAACATAGCAGCCGTTAATTCCACAATATCATCAACAATTGCACTTGGATCCTTGTTTTTCAATGATATATAATAATTCAATATCAGAGTTTTTCATATAAAGATAATGGACCTGTTTTTGGTCGTTTAGATGGTCCTTGGCTTATCGACATTGTTTGGTACTTGCACAATTAACATTCAACAAATGTTTTAAATATATTCCAACTGTTTACAATATTATGACAACCATACAACTTCATACAACTTTACTCAAAGAACTAATACTAAGTACTGATTTAATGTACCTACTTTCTTTTAAAATAATATTCCCGATAATGTTTCTAAGAAAACTGGGTTGTTTGGAAAATCCCTCTCAATAATCGAATAATCTGTAAATAGGTGTAATCGTATTAAGCCGATTACAGTAGGCGACTTGCCATTTAAAATTTCTGAGAAAAATTCCCCAAACACTACATATAGGAGTAATACAAATAAAAAATATTATGAATAAACGGGTATATCCGAACTCTGCCACAAAATAAAATTTTACCTGACTGGTATCAATTTGAGGATTACTGAAATGTTCGAACTGTGCCGCAACCATTTAGTTTAATCCTATTAGAGTCATTAGGGTTTTTAATAGATAAAATCGGAGGCCCATAGAATTATGTATATTTCTGAAAGGTTTCAAAGATTTCTTGAATTAAATATTTTGAAGAAATCTTGATTGTTTTGATTGATATTTAGGGGATTAGGGGAAGGATGTTGATGCACTTACACTATTGTCTAAAAATCAGGAAGAAGTATTTAATAGTGTTCGTGAATTACAATTACGAACGAACCGAGAAGAGGAATTTCTATTAACAGCAGACCAGGTATTTAAAATTATTGTGTTCTCCTGTTTTTCCAGCCTCAATTTTTTATGTAATTCGGATTGTATTTTGATGGATGGGACTTTTAAATACTGTTCAACTTTTTTTACCAAATGTTTACCATTCATGGTTTTAAAAACGGCTATTACGTACCTCTTGTTTTTTGTTTGCTGCCGGACAAATCAAGTCAAACATATTCAAATTTGTTTTCAATTTTAAGACAAAAATGTAAAGAAGTAGGCTTAAATTTTCAACCTAAAGAAGTCGTAGTAGATTTTGAACTAAGCATTCATAACGCTATATATGAATGTTTTGGCAGAGATCAAATTCTTTTTGGTTGTAAATTTCATCTCTGTCAAGCTTGGTTTCGTAAGATTCAGGAGTTTCATTTGGTACAAGAGTACAGACAGAAAGGTTCTGTAATTGGCGAATACTTAAAAGTACATTTCGGTATTATGTATCGTAGTCCTGAGGAAGTTGTAGAATTTTTTTATAATGAACTACATTTTTTGCTTCCGAATGACCTCTACCTCTATCACTTTTTTTTATTAAAATTAGTACATTCCGTTACCTCTGACCTAAATCGTATATTCTTTAGCATAGCTGCAACTCATTCGTTCAATACAAAATGTACCTTAAAATATATTTTGGTACGTCTATGAAATCTACTTAAATGAATGATTTATTACTCCTTGTCCTTTCTATATAGACTATACCAATATTACCCTTCAATACTATACCCTGTTTTTAAACTAGGAGGCCATTTTAGGAAACCTGAATTACACCACTAGAAATCACTAAAAAAGTTACTCGATTGGAAACGATGACATAAAATACTAGTCATACTAAAATTATACAGTGTGGAAATAATGAATCATAAACTAAATAATAATTAACCCAACAGACACACGGTGAAAGAGCGAATGCATATTATTGAAAACAAAAAAAAATACAACGAATTGTAAAATTAAATTTATAAAGAATTTCAAGGTCGGCGACTACGTTTGTATAATCAGGAAATTTTTGACGAATGTGAATTACCAAGTTGTTTGATATTGTTACGAAACAGCACACTGGTATAGTCCCTAAATCCGATTCTGTCTAAGTCAGGTATGAAAGTTAAAATTATGGCGGACGCGCAAGGTTTCCTAGAATTGTTTACGATTGTGACTATCTCATCTAAACATTGATTTTGTGACCAGTCTTATCTAGAAAATTCCAGAAGGCCAATTGTTTTTGAGTAAGCCGCGATCTAGAATTATCTAGAGGAAAAGGCACTAATATATAAGGGAACGACCAGGAAGAGTTAGTTTAGTTTAGTTGATAAAGTGATCTCGAGAAATAAACAAGAATACACCGAAATAGCGAACAGTAAAGTGTTGATATAAATTAATAATTAAGTTTGTGTGCATATAAATTAAATTTAAGTGGTTAGTTAAGTATATATATAAATTAAGTGTCCGGTACGCAGTTTAAATACTCTGGTACAAAATCTACCATATTATTACAATTATATTTGACTTTAATATTTTTATTTTTTAATCTTTTACTGAATCTAGAACAGCTTTCTTTCTCTGGTCTAGGAAGATCGATTAATTTATCAAAGTCAAAATCACCGAGTGAATCAATAGACATGTAATGAGAAAATAATTTCAAAATTACTTACAATAGTATTACGAACTTGAGCATCTTCCTATCCAAAACTATAAGAGTGCGCAGTACCTATTTCTGAGTATGCACTCCTTGCAATGCTGAGCAATGTTTGTCTCAGCTTTCGACGCTAGGGGTTGTGAAAAGTCATATTGGTTCTTTATGGATGAGATTCTCGATTTTTTTGGAACTACTCTACTACGAACACCTCCACTCACGAATCGCGACACTGGGTTCGATTTCCAATCAATCGTTGAAACGAAATTGTTACCTTCGATACGCGACAATTTGGAAATCCTACTGACTGCGCCAGAAATAATTCGAAGTCTCAAAGCTTTTCAAAAATTACTTTATTATATAAATTAACTGTTACAATAAAAATGCATCTGATATCTTCAAAGCTTGACTAAAAAGTGAACAATTCAGAGATTAGAACAGTTAATATGAAAAATGATACGATTAGCAAATCCTTGGAAATGAGATTGCTGAGTCTGCGATTCCCATAAGGAGTGGTGAGATAATTAGTGTTAACTAATTAATTATACTTTTTGATCAAGTGACTCAAAACTAATGAATCCTAACTTTTTGTGAAATGACGTATAACATGAAAGTAAAAGTATAAAATACCCATTATGCAAATACACAAACTTTTGTATTACATACCTATATTAAAATTTGAGTAAATAAGACATATATCTCGTATATATATATATATATATATATATATATATATATATATATATATATATATATATATATAGTATTTAAAATCTTGCTAGGTATACCTATTTGTACTGGTATTTAATTAACTAGGAAGTGAAACACGTATAATTATTTAAAAAAATAGAATACCAAGGTTCCTTAATTTTGTAGCTTTCATATAACCAATAACTGATTGGAAAAGTAATTATCAAAGTAATGAAACTAACTCTTTCCAAATAATTCCACAGTATAATGAAAAATGATAAAAATTCTAAAAAATTGACTGCTCCTTCTGATGCTCCGTACTGTTTAATTGCGATTTTTTCTAAAACGGATGAAATTATCGTTTTTACCAGAAACAATATTACATAGAACTGATGTTTTGTCATCAACGTCACTAAAAAGCTACCACTTCATCATCAGAATAAAAATGAAACAAAAAATTCAACTTTATCGCCCTGTATCTTCCACAGTGTATTTTAAAAAACCTACTCCTTACCTATATCCCAATAGTTATGAATCACCCTGTATAAGACAGCCGTGTCAGTTTAGCGACAAAAAGAATTTCGACAATCCCTTCAAGCAGGTTTTTCATGTGATTAATTTCCGCTAGTTTCTTGTGTGTATATCATAATAATTATTTTTCTGAGTACTAGTTAATTGAATATATCCGTAGCTTTGACCATCCTCACACTTCAACTTCTAATTTTGTTTATCTCTTTCTGTTAATTCGATATAGATTACTTTTTAATTTCGATTAAATTATTATCTGTGCCTTGATATATTTCATTAATTACTAATGTGTTATTTTGACTTATCGACTATTATAACCGTAGAAATCCTTTGAAATATGAAAGGTCAGCTACGATAAACTGTCAAAAAGCAGATAAGTACAAGATTTATAATAAATTTAAATAAACCGGATATTATATGGTTGATTAGAAATGCCCATATAAATCTAAAGCCCCGAAAAGTTTATTCAAATTAGTCGCATAAATAATTTAGTAGAACGAATTTTAATAAAAAGGTATTACCATTGTAAAATTTATGCAATGGTATTATCTAGCAAAATATTAGGTGATACCAAAACCGTTCTTCTCTGAAAATGCTAACAAAACTCAACACCAATTGAACTTTTATTGATGTTGCCTAAATATGAATAATAAAGTTGTAAATACATTTAAATGACAGCTGTATAAAATAACTATAGATTGTAAAACTATCCCTTGGTATAATAATTTACGTGACATTATACCATGCTGGTTCCTTTCCTTTGCACGTTACGCCCATTGTCAGTTTTATTTCTTAGTCCTTTCCTAGCCGAAAGCATCTGGATGTGCCATCCGTAAATAATACGAATACTTTTCCACCACTGGTCGTGTACTATAATTATATAATAAATATGAAACTAAATGAAATTTTTAGTGTTTAGGTTAACATTAAAAATTAAATATTCATAATCCGAATTGCTAGTTATATTGAGATAATTCTTGATTCTCTATCGAAGAACATTTTTAATAGCACTCTTTCATCAAGCATACCTAGAAAAGTTCCTATTCACTAGGAAACTTTTTATTCTAGCTATTCGAGAGAATGAAAATTTGAACAGTTTCAAAAATCGGTTCATTTAAGTTCATCAATAATAAAAAGTGGAAAGAGCATATTTAATAATCTTTTCTTTTTACTAGTATTGTAACTAGCGCACTTTTCTTTGATCTCACCAGAGTATTTAGTGTCAAATCAGGAAAACAATCAGAAGATAAGAGAACCACATCTTTCTGTCCAATCTATTTCCATCCACAAAAAAGTGTATTTCACTTATATTGTTTATTTACGATAAAAAGACGATGATGTCATTTTTAGTTACTTTCCTGCTTATCAGAATAAATATTAATTTACCAACCGTGAATACAATTTATCCTCAACAGCCAGGGCAATTTACAGCTAACGAGTTGGCAAAACTTCAAGACGTTGTCAAATCAACTGGTAAAATTCCCCAGTTTGTTTTGACGTTTATTGACATTCGATCATCGTCTAATATTTACAAGCTTTTAAATTCATTGCTTCTTTAAGATTATTAAAACAGTTATTTTCATAACTAATTATTTAGGCAAATCTGCAGTGTGTGGTGAATAAAATGCCGAAGCAGCTGAACAGAAAATGTCAAGAGATGGTAACATCTTTGTTGAGCTATTTTGAACGAAAATGCCGAAATGGGGGACCGCTTCCTGCTGTAAGAGACGTAAGTAATAGTATTCGCTATTTGTATTCATCATTATTAATATTATTGTTACATATTTAAATGTAAATGATTAAATGTTTTTAATCTTAGGTTAGGTTAATTAAACTTGATAATATATTATTCTTTCATAAATTGAAGTAATTATATTGTAGAGAGTTGCACAAGCTTTACCACTTAGCGTTACCACTGTTAGCCGTATTGCCGCCAAGCATAATAGAGGTGAACAGCCTAAAAGCCCACCTAAATAGAGACAACGCATAAAACATACTGTTGCAATTGATAACTTTGATCAAAATGCTTTCCGAAATGTTATATACGAAATGTATGGAAACAGTGAGTATATTGAATTTACTGTTTTATTTTATTCACAATTAACTAACACAATATTTTTTCAGAGGAACACATAACCTTGAAAACTTTAAGAGACAATCTCCAGAAGCGTGAACTCTTAAATTGTTGTTTAACATCACTCTGGAAGATAGTGAAAAATATTGGATTTAAATACCAAAAAGATGATCCTCGTCGTGGTTTAATGGAGTTGCCACATATTGCATTAAAACGTGTACATTTTCTACATGAATATGTCAAGATAAAAAGGGAAGGTTTATATCAATTTGTATTTTTGGATGAGGCCTGGATATATAAAGACGGTACTGTTGAAAGTTCTTGGAAGATTCGAATCATAGAAGCGTGAATAAAACCAAAATTGGTGGTCCAAGGTAATTGAATAATAAAATTTAGCAATGAATTTATGATGTACTAACATTCCTGCCATTTTAAGACCTTTTCAAATATTTACCAGTCACACTATTTTATTTAAATCTATATAATTATTAATAGTTGTTTTGAGCTATGCAGTCTATCTAGGAAACCTAGTAGTAATTTGTTATTTCCTTATTGTAGGTATATAGTATTGCATGCTGGTTCCTCTTCTGGATTTATTCCTGGAGCAGAGCTGGTTTTTTCTTCCAAAAAAACAAGATGTGATTACCACGGTGAAATGAACCGAGAAACTTTTTTGCATTGGTTTGAATACCAGCTTTTAGTGAACTTGGAAGAACCTGCCACAATTGTAATGGATAATGCAAGTTATCACAGTACAGTGATCAATTGAGTACCAAAAAGGCTGATATACAGAACTGGTTGATACTGTAATGTTTTTGTTATTTATTTAAACAATAAACGGGTGGGATAAATTTTAAACACTCGGTATGGCTACTTACTAATTTATTTAAACACTAACACTCACACTTAATTTATATATACTTAACTAATCACCTAATTATTATTAGTGTTTTTAAATGAAACTCAAGGTCTCTAGTTAATTCCACAATATAATACAAGTTATTGAAAACTCTAAGAAATTGACAATTATTAATTTATATTAACTGTATATTAACTCAAACTAATTTATATAAACACTTTATATTCACTTATTTACTTGTTTATCTCACGATGTCAAATTATCCACTTTATCAACTAACTGGTCCGCTGATCGGTCCTTTTTATATACTAGTGCCTTTTTTACTAGAGAATTCTGGGCTGGGGCTTACACAAAACAAATGCCTTTCGCGATATTTCTCGATTGCCGGCTCGATCCTTAAAAGACCTTCCGAGAACATGTCTATAAAAACTGTCGCAATAAATTCCAATAGACCTTCCCAGAATTCGGCGCGCTCGCCATTTTTTAAACTCCGTTAACATAAGGTTCCAGGACCGTACTTAGTATCTGCTTCAGTCTGCGAGTTCGTAACAATACAAAATGATATTCTTTTTGAAAATACTTTCCTGCAAGCCCAATTATTGAATTTAGTACAACGGTAAGTTGATATAAACATTTTTCAATATATTATGGTAATACTTAGATAACTTATTTTGTTTAAATATGTGCATTTTTGTAGGAATAAACCACCAACAGTATATGAAGCTGACATATTATCTGAAAAATATGGTCACAAAGTGCTTCGACTTCCCCCTTACCACTGTATGTTCAACCCAATTGAGTATATTTGGGGCATAGTTAAAATTTTTTATAGAGATCATGTGGGAACTGGTTCTTCAACAGAACAAGCAATAGGTGTATGGAAAAAGTCTTTAGAAAAAGTGACTCCTGATATTTTCTCAAAGATAGTAGAGCACACTGAAAAAATTATACAAGATGGGTGGGATAGAGAAGTAGTATTTGATAGACAGGATGTGCCTCCACTTATTATTAATTTTGACAGTAACGATGAAGATAGTGATGATTTTGTAGTGGAGTAGTGGAAAGCTTGTGTTTTATTTTTTGTATATTTTTATCCAATTTGCTTTATTTCCACCTTTTCAAAATCACTAATAACTATTATTAAATTGATTGGGTACAGTTATTTTATAATACACAAATTAAAACAAGGACCACAGTATATCTACATAAATAATGCTGATAAAATGTGAGATTTTTTATTTTTATATTTTGTGTATCTATATTTTTCTTTTCCATTTTATTTTTATTATAATAAGTATAATAGATATTGTATAAAGAAACAATATTTAAATTTGCATGAAGATGATTACAGCTTGTATTGATTCATTTTAGCGTAAACCCTTGCAGTGCCCTTGAAGATGGTTATATAAAGCATAGAATAAGCTATAAGTACCTACAGTTCGTCATTTAACCCTCTTTTATGTAAAATAATTAAATGTTAATTCGAATATAGAATGGTTGTTTATTGTTTCTTGTATCTCTTATCCATAGTTTTTCATGAATAAATATTTATATTAAACTAATCAAGCCTATCATACAAGCTTTTTATTTTTAAATAATTATTTTTGACTTACGCCCTACGAGGCACGGAACAATGGAAAAGAAGAACTGTCAATCTAACATCAGATTGACTTTTCTAGTTTTCGTTAAGTAAAGGAAAAAACTACAGCTTGGTAACATCACAATATTTTGTTTTGCAACGTCATCGTCTTTTTATCGTAAATAAACTATACATCATTATTTAAATGAAATAGTTAAAATTACCCTATAACAAGGGTGTACAATTGTAAATCACATAATGAAACGTCCAATTTAAAATTATCAAATAAATGATATGTGATCACCAGCTTTACGTTAATAGACGGTGGCTAATAAGCCGGAGTACAATAAATCAACTAGTGTCTAATAATACCACGTGATTTTATGATGAACATTGAATTAAATATCATGTTTAAAAGAATGAAAATATCAATATAGTGAATTGAAAATTGAAGGAAATTTATTCATTTCCTACTTTTTAAGAATGAAGTTTAAGTTGTGATACAAATTAATACATTAATTAAATTCAAAATTTCCAAATATCATCCAACTTAGATGAATAGAAAACACCCCTCAATACATGTCTTAAAGGGTTGGATCCACTCAGCAGCCAGTCAGGAACCAAACGAAGTAAACCTATATGTGTAAAGTGATAAATTGAATAGACATTTGGTCGTAAATTCATCCATGGAGGAGTAATGTATTGACGTAGGTGGAAAGGTACGCTGGCAACGTGAACCCAATAGTTGATGGCATCACATAGGAATTAATTGTAACTGGTAAGGGGATTGTGAACTGATGGACCAAACTATGACCGATACATAGCCTGGTGTCACGAACACAATGTGGTTGTGATGTTCAAGGTAATTAAGACAAACCTAGACCCATACTAGCCATGCACAAGAAGAGAAGAAGTCGAAAAAGTGGGTGAGAAAAGATAGACAGATTTGCTAAAGTTATAAGACATAGAACGCTTGTATTCTGATGAACCCAACTATGACCCGTACATAGCTTGGTTTCAGGGAAACAATGTGGTTGTGAAGTTTTAAAATAGTTATGACAAACCTAGATCCATACTAGGCATGTACAGGAAAGAAGAAAAGAGTCAGACTGTGAAGAGAAGAAAAAGATAGCAAATATGCTAGAAGTTATAATTATACAAGGGAGAAACTAATATTAACCAAACTATGACCCATACATATCTAAGTTTCAGGGAAACAATGTGGCTGTGAAGTTTTAAGATAATTGTGACAAACCAAATTGCTTTCCTGAAACCAGGCTATGTATGGGTCACAGTTTGGTTCATCAGAATTGCTCCCTTCTATTCTTATTGCTAGCATATCTGCCATCCTTTTCTTCGTCCCTACACTCTTCATCGGTTTCTTCTTTTCCGTTACATGCCTAGTATGGATCTAGGTTTGTCACGAACGCGCACATACACCCCCAACTCAGCCCTGAAGAGAAAACCTATCCTACACTAGGGCACACACTCGTAAACCAACAACCAACCAAAACACAAACCCTTTCCAATGCAAAATTCATAACGAATCTCTCTCTCTCCCTCTTGGTTCCTGACTGACTGGGAAATGGATCCAGCCCTTTAACTCACTTTTCTGGAGACAAGCATTGGGGGTTTTCTATTCATCTAAGTTGGATGATGTTCGGAAATTTTGAATTTAATTAATGTATTAATTTTTATCCCAACTCAAACTTCATTCTTAAAAAAATAGGAAATAAATAAATTTCCTTCAATTTTCAATTCACTATATTGATATTTTCATGCTTTTAAACATGATATTAGATTCAATGTTCATCATAAAATCACGTTGTATTATTAGACACTAGTTGTTTTATTGTACTCCGGCTTATTAGCCACCGTCTATTAACGTCAAACTTGTCATCACGTATCATTTATTTGATAATTTGAAATGGTACGTTTCATTATGTGATTTACAATTGTACACCCTCGTTATAGGGTAATTTTAACCATTTCATTGAAATAATGATGTAACATCAAACATTTTATTAGATTGTATGCAGCAGTCACAGGATTTTATGTTTTTTGACACCTGTTGTAAGTTTTTTTTTATTGACGTAAGTTCAACTTGTTTAAATTGTTCTTTCTATTTTTACAAATGTTATAATTTTATAGGACATCTTTGAGAATGGCCTAATGGCTGAAAGCGCTTAGCTGGAATTTTAATAAAATACACACTCAGTACTCGTTGTTTCATTCACTTAATATACATTTGTGACAGAAATGTTGAAAAAATTAAATTTAGATATAAAAAATATTAGGGGACAAGGTTATGATAATGGGTGTTTTAGTTCGTATTTGGTTAATGATAATTTTTGTTACTTACTTTTTATATAGTTTTTATTGATATTTTAGTATGATACAAAATCTAGCTACAAGCGCCATTTTCTGTATCTCCCTACCGCCAACGTCGTATCATTGAGAAACCAGGATTTAAACATGAAGAGAAAGCACATGGGACTTCAAAAACGCATTCTTGATGTAAATCATGACGATGATATTGCATGATTTATCGAAACAATTGTCACTTTTTTAGAATATTCAAAAACTTTTATTATATTGTGGAATTAACTAGAAACCGTGAGTTTCATTTAAAACACTATTATGAGCAGATTCCACGAAGTAAGGGTCGAGACAGTTAATTTCATGATTTCTAAAGTTCAGTTTTTTGCTTTATTTCAAGCACCTACCTACCTTCAAAAAAATTAATAAAAATAGATGATCCAAAATGCCTTAAGGGGCGCCAAAATCCTGCCAAGTCCTATTGGGATTCTTCAAATTGATTTGGTAGTAGTATTACTTTGAATCTGTAAGAGTTTAAGCACTTACTTGCTCTAATTTCGGTAATATTTGTACGTGAACAAAGTGATGAGATTTATAATAATGAAAGTTGAGAAAAAAAGAAAGATATGGGATTGTCATTTGAGAAAATGTGACTAGTATTGCATCAAATTATGGGTTTTTACGGTCTAGGAATGATGTCCTTGATCAAAATCGGGAATGGGCTCGAATTAAAACTTTTTGGAAACTAATATTTGATCAATTTTGCGTTAATATTGAGCTGTATATCGGGCAAATAAGTTATTGAAGTATTAGAAATTAGAATCAGGGCTGGATCTATTTTGCATTCATCGTAGAATATACACACCCCTGAACGCTCAACTGACCACGAACATTCGCCAAAAAGTATAAAAAACTATTCGGACGGTATACCCTAATTCTTCCTCTATATGATCATGACTGTCAATAAGATATTTGCTTTTAAGTTTCAATAATCACACAATTTGTAAAGCAAATTTTCACGGTAAAACTCACAAAAATTTAAAAATAAAAGATTATCATTTATCAACTTAATAATTACTTAAGATGAAGCAAATATGTATTCTGTTTATTGTACATATTAAAAACACATTTAACGACAGCTGGCGCAATTGGACCGTAACGTTTAACACTTTCCTTCACGAGATGGTACAAAAACGATTTATATGCCTTTTCGGACAGGTGTCTACCGTAAACTGGTAATAGGAAGAAAAATACTTTTATATTGAACAAGAACAGACAGCTAAGTTGTAAACGAATTAGAGCCGCAACTGACAGATTTTTTTCGACTTATTGACAAGCGGAAGTAACATTTACCGCATACGTTGAATTGAATATATTTTTTTTGTAAGGGAAGGAAGTTCTTTGTATTTATACGGAATACTTAAAAAATAAGACTTATAAATATGAGAAATTATTGCATATTGTGAAATGGTACTAAGTAAATAGATAGTAGATATTTTTCGTGCCCATATTGGATTATGGCAAGTATTATGCAAAAATCGTATGAAACATTTTCAAATCAAAATCTGAAGTGTCTCGTAGTAGTTGGAGGGACTATTTTTGCAATTTTCAAATACTAGAACTATACTAATGAGAAGATTCCAGATATAATTATCAATTTTAAGCATTATGATTGTTAATTTGATATAATTGTTTTGTAGCATCTACAAAGAATCCCTATTACGCAATCGCAACATTCAAACACATATTAACACAAAAATACGACCATACTTCAAAAACCACAAACTAGCTATAAATGCCTCCAAAACAGAGTATTTGTTACTCAGGTGAATAGCTAGGAAAAACAGCCCATTGCAATCGCAGCGTTGCATTGACGGACATACCATCATTCTCAGCAAAACCCTTAAATATCTAGGGAACACACTGTAAGCAATACTAATGCAAATACACACATCGCTAAGCAAGTACCAAGATTGCAATGGGCAGCTTATACCCTCTCATTAGTAAATACAGTAACCTCACAACACCAAACAGAATATTTATATACAAACAAATTATTAGACCCATATTAACATACGCAACCCCAGTCTATTATACAGGAACCAAACACAATTTTTACTCCCTGCAGATGGTACAGAACAAGTTGCTACGAATGGCGATTAAACATTCCTGTTGTCCCAAACTCCCCAGAATCTCATGGTTACATGATACCCACTATTAAAGACTTCATATCCAAAATTTCAACAAACTTTCATAATTATTGTCTGCCAATAGATCTCTGAGATAAACTCAAAGCGGCTAGTCGCACAGAAGATATCCATGATAGAGGGTGTAGGTTTCTGCATAGGTCATTAATCACATAACTTGTTTGTTCAGTTCCAATACCCACACACCTCAAACCAGGAGTAACTTCAGCCCTATACCACAGACTGCTCTGAATTACTCCCAACATACGAAATAATTAATCTAAACGTAACCAACGTCAGCCATGCTGCCTTCTCTAAAACTGTTACTCCGATCGATTTTTGAGATCCTGCTGCTTTCAGGGGTAACCCAGCCGAAAGATTCTAGGAACCACAAATATATATATATATATATATATATATATATATATATATATATACATATATATCGGGAACAAAGTTACAAGACAAATCAAAATTGATGGATAATGCTACAATTAGCAAGGAGCCATGTATACCACTAAGGATGCACGTATGAATTCTGAGGATGGCCAGAACACCGGCAAATACTTTTAATTTTTCATATTTTATATTTTTAGAATTTTTGTAAACAGGGAATCATGAACATCAATGAAAGATATTTTTGATAAAAAATAATGAATTTATTTCATACATAATAATTCTCTACTGGATAAAATTGAGAGTAAAAATTGCTAAGCTGAAACATTTCGAACAAAATTAATCCTAATTTTGTTAAAATTTGCTTTTGAAGATTGGTAGCTGGAAACATACATGATACTTGTTACTTCTACAGATATGACGTAGTCAGTCGTAGAGAGAAAAAACGGCGCTAGACTTCTCTAGTATATATTATTCTTTCCGACGCTACAGAATGATCGATTGCATTATAAAAACAAGGCAAGTCATCCAAAAATTCATTGCAGTACAAGTCGTCATGTCTTTGGAATAAATAAAATGAATAGTACATTATTGATGATCGACTCTACAAAATTAACAGCCATCTGCAAAGTACAAAACAATTCTTTTTCTATCGAAATTAGTGCAAGCGATGACAAACGGTGATTATTCACAGAATTTCGACAATAGGTTTTAATTCGTTTTAAGGAAGAAAAATAACTTTTGAAACTGGAGTGGTAGCAGTTAATGTACAAAGTTTGAAAGCTTTTGAAAATATTGTTTGAAGATTATTATTTATGAAATATTTTAATATGGATTCGTTGTTTAAAAATTTTGTTTGTCAAATATATTTTTGTAAAATTCAACAATTCCTGACGACCTCCACAATGGTTAGAAGAGATAATTATTCCAGTGTTTCTATATTCTTTAATAATTCGAAACATAGTCGATCTAGCAACTCCTAAAAAATAAAATTTGTATACGTTAATTTTACACAAAAGTGCTATTTTCGATAACTTACCCAACGTTTTAACAATTTTAAACACAATGGCGTTCACCTCCGTCTTTGGTTCATCATCTGAGATTTGTTATTCAAATTTACAATGATTTGCTTCTCTGTAGACGATAAGTGACCTAAAATTACTGAGCCCCTTTTTTTGGGGGGTAAATGATGTCTGCTGGTACTTAGAATATTATCTGAGTCCATCTTCAAATTAGTCCTAGAAAAACTGTGTTAATATTTTAGTATAACAATAACAAGAACGCAAGAAAGAACAAAATAGACAGTATTTGTTTACAATTTATACAATTGTCAATCATAATATATGTTAAAAGTGTTGTGTAAAACCGGCTGCGATTTGACCAATCTGGAATCTACAGAATTGCCAACTTAGATTCAAATCAGTCCTCCTAGTTTAAAACAGTGTATAGCAAGCTAATAAAATAAGATTGGCATAAGCACAAAACACCAGTGGTTAAAAATATTCATTGATATGAGTATCAAAAATGAAAAATAAATAATGTGGTGAAATATTATTCAAGTTTCTATAAATAAAAATATATTATTTATGGAGATTTTCCTGGGTATGTGCCGTCTAACTTGCCTACCCAGTCCAGCCGCCACTTTATTAGAAATAAATTCGATGCAATTTTATTCTTGCTAGTACTTGGTAAGCTATATCAGGTAAGGCTGTTTCTCTATAGTTTTCACATTGGGTTTTATCTTCTTTTCCTAAAATTCATAGGACACAATATTTCGAATACAACGATTACCTATTCAATATTATTGGTGGGTGGGAAATATTTCATACATGATTATTGTCAATTGGATAGAATTACGCTTGGAAAGTTGGTATTTAAGAAACAGAAGAATTGTGATTCTAATATAATTTGCTTTTAGATAATATTATATTATTAAAAATTGGTAGCTGCCAAAATATTCAGCACCAGGATTGCTACTAGGGTAGAACTTCAATCACTCAAAGCCTCTATAAATTAAAGAAATTATTCGAGCATTGGACCTTAGTAACTTCAATAACTGTTTTAACGACCTCAATAACTTAAAGAATCAAATGTAAAGAAAAACGGCTCTGTGTATAAAGTTTGTTTTTATTGTAACATGTTTACAAATTGGCTATAAGTACCTTTAGAGCCATTGTGAACAAATATGAATCTTTATCTGATTCATAAGGAATTTGAATTTTTATCATTAGGTTTCAACCTTTCTCCAAAAAACATTGTGAGAAAATTATCTAAGTGGAAACACTAACATACGCTATAAATTAAAAGCGATTGAAGCAGTGAAAAGGAATTCGAATACAAAATATGTTACAGCTCAGATCGGAATACAACTATCACTATCACAACTGAGATATTGAAGAAGCAAGAATCGGGAGAAAGTCTTAAATCTTTTATGTTAAAGAAGAAAACCTGCTGAGTTTCCGAAAAATTTATTTAGATGGTATGGTTTCAGCCGTGTCACTGGAAATCCATAATTTCAAAGCTAGCAATGGCTGGTTGAAGAAATTGAAGAAACGACATGACCTGGGTCCTGGTTCATTAACATTTTTTGTAGCTTTGCATTTTGCACAAAATTGCAAAGGTAATGTGTTCCGCCAAGGATTTAAGTCCTTTTTGCCAATTTTTGTAGATATTTTTAGTTTTGAACTAGTAGTTTGTCCAACAAGTGCGTTACTTTTCTCACTAGCGTAGGCGAGTGCCGCAAATCCAGCGAGCAGGAATAGTGCTTTACGTACGAGTTATACACAATATTTTTTAGACAACCACGTTTATAACGGAATCAAAATAGTGATTGGGACTACATATGATTACTACGAATGACCTCTCTATGGATCTACGTAAGTTGCTTCATGCTCCCGTGGCCGGTCAATGTTGAATGAGAGTTCCATTCAGACAGCCACAAACGCATGGAAATCCTCCAATTCCAAGGAAATCAACAGCTCTATTATGTGGATTCTGAGGCCACGGGACTGGTAGGAAATATTTGGTCGATAACTGTATTTATCACTTTGTTAATTGTACGATATACAGTACGACTGTTTACTACCAATACCTCCTATCTACGCTTTTTGTCAGAAATAAGGTTTTTACACCACTAGATAGCTTTTTATTTAATCTTTGGAATAGAAATACCTCCTAATTACCAAGATCTAAGGTTTCCCGCCAATTTTTAAACGGAAATATCTCCAAACTAAACAGGCGTCATAGAGGGTAGGTAATACCTCCTATCTAGCATTTTGTTGTAAACCGTTGGTGTGTGTATATCAGCTGGTAAGTTTTATTGAAATATTTGTTGTTTTATGCGTTTTTTTTTGTTTTTTTCGTTTAAAGGAATTTATCTATATCTTTTGTGATCCATATGTACATCGTTTTAATTCGAATATATTGATTTATTTGGTAAACTGTGTAAATTAAAGTTATATTGTAGATAGGAGGTCTTTCCATTCTATAAAACTAAAATTAACTGTAGCAATACCTCCTATCTTCTATTTTAATAAAATTATTTAATGATTGTTACCAACCTGATTGGTATATAAAGTGGTTAGTTTTATTAAAAACACGTATTAATTTTTGTGATTTTTCTTTAAATAAAAAATAATATAAAATTTGTACCATCGTGCCCAAAAAATATTGGGACAAACAAATTTTGGATTTCATAAGGAGTACAAAACATCTATTAAGAATTAGGTTATCATTGTTGTAAAAAAATAGATTGTTTCCATTACTTAGGACGTGAAAGTGAACAAAGCAAACTAATAGTTTAGGAGGTTAAAATACATTTTCTTGTTCCAATAAGTTTTGGGCACGATGCGGTACCTACACCAAAACTAATACAAAGTATACTCAGAAAAAAAGGTTTAGAACTGAAAATGGGGTAATCGGATTACTGACCACCAAAATTGACGCACTTCTGACGAGGGGGAAGGGTGCATTGTGTTAATATAAACTTATATTAACGCAATGCAGGATATTGCACGTTGTCGTATCTCGTGTAGTTATAATGTAGTAAGCAGGGCCGGATCTAGCGGTAGGAGGGCAAGATGGGATAAGTGACCCAGGCAAACATTGGGAGAGGGAAAAGCGATAAAATGTTGTAAGGGAACTTTTTTTGTCGTTGTTTCTTGGGAACACAAAACTTTAGAAATGTTTTTTCCATGATCCTATTTAGGGAGCGACATCTTACCATTTTGCAACCCCCCTTGAAAAACCTTTATCTGATACTGGTGCCAAGGTAATAGTAAAATCATTGTTTCAGAATACGGGTACCAGAGCGCAAAAAATTATGTCTATGTTAAAGTTGAAGACAACCGAAAACTCCAGTGTGTCCGATCAGAAACAAGAATCTCCTCCACCCCAGTCTACATTATCACCACCAGTTACCGTGAATTTAGAAACATCATTAACATCGTCATTTATAAAAAATACTGGCGTACAACAAGAACCTGAATTGTTGGATATAATGAATCTCGAGTTTATAGACCATAATGTAAACTTTGTAGTGGATCACAATGGAGTACTTTCTTATGTGGACCCTGAATATAACGCGAATAATGATTCTCAGTCACTAGTTTCCCATCTCGACGACACACCTACCTTATGGTCAGATATAGAGACAGTAAATAACAGCGATACTAACGACCAGAATGAAAATCTACTTCTACAAAAAACTCCAGACGAACTGGTAGAGGGTGAAGGGCCACAAAATAACGATTTAGATATCGAAGAATACGGAGATCTACTTTTCCAAAAAAATCAAGACGAACTAGTAGAGCAGGAAGAGACACAAAATAACGACGCTTCAGATATCGAAGAACATGGAGATCTACTTTTACAAGAAAAGCAAGACGAATTAGTAGAGGGTGAAGGGTCACAAAATAACGAAGCTTCAGATATCGAAGAATATGGAGATATGAACGAAGGTCGAAAAAGAAGACATAGACCATCCCAATCCGAATGGAAAAAAAACAAGAACAAAAAACTTAGAATGGAAGGTAAAGAATATTTGGGATATACAAAACCAAAAGGACAAGTAATGAAGCAGAACCAAGTAAGGGAAGCTCGCTCTCTTAGGCCAGCTTGTGCCTCTGAACGTTGTAAAAAATCAAAAAAACGAATGTGTGAAAAATTAACAGAAGAGGAGAGAAAATGTATATTTAGGAAGTTTTGGTCGGAGCTCAACTGGGATCAAAGAAAGATCTATGCTATTTCTCATGTCAATAGAGTTCCTACACAGCGTAAGACGACATTAAATGACTCTCGACGAGGTGAAACATTAACATATTCTTTGACCTTTAACGATTGCAAGTACCCAGTTTGTAGAACAACGTTTTTAAACACCATTGGAATAGGCTCATTTACGGTACAAAGTTGGACAAAGAAAGGCAACCATGCCATGCTCATGAACAAAAACTGTGAAAATCTCAACCGTGTAAAGAATTCCCCACATGCCGAAAACATAGCCTATTTAAAAGACTTTTTGAGACAGTTACCAAAATTACCTTCGCACTATAACAGAGCCAATTCTTCTAAACTTTATTTGGAGCCAATTTTTAAATCGTTAAAGCAACTATACGACTTGTACTTAGAACATTGTAAAAAGGCAGACAAACATACTGTTTTGACTAAAACATTTTATAACCAATTTAATGAAAGCAATTTGGCACTCTACGTGCCAAAAAAGATCAGTGCGATATTTGTGTCGCTCATAAAGTTGGCAATTTGAGTGATGATAAATACGCAGAGCATATTAAAAGAAAAGACAGGGCACGGACTGAAAAAGCAACTGATAAGGATTTGGCACAAAGCGGACAATGCATTGTGCTTACTATGGATCTTCAAGCAGTCAAAGTTTGTCCAGTTGTTCAAGCCAGCAGCATTTTCTTTAAAACAAAATTGTCATGCCATAACTTTACAATTTATGATGTTGTTAGTCATCACAGTACCTGCTACTGGTTTACCGAATGTGATTGTGATCTGGTTGCTTCAGCTTTTCCGTCATGTATAATAGACTATTTAGAAAAGCATTGTACAGCAAAGAACCTGCCAATAATAATCTATTCAGACGGATGCACGTATCAGAACAGAAACAACGTTTTATCCAATGCGTTGCTTACCTATGCTTTAAAAAACAAAATACCTGTGTTTCAAAAGTATCTTGAACGGGGTCACACTCAAATGGAGTGTGACTCCGTTCATAGTTGTATCGAACGTAAATTAAAAAACCGAGATATTAACTTGCCAAGTGATTACATCTCAGCAAGCAAAGAGGCCAGAACCAAACCATTCCCGTACGAAGTAGTCAAACTAGGGTTTGATTTTTTTAAAGATTATTCACACAATAGTGTTTTGAGATACACAACGATTCGGCCCGGAAGGAAGCCTACTGTTACGGATCTTCGTGCTTTACGCTACAATTTAGAAGGATCGATAGACTATAAGCTAACTTTTGATGACGAATGGAAGCCATTACCCTCAAGACAAAAAAAAATACCCAATGAGACACCTAAATATCCTCCATTAAATAAGGCAAAAATACCAATTAAAAAGACAAAATTTACACACCTACAAGAACTTAAAAAAGTAATTCCAGATGACTGTCATACCTTTTACGATTTGTTACCATATAAGGATAATAATTAAGACAATAAATAAATTAATAAATATTTTTCAATTGTGTTTTTTACCACAATAAATTTAAACAAATGTATAAACCTATTACACCTATACCTCCTATCTTACATTACCAGTTATACCAATACCTCCTATCATCAAAAATGAGCTAAAAAAAGGAAACTAGAAACAATTTTCGCAAATAAACTTAAAATAAACACATTTTAATCACTAGTGATGTTTGTACGTGAATCTAGTTTGGAGTTCAATATTATAATAAAAACATAAATGGTTTTTTGTCTCTCCTGAACATTTTTAGTTTTTGCACTTAGGAGGTATTGGTAGTAAACAGTCGAGTAGATTTTCGAACGCCATCCATGTTTGGTTCTTCATGCAATTGATTCCATTTCCTAACCAATATACTGTAATGAGTTGTTGATCTGCAGTTAGAGCCTTACTTCTCAGGCTGTTGGATTGTATATAATACCCAAACCCGGTAATCTATTTATCTATGTATCTATCTTTTTTTTCTCAAAGGAGAGGAAATCTTACATTATACCCCGGTCTTTCTGGGATGCCGGATTCCTACCAACTAAAACCTATCCCCTCTAGCATCTCACTGGAACCGTACACGCATTACTTCGGCGGGAGTGCATATGCCTGTTTTCCAAGTAGTGGAGAATGCCCTACAGTGGCCACCTTTTTACTTTAAATAAAATAAAATAAAATTCTTTATTTTTTGAATGACAAACAAAGTTTGTATAAAATTCGTCAACAGTTTTCTTAAAAACTAATCTAACTACCTAACTAACTAGTACAGCCTAAAAGTAAAGTGGAAATAACGCATAGTGAAAAATATAAGATAATATACACAAAGTTCTTAGAAATTTAAAAACTCATCCACTGAATAAAAAAAACACATATCTACTAAAAACGATTTGAGTAAAATTTTGAATGATTTTATTGTTTTACTTGATTTAATATATAATGGTAATTTATTAAAAAGTCGTAGTCCCATTATAGGAGGGGATTTGAAAGTAATATTACTTTTAGGAAAAGTCAAAGACAGATTATTACAGCGTCTTGTATTGATATTATGCTTCTGGTAGTTAGTTTTGAAATCACATATGTTGTTATATATGAAAACACAAACATCTAAAATATGCAAACAGGGCAACGTTAATATTTTCAATTTTTTAAAGTGTTCTCTACAATCAGTTAGACGAGAAACACCAGCAATACAACGAATTATTCTTTTCTGTGACACAAATACGTCTTTAGAATTGGTAGACATTCCCCAGAAAGATGTGCCATACCTCAGACGGGATTCCACTTGTGCGTGATACAGCATAATCATTTGTTTTTCTGTAAGAACAGATCTCAGATTTTTAAATAAGTAATTACTGGAATTTAACTTCGAAATAATTGCCTCACATTGCTTACTCCAATTAAGACTTTCATCGTTCAGGAAGCCCAGAAATTTGACATAAGAAACACACTTTATCGATTGATTATCAATTTTTAGATCTACAAACTGCAGTAGTTTTTTTCTATGATGAAATTGTATCGCTTGCGTTTTTTCTGCATTAAGATAGAATGCATTCATGCAAAACCAATTATAAAGACCCGCCAAGAGACTATTACAATTATCTTCAACTACTGATTGACACTTATCAGAAACCAAGAACGAGGTGTCATCAGCATATAATGTAAAGTGAGTTGATAAGTTAACTGACACAATGTCATTTATATATTTGTTGGACATAACTTTTTCCCATTAGAAATTTTGAAAAAATTATAAAACCACGCAAAACTTTAATTATTTGGCTACAAATTGCCATAGCTAACTTTGCAAAAAATCAAAAAAAACAACCTATTTCAAAGCAACTTACTTTTTTTCAAAAATGTGGCCACTGTAGGAAGATAGCGCCTACAGTGGCCACCAATACGTCTAACAGTGACCACTATTTTTCAAAAGTATAAAATATTCATGCATAACATGTCGTGAGGAACAAACTTTCAAGAAAACATAAAAGTGATATTTTAAAGAAGATAAATAATAAAAAAGCATAAAAATAAAATCTTCAGTCTTCAGTTTGGTCGATTCGTTGATGTTATAAGGGTCCAGATCAATGTCGAAGGAAAAGCATCTATCTGTTCTAAATGTCCCTCCATCTCGGTTCAGGTAGATGCAGAACAATGTATGCCCTTTGTATCACAGAAACATCATCAAAATTTGGAAAAACGTATTTCTTGTGCCTGTATTTTCTTAAAAACGACACATAATATTCTTCATCAGGCTCTTTGATTTGTCCAACAAAATATTTTATCGTTTTCTTGGTAGCAAACCTCACAAGAATAAAACTGCTCACTTCCAAAGGTCTATCGTCATCCTCTTCTTCATCGAAATTCTCAGTAAGTGTGCAAACGAAATGTTCTATTCACTCTGATCTTCATTTTCTAATGAGCTAGGGGAAGCAATTTCTGATAATGGAAGCTTTTTCGTAGCCTTGGGCTTTTCATCAAGTTCATCTTTAAGCTTCTGAATATTGTACTTGTTAAAATTTCGGTTGCCCTCTTCTTCCGTCCACGTTTAGATTTGATTTGTCTTTCTGCTTTCGGGAAAGCTCTCACCAATTCGGGTGAAAAGTATAGAGCACCCTCTTCATCACCTTGATTGATAATCGGATCCTCTTCGGTTGAGATCTCATCACCTTGAAAAAACGTTGGAACTGTTTCAGAAGTAGAGTTAACCGGACTTGTTTCGTTGGTTGATTGTGAAGTAGATGGCTGAGGTTCAAATGGTATATCGATGGATGCTGGCTGGGGCTCAAGTGGTATATCGGTCACTGATGCTAACAGAAATTCATGTTCCTTGAAACAATTATTATTAAGCGGATATATACCAGTACTTTTGAAGGCGGAAACTATATTTTGTGTCCAAAAGGCCTGGCCATAACTTGGGCCCAAAATCACGGTAATGTTATAGATATCAATTCGTTTTCCCGGATGATTGGCAATCCAGACTCTACACTCCTTATTGTAGTATTTTTTAAGTGGGCCGAAAACACAAACAACCAATGGCTGGAGCTTATGGCTTGTATAGGGTGGCAATGTAAGCAAGATTACATTATTGGACTTATCGGTCTCTATTACCTCCAAACTAATATGTGAGTCATGGTTATCCATGATGAGCAAGAGTAGGACCTGCATGTTTGATAAAGTGTTTTAACCACTGTAAAAAAATCTCTTTCGAGCTCCATGAAGGATTTGCTGCTCCTACACTTCCAGGTGCTCCTATCGTGGTGACTAGGTTTCCTCGCTCTGCCGAAGTAATCTGGCCGACTTGCTTTTGGCCTAAAGTAGCAACAACCTCTCATTTGTACTCTGCACCGTAGTTAAAGCCGTTTCATCAACATTGTAGATCTGATCGGGGCCAAGTTTACGAAATAAATAAATATTACTCAAATTTTTGAAGAATTTGTCAACTACAGGCTTATTGAATCACATGGCTCGAGCTAGTGACGTTGCTTCAGAGACCCTTAATGATAAACTGAAGTTTCTCTTCATAAACCCGTTGAACCATTTGAAGCCAGCAGATTTGTTTGCTTCCTAGCATTCGGGCACCTTTTTCTTGTAGAAAGTAGCCAGCTCATATGCAAAACTTTTTACTTGGGTTGGCGTGAAGCCATGATGGAGATTTGCCAAATGTTTGATGTACGAGCTCAATTTGTTTTCTTCTGCAGAAGTAAAGATCTAATGACACACATAATTTGGAGTCAATCTGGGATGCTTGGCCTCATTAATGTCTATGTTCTACATTTATCCCCTGCATTTATTGACATATCTTGTCAGTGTCGTACGGGGAATATTAGAGTATTTTGCCGCTCTCTCTGTAGACCAGCCGCCCTCTAGTACTTTTTGAACTGCTTCCCGCATTACATGCTCTGGAGTAATTGTCAGTTACTCACCTTTCGGCATCTATAGAAAAATTAAAGCATTAAAACCGAATTCATTCCCACAGTGACCCCCCTCAATGACTCCAAAAAGCAGTGGCCACTGTTGGCTACATCTACCATGGCCACTGTAGGAATTGTCACTTTTTTTAGAAAAATGATAGCTATGATATTCTATACGATTTTCAGCAGATGAAAGTAGGAGAAATTTGTGGCCACTAGATACACAATTAATGCTATGGATGTTACTTGGAATAAAATATAAATGATAATTTACATTTTTACTCACAACTTTGATGAAAACGTAACTTTTTGCATCACAAAACACACACCTTCTCACTGCTCGAACTACACGCGACTGACAGCATAGATAAATACTTTTAATACGGGGAAGAATTGAATCTCCTGTACTAAGTCCGAAGCCACAAAGTTTTGTCGAGTGCTGCGCCATCTATTGTGGTGGAAGGTTACTATTCACCAACAGGGAAAAATAAAGGAAGAGACCTGCATGATTAGTCACAGTTTACTACTACATGGCAAGACAAGCAAATACTGAAGGTTTTTTAAATTATGCCTATATTGTTTTTTCTTAACCCTCCATCGGTCGCGTGTCATTTTATCCCGCCATTGGTCGCGCGCATAGATTTTTTCTAACGCCAGGTGGCGTGTATAGATTTTTTCTAACGCCAGGTCGCGCGTATAGATTGTTTCTAACACGGATTTTTGCGCTGTAATATCAATTTGACTATAGAAATAATGAAAACCAAACATATTCATTTAACTTTTTATTATCACAATTAAAAAAATATAGAAACCAGAAACTGAACACTAAACAACTTGGAAAATTAAAATAGTACGTTATTCATCTTCGCAATTCTTGCACTTTAAACAGGTATATTCGGTAGATGCAGTGTGCTCTTTACATAAAGGAATATTACATATGCGGCATCGATGCTGTGTAAATCTATTTTTCCGAACTGGACAGAAACCGGACCGTGGTTTATGCTGGGGGGCTTCTGGTGTCTAGACTGCGTTGATGTTGGTACCGGAAATATTGTAGATTTTCTGTCGAAGTGGCAAGGATAATCTAGTGATAGAGGCTCGATTGGACATGTGGGGCTTGATGAGAGCTTTGGCCAATGATGTTATGAAGTGACGCCTTGGCATCAATTTTCCAGTATTGCTGTTGTAAATAATTTGGGAATTTATGGTCGCTATATTTAGAAGGCTACAAAAAATTGTGATAAAAGGCCAACGATTACTGTAACGTGTAACCGAATATTCTGCTTTCATCTTATCAGCGACATCGACGCCACCCTTGGTAACATTATAAAATGTTATAACCTCAGGTTTGTTCTGGGGAGAATCTCCATCTATTTTGTCATCATTGTGAAGCGTTGAAAGCATAAGAACATTTTTATATTTTTTTGGAATATATGATGTCAGAGTACATTTATTTTCGCCATATCCAAATGCACACATGGTACTGTGAACCGGTCTTTGTAGAAGCAGTTCTGGCGGAATCTGCCTTTTATTTTTTCTAATTGTGCCTACAAAAGTTAACCTGTTATTTTCGAATAGTTCATTGGCGAGGGGCACAGATGTAAAATAGTTGTCGGCGGTGATATTTCTTCCTGTTTTGTCAATGGGACGTATAAGCCTTTTTACTACACTCGCTGCTTCATTTGATATCTGATAAGGCCCTTGTGGTTGCTTTCCAGCATATATCTCCATATTAAGAGTATAAAATGTTCTCGCATCTGTAAGAGCATTTATCTTTATGCCGTATTTGGCTGGTTTATTGCTTATATATTGTCTGAATCGGCACCGTCCTCTAAACGCCTCCAGCATTTCATTAATTGTCACGTACTGAGCTGGACTGTAACTGCTTTTGCATTTGTCAACGAAACTTTCAAAAATGCTTCGAATTGGAGCTTAATTGTCTACTTCTGCCCTTTGTGGTCTGCTACCTTTGTCGTCAAATCTAATTGCTCGCATTAGGATATGGAACCGCCTTTCTGACATTGTCGCTTGGAAATAATCCGGCGCTGTTCCATCTGTAGCCCACAATTCGCTAGTATTGAGATGTTGTCCCTTTTTTACACCAGCCAAATATAGCAAGCCTATAAACGCCATTACTTCTTCTAAATTTGTTGGAAGACAATCACGTGGACGCTCGTAAGCTACTCGTATTTCATCTAACTTCTGATTTGTAAATGACACAATGTCTTGAAGAACATTCATAGGGAAAAAAATGTTCCAGCAATCAATAATTTCAGATTTATGTTTTGCTTCTCGCAACACCCCAGGAAGTTTAGTTACTAGATTTTGGCGTCTTGTTTTTGTTGACCTTTTTTGTGGCAAATGTTTCAGCCAAGGAGTTCCATCTTTTCCAAAAAATGTGGGTGCTTCATTGGAAGACTGTTGAGCGGGAGGATCTAGAGTGAATGACTGTTGACGATTGTCCTCATCTTCGCAATTGTCTTCGCACGATTGTTCCGTATCTGTAACATGTGTACTGTGATCAGAAACGTTATCGCCTAAATCAGAGTCAACCTCGCAGTCAGAAGGAATTTCCTCATACCACTTTAGCAATTGCTTCTCCATTTTTGATGACATCTGTAAAGATAAATATGGAAAATTAAGAATAAATTTACACAAACCAAATAAAATGTAATTATTACAAAATGTATCTGTTACGAATTCCAATCATATGACATCAAATTTACAAAAAATATAAAAAACTTACCAAAAAATATTTTGTTCAAAAGAAAAAAAATCACAAACGCGAAAGGTCGCACCGTTAGAAATTTTCTATCACTGCAAGAAATATGCGAAGACGTTATCGGTCGCGTGTTAGATTTAAACTAACAATAACAAATTAAAAAGCCGCTAATACCTCCACTGCGCCTAAATTGTCAGTAATGCCGCGTTGCCAGCTCTATGAGGCATTCCTAGGCTCCGGGAAAGATTGATCAAATTTTAAAGAAAAAGTCTTCAGGCAATAAAATTTTGTTAGATTTTTTCTAACATCGCGACCGATGGAGGGTTGAATAAACAAATAAAAACAGTCAAACTTTTTGAAACAACCTGTTGTTTTATTTTGGCTTAAAAGTAGGATAGGTTGTATCAAAAAGTTGTTTAAAGCTTTTATCCGTTTTTATTAACCAGGATAGTTTATTAAAAGACGAATGTCGACAAATAGTTTAAAAAATTTAATATCAAATTTTGTTTATAAAATAGTACAGGTGATTTTCTTTATTTTCTTCTCAAACTTAAGATAAGAATAATTTATTGATAATAGCATGTGCTAACAAATATTACACATATGATACAATATAATGGATTTCAATGTTTTTCAAACACTAATTTTTTTCCGATATACATTGTGTATTTTGTAGTGTATTTGTAATCCAAGGGGCGATCTTCGTGTTTTTCCTTTTACATTTTTTTGTATATGTACAGTGTGTCCCAAATTGGTGTGTTTTGCAGGGTATCTCGTAAACTAAAAGAGATAGAAGAAAATCAGTTAAGATGTTATGACTTCTTTTTTTATTAAAGTAACGATAGCCTAATTAAATCTTTAGTAACTCCCTGCAGTTGGAAGATACAGGGCGATTATTGAAAACTGTCGAAAACTACAAAGTACTATAACTTCTTAATTAAGAAAAATATAAAAAAAACGTTATAAAAACTTTCGATAGATATAATATTAAAGAGTTCAGTGGCGCACAGAATTTTTTTGTTAGGGGGCTCACTAAGGAAATATAATGCAAACTTATGGTGTTTTAAATGGGACACCCTGTATATTTTGACGTTTTTTGTTTCCTTTTTTAATTCTCATTCACCCGATATGACATATTATATATCCATTTTTAATGGTTGGAGCTACAGTGCAAATAAACCATTTATGGATGTTATCAGGTGAAACACACTTAAAAAATTGAACACTCAATAATGAAATTTAACATTTGATTATAAGGATACTGATGGGTGACAATTTTATTTATCAAAATTATAATTAATAAAAAATAAAACCAGATTAAAAAAATTAAAACAATAAACTTATGAAAGAACAAGAAATATTGTAACAACTAATCTACCTATAACTAATTTTATTAGAATGTGAAAATTACATTAAATGTTCAAAATGTCCTCCGTTTTCATTCAAAGTTTTTCGTTTAAATAATCTTCAGCCAATTCAGCATTACCAAAAATAAAATCAGTGAACAGTGAAACAAAGTAAGTAAATATAGCTGATTATTGATTTTAAATACCTATATTATTATTTTGAAATTATTGAATCCGTTTTTTGGTAAATAACATCACGAAATAAGATGTCTGTATTTTTTCACCGATTTTACTTTTATTTCTAATTATGTTTAACCCGATATGCTGTTATATTTTAGTTTGTTTACCTCAATTGACATGATTGTTATATCTTATAAGAATGTTCATTTCATCAAGTAGGCTTTGGTCCTCTTACCATTGAAAATAAAACAAAACCTGTGTTACCTGTCAGAATTAATTTTACGACGTGCAGTCTTGTCAACAACATGAATTTTGAAAATTATGAAAAATATGATATGCATGTGGCATATATTGAATGTCAAAAGAATGTTATTGATGCGTCTGAATTATATTTTCAACGATATCCAGTAAAAATGCAACCTGACAAGAGAATTTTTAAAAAACTCGATTCAAATTTAATCGGGTATGGATGTTTTGTGAAACCACGGCGTAAGTACGAAAAGAATCATGAATAAAGAGAGGTAAATACGTTGGGATATATCCAAGCACATCATGAATCTCCTCTACGTCAAATTGAAAATGAAATAGGTGTTCCAAAAACTACTGCAGGAAGGATTTTCAAGAAATATAAATTTAGGCCTTATCGGACATCCGTCCGTCAAAAGTTATACCCTAACGATTTTTTGAGAAGAACACAATTTGCACAGTGGTATATAGGAAAATGTAATGAACATCCAAATTTTTATTCAAAGGTAATATTTAGCGATGAAGCTCGCATAAGCAGTGCAGGAATATTTAACAGACATAATGAACTATATTGGAACGACTCAAATCCACACTTAGTTCAGGGGATCAGGAGACAAGGCAGATTCGGCTTTAACGTTAGTTGTTTTGTCAAACATAATAAATTAGTTTATCATATATTTGATGATAAACTAACTGCTGCTGGATATATAGATATCTTGGAAATAAACTTATACCAACTTTTGGAAGAGGAAGTGCTGGCTGATAGGGACGCATTTTGGTTCCAACAAGATGGAGCACCTGCCCATAATGCTCTATTCATTGGAGATTATTTAAAAGAAAAATTTCCTAATCGGTGGATTGGTACTTATGGACCGGTTAGGTGGCCCCCTCGTTCTGCGGAAGTAAATCCTCCTGATTTTTTTATTTGGGGATTTTAAAAAAATAATATTTACAAGACTAACTTCGAGAGTAGGGAAGATTTATTACAAAATATTCATGCCGCATTTAGAAAAACTAAGCCAGTGCACATTCTCAATTGTGTAAGATCAGTAAGAAAAAGGTGTCAATTATTATTACAACAAAACGCAGGACATTTTGAACATTTAATGTAATTTTTACATTCTAATAAAATTAGTTATAGGTAAATTAGCTGTTACAATATTTCTTGTTGTTTCATAAGTTTATTGTTTTTATTTTTTAATCTGGTTTTATTTTTTATTAATTATAATTTTGATAAATAAAATTGTCACCCATCCGTATCCTTATAATCAAATCTTAAATTTCATTACTGAGTGTTCAATTTTTTAAGTGTGTTTCACCTGATAACATCCATAAATGGTTTATTTGCACTGTAGCTCCAACCATTGAAAATGGATATATAATATGTCATATCAGGTGAATGAGAATTAAAAAAGGAAACGAAAAACGTCGAAATATACAGGGTGTCCCATTTAAGACAACATAAGTTTGCATTATATTTCCTTAGTGAGCCCCCTAACAAAAAAATTCTGTGTGCCACTGAACTCTTTAATATTATATCTATCGAAAGTTTTACAACGTTTTTTATATTTTTCTTAATTAAGAAGTTATAGTACTTTGTAGTTTTCGACAGTTTTCAATAATCGCCCTGTATCTTCCAACTGCAGGGAGTTACTAAAGATTTAATTAGGCTATCGTTACTTTAACAAAAAAAGAAGTCATTACATCTTAACTGCGTTTCTTCTATCTCTTTTAGTTTACGAGTTACCCTGCAAAACACACCAATTTGGGACACCCTGTACAGTCGTCTATATATTTTTGAAGTGTTCCAATGAAAGTGTTTGTTGCATAGTTAGGATCTGGATTCAAGTATAAGAAATCCCAAGATTTTTGTCTGATTGTATTTTTAAGTTTTGTTTCATCTATGTATTTCACTATTCCTCGTTCCTTGGGGCATTTGGTCTTTTCCAGTACTATCTGTAGTATTGTTGAGAAATGATCTGTAATGTCGGTTTGCAATACTAGGGACAGTATATTTGATCGAGTACGTTGACTTTGGATTTTAAAAATATGCGGCGAATGTCGAATTACTGGAATTTTTTCACACATTATTTTCAAACGATGTTACTTGCAGGTTACTCGGAATTCTTTGTGTTTTCAAGAGAGTGCCAGCGCTTTCAATTAAAGTGTTGATTTTTGAATTTAATTGAGATATTTCATCTATCATCAACCTCTTAAATTCTAAAATAAATTTAAAATATGATTAAATATAAAAATTAATTAAAATTATTTAGTTTAGTCACCATGATCATCAAGTGTATCTATTTGTGGTGATGATTTATCTCTTTTGTGAAGTGTTCATTTGATTCCACTGCCACAAGGTTTTGACTCTAAAAAAATTAACATTATAAAATCAACTATTTTTATACTAAAAGTCAAATTTAATATGCACACTTTAGGTTATTATAAATTATGATTTAACTTAAGAAACAAATTACCTCTAGGAACAGCAAATCTCGCCATATCATTTTATTCTTTATTCTCAAGGGAAATTCCTTCAGCTTCAGACCTCATAGTTTCGGCAATAGATTCCACTTGAATCTCTGGAGAAGTACTACCCGATTTATAATTCCCCGACTTTTTATACAATACTGAAAAATATATTATTTGCACAAAACATTCTAATTAATTTCTTTAAATACTTACAATTTGTTTGTGGTGTAGGTTTAAAAACTGGATAAATGTTACGATTCAATGAGGGACTCTCGTCTGAATCAGAACTAGAGTGATGGGATATATACCTTGTATTTTTTTTCCGTATTCTTGATCCCCGTCCTTTGTAAATATCGGAACTAGACAAAAGGTCTGTTGTAATTAAAGCCTTTTTGACTTTTATTTGCGCTACAGTAAAGTCATCAACAAGTAAAAAAATTATTTCTATTTAAAAAATGACAAATACAATAAAACTCTGTCAAAGTCTCTAATATACTGATCCATTTGTTATTGTTTTACTCCTGACATTTTGATGTCGTTAGTAACCTTCCAAGCGAAGAGATGGCGTTAAAAATGCAGTTTAGCAGGGGCTATAAAAGATCGCAGGGCATGACTGACAGCATAGATAAATACTTTACTAACAGACGCATCGACACAGCGCAACGTGGCTGATGCTAATGGGCACGTAACAAGGTTGGTGGCAGCACGCACTAGGATATAGATTCGCAGAAATTTATAAGTGTCCACTGTAGGGCAGTCTCCCCTACTCTCTTTGTCTCTCTATATCATCATTTTCTTTATTCTCTATAATGTACCTTATGATTCAATCTGAACGATTCTTTGTAGTTAAAATTATTTCTTGATCAGGCACTGGTATAGAAAATTCTATGGAATAAGCAAAACTCTACACGAGAAGAAAGATTTGACGGTTCTAAGAGTGTAGAATTTTGAATTACGCCCGTGATTTTGACTATACTTTTTTACGACTATCAAATAAAAACAAAACGTAATAATTCAATTGCTAACTCCTAATTTTCTGGAGTCGTTGAGGTGAAATCATCACTGTCAGTATCAGACACTAAAAAGGAATGAAACCATGTAATAGCTGTTAGTTAAACAAAATTATATAAATACATTTACTTTTTGTGAAGTATTGATTATTTTTAATCTAAAATGTAAAAAAATAGGTAATTGAACATTTTTTACACTTGACAATTGTTGCTAGATAGCATTTTCTGTTTTCTTCTTTCTTCTTAAAAAGTGCCATAAAGTACACTTACGCTGCAGTTTTGGCTTTAGCAATAAATACTCAACGATTATTTTAGTCATTTTACTTTCACTTTAGAGGATTTTTTATGCATTTCGATATTTCTGCACTACTTCTACTCTGCGTAGTGCAACTGGTGTAGAAAACGGAACACACCTATTTTCTCTTTCTGTCAAATGAACCGTCACATTTAGAGAGCGCCACAAGTATTCATTCCATACCAAGAGCGAGATTGAATATTCTTACCATAGGGTTAAAATGCAGCCATTCCATAATAAAGAACTACGTATATAGGAATTTTATGATAGTCGTAGAAAAAATATCTTCTGTTGTCTAATTTGGTAACCGTGCATAAAACTAAAAGTATCCTAAGTCGTTTTCTATAATTCTTGATCTAACCGCAGACGATACAGAAAGTACAGATACTCTTTTGCTTTATTATGAATATTTACAGTAACATATGTTTCCCAAATGCCTATATTTTTACTTATTTTCGTAAAATTCGTTTCTTGCATGGTTAAATATACGGAAAATTGAGTTTCGTCACGTATAATCTCTTGCGCTTGATTGCATTTTCATATGCCACGCTTCCTGTTTTTCGTAATAAGTAGATACTGTTCCATTTAAATATCGTCTCTTTGGGACGTTTTTGTCCTTCAAAGCTAACAATCAATTTTCAAAACTGTGTCCAACAGTACACAATATATCAATTGACAAATTAATGTTTTATAATTGACGTCTACAATAGTTATTTGTAAAACAAGTGTCACAATGACTCGTTACGTACGTACGTACGAGTGAAGTGAAATCACGAGTACTACAGACACAAGTTTTACACAATGTTTTTTATAATACGGATTTATTTAATTTTTTAAATAAAATAGATTTACATATAATCCCTGTTTTTAAACCAGGAGGACTGATTTGAATTTAAGTTAGCAATTCTGTAGATTTCTGATTGGTTAAGTCGCAGCACTTTTGACATATATTATGATTGCCAATTGTACAAATTGTAAACAAATACTGTCCATTTTGTTCTTTCTTGCGTTCTTGTTGTTGTTTTATTAAAATATAAAAACAGTTCTTGTCAGGACTAATTTGAAAATGAACTCATATAATATTCCAAGTACTAGTAGACATCATTCGACCCCCAAAAAAAGGAGCTCTGTTATTTTAGGCCACTTATAGTCTACAGAGAAGCAAAGCATTGTGGATTTGTATAAACAAATTTCAGATGATGAACCAGAGACTAAGGTGAATGCCATTGTGTTGAAAATTGTAAAAACGTTGGGTAAATTATCGAAAATAGCACTTTTGTGTGAAATTAACGTAAACAAATTTTATTTTTTAGCAGTTGCTAGATCGACTGTGTTTCGAATTATTGAAGAATATAGAAACACTGGAATAATTGTCTCTTCTAACCATCGTGGAATTGTTGAAGCCTTCGACGATACAACAAAAAATATAATTCGACGCATTGTTCATAGTTTCTTATTTAAAAATTAAATACCAACTTTGAATAAAATTTTAACTGAGGTAAGAAAATGCCCAGATTGACCACAAATTTCTCGTTCATCATTACATAAAGTTATGAAAGAAATAAATTTTAAGTAAGCCAAAATTTATACTAATTTTTATATGAATTTCTTTAGATACTTTGAAAATAAATAGAAAGAGTATTTTAATAGAACGCAATGATATTGTAAGATTGAGAAGAAATTACCTAAGATCCATCAAACAGTATAGGCGAGAACAGAGACCCATTCATTACCTTGATGAAAACGGGCTAAATGAAGGTCACACAAATTCCAAAATATGGATAGATTCATCAATTCGGGATAAAAAAGATGCTTTTCTTAAAGGATTATCTACAGGTTTGAAAAACCATCTGGAAAAGGCAAACGTTTAATTATCCTTCATGCGCGATCTGAGCATGGATTTGTTAAAGATGCATTGCTAATACACATGCAATTATTTTTCATCGTTATTTTATTTTTGACAGATTTAATCGTGTACAGTACAGGCTCCTTTGGACAGAGTAATCTACTATTTCTTGCTTTTTAATATCTTTAATCTAAAATTTCGCGAATTTACGATTTTACAGTATGATTTCTATTACTTTGAAATTATTATCATGGTTTGTGATTTTTTGCTTTGTTTATAAACAGATTATTTTAAACATAAATAAATAATACCAAGCGTGGACATCTGTGGGCTCCAATATAATTTAAATGTTTGTTCCTGTAGTGAATGAAACCAAATAATTAACGAATGCAAAAACAAACATTTGGTTGTATATTTTGTTCTAAATTCTCTATTGTTCAGGGCAACCTAATTTCTAATAGTACAAATAAATTAGTCTACCACTTACTAACTTTTGTTTATTTCTGAATTTATCCCATTTGTGTTATAATTACAACTTCCTGTACTATCGATAAATTTTACGAGTTGTATCCGCCTGCTCTTCCACAACCAGCAAAACTCATTTAATTTTCCTCCATCCCTATTTCGAAAACAGGAAACAGGGCGCGCGGCATCGCTTTTTTCCGTGGGAGGTCTTCCTCTCTTTCTTAGACCATTTCTGTTTCCTTTCCTTCTTTGATCCGTTCCCCGACCTTGATGGACATCGGCAATGTACCTACGCTCAATGCCCGGAAATCCATTCATCGTAATTTTACCGGATATACGTACAAGCAAGTTGGTAAGTAAATAAAAACGAATAGGATTATAATAGAGAATATATATATTCTCCAGAATGGACTCACTGTTATATTAGAGATATTTTTTTTCAGCGGCGTACTTATTCTTTTTAAGTTGGAATTCAATCGAATATTTTTTTTGTATGCATAAAAATATTAAACAAACAATCTGTGCTGTATTCTGAATTTTCCACTGCAAATGAAATTTCAAGTGCGAAAATATTACACACGGCTTATGAAAAGAACATATTAAAAAAAATAAACACCCAACGAATTTATGTTGGTAGAAAAACTCAATAAACACAGCATGGCCAGGTTTCAACACGTATAGGTACCTATCCCTATCTATCTGCGACTGCGCACAGGGGATACGAATAGGTTTAAGTGATACGTTGAACGTATCGATATGGGTTTCTGCGTTCACGTATCTCGTTGTCAAAATATGGAAGGAAATAATACAAAACAAGAGCCTAACTACAAAATAATGTAGTTTGAGTTTGCGTCTCAAAATAAGTAAAGTATTTTGTAAGATTTATACATGTAAGTAAGTAATGTTTATTTATTTTGAAAGAAAGAAAAAAAATACAATTACAGTTACAAATTAAATATACATAAATAAACATAAATAATCACAGAAGCTCTAATAGGAAAGAACCTGAGCTTGTGTGTGATGCATTTATGTGTGCAGCTATGGTCAATCTATACATAAGTTCTAAAATCTAATATTTAAAATAAACGTAAAATTTAATATCTATAATATACATATATCTATACATAAGTTCAAAAATCTAATATTTAAAATAAACGTAAAGTTTAATATTTATAATCCAAACCAAAAACTAGAGTAGAAAGAATAACTGTAATATAGAGGTAAGTATCTTTCAGAGATTATTTACTATTGTAATGTTTTTCTAATTTATTTAAACAATAAACGGGTGGGATAAATTTTAAATACACGTTATGGCTATTTACTAATTTATTTAAACACTAACTCACTAACACTTAATTTATATGCACACAAACTTAATTATTAACACTTTACTGATCGATAATAAACCGTATTTCTCGAGATCACTTTATCAACTAACTCCTCCGCTGATCGGTCCATATTTATATTAATGCCTTTCTTACTAGAACATTCCGGGCTGCGGCTTACACAGACACAAATAATTGGTTCTGGCCTTTTCTAGATAAGCCTGGTCACAAAAACAATGTTTAGATAAGATATTCCCAAACAGTTATAAAAACACTGCTTATCCGCCATAATTTTAATTTTCATACCTGGCTTAGACAGAGTCGAATTTTGGGTCTATACCAGTGTGCTGTTTTGTAACATTACCACCTCCTTAAATGGAAGTTCCTCCTGGAACTTTTGTGTAGCCGAGACTGAATGTTTGAATCGGCAACTGGCCACATTTCTACACTTTCCGATCTTATGGAAATAGCAGGGCACCGTCTTCATCGGATACTGATAACGGGAGTTGTAGCTGCAAATTAATATCTGGACACCGGTATCTCTAAAGATAACCTCTACCATGTTCCTGATAACTCGCCAATCCAACTGGTTACTCGCTATCTTAGGCATAGCCAGTTTCTTCACGCTGAATTCTAACACATGGTCTCGGAGGTTACGAAGTGCTTCCCACACATCGCGGTAGGTAGATCGATCTTTAAATTCATCTTTAGTTACCACGTAGAAGACGTACCGCGAATTATGTTTCAGTTTCAGTGTCTTGCCAGGGGCTGGAATCTGGTCTTCAAGTTTTTCTAATTGCTCGAACTTCTTTCGAAAGACGGTTGCCAACCATCGTGCGTTCTTGATACAAATCTTGTTGTTGTTCCGAAGTGACTCCATATCTAGCTTTCCCGGTACCTCCATACGCGCCTATAAATTCATCGAAGGTAGGGTCAGACACATCTTGAATAAGGTTTACTCCTTCCTCTAGGTCATGGTCTCCTTCGAATGGGGCTAGTCGGTTTTGGTGAACTACTTTTGTTTTTCCGTTGGGATCTTGCTTATGCGATAAGTAGCATCATTGATCCTTTTCTTGATTAAGTATAGACCTTCCCAGGATTTTTGTAATTTTGGAGAAAATTCTTTTCTCCTCGTCGGGTTGTGTAACCATACTTTGTCCCCTTCTTTAAAACCGCCTTCTGTGGCCTGCGTCTCGTACCGACTTTTCATTCTGTCGCTGGCAACTTGAAGATTGGTTCGAACTAATTCATGAATATCGTCCAGCCTTCTTCTCAATTGGATCTCGTAGTCTTCGCCTGCTAGATCTTCTCCAGGCCGACAGCCAAATTCCAGGTCACAAGGAAGCCTCATTTCACGTCCAAACAGGATTTTCGCAGGTGTTTCTCCCGTGGACTCATTGACGGCAGATCGATAAGCCAATGCGAATAGGGAGAGATACTGGTCCCAATCTCTCTGATGGCTGGAAACTACTTTGGCCAGGTATTTTCCAATAGTCCTGTTCATTCTCTCGACCATTCTATCTGACTGTGGATGTAAAGCTGTTGTCCTGGTCTTCTTCATTCCCAACTTATCGCAAATCTCCTGGAATAGATGGCTTTCGAAATTTCTTCCCTGGTCACTGTGGACTTCCATGGGCACTCCATATCGGCTGATAAATTCTTTCACCAATACATCCGCGAGAGTTGTGGCCTCTTGGTTCGGGATAGCGTAAATTTCCAATCACTTTGTGAAATAATCCATTACAACCAGTATGTACTTGCTACCATTTTCTGTCGTCGGAAATGGTCCAGCGATATCTAAAGCAATCCTTTCGAAAGGGCTTCCAACATTGTACTGTTTCATGGGTGCCTTTCTCTTGCGATGTGGTCCATTCCTAGTAGCACAAGTCGTACATTTCTTACACCAGTCCTTCACATCGTCGGAGCTGTTCATCCACCTTTCACGGACTCGCTGAAGGGTTTTTTTTTACTCCCAGATGTCCTCCCGATGGACTGTCGTGTAACTTCTTCAGTACCTCAGCTACTCTTGTTCTCGGGATAACTAGCTGTCTCCGCATCTCAGAACCATCATCATTTTCAAGGACTCTTTTCAACACCCCTTCTTCCAGGACAAGAGAATTCCACTGAGCCCAATACGCCTTGAGTGCACCACTGTGAATGGTGAAAGAGACCCTGTTATTCTTGCCTAATTCATCAAGTTTTCTTCGTCACTCCCATGCCAACTTTGAGTCAATGGCATGAGAGCTCAATGCTTTGTTAGCTGCTTGACTATCAGAATGGATCGATATGTCACATTTCTGATAGTTTCTTTCTAGGTTAATTTCCACGCATCTTTCGATCGCAAGTATTTCTGCCTGAAAAATGCTCGGGAAGGAGCCTAACGATAATGAGTATCTGGTGCCAGGCCCAAATACTCCAGCGCATGCTCCAGTGGTGGTTTTTGAACCATCTGTATACCATCTAATGGTGTTTTCTTTGAGAGTTTGGGTGGTTTGTTCCCTTTTCCAGTCTCTCCTCTTATTTAGCATCGTAGTGAAATTCTTTTCGATACTTACTTTCTTGATCATTTCGTCACTGGGAAGATTCGCTAATGAGATGTATTTTGTTAGAGAGGACCAGGCTCCCTGATTTTTAATACTCTCATAGATATTCTAAGAATTGCCTCTTGGGCAGATCTTTCTATCACTAGATGTAGAGGTGTGAGATCTGTAATGATCTCAAGTGTCCTAGTTGGACACGTTCTCATAGCTCCAGTGATGCACACACAGGCAAGCCTTTATCTTTGTCGAGGGTCTTCCTCGTGCTGTACTGATTTGCTTTTGTATGCCAAACTATTGCCCCGTACCTATTGCTGGTCTCACAATCATGGCTTACATTCATCGTTGTATTTTTGGGTTACAGCCCCACCTCTTACCAGCTAGATTTCTGCACGACATCAAAGCTCTTATTGCTTTACTAGCAGTTATTTCAACATGCTTATTCCACAGAAGCTTACTGTCTAGGGTTATCCCTAGATATTTAACTTCTGATTCCCATTCAAAATTGCTTTCTTTAGAAACTGTGTATTGAACTTTTTATGAGCGGAAATGCATACGGATATATTTCCACCGTTGTCAATAACCCTTAAAGATTCTAAGAAGAACCTACACGGGATCCCACTGGTTTTTTTAAGATACAAAAGGGGTTGTAAATTCTGTCACGAGGCATAAAAGGTTTTAAATTCGGTACAATAGAGAATTTTTCAATGCATTTTTGAACGGACGGTGTAAATATCGAAACAAAAATAATGGATTATTATATGCCTGAATACTTCATCTAAAAGTACTTCTAATAATGTACCACACATAGGACAATCCCTATTTTTAGTTAAGGGATTGGGGAAGTGAAAGGAATGCGTTATCAAATGACGGATTATCGTAAAAATGTGTCCTCCTTGGAGCAAAATTCGACGTGATTCGATTTTTATTCTTTCTTAATGAATAATGCCAAATATCGGGGTGGATTGTTTTCTGTGGCCCACTCTGTATAAAAAGATGTTTTTACTTAAGACAGTTCAGTTATTTCACATAACCTTATTCTAAAACTTTAATTCTATTTGATGAAAATCTTCATTATATTTTCCATTGAAGAGTAATTACATATCTGTTGGGGCATGAAGTTCAAGATTAGCTTGTTGCTTTTAATTTGTGTAGAAGAATTTTATTTTCAAACCAGAGAGTAAGTATTAAAAAATATTTTTTTCTGTGACAGGAAAAAAATTTGACATTTTATCTCTGTTGACAGGTGACAAAATACAACTTTTCACGAAATTACTTTTTTTCCCACGGGAAAAAAGTGAGTACTTTTTTCCCGGATATATATACATATAGATAAAGGAATATATTTGATTTTAGACTATTTTATTGAACATAAGTTACATTTCCTTTATATCAAGAGTCAAAGAAAACTTGGAATCAGACATTTTTTAACTTTATATTTTCCAAAATAACCACTAAACAATCACTGAGTTCGCCATTTTTGAATCAAATGACAGAATTAAATTGACATATATTTGATTACTTTGAAGTTTTCCTTAGTAACGCAGGTCTAATTGTCGCTATAACTACAACAGCTTATTAGTTTAAAAATTCAAATTTCATATCGATAACATTCTGACTTCAATATATTGTAATAATATGTTCTTTCACTATTGAATCGTCGTTTTTCCTGTCACAGAAAAAAATAGTGTATTATACACGGGAAAAATATTAGATTTTAGCTATCGGTTTGTTGTCTCTCTCCGCTTCGCGTCGGGAGACAACATAACCTCGAGCTAAAATCTAATACTTTTTTCCCTTGTATAATAAATAACTATTTTTCTACATTCATGCAAAAAACATCACTTTTGTCAATCACATTTAATGGAAAAAATGGTTCTTTTTTGCACTAGTGCAACAAAATTTTTGTTGCACTCATCTGTCAATCTTGTCAGTTTTGTGATGATATATGACAAACATAAACATTTAAATAAAATAAAAATCCAGAGCAAGTGTCTGATCCTGCTCTAATACACAGCAATAATATATGTATATCTTACTACTTAGTCTCAACGAGTTACAATTATTTAAAATTTAAATGGTCAAAGCGAAAACCAGCTATGATTAAGTACTGACAAGGTGGAGGCCATAAAGATACAAAAAAAAGAAGAACGGTTAAAATACAGTTCTGACATGGTAAATGATATTTATTAAATATCAGAGTAATATTATGAAGTAACATCTTTTAAATAATTCACTAAGAAATAATAATATTGAAAATTGCACAAATTGTTCCTTTACTTTTAATATTAATAAAGTTTGAGTTCCTAACATATTATATTCTAATTTTCCAGTTTTTGCATGAATGTAGAAAAAATATTGTATGCAACTCGTGCAAAACGTGTTTTTTGTACTCGACGTGTCCAACTCGGCCTAAAGGCCTCGTTGGACAATTTCACGTCACGTGCAAAAAACACTCACTTTTTGCATAAATAACTATTATAATTGACAATTACGTAGACATTGTTACTGCACGAGCAATTAACAAATATAAAAAATATTTATCTAAAAAAACGGACGGCACTGTTTTCCTCCCTATTGTCGCATGTGTGTGTTAGTTACAATAGAATAACAAATCCCTATGAACACTTGTTGATTTAACATTGGTCAGGAAACGGGGTGTTTTTGTCCACATATCTACGGGAATACGGGATGTCCGTTTCCATCGTTGAATACATAAAAATAATCATTGATGTTATTTTTCTGTCGGGTAGAGATGGGCTTAACAAATAGTATACGGATATTATTCATTGCTAAAAATAACAGTTCATCCCGCGGTACAACATTTTTTTGTAATGATTCATTTAACACAATCATAGTGTTGGATTCTAAAAGGTATTTCGATCTTCGTTTTAATCTCTTGTGATTTCCCTCTTGAATAAGGTGTAGTATTAGATTATTGGTGTGCGCTATTAATGTCTCATGTTAAAGGTTTCTCTATTATGTGGCTATTATAAGAGACAAAGTTATTGATTGAATCAACTACATTGGTTAATCAACGAAAGACTTCGTCATAAACATAGTTTGGACCACACCGAAACTTATGATTTTGGGATCATTCGATTCGAAATGGCATCTAGAACAAAAGATCAACTGTGCAATAGGGGCCGGCACAAATTTCACTTTATAAACAATTACGTAAGGTAAAAAGAATGGTTTCGTTTTTTGAAAATATTTCGAAAACTGTTAGAGACAATCAAAATTTGAGAAAGGATCCTGAAAATTGGGCTAAAAACGGGTAGCGGCTGTAACTGGCACTTCAATCGAATCAGAAGCTTGATCAACAAAATTATTTCGCCACCAGAAAGAACCAACTCTGCTTTTTCAATTCGGCCAATAGATTCGTCATCATGTGTAGTGCAGAAGATTATAATGTGTTGGAGCTTTTCCGTATAACACCGGTTCTCAAACTTTTTTAATGATGAAACCCTCTTGGTTAAACGTGATCCGACTTTGATAGACATCAATTTTAGCTTTCCTAGTAATAAAGAAAAGATAAAGTATTCGCGCAAATACCTTGTAAGAAGTCTAGCAAATGGAGAAAAAGTCGAAAGGACTTGGCTTTTTACTCTATTTCTAAAGATTTTGATTGGCAACACTTGACTTTGCTAATGAAAAGACACGAAACGTCAATTTTACACAACAGTTATATAAATTTAAAAAAAAAATGTTGGAAACATCTACGACTGTTAATGCTCATCACCTGCGGATTTTAGAAACGGAAAAAAATATTGTAGCGACGTGCTGGAAATAATTATTACGATTGTTAAGTATTTATCTACATAATGGTTGTCATTTCAAGATTCTTCTAAACTACTTTTCGAACATGTTGAAAATTTTCTAAAAGCTGTTGAGATGATTGCCTCTTTTGATTTAATGATGAGACAGCACCGTAACTCCCAAAAAAATCTGTTAAAATGACTCATTATTTAGGCGTGCAAATACAGAATGAAATAATTGAATTATTGTCATCTAAAGTAAGAAATAATATTTTAGAAATGGTTTAAATTATTTTTCAATAATATTAGATTGTACACCAGACACTAGCCATACTGAGCAAATTAGTCTTGGTCTGAGTTATGTTGTCCTTAACACGACTTCAAAAAAGGTTGAAATTAAGGAAAGTTTTATTGCGTTTAATCCAATACTGGACTCTACAGGGGAAAGGATATATACATCTGTGACAGAAATTTTGAAAACATTAAATTTAGATATAAAAAATATTAGGGGTCAAGGTAATCATAATAGAGCGTTGTGTATTCGACGAGGAATCAATACACATCTACTCAACTGCAAACTCAAATTTATTAGAATTAATAAAATCAACAACAAGACACTTTCAATTCAATAAAATTACTGTCAACTAAAACTAAGGGTATGTTTACAATATATGGTGCCTTCAAAATACATAGCATTTTCTTCCCCTTCTCAAAAATAGGACTACATATAATCAAAAGTTACAGATCTAATTTACTAGGTATTTTGACAGCACGACCTGATCTGGTAACATTTTTAAAAATTGACGGAGTACCATGACCTTCAAATTTATTCGATTTTTCAGTAGAATTTTTTGATTCAGGAGAACCTTGAAGTTCGATAACAGGACTTGGTACTTCTTTAACATAAGGACTCATGTTACTATTTGACATACTAGGTACATTATTTGTCTCAGTAGTGTTATTTGACAAGATAAGGTTATTTGACACAATTGGGTTATTATAAATTTCACAATTATTCATAGGATTTGATTTACTTTGCCTAATGTCATTAATGTGATATAACTTAATATTGTCACCGCATCTAACTAAATAAGTACTATAATTCATACACCTAACAACTATACCTTTTTGCCAGAGATTTGTATATTTATTCTTTACAAAAACTTCATCGTTTTCTGAAAACAACTTTATTTTTTGCAAAATGTCAGGTTGAATGGATTTTTGTTTGTTTGACCATGGTTTTAGCAAATCAAATCTAGTACGAGGACGAATTTTAAAAAGTGTTTCGGCTGGTGAAAATCCTGTGGAAGTACTTGGGGTGTACAAATAAAAAGTTTTCTAATTTATTTAAGAGAGAGACTTCACTTACATTTTCTCCCTCTTTAAATAAAGCTTTTTTTAACCCCTTTTTGATTGTTTGGACTCCCTTTTCCGCTAAACCATTGCTTTCTGGATGTTTTGGTGGAATTCGGATTAATTTTATCCCATTTGCATGACAGAAAGAAGTGAATTCATAAGAATTACCAAATGGTGGACCATTATCAGATACAAGTTCTACTGGTAATCCAAATACTGAAAAAATTTGTTTCAACTTTAAAACTGTTTCTCTCACGTTTGTGCCATCCTTCATAAGTTTAACTTCGCACCACCCAGACTTATCATCTACAAGAATCAAAAATGTGAAATTATCTTTTTTGAAAAAATCAACATTTAATCTGTAAAAATTATTAGGAGCAGTTGGCCAAGGAAGTAAAACTCCGCTGTTTGAAAAATTTCGAGTTTGTTGGCATAGATCACAAAAATTCACATATTGCTCAACATCTTCATTAATACCAGGCCACCAACAATAAGATCTAATGAGCATTTTAGTTCTTACTATTCCTATATGTTTCTCATGGAACAAACTTAGAATATCCTTCTGCAGTTGTTTTAGAATTACTACTTTATTACCAACTAAGACGCAAGCACTATCCACAAAAAATTCAAATTTTTTTTTAAAATAAGGTTTCAAATTGTCATCTTTTATCGAATTTGGCCAACCAGTTAGAGTAAGATCAAGGACATTGGACAAAATTATGTCTTTTTTTGTTGCTATTGTTATATTTTCATAAGTAATGGGTACTTCATAAGATAAGCTAAATGAAAATATTGCATCAGAGATTTCAGTTTGACTGTTCATTGGTAATCTTGATAGACCATCCGCATTCGAAATTTCGCTACCTTTCTTGTAAATAATGTCATATTTATAAGCTGATAATGTTATGGCCCAACGAGTGATTCTAGCTGCGGCGGTAACTGGAATGTTCTTATTTTTTCCGAAAATAAACTGAAGAGGTTGGTGATCTGTGATCAAAGTAAAATTTCGTCCAAAAACATATTTGTGGAACTTTTTTAAGGCAAATATTATTGCTAAGCTTTCACGTTCTAAATTGGAATATTTCTTTTCATTTTCACTAAGAGTGGAGGAAGCAAATAAAACTGGTTTTTCAACACCATTGATTTTATGACTGAGCACTGCTCCAATCCCGTATCCACTGGAATCATACGTTATATATATAAATCTTACATCTACCTACTATATAATATTTTCTATCTACATGTGAGTGAAATAATATTACCTATTCCTCTTTTTGTAGTTAAACTTCTTATTGAGAATTAAACTTATAAATCGATTCAATATTAAAAAAAACCCTGACCATATTTGTTCCCGGGTACACTAATTTATAACTGTTCTGCGCATTATCAGTTAATACCTCATAAGGTCCCTCGAATGGCAATTGCAATTTTATACATTGGTCTTCTCCTTTATTGGATGTTTTCAATGCTTTGATTATAACCAATTCCCCTTTGTTAAATTGTGTTCTCTTCTTTATCTTTTTATTCTGATCTCGAATATATTTTTCAGCATTCCTCTTTATTCTGATATTTACCTTTTCTAATGTCTCTTCTGGGGTAGTATCTCTATTCACAATCCAATTTCGTCTCGGTTGGATACCTTTCATTAAATAAATAGGACTTTCTCCTGTCACTTCATGTGGTAAATTATTAATAAATTCTTCAATTTTATCCATATTTTCATCCCATCTCATATGTGTCTCTTGGCAAAGTATTCTTAAATATTTTAAAATTTCCTTTATGTATCTTTCTGCCGGATTGGAACTAGGTTTTCTAATACTAATAAATTGTAACTCTATACCTTCTTTGTCACAATATTGTTTTAATTTTTGGCTTTCAAAATATGTAGCATGGTCAAGTATAATTCTTTCAGGTCTTCCTACATGGGAAAGTTTTAATAAATTTGCTATAGACATCTACAATAACTAATAAATTCTTATTTCCTGTTTCACTTCTTATCAAGTTCCCTATAAAATCCATTGCCACAATCTGTAATGGTTTATTCGTTATGATTGATTTCGCTGTCATGGTATTGTGGTAATTTTTCTCTTTGGCTAATTGACATACTTTACAATATTTGCATACTTCTTTTACTATACTTAAATCCTTCTTCGCCACATAATTCTCTCTAAACAAAGTCCATAATTTTCTCGTTCCTATGTGTCCATTCTCTTCATGTAAATAACTAACAATTTCTTTTGCAAATTCCTTACTTATCACAAATACTTCTCTATCCTCCAATTTCTTATACCACACTTCATCAATTTTATAAGCACCTTTGATTTTCTTATTTTCGAGATGTCTCTGATCTTCTTTAACCTTTTTCAATGTAAATATCCCCTCTGTTTGGTATAATTGATTTATTCCAATTTGAAATTTCGTTTGATCATTCCCTATTTCATTTGCTCGGCTTAAAGCATCTGCTACCACATTTAATTTTCCCGGAATAAATTTAATTTCGAATTCATACTCTTGTAGCAATAATATCCACCTATGTACACGATTATTAGCATAACGGTTCTTCAACATCGCCATGGTCAGTTTCTAAAATAAACTTAGCTCCTAATAGATAAAATCTTAATGTTTAATGCAAAATACAACACTCGCCGTCTCCAATTCTGTTATGGGGTATTTCCTTTCTGCTTGTTTGGTCACTCGAGATATAAAACTGATGGGAACTTCACCTCCTTCTTGCATTTGAACTAGTACACCTGCCAATCTTTCAACTGAAGCATCTGTTCTTAATATAAAAGGTTTGTCATATTGTGGATGAAAAACTTTTAAACTGTCTAGAAAAATTTCTTTTAGTTCCTGAAATGCTTTTTCTCTTCTCTCATCCCATTTCCACCTAGTATCCTTTTTTAATAGTTCTATGAGAGGAATTTCTCTTCTACTGAGATCTTGAAATAGTTAATGATTCCTAAAAAACTCCTCAAAGTCCTTAAATTATTCGGTGTTTTATACTCCAGAATTGCTTTTATTCTTTCAGGATTCATAGTAATACCAGTGTCACTTAAAACATATCCTAAATAATGTACTTCTCTTTTATAAAACTGACATTTTTCTAAATTTAATTTAAGTCCAGCGTTTTCTAATTCATTTAATATGATTTCCAAATGTTTTTGACGTTTCTCTTCTGTTTCAGAAAAAATCAAGATGTCATCTATGTAATGGAGAGTGAAATCTTCATAAGGATTCAATATCGTTTGCAGAGTTCGTACCAAAGCAGCACAAGAACTCTGTAGTCCACACCATGGCACCACACAAAATTGGTACACCACTCCATCTACCATGAATGCAGTGTATGGTCTACTACGATGATCCAATGGAATTAACCAAAAACTATGCTTTAAATCTAATTTAGAAAATATATTAGCCTTTGTAATTCTTCCAAATATACCTTCAATATTCAAAGGACTTTCATATTGTTTTTTAGTAAATGTATTTATATTCCTAGCATCCAAACATAGTCTAATATCTCCAGATTTCTTCTTCACACAGGTTATAGCACTTATGTACTGTGAATTAGATCGTTCTATTATACCATCTTGTAACATTTTACTTATTTCTTGATATACTTCTTGTTTTAATTTATATGGTATTGGATAAGTCTTGACCTTAAAATTTTTTATTTCTGGTATAACTTCTATTTTGTGCACATATCTGGTTGCCACACATACTTCTTCATTAAACAGCTTTTCATGTGAGTCTAGTAATTCATATACCCTTTGTTTATATTCCTCCAAACATAGTTCATCCCTCATCTTTAGTTTTTCTTCTACAATGTGATTTATTTGTCCGATTGCACATTCATTCTTCCTTATATCTGATTGATATTTAGTCATAAAAGGTATTGTCTGATTGTTATATATAATATTTTGCATTTTATAATCAATAATAATTTTATGTTTAAGTTCAAAAGTACCCATGATTATATCATATTTTAATTTTTTTACAATTAACAGTTGTACTGATAAAATCTCTCCATTTAATTCTAGATTGGTCATTATTGTTTTTGTCGCTTCATATAATTTTCTTTCATTTGCCCCTACTAATGATATTTTATGCGTATTTATCACCATAATATTGCCCTGATTTAAATTATCAACTATATTTTGATTTATAATAGAAACTTCAGACCCCGTACCTAACAAAATTTTACATTTTATGTTTTGCAAATTCCCCTCTATAAATATTAATTTAGTTACTTCTTGATTTTTTGTATCTTCTTCTAATATGAATTCTCTAGGGTGTTGATACTTAGAAGAATAGACAATATTATGCACGTAAGAGCAACTTATTCGAAATTTGGATCAGAACTTGGGCCCTGATCACTATCCCGTCTTATCTCTTCCTGATTCTGTATTAAATTTATTTGTCGTCTCTCTTCTTCTCGATCACCTCTCTGATCATAGTTTCTTTCCCTGTTCTCATTTCTGCGATCATCCTCATTATTTCTTATATCCCTTCTATATTGTTGCCAATTCCTGTTTCCATTACCATTATCGTTTCTTCTTCCAAAATTTCTATAATTTCCTTCATTTTCATATAGCCTATTTCCATTATTTCTATTACCATTATTGTAATTCTGATATCCATTCCTGTAATTTCCATTTCCATTTCTATAATTCTCATTCCTATGATTTCTATCCTCACGTCCTTGTCCTCTTCTATCATTGTTTCTATTTCCATTGTTTCCATTATCATTTCTTCTTTCATTCTCTCTTCGATACTGTCCATTTCCATCTTCTCTTAGTCTGTTATCTCTCAGGTCATTGTTGTTGGTATAGCTCCTTTCCACGCGGTGTAAATAGCTCGATAAACTATCCATTGACATACAATACCAACTTTTCCTCCTTCATTCCTGGCTCTAAGTATTGAGCTAAGTTATATAATTGCATAGCATAGTTGTTTAGAGTTTTGCTCTTTTTATAATCGAACTTGCCAACATATAAACGTTCCCTAAACGTAGCTTATTGCAATTCCCCCCAAAAATATGCTAAAAATTGTTGTTCGAAGTCTCCCAAACTATGGATTTGTTCTTCCTTGTTACAGAACCATAACAAAGCATGGCCCTGTAACATACTCCTTATAATGAGTTTAATCTCCATGATATCCCTTAATCCTTTTATTTTGCTTCTGATTATTTTAAGGAAGACTTTGGGGTGAATATTATTTATATTCCCATCAAATTTGACCCCGATTTCAAAATTGCTGTGGAAATTTCCCGGACATACATTTGCTCCTCCACTTCTTCTCAGATTCTCTTCCATTTTTTTGACCGTGTTCCTTAACTTCCTGTTCATTTCTTCTATTTCTTGATTTACTGGTCTATTCATATCTTCACTGATTGTTATACTCATCCCCGTTCTTTCTTCTATACGACCATCTAAATCCTTGATTTTCTTATTGACATTTTCTTTTATCTGTTCTACTTCCGTTGTTAGATGATAAGCTTGTTTTGAGACTTCCTCATTGATAATTTCCGGTAAATTTTATTCTATATCTCTCCTGAATTCCAGTACTTCTTCTACTATCAGCTTTTCTATGTTCTCTCTAATTTTCACACCATTTTCTTGTATCTCTTGTCTCAAATTTTTATTTTCATCCTCCATGTCTTCTTTTATCTTGTTAATGTTCTTCTTAAATTCTTCCTGGTTCTCCTCAAGTTCTTTATTCTCCTTACAATTTTCAAATTTAACTTCTTCTATTTTCTTTTCTAATATTTTCATATTTCCTTGGATGTTCTGGATGTCTCCCCGAATTTCTTCTTTCATACTATTCATGTCTCCCCTCATGCTATTCATATCTCTTTTCCTATTCTCCTCCATTTTGTTCATATCAACCCTATTTTCTTCAAATTTCTTGTCTATCTTCCCGTTTAACTCTGTTTTCAGACTATTTATGCTAATCAATATTTGCGTCCATGGGTTGTTACTATTTATTCCTCCTAGTGTTACCCTACTCTCTTGTCTTTGATCTTCTTGTTCTAAGTCTTCTTTATCTCCTGTCGTACTTTCTTCAGGCGCATATCCTTCTAATTGTTGTCCCTGGATTAAATATTGTACCTGGAAATCTCCCATTCCATGGCTCCTTTCTTCTCTCTCCTCTTCTGATCCGCTATCATTTCCGACCTGTTTCCCATCTCTCAATACCATTTTCTTGTCCATGATTTATTTATTTGTTTTTATTTAGAATAATTTAATTGTTTATAGTTACCCCACGTTACAGATGTCAAATTTATAATAAATGCGATTGTTTATATTCGCCCCACGTTTTTGGGTGCCAATTTATAATTATATCTTATAAATTGGATATTTAATTGCCCCACGTTACGGGCGTCAATTTATAATTATATATTCCAGTAATTTATAATTTCTTTATATATAAATGTTGTTTTAAATTGAATTAATCTATACTTGACTTGAATTGAATTAAATTACCTTCGGCTAGCTCGGTTCGAATAGATTGTATTATTATCTCAGCTTATTTAAATACAGTCGGAAGCATGAAAACTCCTCCCTTTGAGTTCTGGATGTATATAAATCTATATGTAAGTTAAATTTCAATTCTTTACTTTAAATTTGCACTTTAATATATATCATTAAAATTTAAATTCAGATGAATATCAAATAGACAGAATGAAATACTCAAGTTATAATAAAATTATTAAGGACATGAATACGAATAAAAATGCCAACACTTCTAGAAAAATTGTTTTAATAAATTGTTACGATAAAAAATTTGTAGTCTTATGACATCAAAATTCCCTCATACTCCTGCATTCTATGCAATCCTTCATACAGAATATTTTAGTAGATTGCGTCGGCGCATCAGTACAACGCATGCGCTTCTAGAGTTCCAAGCTACACTAACATGCTATTCACAATCAATGCTGTATGTGTGAACTGTTTATACACTTTAGCGTTCTAATAGTCGTTGAAAATTTTTATATATATTATCAGAATTATAACAATACAATTACATACATATATCTACAAAATTGTGAAAGATGTGAGATGTGGATAGTGATAGATAGAAAGGTTAAACATGCATCAGAGTGAAATAAGAATTGGAAATTTTATGATCATTTGTGAAGCACGTGAACATTTAATGGAATAATTTAATCGAACAAGTAAGTACTCTAATAATTATGATAAAACAAAATGCATGGATATCCATGGATATTATATGATTTGCATCATATTATATTGTTCTTGGCCTTTTTATGATTTTATTCTTTGAACGTTCTAATTATCTTTTATAGTTCACTGTTTATATATATGGAATTCCAAATTTTATAATTAAAAAACACAGACCTTAATTCAAATCTTCGGTACCTTGAATGCAGCCAGCGTCTCTAAACTCTTGAAGATCTCTCATCGGAGAGATGCCCCTTTCTGATCACTTCTCGTTTATCACTGTTTAACCAACACTTATATAATTATTTCTTAACCTTTTTGTATTAATATTTTACTTTTTAACAATAATTTTCTCAAATTTTTAATAGAAGAGATTCATACAGACGCATCCTCTTCCATACCACCAACTACACTACTTTTTGTTTTCAAAATCAACAAACTTTTTCCTTGGAAAATTCATAGCTTGCTTATCATTGTTTTTGTTACACAAATTGTTGATTGTCATGTCTTTTAGTTACTAAATGAAAATATTTAACTTATCTGTCCTGGAGGATTAACACACTTATTTCTGTCTTTGAATATTGTCTTTGGGATTCTATTAAATGTCTTTTTCTTGTATTCCCATTGCAATTTTCATCATAATTACCTTTTTAAGGTATTCTTATTTACATTAGTTTTTTACAAAATCTACAACCTAAATTATTGATTGATATATATGTAATTGATTGTTTTCAAATTTTTGAATTTTTACTATTTTTTCATACATAAACTATTGATTATTTCCAAATTCATTGTTATTGTTCTTCATAAAATAAACAATCAACAAATTTAAGTTGGCAAGAATATCACCAGATTTTATTACTTCCGGTCTATGAAACGTATTTCTTTGTCATATTAATAGGCTGTGTTCCATATATCAATTCTCAGAAAGCTTTTAACCCTTTCTTTAAATTTTTAACTTTTACTGTAAACACCTGTAAATATTGATAATCAATTATTGATATGAATATTAATTTGTGTTATTTCAGGTTTCACATTACTCTAATTCTCATTTATACTGAAACTTATATGGCAGCGTTCAGAGTAATTTGGAACTTATTGACATTGACGTAATCCTGGAATTAATTATTAAGGTAAATTTTTATACTCATATCACCAATGTTATGCTTATAATTTTTATTCATCATTCTTTTAATAACGAATTTTATCAATATCTGACCATATTTTGTTTATTTCATTCTATCTATTGAATGTAGACATGTTTTTTCTGTGACTTTTATAATGTGGTTGTGTCTACTGACACACCTTCCGTAAGAATTAGTTTAATAAACTAGGAGACTAGTTCAATATATATATATATATATATATATATATATATATATATATATATATATATATATATATATATATATATATGGAGTATGGATCATAATGTGTTAAGACATCATGAGAAATAAGCAACTTTTTACTATCCTGAAAACATTTTTCGCATTCACTTGTCCACATATACTCAGTATTACCTTCACATAATTTATACAATGGCTTAAGTTTGGTGGAAAGGATGGGTATAAACTTACCATAGAAATTAAGTAGACCTAAGTAACTTTTCAACTCTGTGATATTTTTTGGTGAAGGCGCTTTCTGAATACATTCAATTTTTTCATTTGTAGGATGAATTCCTGATGAATCAACTCTATGACCTAGGAACATTACAGAACAATCAAAAAACTTACATTTTTTCTGATTCATTTTTACATTATACTTCTGTAATCTTTCTAACACTTTTTTAACATTTTGATAGCATTCATCTATCGTACAACCATGCACCAAAATATCATCTAAATAACATTTAGTCTTTGGCAATTCTGATAAAATAGCCTCCATCACATATTGAAAAATACCCGGAGCGCTACTAACGCCATAGGTTAATCTGTTAAATCTAAAAAGACAAATGTGGGTATTTATTGTGAAGAGTTCTTTAGAAGCATCACTTATCTGAAGTTGTTGATAAGCTCCTTTTAACTCTAAAACACAGTAATACTTGCTACCATGTAATGTGGCAAAGATGTCAGAAGGCAATGGTAAAACGCAATGGTCACTGTCAATTGCTAAATTCAGCGTTTTTTTAAAATCCACACATATTCTGATATCTCCAGAGTTTTTCTTGTGGACCACAACAATTCGACTTGCCCAATTGCTGTAGGATACCCTGGTCATAACACCAGGCTTGACCATTTTAAAAGTTCCTCCTCGACTTTTGGTTTTAGTGCAAATGGCATTTCATATGCCCTATGGAAAATAGGTTTAAATTTTTCTTTGATCTTTATCTCAGCTTTAAAATCTTTGATTGAAGTGTGAGGTTCTTCCTCAAAAAGTGACGTATAATCTTGTTTCAAAGAAGTAATCAACTTCAATCTGACATTCTCTGACTCTGAACTTGAAACTTGATTTGACTGAAAATTGAATTGACTACAATTTTTTATATGAGACTTATTGTAACTGTACTTTTGTGTTACTACACTTTTATCTAGCAAATAATTTCTCCAATCTTTATTCAAAATATTTAGCCAATTCCTCTCTAAGAGCGGTACAAACTTGATATCTGATTTTAAGACAACCAAAGGTAAATAATACATCTCACTTAAGTATCTAGCATGCACATATACCTGTCATAAAATGTCTGCTTTTTGCCCTGTCAAAACTCTTAACTTAAAACTTACTGGCTCTAAGACTAAATTGTTGAACAAAGATTTGAAGTTTTGCTCATGCATAACTGACCTCACTGCACCCAAATCAACTTCCATTTCAAGATTTTGTTCATCGATATACAATTTAACTTTTAAAGTGTCAACATAACTTATTTTAAGCGAATTCAAGGTCTTCCAACTCCTGGTTTTCATCTTCATGCAACTCAAAAACTTTATTTTTACACATAGGAGCTTTTGCAGTGTGCCCTGTCATATTACAGGCAAAGCACTTCCAATTTATTGCTGGACATTTGATGTTATCAAAATGTATACGGCAGCAACTTCTATACTTCTGCTTTTGACTATACCACTGACTTTGACTATCACTTGGATGGCTATGGCTACTAGACGACTTATTTTGACTGCCTTGACCTGACTTGACTCGGTTTTGATTAGACTGTAACTTGTAATTCTGACTTGACTTATGCTTGTGGTATACTTTATTCAAACTATTATCAGACTCTGACACCATAGCTTTAACCTGCCCCTCAGCTAACTCCATACTAAGAGCGATTTTAGAGCTGCTTCGAAGTTATGATCTTCTTCTAACGACTTTTGTTTAATACTATCAGACCTAATTCCAGATATCAACCTGTCTCTCAAAGCATCGTTCAAAAAGTCACAATAGTTACAAGTTTTTGATATACTTTTCAACCTTGCAATGAATTCTGTGATAGTTTCCCCTGGTTCCTGGTAACTGTTGTTCATCTTGAAGCGTTCTGCTACAACTATCCTTTTGGGACTGTAGTGATCTTTTAATGCTTTCACCAAATCAGCGTATGACTTCGTTTCAGGTAATGTAGGTGAAACAAGATCTTTTAATCTGATATATCCCTCTCCCCCGATAAAAGTGAGTAAAAGGGGTAATTTTTTTGTGTCTGCAACATCATTCACTTTAAAAATTTGCTCTAAACGTTCTATCCATGATGAAATATCCCCAAACTTTTGGTTGAAAGGTTCGATACTCCCAATTAAAGACATGTTTATTAGATACTGATTTTCAGACAGAGTAGACAGACTTTGACTTTACTCAGTATGGACAGACTTGACTATTGATTGATGCGCTGTATGCTTAGAAAATGGAACGGACTTACTTGACTTTGTGTGATATACTGCGACTGTGGCAAAACCCTGATCTAGGACAAGCCGGGTTTCATTGACCTTCAATGTAGCAAAACATGACAAAAACATGAACATCTTCGAGGATTCGTTTCGGTTCTCGTCGCCAAAAATGTTGTGTATTCGACGAGGAATCAATACACATCTACTCAACTGCAAACTCAAATTTATTAGAATTAATAAAATCAACGACAAGGCACTTTCAATTCAATAAAATTACTGTCAACTAAAACTAAGGGTATGTTTACAATATATGGTGCCTTCAAAATACATAGCATGGAGTAATCATTAAGCGAAAGCATGCTGGGTTTCAAAAACGCATTCTTGATGCGAATTCAAGAGCCGTTTTTGTACCTTGTGCGGCTCATATTTTGAACTTAACAGTAAATGACGCTACAATAAATTTTTTAGTCTTGTGTAAGAGTTATATAATTTTTTTTCGTCATCCACAAAACAGTGGGATGTTATGAGAAAAAATGTCGCCGGGTTAAGTTTAAAGCCTCTAAGTGAGACAAGATGGTCCAGCAGAATTGATACAATAAAGCCCCTTAAACTTTATTTAATTACGGTTTGCGAAAGTCTTCTAGAAGTAGCTGAAGATCATTCCTTTCACACTGATGCAAGACATAAAGTGAGTTCCCTCTTAACGTCTATATAAAAGTTTCTATTTATTTGTGGAATTATTATTTGGGATGACGTTTTATTTCATACAAATATTGTCAGCAAACAAATGCAAAGTGTTACAATTAATATTAAAGTATGCCAAACCTATGAGCCTATGAGCAGGTGAACTTCTTGATTTCTAGCTCTTTTCTTGTCAATTATCTGGGAGGAAAATGGAAATAAGTGATCTATAATTGACGTTTCTGTTTTACCGCCTCTTCGGCTTCCATAATGCAATATTCCTACTTAATTTTATTTTCAATTAATTTTCCATATATTAGGCATAATTTTCACAGTTGTATCTACCACTAGTACGCCATTAGCGATCATGATTGGATTTTAATAATGACATATCTGTGTATGTCTATATTTCTTATATATGTCAATCACGCAAACGTAACTTATTAGACAATGTATGCAAAAATGTTTTCAAAAATCTCTCCTTTAATTATGAAACATTCAAATTGGAGTAGAGCATACAGTCCTATCAGAATTTGTGTAGGAGGTAAACCGAAGATGGATGCTGCTTCACGAAAAGAACGCCTGAAAGTTTTTGGATCGTATGTTTTTGAGTGTCTCCCAAAGTATGTAGAGAAAGTTCAAATGACGCATACAGGTAATTCCGGAATATAAGTATCTGCTTCAAATTCGATTTTACGATAATAATCATATCTTATGGAAATATAATAATAGTATCATCAAGTAGTGTCAAAAATGTTCGAAGGACTTTCAATAAATATTGAATAATTTAGGACACAACAATAATGAGTCATTCAATATTAATAATGATTATTTATAGCATAGCGGGTTTATCACACTTTTTAAGAGAAAATACCTAACTTTCAAATAATTCAATGGTCAACAAATAATCCATTCAACGTAACCATTTTTTGGATGCCATTTCAGAAACATATTTCAACTCGTAACCAATTCTTTTATGGCTTCTATAGAGTGTAAACGAGTGCCTTTAAGTAATGTTATGTTTTGGAAAGAGAAAAAATTCTCCAGAGTCATATAAGGAAAATCGGTGGTAATTCGATGAGATTTGTTGAAATTTTGGCAAGAAATTTGTCACAATGAGATTGTGCTTGCCGTGGTGCTCAAATAATCTTTTAAAATTGTATGAATTGATTCGTAAAATAGAAATATAAGAGGCAACTTTCCATCTCTCAGGTTTTTTTTGGAAATCTACCCACTAAGCAAAAAAACATCGCAGTTTCGTTACTGATACGTTGAAAGTTACATTGTTAAGTTATTCAAAAAGGATTTGTTACGATCTTTTCTTGTTCATAGTTACGTAAAATGTTCGCAAACATGACAAAATCCCAGTCACGTTTACAAATAAACGTTTTTGTTACAAAACTATAACATATCCCACTAAACAAGAAACATAACAAGTTTTTTGTGATGTTCTTTTCAGAGACTTTTCGTGATGTTTATTTAAAACGTTAAAAATATATCTCCTAGATGTCTTAATTTTATTACCAACTCTATTAACATCCATCTCATGTAAATAAAACATATTTTTGATGTACACAATAATACTTGAATTCGCAGTTACATACACATCCCATGAACTTCTTTTTAGCAACTTTCTATAGGAAACATTCATACGATGTTAATTTGTATACTTCTCACTAATGTCACCTACAGAACGTTACTGTAATATTACAAATTAACATGTGTCTAAGATGATCACATGTTGCAGTTACTTTTACATCTTTCGAAATGATTTTTATTAACATCGTACTTATTACGTCTGTACGACGTTAGTTCATAAAACTCTCAGTAATATCTCATATTAAACATCACAGCAACATAAAAAAGAAGAAAACAGAAGAGGAACTGATGAACGAAACATACAGTAGTTATCTGTGGAAACAAAAATGACAAGCATGAAATGGCGGATGGTTTTCAGTTATGTGTTACAGTTATATTTTATTTACAGGAAGCACATATTTTGCAAGTAGCACTTGAATAAAGTGGTCTTCGTTTTCGTTAGTTCCTACTAAGCTACAGTTTCTATACTTAGTTATAATGGACGAACAACAATTGTTATCGGTAAGTACCTATTCCAAAATCATAATTATTAAAACTTCCACACAATTCGATGTGGCGGAATTGTACACTAACATTATATTACAAATTAAGGGTTTTTTCAATTTTTAAAATATTTTAGTTACCTAGTAAGTATATTTTGAAATCGATTCACAATACTTCAAATCCTAGATATGCATTATACCTTACAAAAAACTTGATATTGCAATAGGGTAGATATTATTATTAATAATAAAACATGCTCCTATGTACGCAGATATTTAAATCTAGAAGAAAACATTTTCAATGTTCAAGATGTTTCAGAAGCTACTTATACAAATAAAATAGAAAACAAATAGTTGGTAATTATGTAATGAAAGGGGAGTAATTATTTCAGATAGTCTGATACAAACATTGTATTAAACAGTACAAAAAATATTGAATCAAATATCTCTAGTTTTAGTTTTTTTTAGTAGTAGTCTTAGCCATCAATATAGTTTTGCAGGTTTAGAAAATTTTAACATTATTACTAACAATTCTTGTGAACAATTAGAGACTGTTTAAGACTTTAAAAACAGAAATTTCTGTTAAAAAGCTCATTTCCATTTGAAAATTCACTGAACACAATAAATAAGCTGTATTTGTCCCTTACAATGGTACCTATAATAATCTAGTTGAAGAATATGTAACTTATGATACTGAATACTCCAGTCAACAAACAGCATTCAATTAGTATTGTAGAAACACAGCTATTGGATACAATTAATTATAAACTCATTTAACTTGATAACGTATTCATATCTCTTCTTCATAAGTAGTTTTCTTTTGTATACAGTGTATTAATAATGCTTAGTTTTCATTAAGTTACAATTCCACGATGTTAATATACAATTTGTTCCATGATGAAAATAACAAGATGAGAATAGTATATTATTTTATACAGAAAAGAAGTATGAATTTTCATAGCACACCTGAATTTACCTGCCAAATGGAGTGAGGCATGGAATAGAAGGTAAATAATGAAAAGTCACTTCTTGAAATAAAATATGTTATTATTCCTTTGAAGAACCCCGCATGTATCTTATGGAAAATGGGTCCCAGTCAATTTGCTGAAAATCAAGTTTGATGTAGTTATGATGATCGATCAAAGGTCTCCATGGGCACAATTTGATCTAAAGTAATTGTTTTATTAGCAATTGTTCAGAACACCTTCAAATATTTCACAGATAAGGATTTTGAAGTGTACGTTATGGAATGGTTGAGGCACTCGAAAAAAGTAACCTAAGTAAACGATAGAATTTTCTTTAATCAGATTGGATTTGTGTTGATGTAACGGAATGTTTCATTAAATTTTTATGGTGTAAAATTTTTATTAGTTTTAATATAATTAAAAAACTATTCTAATAAATTTTCTGTAAACTAGCTGTAATGTATGTGTATCCGTTAAACTTTATTAATTCAGTTTCAAAGTATGTTACGTTATGGTACCTACGGATTAATATACCCTTTTTTATTTCTTGCTTTCACTGAATGTGTTCAATAGTTTCCACTTTCCATACTTGTTATGTAATATGCTTACACAATTTTTTTTTTTTTTAGTTTGGTTTGCTGGACAAGATATTTTTTTTCTAATTTTGTACCTGTTTTTTTCAAATTTACTGTACTGTTCATTAATAGTGAATAAACGTTTTAAATCCTTTATTATTTTTTTGCTATTTTATTTTAAATGTACAGGATGAAGAACTAAGAACGACTGTAGGCCACATCTCAGAAAAGAATCATGGTACAACTTTCAAAAAAATTATCTTTAGGTAAGGGATCCTGAAAAATTGCTGGAAAATATTTTGCAGTCTCTAAAATATGCGCTAGGGGTGGAATGAACACTCGAAAACATAATACTCCAAAAAAACATACTAAAGGTGTCCTAAAAATACTATTTTTGAAATCTTGATGAGATTATGAATAAATTTAATTAAGGAGATTTTTTGCCATTATTCTTCAAATAATGGGTGGGGAAGGTTCAAACTTATGAACAAATGTATAACTTTTTCATTTTTTAACCCAAATCAATGATTTTAGCTGCATTTAAAAGTTTTTCTGTTTAATAAGATTGATAACAAAATTAGATAATTTTGTACTCGGAAATTTCAAATGTAAATTGAACCCCTTTTCATCAGAATTTAAAAAATGCCTCATTGCATTTGAAATTTCCGAGAAAAATGGAAAAATTGTGGACTTTTTCACAAAGCGTTGACAAAATTGTCCAATTTTGTTATTTTTGTTAAGCATTTCTTATTAAAAAGGAAAAACTCTTTCAAATGAAGCCAAAAACATGGATGTCGATTAAAAAAAAAGTGTTACGACATTTGTTGTTTGGGTTGAACCTTCCCCCACCCCTTACTTGAAGAATACAGACAAGAAGTCCCTAACTACATTTTTTCATAATCTCAACAATATATCAAACATTGTATTTCTAGGATACGTTTAGTATGTCTTTTTTGGAGATAATCACAGTATTATGGTTTTAAGTGTTCATTCCACCCCATAGGAGATATTTTTCCTGAAGGTATTTTTTTAAAGTTGTACTATGACTATTTTTTGAAATATGGCCGACAGCCGGCGTTCTTAGTTGTTCACCCTGTATTTGCTGATTAGGGCACAGAAACATCTATAGGATGTCATCCAAAATGTTTGAGGTATATTATTTAGAGGTTTATGTAATGTCCATACAACATCTACGAGAATACACTGTATTGTTTTTGAAATGTCGCATTTAGATCATTGATAAGATGTTATTTTTTAGACATTACATTAACATCGACAAGATGTTAAAAGGCATTTCAGAATGTAACAGAAATGTTGTTTTTAGTTCGTTATAAAGACTTCCTTTTGAGGAAGTTCTAGTAACATCACAGTAATATAAAAAGGCAGCGCTTTAACATCGCTGAAAAGTTAAGTTGAAACATCACAAATGTTAACAGCCACAAGCTGGGCATAAGCGGTTGTATAGATATGCATGTGATGAAAACAAGAGGAAAAAAAGGAAGAACATTATCACAATGTGATGTTGAATTAACATAACTGTAATATTTATTTGCATAGTGGGATTATTTCCGTTCTTGGAATGTTCCAGTTGCCTCGTAATTTTAACGTTACGATTATGTGACTAAAGTTACATTTTTGTTTCGATTCTATAACATACTTGTTTCGTTTTTGAGATGTTACATTAATGTAACATTTCTTAATCGAAACTAAAGCAAACCTATTTTTAGTGGGAAATCGGTCAAAAAAATTATACTTTCTCTAACAAAAAGTTCAAGTTCATACCGACAGAAAGAACTGTCTTTGTTGCAACAGTTTTTCCTATTGATTTGAATTCCTATGGAACTTTTGATAAAAGAAAGTATAATTATTTTGATTTTGCCGATCCCACTAAAAATTCAGTAGTTATTATATGACTTCCTTCACATCTTATATATCTATGTATCAGAATAGCTTGGTGCATACATCAAGTAATGCAACTGTAACCATATTTGTTAAACAATGTATTTATGTGATGGAGGCGTTTATATTTTGCTAATTATTCATTTTGTTTCACTAGTTTCACCACTCTAACATAAACGCACCCCAATCAAATACATGCTCCAAACATGAATTTAAATACTTTCTGGGTAGTTTTAATAATATACTTATGTAGATTGAAATAAATAATATATTCTATTTTACTTATGTACATAAATATGTTCATATAGAGATTCATGTAAAGCATCTACTGCACACACGTACCTCTGAAAAATGAATCAAATATTAGAATTATAATAATATTAATGTAGATGTTTACTAATATTATTCAAAAATATTTATATTTACCAATTTCTCTGATGCAGCTCTGCTCTCTTGAGCCGTTGGTTGGCTTGTCGAAACCAATCAATAGTTATAATCTCGAATTCCTTATCAGTTACAGGGTTGTGCTGCATCTAAAGATGAATATCAATGATTGAGTATGAATATTGAATAAAAATTGTCCAATATAAAACCTTTTAAAATATTGATTATCTTGCAGTCTTTTATTTTAAAATTATTTTTTTGGACCGTCCAGGAGCAATGTATTGCCAATGTATTATGAAAAGTTGCAGCCAATCCCTCCTTATGAACTCCGGTCCATTCCGCCCGGAAACTTGTAGATATTTATTATACGGAAAAACGAATTTTGTTTTAGAAACGAACAATATATTAGACCATTCAGTCCTGTTACATAATTTTCCAGTGTAAAGAACTACACTTAAAGTGATATTTAAAAAATGTTTTGCTTTAGTATCCTGCAATTTTGTTACATGGAAACATTTTTAAGAAACATATGTTGAAAACAAGGGTCTACACTGTGGGTCTACTAAATATTAATCTCGAATTTTACATGTTGTTGAAAGATCGATAACTTCTAAAAGAAAATATTGACTAATCTTATCCAAACATATATGTTACTGCTAGTGTTTGAAAAGTACTATATAACATAAATACATTTTAGATCACTGACCTATTTATTATTTATAATCGCAGCCTTATAATAAGTAGAGGTAAAAGCAGCAGATGCTATACCTAATTGGGTAAACTAGTAAATTTAGTACTTCTTTATAAAGTGAATTAAAAGGGACGCGGGAGAATAGAGATTTTTTAAGCCTACAAATATAACGGAGATTTTAGGTATAGTTATGGTTAACTTTATCAACAATTACATTGAACAAGAAAAGAAGGTATTTTAAGCCATCTAAAAATAACGTATGTCACAGATCAGTTATAATGACCGTTGACGAATTGGAAATATAACCCTCATCTTATTTATAGTAAATGGATCAATCTATATATATAAAAGAAAGTCGTGTTAGTTACTCCACTTATAACTCAAGAACGGCTGAACCGATTTAGCTGAAAATTGGCAGGGAGGTAGTTTAGAGCCAGGAGAAGGACATAGGATACTTTTATCCCGTTCGACAGCATTCCCATAGGATACTTTTTATCCCGTTCGACAGCATTCCCGTGTGACTTGACATGAAACGTCAGTCACTATAAAACGTGGTATAACAAAAAAGAATCAGACTTGGAACTTGGAATAACAAAACGCAAATGACAGCTATGTAATTGACGTATAATGACAGCTATGTAATTGACGTATAATGACAGCTATGTAATGACGTATGGATGACAATTTGATATTTATAAGAAATCAATAATAAAACTATTTCTATTAAATGAATAATTAACAATTATAATGTACCTAATGATAGTGACATTGCCCATTCGTATAAACAGTGAAGTGAGCTATAAAACTCGGTATGGTTGAAAATTTGAGTTTTTAGGTGAAGTGAAGTTTAATTAATAATGCCGCGACCAAGACGATCGAATTTTTCCCGACAAAGCCGTGATGCAAGAAGAATACGAAATACTGCAAATAAAAGGAGTGAAGAAGAACAAGAAATTGCACGTGAACAGCGCCGCGATAGTATGGCTCGACTTCGTGCTTCTCAATCACGAGAGCAAATTGAAGCAGCCCGTGAAACAGCTCGGTTGGCAATGCAGAATCGTCGAGCGAACAACTGAGGTCAACAAATAGATAATTTGCGACGCAGAACAAGATATTTATCAAGTGCTGATTTGAATCGAGCAGCGTTTCAATACGATTGCAGCAATGATTACAGCTTGCATCCTAGCGTTTGCATTGGGCGTAGTTTGCGTGTATTGTGGTGCATTAAAGTTTTCCGGAGAAACGCCTGGATTATGCTGCCTTAATGGTAAAGTGAAATTGCCATTGTTGACTCCGCCACCTGAGCCATTGTATTCATTGCTTTGTGGCGAAACACAAGAATCACGCCACTTTCTTGCAAATACTCAAAAATACAATGGTTGTTTCCAGATGACGTCATTTGGGGCAGATATCATCGAAGAACGAGGATTTAATCCGACATACACATCTGCTGAAGATTTCTCGGAGCAATTGCTGACTATCGGTAATGGTCAAGTACCTGTCGATGAATCGAGCGGATTAATATCATTTCCAAATAATTTCTGTAATTTTGTCTCATCAAAAGACGAACTTATCAACAATGTATTTCCAGAAATTATTTCTAACTACAAAAATAATGAATGGTTGAGTGAGCGAGCAATTTTAGCGGCTAAGAATAAAGATGTAGATGACCTAAACTACATAATTCAAAATAAGATCATTGGAACAATGCATTCATTCAAATCTATTGACTGCGTCACAAATGAAGATGAAGCCACTAATTTTTAAACTCTTTGTACGTGCCTGGCTTGCCACCGCACAATTTACGCCTAAAGGTTGGCTCCGTAGTAATCATGCTTCGAAACATAAACCAACCAAAACTGTGCAACGGTACGCGTTTGGTGGTTAGAAAATTGATGAACAATGTAATTGACGCTACGATAATGATAGGAAAATTCAAAGGTGAGGAAGTTCTCATTCCGAGGATACCGATGATCCCAACCGATATGCCGTTTGAATTTAAAAGACTTCAATTTCCGATACGTCTTGCATTTGCCATGACCATCAACAAATCACAAGGCCAATCCTTAAAAGTTTGTGGTTTAAATCTAGAACATTCATGTTTTTCCCATGGTCAGTTATACGTGGCATGTTCACGGGTCGGAAGACCATCTGCGTTGTTTGTTTTTGCGCCTGATAATAAAACAAAAAATGTCGTGTATCACAAGGTACTTAAATGAAGAGCAGCCTATGTACTAAAATACAGAAATAATTATGAATGATTAATGTAAGTATTTAATTTTTTTTGTATTTTTTCCAATTAAAAAAAAAGTCTGCTTATTTGTTGCCATTAAGGCAGAACAAAGTTCGCCGGGTCAGCTAGTATTTTATAAATTTAACAATGGAAGAAGCTTTAGAAAATGTTAGAAGGATCCTAACAGATTGAATAATAATAATGAAGGTTTTATGTTTGGGACAATAAATTTTTGACGTTGTCCGATTTTCTAAGAGAAAATATGTAACAGCTTTGTTGACAAAAAAATATTGTTTTATAAACTATTGTGTTCTAAAACATAAAGAAATATTGTAGTGTCCTTTATATTGAAGAAATTAAGTAGGTTTTAACAATTGCATGTACCAAACAAAATATATCAATTTTGACAACATTGTAATTGGATAAATAACCATTAGCATAAAAACCTTACGGTATATCTCCGTAAATAACGAAGTCCGTTATCGTTATTAAAGTTAAGGTCTCCAAGTTTTCATACTGCGCATTCTCAGAATTCTAACTTCGGTATCATTGGTTATAGTTGGCGGTGGCGGCACTTTATCTTCTACGTCACCTGTCACGTATTCGCAATGATACCAAAGAATACGGTAATTCAAAAATAAAATAATATATTTCAATTTTTCATAGTAATACCCATTATAAATCAAAAAAAGCTTTATCTCACGATTCAACAGCTATCTCACCCCTATAAATCAAGGAAAAAGCTTTATCTCACGATTCAACAGCTATCTCACCCCTATAAATTAAGGAAAAGCTTTATCTCACGATTCAACAGCTATCTCACCCCTATAAATTAAGGAAAAGCTTTATCTCACGATTCAACAGCTATCTCACCCCTATAAATCAAGGAAAAAGCTTTATCTCACGATTCAACAGCTATCTCACCCCCATAAATTAAGGAAAAGCTTTATCTCACGATTCAACAGCTATCTCACCCCTATAAATCAAGGAAAAAGCTTTATCTCACGATTCAACAGCTATCTCACCCCCATAAATTAAGGGAAAGCTTTATCTCACGATTCAACAGCTATCTCACCCCTATAAATTAAGGAAAAAGCTTTATCTCACGATTCAACAGCTATCTCACCCCTATAAATCAAGGAAAAAGCTTTATCTCACGATTCAACAGCTATCTCACCCCTATAAATCAAAGAAAAAGCTTTATCTCACGATTCAACAGCTATCTCACCCCTATAAATCAAAGAAAAAGCTTTATCTCACGATTCAACAGCTATCTCACCCCTATAAATTAAGGACGGTTTTAAGGACGCGTTCCGGGTGTGCTCTATTGATGACAGTGAAATACATTGTTGTTTTGTCAAGTTGAAAAACTTGTACAATATATTTAAAAAAAAATTGGACAAGACATATGCTTTACTTGAAAATTTTGGTGTATTTATAATATTTGTGATTCAAACAAGTTTATTATATCAACGGAACTGATATAATAAAAATAAACGTTTTTTAGATTAACAAGAATGTTATGTTTCTATCACATTTGATTTATATTTAACAAAGAAGTTGGACGCAAAAACATGTTGGCAATGTAAACTTAAAATATTTTTTAAACCAACATCAATGCTACGTTTCTAACACGTTTTGTTGAAAACGTTAGAATCATATGCTTACATTTAACATTCCAAAAACATAATCAATTTCAACGTCACACAAAATCGTACCTGTTGCGTCAATTAGATATTTAAAGGAGAACATCTTGTAAGTTATTTGAAAATAACGTGACTCAACGTCTTAAAGATGTTTCTTGCTTAGTGGGTAAAATAAGAAATAATTTTGATAACTGATTTACATTATGCTATTTAAAATTTTAAAAAAGCTTGAATATTTTCCGAGTTATTAGCTGGAAAATATAAGAGTTTGTTAGCTGATTTTACGAGTTATCAACGTTCCTTCAATAAAAACTGAAACAAAAAATTCCGCTGTTTGTATCTGTAAAGTTCACCTTAACCTCAATTTGTTATTTTTTGACTTCCGTGTAATGTAATATTTTTTCACAAAACCCTTATTTTGTTTTTAGACGAACTAGAGTTTTTAGTGGTTCCCGATGGAATACTTTGCGTTATGCAATTTCTCAAAGATCACCATAATAGTCAGTTTGAGGCTTTGATGGATTTAACTGCAATCGACGTTCCTAGCAGAGTCTACAGATTTGAAGTTATTTACAATTTATTATCATTTCGCTACAATGCGAGATGTAGAGTCAAAACATATACAGACGAACTGACCCCTCTGGATTCTGTCACAGGTATATATTTTGGTTTATTTTAAGCAAGATTGTAATGAACTGGGAGGTTGACTGATATTCTGGGAAATATATCACCATGATATCTCTTGAAAGCAGGTCATTAGAGCTAGAGAGTACAATGCACGTAGCCACTGTATCGCGTTATTTAGGACTTATCGTGTCTTACATGAATTATTTTACCAATGGTTAGATATATTTAAGTATAATATGCTGACCGCAAATACTGATGTATAAAAAGGTCACAATGCTAACAGCAGTTTATATAAGATAAAAAAGATACATGATAATGAATTAATACAAAAGAATAATAAAATTATTGTAATTGTCAACAAATAGTACGATTTAAAAATGGTTACACGAATATAAAAACAAAAGAGGGTGCAGATTGCTATAGCCAAAAATAAGAACCCAGAAGCTATAAAATAAATACCTCAGTTTGAACACATACCAACATTCAAATATAGTTTTTTATTATACAAGTGTGCGTAAATACTTCACGTACAAATCGGGTACTTTGATGAACCTTGGTTACAAGAAAACTGGGGCGTTATAGTTTATGTTAACGTCCGACTTGATTAGGACTGTTACGTTATTGGAGGTCGTGTTGCAATGAGCTACTAGAAAACTGATGCTTATATTAGCTCACTTGGACTGAGCTCGCAGGGATAAGTAGCTAAGAGAAGTACACATTTATTTTGGCCGAAAGCCATTTCGCCAATACTTATTAATTATTTGGCTTCATAAGGTTTTACAGTATCTGCTATGCAGCCAATTTTGAATGTCTGCTTCCTTTGTTGTTGTGATTGTCTTCATTTTTCAATAATAGCAAGGTGCATTGTCTATAACAAAAGCTGCATTCACTTAAAAACGAGGAAATATGTGATACTCTTCTACTTTCTTGGAAGCACCACTGGCCATCGTCAATGACACGCCCATTCATAGATGGTACAGTCATTATAGCTGGCCACGGGATCCCATAATAGCATCTGCATTTGTTCCGTTATTTTATATCGAAGAATGGAACTCCACACTAAACACAAGTCAATGTTCTCCAATTTTCATAAACAACATATAATAGAAATTCTCAGATTAACGTATATGAAATACCTCTTGATTCCAAACTCAATTGAAACGATTATACCACAAGAAAACAAATAGACTTAAAATGAGAGAATTATATTGGTGGTAGAAGGTGATAAATGTCACTAAAAAACAAGGAGGGCAGTAACGGGGTACTGGTAACAATATAACGTGGGAAACCCCGAAAAGAACTAAGGAGGAAGCAATGAAAGTTCTAAGTTTGCTTCTTAAGTAAATGCCTTTATTCCAAGTTCAAGTTTTCGTTTGTGATTACAAACTTTATCAGGAGAAACTACAAAAATATAGAAAAAACACTCCATTACAAGTATTATTATTACAACTCGCCATAATCGGCATTAAAGCTCTAAAAATCTAGCGACCACATTACTAAAAGAGGTGTATTCCAACATAACCTCGTCTTTGGAAGTATTTAAAAAATTAATTTGAAAGTAATTTGAAAATATTTACATCGACTTGTTTAAAATCAGTAAAATTGCAACTAACTGACAATATTATTTAAAATCTACCTCAGATAAAGATTTACATTAAACCATTTCTCTGAAACCACTCATAGGAAGTGAAGTGATATTCTAAGTAGGGGAGATAAATGAGACTCTTAATTATTAAAAATGGACTGTCAAAATGAGTAGTAGCCCTGGTCTTTCGAATCTGAAATAAACGGTTTTAAAGATTAAAACTAACTTTTCTGCATTTGTGAGATGCACTGAATAATCATAAGATCAAACGAACTTACCAAGTGATGTTCGATCTTGATTATATGAAGGCCTCGTCGAAATAAATAAATAATATGTAGTACCTCCGCCTCTGGCCAATACATCAACAATCTTGAAAGAAAATATCTACCCTCTCCCATCTTTGCCCAAACTACGGTCGTATGAATCAGTCTATTTTAAAGTTGTTGTTGCAACCCAAAAGGGATGCTGTTAAACTGGGTTGGGAGGGACTTTATTTATTTCATATAATCAAGATCGAACATCACTTGGTAAGTTCGTTTGATCTTATGATTATATTCGGCCTCGTCTCATAAATAAATAATATGTAGATGTTTAAAGAAGTTGCAACAACTAATCATTTATCGTAAGCAACCTCAAAATAATCAGAAAAAACTAACAATGCAGGCAAACTTTAAGTGGTTTATATTTTACAAGTATAATAAAAATGTATACAGTAATATGCAAATAGTTAACTAAGATTATGTAACGTAAACTGAACAGCAAAAGAAACTAAAAATAAATGTATAGAGAAAGATAAACTAAACATTTCACAAACTCAAAATAATATTAGCAAACTTCTCATTACAAATCAAGGGCCTAATTATAAAAGGTGGCAAATGTATTTGAGTTGTTGGTCCATCCCGCCGCCAACCTTATGGAATCAAAACTCCTCCCCTAGCTGCCGCTGATGTGGAAGCGTGACGTGTGGTATGCGCCTTAAATTGATTTATATCCAGACCGCTTTTGCCTAAAACCTGCTTTATCCACCTCCCTATGGTTTGTGAGGTTGCTCTATGAAAGGGTTTCTTATATGTCAGAAATAGAAATTTACAGGTACCCCGTAACTCTTTTGTCTTATCTAAGTATTTCAATAGAGTCCTAGCAACGCAAATGTTAGGATCTGCATCAAAGAAAGGTAATACAATAAATGGTTGACTTCTATTAATGCCTGAAGTTTTAATTCTGCCTGGTATTTTTATTTCTATTTTATTACGTTGAATAATTAAGTTATCGATACTAATTAAATGTAGAGTTTGTATCCGTTGTCCCGTTGCCAGTGCCATTAAGGCTACTAATTTTTGAGTAAGAATCTCCAAATTGATTTCTTCATTTTTGAACGATTTTAAATAATCAAGGACTATACCTGGGTCCCATGAATTTTCATATCTGGGCAAGGGTTGTCTTTTACCAAAAACTCCTTTCAAAAATCTTCTAATTCGGAAGTCCTGTCCCAAGTTAGGTCCGGCTATTTGCGCAATCGCGGATCTATAACTATTTAAAGTACCATATGAAGCCCCTTTTTTGAAATATAAGGTTAGAAACTCTAAAACATTTGGAACTATCACTTCAAATGGGTTAATATTCTTTTCTAAGCAAAATTCCCACCATAATCTCAGAGCAGTATTATATTGTTTAAGTGTGGCGGGCGTAATTCATTGTAAGCATATGTCAAGCGAATCCATGGGTACTTTCCCTAATAACAACGCCCTCCTGATAGCTTCCCTGCCACCAGGATAAGGTTTTTCCAAAGGGGATGCGGCGACTTGCTAAAAGAAAGTAGAAACCTATTAGGTTTAAAAATTAGAGGATCACCGACTAATAAAGACTTAAAAATAGGCTACCACGGTTGAGAGACCCAGAGAGGAACGACTACAATCCCCTCAGCTTTGTCCTCTATAATTTTTTGAAGCATTTTCAAGACCATGCTAAATGGTGGAAAGGCATAAAACTTCAACTTATTCCAATCTAAAGTAAAAGCATCAACTTTATACGCTTCTGGATCTCTCATCCATGATATAAACGGAGGACATTTTTTATTTATTTTACTAGCAAACAAATCTATGTCTGGTCTTCCGAAATAACTTTTTATCTTTTGGAAAGCCTCTTCCGATAAGCTCCATTCTGTTTCTTTATGCACCTGACGGGATGCCCTATCTGCTTCTACATTAAGTTTTGTATTGATATAACTAGCAAATATGTGAATATTTCGTTCTTCACAAAAATTCCAAATTTTCCTCGTTATGTGATTTAATTTATGAAACCTAACACTCCCCATTCTATTGATACATTCTACAGCTGTAGTATTGTCTACTCGACACAATAGAGTACAGTCTGATAACTCGGATACAAAACATTTCAAACCGAAAAGCAATGCAAGAAGTTCTAGATAATTTATGTGATGGTCTTGTTCTTTTTCAGACCAGTAACCAAAGGTGCTTTTGTCCTTACAGAAAACTCCCCACCATGTCCTGGACGCGTCAGAAAATATCTCTAGGTTAAATTTTGATAAACTAATGTTATCTGCAGCATGTGTGATATTATTTTTGAACCAAACAATGTCGGGAAATGACTGCTTTGGTATCTTCATTTTTGCATTATAACACCCATTGGCCTCCTTTAGTGCTAGATATTTACTACGCTCTAATATCTTGGTATGGAAAAAACCATATTTAATTCCTAGACAGGCCGAGACAAGCGTTCCAGTAAACCTAGCAAAGTCCCTTATTTTACATTCCTTTACCTTTAGAAACATTTCACAAAAATTATATATTTTAAGTTTCTTTTCCTCTGTCACTGATATTTCCATTGTGTCAGAGTTATATATAAACCCTAAAAATGTACATACGAGTATGTTACTAGGTATTAAGCTACATTTTGAGTGGTTAATTAAAAAACCCAAATATGATAAAATATTCAACGTTAAATCTGTATTCCTTTTGCACTCATTATATGATTTTCCCATAATCAAAAAATCATCTAAATATACTACTAAAAATACCCCTTTCTTTCTCAACAAACTAACTATCGGCCTTACAATTTTAGTAAAAATTTGGGGGGCACAGCTTAATCCGAATGGTAGGCAGTTGTACTCGTAAGTTACCCCTCTAAAGAAAAATGTTAAGTATCTACGGTGAGCCTTTTTGACAGGAACCAAATGATAAGCATCTTTTAAATCTATTCGAGTCATATAAAAATCCTTTGCTAAAATTCGTGCAACTATCTTATTATCTTCAATTTTGAAATGATTGTTTTTCACAAAAATGTTTAATTTTTTTTTAAATTTAAAATGAGTCTATGTGAGCCATTTGATTTTGGAACAGAAAAAATATTAGAAATAAATTGTTTTCTATAAGAGCATTGGTCCACAACTGAGATTGCTCCTTTCTTTAATAAATCGTCTATTAAAGTGTTTAGCAGCATTAATTCTTTTGGAGACCACTTGTTTTCAACGGGTATAACACATTGTTTTGGCTTCCTAATAAATGGAATAGAAAAACCTTCAATGTAAGACAGCACTGTCTTGTGTATTAACAAATCTCTCCACCTATGAGAGAAAAATTTTAATCGACTACATGGTCTACCAACCTTCGGATCTAAAACTGACGCGACCGCTTCTGGACATTCTGGTTGCTCCGAGAATAGTAGTTCTGCCCCTTCTTGTATGACGTCTTCCTGTGCGTGTACTGCGACTAATTGGGAGCCTGGTGAATAAATCCATACCTCCTGACTCCCATCGACCTCTGGGGGAATGAACTCTTGTAGTTTTCCGAAGTAGATTGGACTACTGACGATTGACTTCTTAGTTTCTTGGGTTTTAATTGTTGCCCTGATTTCTCCAATTCTTTTGCTGTTTTAATTCTATCTTCTACATTATTTCCAAACAATAGCCCTGAAATTGGCGTACTGACCAGGGTCTCTTTAAGCTCTTTATTTAAATTTAGAGCAATGAGTTCTCTTCGAGACTTTGACTCTGAAAAATGAACATTTGCCAATAACCTGCCAGCATTACTTAGTAATTCAATATATTCTCTATTCTTCTCCCCCTCCTCTTTATCGAGCATTGTCGTCAAGGCTAACCCTATAGCCGATAAACTTGACGCGATTTGCTGTTGTGTCTGCATCAATCGGGTATCTCTGCGGATGACGCTTTCTGAGATGGCAATCTTTACTTCTGGATTTATAATTGGAGGGTTTATACCCTGGCAATTTTCAGGGGGAAGATACTTATTAATCAACACGTCTTTGGTTTCCTCATCCAAACCACGGGTCAAAATACTATCCCAACGAGATGCTACATCTGCTTGAATTGGTTTCGCAAATGTACTCTTAGTAGTACCTTCTTCTCCCAAAATTGACAATATGTCTTTTCCTAAGCTTGTAGGATTTTCTGGCACGTCTGCAAGAAATATTTGCCTAGTTAGTAATTCAGGTATAAGGTATAACCGTTATCACAAACAGATAAATAATAATAATAATATAAAACGTTGTCCAATTTCAAAAGCACTATCCATTATCACAAACAGGCAATTGACAAGTAGATTAATTTCCTAAGGTATAACCGTTATCACAAACGGATCAAACAATAATAGTAATATGAAACATTGTGAAATTTCAAAAGCTATATCCATTACTACAAATGGATAAGCTACCTGTTATCACTAGCAGGCAATTGAGAAGTAAATTAATTTGTTGCTAATACACTATCTGTCATCACAAACAAATAGGTCACCAGCTGGCACGAACAGGTATGAATGTTTCTCACATTGACAAGTGAAAAATAAAATTATTATTGTACTTACTAGTCGTGTCTCCCTCTCTCTCTATGTTCTCGCCTGACGAAGCGGTTGACGAAAAGCTATCATCCTGCCTCTCTCTAGACGATGAACTAGAACGGGAATCTTCCGTCTCACAATCACTATCGCTTATTACACGAATTTTACGACGATGGCGTCCCTTTGTTTCTTCCAGATTAACGAGTCTTTTTTCCAGTCTGTTGAACATTCTATAAATATCCGACACTTCCCCTGACCGGCTTCTTTTTCTCTTTCGCGAATGTTTGGGCATGATATTAAAAAAATTTATAATTTTCACTACCGAATTCCGGTAACTCACAATGCGATGCGTATGTATCAGCACAAAAACAAAGACTGATTCATACGACCGTAGTTTGGGCAAAGATGGGAGAGGGTAGATATTTTCTTCCAAGATTGTGGATGTATTGGCCAGAGGCGGAGGTACTACATATTATTTATTTATGAGACGAGGCCGAATATAATATTCTATCATAAAATTGTCACTTGTACACTTCGGGGGGCGTATCGTGCTAACACACCGAAATTTCTCCAAAAGTAACAAAAAATGCAGTATATCTGGATTTATAGGAACCGCTTTACTCGCTATAGTCAGCTGAAAATCAATAGGATACATCTGTGAGACACCTTGAATGAGAGATCTTGAAAAATATGCAATTATAAAATTGGCCACTTGTATACACTCCGGATGCTGTATCGTGCTAACTACCCGAAATTTATCCAAAAAGGACAAAAAAGATGGCACTTCAGGTACCATAGCACCCGTTGTACTAGCTCTGGTGAGTTAAAAATCAATAAGGTCTATCTATAAGACGCCCTGAACAATATTCAATCATAAAATGGGTCACTTGTATACACGTTGGAGGCTGTATCGTGCTAACAAACTGAAAATTCTCCAAAATTGACAAAAATTTGGTACCTCATGTACCATAGCACTCGTTGTACTGGCTTTAATAAGTTGAATATCAATAGGGTTCATCTGTGAGACGCCCTGTATAATATCCTCTCATAAAATTGGTCACTTGTATTTACTCTGGAGGCTGTATCGTGCTAACAAACTGAAATTTGTCCAAAAATGACAAAAATGTCGTACTTAAAGTACTATAGCACCTGTTGCACTGGCTCTGGTGAGCTGAAAATCAATAAGGTTCAGCTGTAAGATGTCCTGAATAATATTCAATCATAAAATTGGTTACTTGTTGCTAACAAACTAAAATTTCTCAAAAAATGACAAAAAAGTCGTACTTCAAGTACCATAGCACCCGTTAGGGGTGAGGGTTAAGATAAAAAACCAACAAAATTTTTGTATATGTATTAATATAAACAAGAATAGGCTTTAACGTATTAAAAATGCAACCTACTAGCAAAATCTTAAAAATCCAAATTTAAACTATTAGATTATAATACTCACAAAATATACCTGTTCGAAAAATAGGAACAAAAACACCTTACTTCAGAAATATAAACGAAAACAGTTCAAAAATATACATACTTAAAAAGTGAAGAGAAATTAACGAAAAAAATATTATTTGTAGCCAACTGTGTTTGGATTTGGAACCAACTGCCTGGGCTTTGGAGGGGGTGGCTCCCCCCTGCCCCCCCCTCGGTCCCGGCCCTCTGAACACGTTGCATACGAAAGTTACAGAAGTAGACAGTTTAAGACTTAGTAAAAAAATAAAATGTAAAATGTTGCATAATACCCCAGTAAATGAACGAATGCTACCATTGATTGAACATGGCTGATCCACTGAATGAATTTATGAAGAAAATAGACGTTGAACAATTTTTAATCAATGATTATCAACGACAACTACAACATATGGTGATACAATATTATTTCAGACAAATTTCAGCATTTCTGAACATTCGAAAAAACCACGTCTTATAAGCTTGGGTGCTTCAATCATTTCCACAATTGAAGTTTTCTCGTACCATATTTGGTCAACACGTTCTGGCCATTTGAAAGTATTGGGACCTGCTGGTGTCATAGCGCGAACTTCATATTCATCACCTTCTGCATTTTCCACTACTTCAGGAAAATATTTTTGGTTATAAATTATTATGACATAAGCTCCAATAGTAATTTCTTGTGTATCATTGATTTTTGCTCCATTTTTATCCCTGTTGATATCATCCTCTGGGGTAGATATATTCCTTATGTTGCTCGGATTGATATGTTCAGAATATTTTCGAATTTCGGGACACTCGTAGTTACCACGTCTAATAAGCTTAGGTGCTTCGATCACTTCTGCAATTGAAGACTTCTTGTACCATATCTGGTCAACACAATCTGACCATCTATAGGTATTAAGACCAGCTGGTGCCATAGCGCGGACTTCATATTCATCATTGTCAATAGTTTCTACAATGCCGGAAAATATTTCTGGTTATACGTTATTATAACATAAGTTCCTACAGTGATATCTTGGGAAACACTAGGATTTTTATCTTGATTGCCAGTATCGATTATTTCAGCCTGTAAACAGGTAACTTCTGTTGCTGGTGGTGCTTTGGTTCTTTTCTCGGTTCTTCTTGTGGTTGCTTCTTGTTTTTTTTCTCTCTAATTGATTTTTGTTGTTTCAATTTCTTAGCTTCTTTTTCCTTTTTCTCAGGTTCTTTTGTATCTGTATAGTCTTTCTATTTTTTGGAAGTGATGGCAAACGGCATTAAAGTTGCCTGTTTCCTTTTGCCACACTTTTTTTCAATATTTGGCCAATGAAGATGTTGTAGCCATAGGTCTCTGGTAGTTTTCGGCTTCTGCGGCCCTTGATTATGGAAATCGACACTACTGTTATCTATTACTACGTCTATTTTATCTGGAATCTCGAGTTCTTCTACAGCATTCAGATCATCTGTTTTACTTGTTTTTTTCTCGTAACCTTCTATTAGAGTATCATTATTAGTTATACTCTCTTGCTCGGTACCGTCCAATATATCTTCAGGATTTGCAATTTCTTCTATGATAACGTTTTCTATATCTTTCGTTCTATCCACACTCAATATTATTGTTGAATTGTCAGATATGTTAGCTGGATAGAGAATACCATAAATTTCCAATGGTAGGTTCAACAGGTCATCTGTTAAGTCTGTTGTGTATTCTTGTATATCCGGTACGTCAAAATTAGCAATATTCTGCGAGTTTTCTTCGAAGGCTTCTTCACATTATTGGTTCATTCCATTAGCATTTCGCAAATTATTCATTCCATCGGCATCGGTTGATTCTTTACATATTTTCCAAAAGTTGTAGAACTGAATGTCGACTGCTTTTTCACCTTCATAGGCACTATTGAATTCTATCAAAGTTTTTGAATCTACATGATGTTTAATGACTTTGAGAACAGTTTCATATTCGTCTCTGGTCACAGAAACTTCCTTGTCTCCTTGTTGAAATGCATTGGAAATAATTCACAGCGTCTTCACTAAATGGAAACAATCCACATTTTCTGAAACCGTTTTTGATGATATCCGGTTTGATCGATTCTTCAAAAGCTTTTTGGAAAAGGGGGGCAAAGGTATTTTTTGTAACTGATGTATTGGTGTTCTGTTTATGTTTCAAAATGGTCTTTTTCCAGTGTCCTTTGAGATACTTGAATACTGATACGTCACAAGGGTGCAAGATATGTGTTGCATTGGGGAGAAGGCAGTATAGTATTATTCTTTTCTGTACACAGAAATTATACAAATCCATATTGATATGCGATTTATGACCGTCAAGCAATAGTAAAACTGGAAATTCAATGTTGTTTTCTTGAAGCCAAGGGAAGAAAATTTTCGCAATAAATTCGTAGAATGTTGCACTCGTCATCCATCCACTATCTGATCGGCCAATACCCCACTCCTCAGGTATAATTTGTGCAATATCTTTTGGAATACGCTTGTACGGGTACACAATCATAGGTGGAACAGATACTCCTGAGGCAGAAAATGTACAGAGAACTGTTATGCATTATTTTTCTGGGACACTAGCAATTTCAGATAGATAATATGATTTTAATTGTAATCAAGTAGGATATTTGGATGTCAAGACGATATAAAAATGTGAAGGAGAAAATCTATTGATTTTGGAATATGAAGGCGGATTGTCAGTTTTGAAGTTTAAAAGAAAGTAATAAGAAAAGTAAATTGGTTACATTATGTCGCAAAGTGTTCGCGCAAGAACTGTTTAAATTACATATAATGTAAAACAATAGTATACATGATGATTTCTTCAACCTAAAATCAATTTTGATGCATTTATATTATGTTTTTTGTCAGGTCTTTACAAAGGAGCAAACTGGCCAGAAAGAGAGGTCTACGACATGTTTGGTATATTTTTCTCAAACCATCCAGATCTCCGACGAATTCTTACTGACTACGGATTCCAAGGAAATCCTTTCAGAAAAGATTTTCCAATTAGCGGTTACGTTGAAGTAAGATACGACGAAGAAAAGAAACGAGTTGTTAACGAACCGATCGAATTAGCCCAGGAGTTTAGACGATTTGATCTCGATTTTCCATGGGAACAATTCCACAAGTACAGAAGCAAACAAGAAAAAAACGAGAAAATTCACGAGGAGTATAAGAATAATTTGAAGAAAAAAGAAGAGTGTGAATAATTTTGTTGTATTTATTGTGAGAACTAGTTACATTTCAATAAAAGTATTGAAATTCTCTATATATACTAGAGTATCATTTACACATTTATTTAAGTATTTACACCACATAAGTATTTCTAGTCACCGACAAAATTAGGGCTTCACGCGAGCGCGAGTCTTTTCTCGTCTCGTCTCGGTCTCGTCTCGAGGAAACGAGACGAGACATTTTTGAGAATTGTTTAGACCTTACGGACCGACCCGAGCGTCTCGATAATTTTTTCCCAATATTTTCACCAGGAACATAAAATCTTTGGCTCAAACATTTAACTTTTTTTCTGTGAAAAAATATTTTTTTATAGTGTAATGTTTTTCTTATTTATTTAAACAATAAACGGGTGGGGTAAATTTCAAACACTCGGTATGGCTACTTACTAATTTATTTAAACACTAACTCACTAATCACTAACACTTAATTTATATATACAATATATTCACTTAGACTAATTTATATAAACAGTTCACTAATTTATTTGTTTATCTCACGATGTCAAATTATAAACTGACTAACTCTTCCTGATCAGTCCCCTTATATACTAGTACCTTTTGTACTAGAGAATTCAGGGCTGCGGCTTATACACACAAATAATTTTTCTGGCCTTTTCTAGATAACTCTGGTCACAAAAACCAGTTCTAGATAAGATAGTCTCAATCGTAAACAGTTTTTTATAACTGAGTATCCGCCATAATATTAACTATTATACCTGGCTTAGACATTAAGAGTTCAAATTTATTATACGAAAACGTAAAAAAGAATAAAATATAGTTCTTTCAAATCGGTATATTTCTTCCAAAGTCAGTTTAAAAATATATAAAAAAAGCATTAAAAACTTTAAACAGAACCGACCAGTGGCGTATCAATTTCATTTTTAAATCAGATATATTTTCAAAAATTATTAATCAATCAAGCAGAGTTTTGTTGATATTTTTTGCTGAAAGAAGTGATGCATTTGAGAAAAAGGTGTTGTCATTCTCAGCGCCCAAAATTATTACTTACTTTTATTTCGACTATCTAATTTTTTATACTTAAAACCACCTTCTATTAAAATTTGTCGAAGTGCTTCTATTGATTTATATTTAAAATCGTTAAAATCTTGAAATTTGTTAAATATAATTTTTAAAGTTGGTACTTGATTTTCTTTGTAGGTACGTATTGTAAACCGTTCGTCGAATCACATCTGTAGATGAATCATATATCCGGCGGCTGATGATACATTTTCGTTTTTTATCATGTTCAATCACGACGCCTCGTTTAATGACTAAATAAGTTGCGGAGGGGGGGGGGGGGTCCTGAATCAGGGGGGACCGGGGACATTTTTTACAAAACAAGATACTAATTCGAGGGTTTTAACTAATTTTAACACTTTTCATAATCGAGAAAACATAATTTTTGAAAGAAATATTTTGTAAATTCATGATTTTTCAATATTTTGTTTTCAAGGCAATTGTATTTTATCCAAATAAACATAAATATAGCGTTGTAGTTTGTCCGCAGCTTCAAACTCTCTTAAATAGATGAATAATGCTTAAGGCTAGAAAACAACAGTATATAGCATTAGTCAAAATATATTAATAACATTTTAACATTACGTAAATGAATGATTAACAAAATAATACTCTAAGTTACAGCATTTATGCCTGCCGCATATTGAACCTAACACACGCACAGCCCACGCACTACCCACGCGCAACCCACGTCCATGTTTCTCGTATCTACCGCCCACTAAACAAGAAACATAACAAGTCTTTTTTGTGATGTTATTTTTAGAGACTTTTCGTGATGTTTATTTAAAACGTTAATAAGATATCTCCTAGATGCCTTAATTTTATTACCAACTCTATTAACATCCATGTAATGTAAATAAAACATAGTTTTGATGTACACAATAATACTTGAATTCGCAGTTACATACGCATCCTATGAACTTCTTTTTAGCAACTTCCTGTAGGAAACATTCATACGATGTTAATTTGTATACTTCTCACTAATATCACATACAGAACGTTACTGTAATATTACATACTAACATGTTTCTAAGATGATCACATGTTGCAGTTACTTTCACATCTTTCGAAATAATTTTTAGTAAGTCTGATTACTTCTTTACGATGTTAGTTCATAAAACTCTCAGTAATGTCTCATATTAAACATCACAGTAACATAAAAAAAGAAGAAAACAAAAGAGGAACTGATGAACGAACATTATCTGTGGAAACAAATGACAAGCATGATATGGCGGATGGTTTTCAGTTTTGTTATATTTTGTTTGCAGGAAGCACATTGTTTGCAAGTACTTGAATAAAGTGGTCTTCATTTTCGTTAGTTCCTACTTAGCTTCAGTTTCTATGCTTAGTTATAATTCTTGTTATAATGGACGAACAACAGCCGTTTCGGTAAGTACCTATTCCAAAATCATAATTATTAAAACTTAAAACTCATTCAATACTTTAATCGGCTATTATACATTGATATTTCAGGTGGCGGAATTGTACAATAACATTATATAATAGAGTTTACAAAATAAGGGTTTTTTCAGTTTTTAAAATATTTTAGTTACCCAGTAAGTATATTTTGAAAACGATTCACAATATTTCAAATCCTAGATATGCATTACACCCTACAAAAAACTTCATATTGCAATAGGGTAGATATTATTATTAATAATAAAACATGCTCATATGTTGGCAGATATTTAAATCTAGAAGAAAATATTTTCAATGTTCAAGATGTTTCAGAAGCTACTTACACAAATAAAATAAAAAACAAATAGTTGGTAATTATGTAATGAAAGGGGAGTAACTATTTCAGATAGTCTGATACAAACATTGTATTAAACAGTTCAAAAAATATTGAATCGAGTATCTCTAGTTCTACTTTTTGTAGTAGCAGTCATAGCCATCAATATAGTATTGCAGGTTTAGAAACTTTTAACATTAATACTAACAATTCTTGTGAACAATTAGAGACTGTTTAAGACTTTAAAAACAGAAATTTCTGTTGAAAAGCTCATTTCCATTTGAAAATACACTGAATGCTCCAGTCAACAAACAGAATTAAATTATTTATTATTGTAGGAGCACAGCTATTGGATACTCAATTGGATACAATTAATTATAAACTCATTTAACTTGATAATGTGTTCATATCTCTTCTTCATAAGTAGATTTTTTGTATACAGTGTATTAATAATGCTTAGTTTTCATTAAGTTACAATTCCACGATGTTAATATACAATATGTTCCAGGATGAAAATAACAAGATGTGATTAGTATATTATTTTATACAGGAAAAAAGTATGAATTTTCATGGCACATCTGAATTTACCTGCGAAGCGGAGTGAGGCATGTAATAGAAGGTAAATCATGAAAAGTTACTTCTCGAAATAAAATATGTTGTTATTCCTTTGAAGAGCACCGCATGTACCTTGTGGAAAATGGGTCCCAGTCATTTGGCTGAAAATCGAGTTTGATGTAGTTTATGATGATCGATCAAAGGTCTCCATGGGCACAATTTGATCTAAAGTAATTGTTTTATTACCTGCTGTTCAGAACACCTATAAATGTTTCGCAGATAATTATTTTGAAGTGTACGTTATGGAATGGTTGAGACACTTGAAACAGCGACTCTTACGTAAGAAAAAGTAATCGTAAGTAAACGATAGAATTTTCTTTAATCAGATTTGATTTCTGTTGATTTAACGTAATGTTTCATAAAATCTTTATGGTGTAAAATTAGTTTTAATATCATTAAAAAACTATTCTAATAAATTTTCTGTAAACTAGCTGTAATGTATGTGTATCCGTTAAACTTTATTAATTCAGTTTCAAAGTATGTTGCATTATGGTAACTACGGATTAATATACCCTTTTTTGTTCTTTGCTTTCACTGAATGCGTTCAATAGTTTCCACTTTCCACACTTGTTATGTAATATGTTTACACAATTTCATTTTTTTTTAGGTTGGATTGCTGGTCAAGATATTTTTTTTAATTTTGTACCTGTTTTTTCAAATTTACTGTACTGTTCATTAAAAGTGAATAAACGTTTTAAATCCTTTATTGCTTTTTTTGCTATTTTATTTTAAATGTACAGGGTGAACAACTAAGAACGACTGTAGGCCACATCTCAGAAAAGAATCATGGTACAACTTTCAAAAAAATTACCTTTAGGTATGTGATACTGAAAAATTGCTGGAAAATATTTTGCAGTCTCTAAAATATCCGCTAGGGGTGGAATGAACACTCGAAAACATAATACTTCAAAAAAACATATTAAAGGTGTTCTAAAAATACAATTTTTGAAATCTTGATGAGATTAATAATAAATATAATTAAGGAGATTTTTTGCCATTATTCTTCAAATAATGGGTGGGGAAGGTTCAAACTTATGAACAAATGTATAACTTCTTCGTTTTTTAACCGATATTAATGATTTTAGCTGTATTTAAAAGAGTTTTTCTGTTTAATAAGATGGATAACAAAATCAGATAATTTTGTATTCACTCGGAAATTTCAAATGTAAATTGAAGCATTTTTTAAATTTTTATATCTGATAACGTAAATCCCTTTTCATCAGAATTTAAAAAATTTCTCATTACATTTGAAATTTCCGAGAAAATGGGAAAATTGTCGACTTTTTCACATAGCGTTGACAAAATTGTCCAATTTTGTTATTTTTGTTAAGCATATATCTTATTAAAGAGGAAAAACTCTTAAATGACGCCAAAAACATTGATATCGATTTAAAAACAAAAAAGTATTACGACATTTGTTTTTTAGGTTGAACCTTCCCCCCCCCCTTATTTGAAGAATAAGGACAAAAATTCCCTGTCTACATTTTTTCATAATCTCATCAATATATCAAAAATTGTATTTCTAGGATACCTTTGGTATGTCTTTTTGGAGATAATCACAGTATTATGTTTTTAAGTGTTCATTACACCCCATAGCAGATATTTTAGGAACTCAAAAATATTTTCTAGCGATTTTCAGGGTCATTTTCCTGAAGGTATTTTTTTAAAGTTGTACCATGATTATTTTTTGAAATATGGCATACAGCCGGCGTTCTTAGTTGTTCACCCTGTACTTGCTGATTAGGCACAGAAACATCTATAGGATGTCATCTAGAATGTTTGAGTTATGTTATTTAGAGGTTGGAGTAACGTCCACACAACATCTAAGATAATACACTGTATTGTTTTTGATAAGTCTCATTTAGATCATTGATAAGATGTTATTTTTTAGACATTGCATTAACATTGTCGAGAAGTTAAAAGGCATTTCAGAATGTAACAGAAATGTTGTTTTTAGTTCGTTATAAAGACTTCCTTTTGAGGAAGTTCTAGTAACATCACAGTAATATAAAAAGGCAGCGCTTTAACATCGCTGAGAAGTTAAGTTGAAACATCACAAAAGTTAACAGCCACAAGCTGGGCATAAGCGGTTGTATAGATGTGCATGTGATGAAAACAAGAAGAAAAAAAGGAAGAACATTATCACAATGTGATGTTGAATCAACATAACTGTAATATTTATTTGCATAGTGGGCATATTGAACCCACGCCATACCCAACCCAGATCCAGTTCCACAATGATTGCGAACGATCAACGTACACTTATTGACATGGATTCTGAGTCAGAAGGAACAAATCTGACCTTAAACCTTCTACTTAAGGTTAAAAGTATTGGTGGCATCGTATATTTGCCTATAATATCTATAACTGTTTTCCGAAAATGTAATGTTCTTATTTCATTTCGTCGGTCGGATTGAAATGGGACACCTTATATAATACTTTACATTGAAACAAAGAAGTTTTATACGTATTATAAGATAGCTCTTAAATGGTCCACATTATACATACATACTTATTTATACAAACCTACTTACAATATACGACATAAACCTAATAATGTATCTCCTTTTGTCAATATATGCCCACAACTCATCTTTAAATTTAGATATTATATAATCTTCATGACTGGTGTAATTAAGAACCGGGAAACAACTAACTCCATTAACTTCTCCATTTTTAATAAATCAAGCTGTACACACGATCCACGAAAACTGTGCGACAGACTCAAACCGACCCAAGCGAACGTGGATTGGGCGTGTGCTCTGCGTGGGTTGGGCTCAATATGCGGTACCCTACTTTAAACCATTGTTTACTGAATAACACACGCCTAAGGCTCACCGCATATTGAACCCAGCACACGCACAGCCCACGGATAACCCACGCGTGTGTTATTCTGTAAACAATGGTTTGAAGTAGGGTACCGCAAATTGAGCCCAACCCACGCAGAGCACACGCCCAACCCACGTTCGCTTGGGTCGGTTGAGTGTGTCGCACAGTTTTCGTGGGTCATGTGTACAACTTGATTTATTAAAAATGAAGAAGTTAATAGAGTTAGTTCGAAATTTTCCAGTTCTTAATGACACCAGTCATGGAGATTATATAAGATCTAGATTTAAAGATGAGTTGTGGACACAGATTGACAAAAGGAGATAAATTATTAGGTTTATGTCGTTTATTGTAAGTAAGTATGTATGTATAATGTGGGCCATTTAAGAGGTATCTTATGTCACGTATAAAACTTCTTTGTTTCAAGGTAAAGTATTATATAAGGTGCCCCATTTCAATCCGACCGATGAAATAAAATAAGAACATTACATTTTCAAAAAACAGTTATAGAGAGAGATTATATGCAAATATTCGATGCCACCAATACTTTCAACCTTAAGTAGAAGGTTTAAGGTCAAATTTGTTTCTTCTGACTCAGAATCCATGTCAATAAGTGATCGTTCGCAATCATTGTGGAATTGGATCTGGGTTGGGTATGGCATGGGTTCAATATGCGATCGATACGAGAAACGTGGACGTGGGTTGCGCGTGTGTTGTGTGTGGGCCGTGCGTGTGCTAGCTTCAATATGCGGCAGGCCTTTTTCTCCTAGTATTTCCACTTCTGACCATTTTATTGACTTCGTCACTGTTGACTGGAGCTGGATAGTGAATTGACAGTGGAGCAAGCCCATTTAATTCTTCACTACTTAATTAATTCCTCAGGTAGCTTTTAATTCTCTTGAGAGATGAGAAGGGTCTGTGTACCTCTACTGTTGAGACTGGCAATGTAGCAAGCAAAGTTATTTGTAGTTATTTCTATTTGATTTCTTTTATCTTTCATTATAAAAAGACAAATGCGAACAACAATACAAAACAATACAAATCGAAATACGAAAGAAAATCAGAGTGGCAAAGGAAAATTTCTATAAAACAAAATGTGAAGAAATCGAAGAACTGCAACAAAAACATGACTACTTCAATATACACAAGAAAGTAAAAGAACTAGCAGGAATGCAAAGAAGGAATCGACTCAATACATTATACGACATAGATGGTAGAATAATAACAGATATAGAAGAAAAACTAAAAACCTGGGAAAATTATGTCGAGGAACTCTTTGAAGACCATAGACAGAAGGAATACCTTGAATGCGCGGACAGAGATGAAGGACCAGAAATAACAAAGGAAGAAGTTTTATATGCTCTGAACTTGCTGAAAAACAGGAGGGCTCCAAGCCCAGATGAACTACCAGCCGAAGTTCTTAAACTTATTGAAGAAGAGCAGATACATGTCTTGGTGGATCTGTTTAACAACATCTATAAATCAGGAATCATACCACAGGAATGGCTGATATCAACTTTTATAACGCTACCAAAGAAAAGAAATCCTAAACATTGTCAAGATTATCGCACTATAAGTCTAATGAGACATACCTTGAAAGCATTCTTAAAAGTCATACATACCAGAATATATAGGAAACTAGAACAGGACATCAGTGAAACTCAATTCGGGTTTAGAAATGGCCTGGGTACACGTGAAGCGTTATTCGCACTTAACGTTATGTCCCAGAGATGCCTAGGCATGAACCAGGATATATATCTATGCTTTATTGACTACACTAAAGCCTTTGATAAAGTGCGCCATGATCACCTTATAAAACTGTTGCAGGCAAAAAACTTAGACTCTAGAGATATCAACATTATTTCAAATCTCTATTATGGTCAAAGAGCAGTAGTGAAGATAGAAGAAAATACAACTGAAGATATAGAAATAAAAAGAGGAGTTCGTCAGGGATGTCTGCTTTCACTAATCCTTTTTAACGCATACTCGAAAGATATCATGAATAGAGCACTGGCTGATAAGGAATATGGCATTAAAATCAATGGAAGACCAATCAACAATCTAAGATATGCCGATGATACAGTGCTGATAGCCGAAACACTTCAAGACCTACAGAAACTTGTTAATGCAGTTGTGGAAGTTAGTGAGGAATATGGACTGTCACTAAACACAAACAAAACCAAATTTATGGTTATAACAAAATCGGTCCAAAACATCGGAAATATATTAATACATAACCAACCAATTGAAAGAGTGAGAAAATACAATTATCTGGGAACTCTTTCCAATGAAAATACTGCTCTAAGAAAATAAAAATCCGAATTGAAAAGCGCGGAGTACTTTCACGAGGATGAAACGAGTATTCTGCAGTCGAGATCTCAGCTTGGAACTCAAATTGCGTCTTATGAGATGCTATGTTCTGTCAGTGCCGTACTATGGCATGGAATCATGAACATAAAGAAGAACGATGTAAAGAAAGTAGAGGCATTTGAGTTCTGGGTGTGTCGCAGGATTTTGAGAATCTCATGGGTACAGAAAGTCACTAATGCCGAAGTGTTAAGAAGGAGAAAACAAGACAAGGAAATTGTCCTAACTATTAAAAAAAGGAAGCTGCTCTACCTGGGTCACGTTATGAGGGGGGACAAATATCAACTGCTCCAGCTCGTTGTGCAAGGAAAAATAAGTGGAAGAAGAACAATAGGAAGGAGAAGACATTCCTGGTTAAAAACTCTTCACGAATGGTTCAACGCCACCAATAGTCACCTTTTTAGAGCAGCGGTATCCAAAATACGAATAGCCTTGATGATTGCTAACCTTCGGAACGAAGACGGCACTTGAAGAAGAAGAAAAATCAGTCAGGGATTATTTTAATTTTTATAGTTTTATTTTCGATAAATATATTTTTTTAATATTTGTATTTATAAATCGTTCCGATTTAAATATTTTTCAATCCTGTAAAGTAGTAAAAGTATCAAAATATACTTATATAGGCCTATTTAGTTTTATAATAATAAATAATTACCTGAAGTAAATAGTTGATACCAGGGTAGAAGTTTTTGTCGCAGGCGTCTAGAACTGACATGATTTTCTTGTAAATTTCAGATTCATTTACATTTTTTATACTCTGCCTCGACCTTACAATCAAACCACTGACTATCTTAGAACAGTTTCAGAGTTTTCAATTTATGAATATTTTGCATTTTGAATTCTTTGGGAGAAAGCAATCTAGAGTTTCCATAACATCTCTGTTTTTCCCGAACCGTTCAACCAAATTTGTAATCAAAGCATCGACGATAATATTCCACAGGAGTAGAGTAAGGGAGGTTTTCTCTTTTAGTTTGCTTCCCTATTTGCTGGTCACAACAATTGCTGTTCCAAAATTATCTTGAGACATTTTTTCAGCCTTTTCAAAAAACAAAGTGAACTATTTGATATCACTGCTATCTTCATTTTCAAACGGGTTACGCAAAACCTTCCGTCGTTCAACCGTGTCATCAGCAAATTTAAGAATAGACGATATGTCACTTTCAGATTTTTGGAGATACTATTAAAGAGGAAGAGTGATGCTAAATATGAATTCACAAACCACCATTGCAACAAGGAAACTTCCTTATTCAACAGAGGCTAGGAGATTTGCAGCTGTAGACGATTTCACTCTACTAGAAGTATAGATAACTCTTGCAGAGTAGCTACGAAAGCTTCCACAAATGTTTTGACATAATCTTGTCTTTCGTTGAATCTTATATCACACCGGCGAAGAAGGCGTAGTTTTTTAGTTTTTGGTAGAAGATTATCAATATGTCTTTTAAGCATATCACCACTTTGAGTATTATTTCTCATCATATTTGCCACCTCATTTATAGTTCCCAAACAATTTCTTATGTAGGGGATGTCTAAGAAGTCACTCTAAACCAAATTCAGGCGGTGTGCAACACAGTACACATAAATTAATAGCTTTGGGGTGTAATTCCCGAAATCTTTGATGTACGCCTGACAAACGTCCACTAATCGTTGAACAACCATCGTACTCTTGACCAATGACTTTAACCATATTGGGACCTACACTTGCACAAATGGTTAAAATAGTTTTGTAAATGCATTCAGCAGACAAATCAGATATGTGGGTAAATGTATCGAGTGCAAAGTGAAAACTGCTCTTTTCCAGACGCATCAAGCGTTTCATCTCCTAAAATAGAAAAACACTTTGCACTGTTTACAGATTGAGCAGCTTTTTACTTTTCCTCCCAACCCTATCTAATATGCGAGAAAAGTATTGGTTTATCCCAAAAAGTTAGCATTTTGGACTTTTGCGAGAAGTTTATGATTGGATATTGCTACGGGTGTTTCACATAATATTAACACCAGGGACGGTCCAAGGCCTTTTCGAGGCAGATGCGAGGTCTCGATTTGGCGCCCCGGCGCCCCCCCCCCCGCGGGCAACCGCCGGCAATTATAAAAACCGTATTTTATAAATTATAATTTCCCCCACTTTTCGTCCTTTAACTAATGGCTCAATGGATCACCTTATGGTTGATTTAATACGAAATTATACATGTACAAACGAAAGTAATAGGGTTTTAAACAACCCTAAAATAAATGGGTTACTTGGCTAAAATAAATGAATAAACAAAGTGACTTCATGAAATTTTAATCAGAATCATAAACAGTCACTAACAACTACTAAAACTAAAAACGAACTAAAAACGAACCAAAAAAGAACTAAAAAAGTCACTTGCAATATACCTTATTGATTACTATAACTTTACTTGCTACAGTGTTGTATCACTTACAAAAAATAAACATTAAAAACTAACTTTTCTTGCTTTTATTTTAGCAAAGTCTTTTAAAATTGAGTCTGTGTCAATTGAGTTTAAAATCTGATTTTCTATGCACAAAGTTGCCAACCCATTGAGTCTCTCTTGAGAGATAGTTGACCGAAGGTAATTTTTGATAATCTTCAGTTTGGAGAAGCTCCTCTCTCCACTAGCTACTGATATTGGCAAGGTCAGTAATATCCTCATCGCTACAAACACGTTGGGGAAAATATCCATAAGACGGTTCTTGGTCACGTAGTTAAGTGTTGTCACAGGACAGCTGTCTTTAGTTAACATTGGTGCCAAGATAACAATTTCCTTTTGAAGTTCATCGCCATTGATATCACTTTCATTATCTGCCGTCAAAACTGATTGTAGATTCATGCAGTGTTCTTTAAGGACATCCTTTTCACAATTGTTTAATTCCTTCATGTCGTAGAGAAATCCAAAATGTTTACTGTGCTTGTCCATTTGTTCAAATCTCTCACTTATTGCGTTGTTTGCAGTGTCAAGAACAACATAAAAAAAATTTACTTTAAACTTATCTTTCTCAGATATCACCACAGGTTCATTTCCACCCCTACCCTCACATGGAAAATGTCTTTTAGACATTCTAGGTCTTACTTGACTTTCTTCTTGAAACTCTGGAGTGATTCCCAGTTTCTCAGCGAGCTCTTTTGCGTCTGTAATGACGCTGTTTAGTCCGGTTTCCGTCCTCATGGTTTCTAAGAATTTCTTAACACTTTCAATCAGCTTCAAAGCACTTTGCAGGTGTACGTCTTGCCTCTGTAGTGTTTTACTAACTAAGTTTATTTTAAATAAAACTTCATGCCAAGTAATCAGGCAGCAGAGAAAACGAAAGTCGGTTAGTTTTTTGGCAATTCCAATGGCTTTGTTTTTCCCGAAAGCATCGACCTTTTCATCGGTAGTGGCCTCGTAGACAGCGTCATAAACTTCCTCTATTTGATATCTTAGAGGTTCAAGTGCGTCTATCCTACTCTCCCACCGGGTTTCACTGAGAGGTTTTACCGTCAAATTTGTTATATGTTTCTTAAGAATACTCCATCTATGAGTTGATGCTGAGAAGAAATTGTATATCTCCTGAACTATGCTGAAAAAGTTTACCGCTACAAGACAGGAAAGTGCTGCATCATTTACTACTAGATTAAGGGAGTGGCTACCACAAGGGACGTAGAAGGCCCGTGGATTGAGGTCGAGAATTCTTTTTTGAACTCCCACATGTTTGCCTTTCATATTCGATCCGTTATCATACCCTTGGCCACGCATATTTTGTAAGGGTATCCCTTTTTGCGACAACTCGTCTAACAAAGACGCTGTTAACCCCTCACCAGATGTTTCCGAAACTTCGACGAATCCCAGGAAGTGCTCTCTTACGACCGATTCTTCTCCTGACACTGAATGAACAAACCGAACAACTAGGGTCATTTGCTCTTTGTGGCTTACGTCAGGTGTACAGTCAAGAATAATAGAATAGTATTTGGCTTTCTGTAGTTCTGTTAGTATGTTTTCATTAACGTTACGAGCAAGTAAGGCAATGAACTCATTTTGAATTCTTTTGCTCAAATAGTGAACATGGGTTTCTTTAGAGGTTATTCTACGAAGATGTTCAGAAAGAACGGTATCAAATTTTGATATGTGTTCTACAAGCTTTAAAAAGTTGCCATTGTTTTCCTTGAAAAGGGTATCATTAGGACCACGAAATGCTAGTCCCTGGGTGCCTAGGAACTGCACAATAGAAAGCAGTCGTTTTAAAACCTCGTACCAATGTTGGGTTTCGGACGCAATAATTCTTTGATTTTCGTCATCAATGGCCTTTCCCAACCGCAGTCTTTGAAATACCTCTCGGTAAGAAAGAGCCGACTTGATATGTGCAGGAGATTTTTCATGTTGGGATAGAAATTTAGACATGTTTTGCCAATCAGAAAACCCATCTGTACCAGTGAGAGATATGCTTTCCTTGCTAAAAAGCTTGCAGTAAAAACAAAATATGGAATTTTTTGACGCTGAGTACACGAGCCATTCTCTATGAATTTCTTCTCCATTTGGTAATTTCACTTTGTAATTGGCAGGAGTAAACCTTCTGCCTCTACTGTCAACAGGAAAATCGAACTCTGTTACCTGTACAGGACCTTTTTCAACAAGTACTTGACGTATATCATCTGTTATTTTGGCTGGCCACTGTCCACAATCTGTTAATGAGCTCAATGGCGTCGATGGAGTTTTTGCCTCCGACATCTAGAACACAATTCATGAAATGAAAATAAATTGTAACTCTAATGTATGTGTTAATCGATTATATTAGCAGTAGAAGTTGTTATGACTTAATTATTCAAAAACAATGGTTGTATAACAATACGTTTTTAAATATTTCAGAATAAATTGCAAATCTGCACTTATATTCAATCACCTCCCTTTGTTTGAAAATGCCATTTGGGGTTGGGGTCTCACGTCATAATTAAATTTAGATCGACTGATCAAATCCAACATTTTAAAATGTTGCTTAAGTTTAAATATTATATACAGTATGTGTGAATTCGTTTTGCCCGACAATGTTAAATAATATTTTGTCTTGTCACAAAATTGAAACAAACCTCTGATGGTGGGCTCGGTTCTGATGGTGATGGTAAGTCAAAGTCATCAGTGGTAGAATGTGATTCATGGATGCGATCAAATTCGTCCGGATGAGAACATTCTTCTGATGTCTTCTGGAACAGGGACATAAGTAAATATTTTAGACTTTTTTACGATTTGCATGAATATAGAATGTTGCAATTAGATCGAGTACAAACAATTATGTAAAAAATGTTACATGCAGGTATTTATATGGGTATTTATCTTCAATTATTATGTGATTGATTAGTTAGGCATATTTTAATAGATAAATTTGCTAGGCTTTTATATACAGCTCCTAGTAAAAAAAAATCTTTCAATAGACTCTTATATAAGTTGGTGTAAATGTAAGTATTTAATCTGTTAAACCGATAATAGGATAACTGTTTTTTTAGGCTCAAGTTATTACAGTTGTACCTACATTTAGTGCCCGTTCCAGCAATAGTCTTAATTTATCCAACCGAAAAAAGCGTTAAAAAAAAGGAGTTTCGTCGACGTTATTTTACATTAAAATAATTTTAAGAAAACCTGCCTTTCGAATTCTTAAAGGTTTGCTAGACGCTACTTTTAATCATAATTTTTATTACTAACAAAATAAATATTTAGGAAAAGTAAGGCAATTGAGCTTATTTATTAATATTTTGTACCGTTATCTAACAAAATATATGGATTTTATATTTTATCACTTGTAAATTAAACTCAGATTTTGCAAAAATATTTACTTACCAGTAAAGGCTTTTCAACGCCTTCAGTTTCCACACTACTTTCTGCACCAGAAGTACCACTACCACTACATGATGGTTCTGATCTAGAAACAAACTGTCTCATCGCTTTTGCCTGCTTCTCGGCATCTCTCTCCAAATTTGCTTTACGTTTTCTGTAAAATGCACCCGATGGCTTCTTTTTTTCAGACATGATCTTGATATCTTATTACTAACTTTAACTTAATTAAAACTTAGTAAAGACTAAATAAATAAATCGCCTAAAATACTGAGGTTTGTTCTGCGACTGAGATGAAATCACTTCATAACAAGTAAACAAAATCCTTGTATTACACACTAAACGAATACGAACGTTGTATTAAATCCACTGTGGGTAGATCTTAGAGATCGAAGTTACAAAAATACTCGAGGGAGAGAGAAGGCAGCACATGATGGGTGGGCGGTGCTGCTATCTATTGAAAATAATGCCAAATACAGTCCTCAGTTGATGGGTACGTAGTTGGCCAGGTGTGTCAGAAAAATATTGTGCGCGTGCGCGGGTCTCCAACCACGAACAATGAAATGAACAATCAATCCCTGCAGCGTCAACACTAAACGTACAATCTAAGCGCTACAACGCCTACCAATTGATAAATGTCAAACGCGTGCATTTGAGTATAGTAGTAAAGTATTTTCAAACCTAAGGCGCTAAGAAGATCTAGAGAACAGTATGTTAAAACAGCGGTGATTTATAAACCTTGGGGCGGTGATTTCATTAAATTTAATTGTAACTTTGTAAATATATTCATATTTCTGTTGGGGTTTGGGCGCCGACAAAGCCATACAGAACATCTAGAGAACTGAATGTTAAAAACGGTGTTTTATAAACCTTGGGGCAGCTACTGGATGAAATTAAAGTGTAACTTTTTAAAAATATTTTTACTTTCGTATTCGTTGTAGGGCGCCCAAACTGACATATAATTTTAAAATTATACAAAAATCGATGGGGGCGCTGGCGACGTCACACAAAAGATCTAGTAAGTTAAATGCTAAAAATGGCGATTCATAAACCTTGGGGCGGCATTGTAATGAAATTAAGTTGTAACTTAATGAATATATTTTTATTTTCGTAGGCGTTGGGGCGCCGGCGCCAAGACTGGCATACAGTTTCTTAAAGAAGACTAAAAATCAAAGAGCCGCCGTTGAAGCCAATCAGAAGATTTAGAGAACTAATTTTTAAAACGGCGATTCTTCAACCTTGGGGCGTCACGGGCTTCAACGTAATGATTAAAATTAAAATTTTATGAATTTTTTTTATTTTTTTTCAGGCGTTGGGGCGCAAAATTTGATGTACAATTTGTAACAGTAGACAAAAAAAACTGAGGCGGACGCCGGCTTCGCCGGCGCCCCCCTCGGGCCGGCGCCCCATGCGGCCGCATCCGTCGCATGGGCCTTGGACCGTCCCTGATTAACACAGCATATAAAACATGTTCATTAGGCTGTGATATGAACCCTGTTGCCGTAAGTGTAAATCACAAACTGGACTGGATAGACAACAGTGTGGCAACTGACCGACGCAATCTATAAACAGAAGAAGAAGTAGTGTTATTTGTTTACCAAATATTGTCCACATAATACTTTTTATCCTTTTAAATTATTAGGATTCTAAGGAATTAAATCGAGATGGACGAAGAAGAAATTGTCAACGGTTTAAAAAGGCATTTTAAATTCGAGAAATTTAAGTCAAATCTCCAAAGAAAAGCAGTGTTAGAAATATGCCAAAGTAAGATAACAATAAGTAATTAAAAAAAATACATATATATTTTTTTAGGAAAACGTGATGTGTTCGTGTCGATGCCAACCGGATCTGGAAAATCTCTATGTTACCAATTACCGGCTGTTTTGTATGACAAAAAAATCACAATTGTATTTTCACCACTTTTAGCTCTTATTAAAGTAAGTACTTTGTCCACTTGTATAACGAACGTGATTTTGAAATTTACGTACTTTCTAGGATCAAATTGATCATCTTACTAATTTAAAAATACGAGCAGCTACTATTAACTCTAAAGTATCGTCTTCCCAAAGGGAGGCTATAATAGCTGATCTAAAATCAACTTCTCCCAATATCAGGATATTGTATGTCACACCCGAACAAGCAGCTACAGCTACATTTAAAGTAAGTTGAAAAACTGAGTTCTCACATAGAATACTCGTTTCAAATAAAATATAACCCTTTGTTTTAGGCTTTATATGAAAACCTACATAGGTTTAATAAATTGGCATACCTAGTGGTGGACGAAGCACATTGTGTAAGCGAATGGGGGCATGATTTTAGGCCTCAGTATCAAAAATTAGGAAATTTAAGAGAGAATGTTGATATACCTTGTATAGCACTAACGGCAACTGCCAATTCTGAGGTAAGATCAATTCTTTTATTTTCAAAACTTCAGGGAACGTGTAAATGTCTTATATAACTCTAGAAGAAATAAAACTACCTAAATTTAGATGAAACACTTTTTGGCAAATTTTTCGGAACTATTTTGAAGTATTTTATTATATTAATGATTACTCCTTTGACTTGACTTTAAGGAACAACTAATGACATATAATAACTAGTATTTGAATGCTGTTGACAAATATATGGTTTTGTGCTTTAGCTAGTCGAATAAGAGGAATTGCATATCTATAAAATAACAATAAGATTGACAATATTGGTTAATAAGAGACTTTCTACATGCAAGGACATGCACTGATTCAAATGGGACAATAAAACAATTTTCATCAGAGATTCCAAATACGAGGTTTTCAACTTCCACCAACGAGAAACTCTAGGGGTCAATAGCAAAAAGTTTTCAGCAGCTTGTCTATAGTCTATTAACAATTCTAATTCATTGTAATTTGCTTTTGTCCTTGAGTGTTTCAGAGTTTTACTCAATATTAAAGTTAATCTAAATTTGGTATTACACAAGTCACATCTGATTTCTCTGTCATGGTTTTACAAATAAAAATGTATTAATTTTATATGACTGATCTAACACCTTAACCACCAACTTTGATTAGTGAGATGCTAGATATGGCCAATACTACTACACATTGCTAAAACTTGGTTACTAACCAGAGATGTATTGAATAGAGCTTGTAACCAAAGAGAATTACTGGAAATTGTCAGAACAAAGTAGCTTACTGTAATCACATGCTTAGAGGATTCAAATACATGTTATTGAAGGAAATACTAATGGATAAAATTGAAGAAAGGTCCAGGACACAGCAGTACTCATGGCCCCCAAATATCAAAAACTGGTGTCACTTTAAACAAATATCAACCATAGTCAGGAGCTGTGGCGGATTTAGACTTGCTGGCATCCTAGGCCCCGTTTGAAGTGCTGTCCTTGTTTGATGAAATGAATTTAATTTATTTTGATCCAACTTTATTTTATTGAACCTATATCATTTTTAAATATAGCTAATAAACATTTTTTAATATTAATTAATTTTAAAATTTCTTTTTCCTGGCTTTGGTCTGCCAAAAACGTATTATCATAATCCATTTCATGGATTAATTGAGCTTTAAAAGACAGTAATGCAAGAGCATTAAGTCTAACTTGGCCTATGCTTATCCTTTTCAGAGTGGAAAAAGATCTTACTCCTGAACAATTTGTAGCCGAAATACTCAAAAAAATACGTAGAGCAATGTCCACATTTGGGTAAACATCTCGAATACTCTGTGAATGCAGTACATTGCATATTTTTTGGACATAACGTACCTGTTCTGTATTTGCTAAGGAATCTTTTCAGTTGACAGTGTAAATGAATACATTCATTCGCTTATATCTTTTCCATATCATCAGGATACTTATTGACTAGTTTATTTTCTAGATTTTTCAATTTGTTCAGATCTATTTCTGATAAATTGTTGAAAAAATAGAAATTTTTGCACTTTTGAGTCCGGCCAATTGTACACTCAAAGTGTCTAAAATAGGGCAATAAACATTTGTGCGAAAATTTTCTTGTCCACTAAAAGGTGTTGTTTCATTTACTCATGACTCATCTGGCTGAATTATTCTGTTTTTTTTACGACAAGTATCATAATGATAATAATCTTGAACTCCAGATAGTGCTTAGGTTTTTTCTTCATATTCAGAAAATTGTATCTCATGTCTTGAAGAAATAGAGCTAGAGATCTATAGATCTGCACAATGGATGATAAATCAGCTTGAGATTCTTGAGATAACCTCTAACGTGCTGGAAAGCATATGGCACAAGAAGAAGAAAAATATAAAATGAGATATTAACACTTGCGCTTTTTTGGTCATTTGGTAAATTTTCTCATGGTTTCATTAGTTATTCAATAATTTATAATTTGTTCTTAGTAGAAATTACCACCCACTATGTGTTTTTGATCTGATAAAGTTTTTAGCATCATTAATAACAAAAATAACAGGTATCTGAAAAGTATGGACCTACTTTCTATTCTGGAATTTTTATTTGTTTATATGAAAATGGATCCAGATCATTAGGAATTGTTTACTGGTGGTCAAGGATTCATATAGCTCCTATTGAATATCTATGTTTAGAAAATTTGCTCAACAGGATTGTAGCACATACAGAGAATCTGTAATTATAAGGGTGTTACCAATATGAATAGTATCCATAATAAATGTCTATATAAATAGTTTTGGTTGGCGGTAGGGCCTATCACATCTGCTACAACTTCTTCAGATTTTGAGGTCTGGATATTAGTTATATATTCCTCTCAATGTTTGTATGATCAGAAACTTGTTTGATAATATATGCTAAGTAAGTATTAATATTTAGAATACATCTTGTCCATGGTGAGGGAATTGGGAAAGGAGGCTATTGTTGCCTTACAATTAATAATGGATATTGTCTGGATTGCATTTACAGTATTCATAAGTTGTAAATATTTTCTTCTTTCAATAGGAGTTGTACATAAAGCTCCTAATATTAGTCGAAGTGAGTTAAGATCCATTTCCAATATATTACATACATATCTTCAGTTATTTCTCTGATTGTTTTGACTGTCGGATGTGCTAGGTGTTATATTGTTAGAAACATTATTGAAATTTGCAAACCACTATAAAAAAATTATTCAGTATTTCAAACCGTCCAATAACACTGTACTCTGTATGTATGTCAAACATGAGTTATGACACAGCAGAACAAGAGAAAGCTGAAAGTTTGAGAAAAGAAAGTGCTTAGAAATCTATTGGGAGAAGTTAGAACAGCTTAAAGAGAATGGAGAATACACACAAATAATGAGCTTGCATGGAAGACCAAAAATAATTATAAAAGCCCAACCACAAAGAGCTAGATGGCTGGGCCATATAATGCCAAACTTTAGATGCACCAGGAAGCTACTGTTCATTGCAGAAAACATTAAAAAGAAACAAGGAAGACGCAGAATTGCAAAACGATTTAAAGGAGATAAATTAGAGGGTTAAAAAAATGGTGCCACAAACAAGAAATACTGGAAACATATTGTAGAAAAGATAGAAGCCAGGTGCCTACAAAGCCTGTAGTGCCGATTTCTATAATATTTCTAATAAACTTGAGACATTCTTCCAAATAGAGAATAGCTATTTTTATAGGAACAAACAACTAGTTTTAAGTAATACACATTTTGTTTCCTTCTTTTTCTTAAGTACTCAACTTAAAACTTAAGTTTGACTGTTTGATACATTTACAACCAAATATCTAATATGCATTATGTTCTGGTTAAAATTTGTTGGAATAAATACTTACCTAATACCTTTGAAGTTTTTGCTTTATGTATTTCTATTTTTTAGGTTATAAAGGACATCATCTCAAGTTTGAAATTAGGTAGCAATTATAAAACTTTCAGGACATCTTGCTTCAGAGACAATCTGTTTTATGATGTCTTTTTTCCAAATATCTTAGATGATCCTTACAAACACTTGAAGAGTTTTATTTTGGAATGTCTCAATTTAGAAGAAGAAAAATCCTATGACAAGGAGGATAAATCCTGCGGAATAATTTATTGCAGAACTAGGGAACAAACTGAGATGTTAATGGAGAAATTAAATAAAATGGGTATTAAAAGTTTGTGCTACCATGCGGGATTGAGGACAGAGGAAAGAAAAGTTTTCCAGGAAAAGTGGCAAAATGGAGATGTTCCCGTTATTTGCGCTACTATTAGTTTTGGTATGGGTGTTGATAAAGCTTCAGTCAGGTAAATACTAAATTACAAAATTTCTATCACTTGAGTGCAAATTTTTGTTCAATTCTTACTTTTCATTTTGTATACTGCAGATTTGTAATTCACTGGGGAAGTCCAAAGGAGCCAGCTTCATTTTATCAAGAATCGGGTAGGGCTGGCCGAGATGGTAAACTATCCAGATGCAGAGTTTATTATCAAAGATCCGATAGTAAAGCTATTGAATTTCATCTAGCACAAGATTTGGGGAAAGCTGGTGATAAACCAAATAAAAAGAAAAGATCAGAACAAGCTATACAAGGGTTTAAGAGAATTCTTGAATTTTGCGAAAATCCCTCGTAAGCAAACTTTTCATGCTGTTAATACATTATAATTTATAAGTAGTGCTCGTAAAATAATTTCTCTGGAACAATTTTTTATCAGCAATCAACACGTGTATTTTGTCTTTACTACAGATATTTTTGACTGCACTACTTCAGTTAGAACTACAGTTAATGCTAAATATTTTTTTTCTTTTCATATAAATTTTAACATCATTTACCTTTGTTTTATCACGAAATTGTTGCATTTTGGACTAAGAAATTAACATATTTATTAAAAAAAGCATTTTTTTACAGGGGCTGTCGTCATAAATTGTTTACAGACCATTTTGGCGAACCACCTCCGCAATGTAACAACCGATGTGATTATTGTGTTGATAAAAAGAAAGTGCAACAGATGGTTGAACATTTTCTCACCAGAAGTATCCAATATGATTCTAAACCAACGACATATTCTGAAACTGATTATGACGATTTATACGGAGAGGGACGGTTGGGAATTTCTAAGTAAGTTTGAGATACATTTTTTTCTTTAAAATGAACAAAAAATTGTTGTACTGTCTAATTAATTACCCCTAAATGCAGAATTGTGCTAAGCATTTACAGAATACTGCTCAATTGCAATTTCTAAATTAACTGTTTTACAAAAATTTTTCTAAATGTTATCTTACACAGGAAAATGGTGACGAGATCTATGAAGCTCTCATCATAAGTGCTTAAGATTTTTGTTGATTTTAATTTGTATTGGCTTTATTTAGCATTATTTATTCTAACAATTCCTTTTTAAATACAAACTTTACTATTTACTGTTTTGTTTTTGAATAAACAATATTATATTATTATTATAGAAAAGTTATACTTCTTTCAATGAATTACTGTCACAAAACACTTTTGGCGATTAGCTTTGTGACAATATTCAACAGAAAAATGTTTGTTACTTCAATATGATTGTCAAAAAATGCCTAGAGCATTTGCAAGCATTCAAATTATCAATCAACGCTGAAGCTTATGTGTGGTTTAGGTCCATTAAGTCATAGTATTTCTCCTCCTATGTTTATAATTTATTGACTCCCGTAGATTCTCCCGATTCTTCCGCTTGTTAAATTTTATTCTCCATTTTGAGTGGAAACCTCAAATCTGTAGGATTTATACAACTCCAAGAATCTAACGCACCACCAAAAAATAACCAAAAGTTTAAAGTAAATTTTTGTATAAACTGCTGGTCCGATTTGAATGATTTTTTTTTTGAATGACAGGTTGACACTTCCAGAGAGTTAGTGTACTACTGTATTTGCATACAAACTTATTTTTGTATAAATACGGGGTGTTGCAATGACAACCTGATTTTTTCATAAAATTTGTAACACCTTGTGGAGTTCAACAGTAACAATATCAACTTAAAATTAAAATCAAACTGTAGCTTTATCTTTTTGTAATATTCTGTTTTTTGATTTACTCTATTATCTTCGCCACAACAAGAGAAAATCAATTTTATAGCATAACATATTTTTTATTAAAATTTATTATCCAACTTTAACAACGAAAAACAAAGAAACAAAACGTAAAAAAAGTCAGTAGCGACTACTTCCGCCTCTGGCAGAAATAACTGCTTGGCACTGACGGCCCATACTTAAAATAAGCGACCGTATATCATTTTGGTCAATTTCTTCCCATATTTCAATCAGTCGCCTCCTCACGTCTTCCAAGGTGGTCAAGTTCCGTTCCTCTCGTAACCTCCTCCCAAGAGTGTCCTAGAGATTCTCTATGGGATTTAAATCAGGGCTTCTAGCTGGCCACGCCATAGTATCGATGCCAACTTCCTCTAGATAATTCCTCACAACTCCAGCAACATGAGGCCTGGCATTATCGTGCATCAACAAAAATCATTGCCCTTTATATGGCGCATATGGCATTACATGTTGGTCTAAAACCTCCAATATGTACCTTTCAGCTGTAAGGCTTCCATTATTTATGACCACAAGTTCTGTGTGACCAGTCAAAGAAATACCTCCCCAGACCATCATAGATCCTCCTCCAAATAATGTGTTATTTGAGAAATTACACTGAGCATTTCGTTCGTTAGGGCGTCGATATACACGTATGCGCCTGTCATTATTGTACAAACAAAATCTTGACTCATCCGTAAATAATACCTGTTGCCATTCCGCTTCTAACCAGTTACGATGTTCCATGGCAAAATTCAGCCTCGCTCTTCGATGATCTCTAGTTAGAGCTGGCCCCCGAGCAGCAATTCTAGGTCTCAAATTGTGTTCTCGTAGTCGCTGACGAGCTGTTTCGCCACAAATTTGTACACCAGTAGCATCTCGAAGCCGGGTTTTAAGGGTCCGGGCTGTTACAAAACGTTGTCTTAATGCCGATAATCTTAAAAAACGGTCCTGATTAGGGGTTGTTATTCGATTCCTTCCTTGTCCCGGTCTGCGACCATGACTTCCAGTGTCTCTATATCTTTGTATAACTCGTGAAACGGTTGTATGGTATACATTAAATCGTCTACCAATTCTTCGGTAATTCCAGCCTTCCTCGAACAATATTAATGCTTGAGCACATTCTTCGCCAGTAAGATTTCGTGTTTCACGTTGCATATTAATTAAAATAAAGGTTTTTACAAAAAAAAAAACGTACAGCCTAACACTAAAAATACACTTCTATGAAATGCTTTTTGACACTTATATTTAGCATGACAATTTACTGTAACTTATTGTTTTTCATAGCCTGCTACTCACTTTTATTATTATAAATTTTAATAAAAAACATGTTATGCTATAAAATTGATTTTCTCTTGTTGTGGCCAAGATAATAGAGTAAATCAAAAAACAAAATGTTACAAAAAGATAAAGCTACAGTTTGATTTTAATTTTAAGTTGATATTGTTACTGTTGAACTCCACAGGGTGTTAATTTTATGAATAAATCGGGTTATCATTGCAACACCCCGTATTTATACAAAAATAAGTTTGTAAGCAAATACAGTAGTACACTAACTCTCTGGAAGTGTCAACCTGTCATTAAAAAAAATTCATTCAAATCGGACAAGCAGTTTAGACAAAAATTTACTTTAAACTTTTGGTTATTTTTTGGTGGTGCTTTAAATTCTTGAAGTAGTGTTGTTGTGTTTTTCTGTCACTGCTTTTGAGATATATGTGAGTAGATAGGCAGCACGGGTTCTGGACCAATCCTTATGGGAAATAACATGGGCAACCGCTAAGGTCTATTTTGCAGTTTTTTTACCAAACCAAGGCCATTACAGCTGTCTAGTCATCAGCCATGTGCCGTCGCCTGTGGCATCTGTTATTGTTGCTATGCGGATGTCATTGGACTGAGGCACGTTCGGCATTATAAAGGAGAGGGGATAAGGGGTGAAATCCGATGTAAGTGTCATAAAGCCACTAACATGTATCTCTGTTATTATTAATCATATTTTCATCGAATAAACGGCATTGTGATAGGTAGAGTATTTTTATCATATACAGGATGTAGTCAAAAATATGCCATAGGGGCACTAGCATGTATCTCTGTCATTATTGATCGTATTGATGTGGGACACAATGCCATTTGTTTGATGAAAATCTGATTAATCATAACACAGATACATGTTAGTACCCTTATGACACTAACGTCGGATTTCACGCCATATCCCCTCTCCTTCATAATTCAGGTATGTAGGTTATAAGTACTATATTAATATATAGTTCGATTATAATTTTTGTGGTTATTTTGTCTATGCCAGTACCTTTCCTAGGATTTCAGCAACTAATTTCCTGTTAAACTTAGTTTACAGCTAGTGATTTGATTGCTGGGATGTTTGAAATAAATTTCTTTATATTCAAGATTAGGTATATTGTTGGAAGTTAACAGCTTTGTTGAATGATTTGCTTATAGTACTATTTTTTTTTTGGTAACTTATGACCCATTATAGATTAGGTCCTAGATCAAAACAAATAGGAAGTTTAGTAGTACCGAATTTCCTGGATTGTTTCACCAGTTGCCAAATTGAATTGTAATATCTGTTAAGATTGTCAAAAATCTTTCTTTTGCTTCCTTAAATTTTGCTTTTAGTTGATTACTTATTCTATTATGTATTGTTGTGTCTGATGGGGCATTACTTCGATGGGATTTTGCCTTAACTTTTCTTTTATCTACCATCAGCTTTTTATATCAATTGGAACATTGAAAGATTTATTCCATTATTAGTTATCAGCGTGGCATGTTGTATAGGTAGTTTTCACAAGTTATTTACTAATATCTTTTTACATACCCTCATTTTTCCTAAAAAATCAGATGATAATAATGCAGCCTTTCATATCTCTTTTGATGATATTCTTTAGATCAATTATTTTATTTTTAGGGAACAACAAAATTATGACAGTAATAGTAATGATGATTATTCCTTTGAGAGGGAGCAAGAGGCAAAGAAAGCAACCAATGATTTTATTAAAAAACAATTTGCATTAAGAAAAAGCAGTCATGTGAGTATCATGTTATAGAAAATGTTGTAGGCATTACATCGAATGTATCTTGTGTCATTCTGACAATGATATTGTAACATATCGAAACAATTACATTTTTATGATTTTCTTATTATATTCTGGAATTATTTAGAAACAGTGGGTTTCATTTATAACAATAACCTTTCTTATGGATCTTCAGCTGACTTAAGTTACAATATTCATTTTCAGGAAGTGTCCCAAGAAACTGTTGACAAACTATTTTCTGCACATTCTCGAGTAAAAGCCGCTTCATCCACGTCGAATAAAGTTAAAGGTTTAACGTTAGTTACAAGAGAACAGTACGTTTCGAAATTATTGGACATACTGTACGAAAATTATACTAAATGTCAAGAAGATCCTACTTTAGACAAACAAGACGTTGAAGATTGTAGCATCGATATTGAATACGAAAGTTTTACTAGTAACACTAATATGACAATGTACAGGAACTCTTTGGCTAAAAAGGTATGTTTTGTTTAATTTTTTGTCAGTTATTTCATTGTATTGAATTATTACTTTTTTTCTCATTTGGCCTTGGTTTCTTACTTGTTTCCACAGGTTTATTTTCAGGAGTTTTATAATCTTCTTTTAGATCAATATTCACCAGTAGATTCACCAATTAATAATAGAATCAACAGTGGTATTTTTGCAAAGAATACCAACCATACTTGTAGTCCATGCAAATCTATTTGCAGCATCTACATTCTTTAGTCACAACTGAATGATGTCCAGACATAGTTACATAAGTAGATAATTAAAATAAGTAAATTAGATTGCTATAAAATGTCTTTTATCTTGAGAAAAAATCAGTCTTTCAGTTTCGCTTGATATCATTCAAATTACACAATCTCATAGGATTGAATACATAGGAATACACTTTCACTCATAATTCGACTCAAGAAGTGAAAACAAATTTGCCTAGACATAAAAGATCTAAACTGGTTAATCTGTAGAAAATCTAAATTTACTCTGGAAATAAAAATTCTCATCTACAAAACGACAAATGTGAAGATGCTATCAAGAAATACAAACGAGCCTTTAACAAATTCAGACGACAGCCTACTACACATCAGATCAAGCAGAAGAAACTTAGGGCCGCTATCAAACTAAACAAAACAAAGCTGGAAAACTTTCGTTTGATCTATTAGCAACTCTACACCGCTGCCTTCTATATGAAATTAAATTCATAAAACGTAATGATAAAATAATTATATCAACAGATAGGCCAGGAGCACTACAGTTTGACATGCCTGTGTCGTGACGTAGATTAGATATTGGTTGGAATTGCTCGGAAATCATGTAAGTAAGGAAAATATGAAGGTCGGCCAGCTGAAAAAGTTGTGCTATTTGCAGGAAAAATCATAAACTGCAAAAAAACGCAAAAATCGCTCATTTTTTCCTATATTTCTTAATATAACTCTTTAAATATGCAAGATAGAGAAAAAAAGTATACTTACGAATTTATTCTTTAGTAAATTCTCTACAAGATAGAATTGGTTTAAAATCGATATATTCTATTTTTTCATTGAGAAATGGCGATAAATGCAAAAAAAGTAGCTAAAAAACGAGGTTATTTTAAAGCATTTGTTTCGCAGATAAGATATCATCCAATCACTCTATAAATTGGGATTTAAGAACCTTATTATATTATAAAACAGTATGCCAAAGACCGATTAAATTGGCCTGATAGTTCTTACATGAATTCATTGATAATTAATTTCCGCGAAAAAATTAACGTCATTTTTGCGTTCATGCCAGGCTTACATTTTTGAGTTGTAATAGGCGCCGATTTTTTTACAACTTAGACCTTTAAACTATAAAACACAATAGTTATAATGAATAATTTTTAAGTTTTTATCATTTTTTTACGAGATTTTGAAAAGTTGAAATTAACGCTTCAAATCGATCGCGGCGCAAAAAGTTCCTGTATCTCTGCTTCTATTGGGCCGATTTTGATGATTTTTTTTTAAATCGATGTAGCAAAATGAAAGAAACTCATTTTTCAGAATGACGTCTACCAATTATGACAATTTAAGCATCTACAGTAACTACTTATAATTTGGCATTTTTCTATGTTGATAATAATCAATTATAATTATGTCCATGCTAGGATTGTGTTGTTCATTGCAAATTCATATAGTGAAAATAAAATTACCTACTACGCAAATCACCCTGTATATTTAATTTTTATTGAAAAAAAAAACGCAGCAATAAGAATAAAAATTGACCTTTTCGAGTGTTTCTCCCAAAAAATATTTCCTCGCGATTTCAACGAATTTATCCGCTACTTCTTTGAATACAATCGGTTTAAAAGATAGAGCGCGCCTATATCAGTTTGGATCAACCAAAAATAACTTGTCGTATGTAAAAAATGAGCTTTTTCAGAATCCGCAATAAAAATTGGGGGTTTTCATTTGAAAAAAAATGTCAATGACGTCATATCTCCTACATCACCCTGTATATTTAATTTTTTTGACAAAACAAAAATGTGAACCAAAATCGACACCCATCCCAGCGATTCGCTAATTTTATAAAAATAAAGTTGTTAATATGAGGCGTAGACTTTTTTCAGTGCACTGTATCATGTTTTGAATGACATAATATTTTGAATTGAACATTTTAAACTCAAGCTGAGCGATGCCGATCCTGCGCTTATTTTCAATATCCTCTTCACATTTTAGTACTAGTAACTTTTTATTTTTAATGTTGCTACTACTGTCGTGGATATGGCACAGAACTATGGAGGGTAGAAGTACCTTCCATACACAGAACACAGAACGTAATCTAACTTTGTGTGCTGTTGATGTATCCTTGAAATATTGTCAGATTTACCAATATTACGTCGACAACAAACAATCTGATCTTTAAAATAATAGTAATTTAAATCCTTTCCAAATCAAAATTCAACGCGAATTCATGCGAATTAAAGATTTTGTTCCTTATTATGTATAGAAAATTTGTTTTTTCTGTGGATAAAATGTCAAATTAAAATTATGGCAACACGGCAATGATGTCATTGACGTGACATGAATAACGTCAAATGTCAAATGGCGACCCCAAACCAGAAGAAAAGTATTTGAGACATATTTTGACTCTTTAGTTATAATTATTGCCTATCAAGATAGAGAAAAAGTATGTTGTGTTATAACTAGATCTAAAAGTTTAATAAAACGGCGTACTTAGAACATAAATACGGCGTCAAATGGACGATATTTCCGAAAGAAACAACTTTCACTCGGTTATTTTTAGAACGATTCTTTTCAGATTTCTAATATCAAAAAGCTCACAGAAGATGGAATTGTGTATGAAAAACTCTTGACTTTTGAGCCCAAACCATCCAAATATGAGACATTATCTGATTTGTTTAGAAATATCACCAAAGAACAACAATTGAAAAAATTAGAAAGTAGCGAAGTGCAGGTTTTACCAGAATTTAAGACAGCTAGGCAAGTGCACGAGAGTTATAAAGGTAAATTCAGTAATCCGCAGACAAAAATAAGTGGTTTCTTCAGGAAAGCTTCTGAACTTTTGGAAGATAGTGAGGTTAGAAGTGATCAATCTAGTTCGAAATCATCTGAAGATATGAGTGTCAAAAAGGACTTTAAATCTCTTTTCGGAGACGAATCGGATGACGAACATAATTATAAAAGGAGTATGGAATCTGTAGACAAACATGGTAAGCTTTTATTGATAAGTAATAACAATTTTATATACTACAGTTGAATACATTTTTAGATGATAAACATGAGAGATCTCCAAAAGATAAACACAGGCGCAGAAGTAGTAGTGATAGAAAGGAACACCAACATAAAAAGAGAAGTTACAGTAGCGATAGAAGAGAAGACAAAAAAAGAATTAAAGAAGACACGTCTAAAGAAAACAGCAAGAAAAAGGAACCTGATTCAGCTCACAGACACAAACATGAATATTATAAAGAAAAAACCAGTTATGGTGATTATAAACAAAATTTTGGTAAGATATTTTCAAGTCTATAACCATAAAATTACTGTAAAATTATCAAAGGGCAAACAACTCTCATAAAAGTGTACACCATTTTTAAAATATTTGATACTTGCAAGTAACCAAAATATTTGAAAGTGTTTTAAATGAAACTCACGGTTTCTAGTTAATTCCACAATATAATATATTGTGGAATTAACTAGAAACCGTGAGTTTCATTTAAAACACTAATATGAGCAGATTCCACGAAGTAAGGGTCGAGACAGTTAATTTCATATTTGAAAGTATTTAAAGTAATTAAATTATTTAAAAAGTAATCGGAACACTCAAGAATAATTAAAATATATTTAAGATACTTGGAAGGAATTGAGAAGTATTTAAATATATTTAAAGTAATTTAGAGGTAGTTAAATATTTACATATTACTTACTTTATTTCTTAAATATCTTCTTTAATTTAAGAATAATTCAACACATTTTAAATTGGTATTTTAATAAATCCCAGTGAACAATGAAAATGGCATTGCACATTCATTACCTGTAGGTAATTATGGTTCGTATTAATTTTTTCTTAATATGCATTCTTTTATTGACAGTTGTGGGCTACTGATCTTGTATTACTTAATATTTTGGGACACTCTGTATACCTAATAAATCTAAAAATGCTTCGGTGATCGGTAAAACTCGTATCCCTTCTACACGGCTGGTATTAATCTCCGACTCGCCGAAATTGCTTCGCTACAAGAACGGTCTTGCTTTTTCACAAAATGTATAATTATTTATTAAAGCGACAATAAGGAAAGAGAATGTAGGAAATTTGGACGTACTTCGTTTGTTCCTCCATTATGCTTGGGAAATACATGTTTACCAACTGGAATACTTTAAAGCCTACATTTTAATAGTTTTTATTAACGGACTTTTGGATATGGGTCCGGTGAACTATAGGGAGACACGAATTTTTGACTGATTTTGCGAAAAATCGATAGTATTCACCTATTTTGAAGATTATCCATCGAAAAATTTGCGGGTTATACACTATTTACAGAGAAAAATCCAAAAAAAGATTTTTTTTCGCCACTTAAACCATCACTTTTGGATTAAATATTTTATACAAAAAACAGTTTAAATGTATCGCACTATACAGGAAAGTGATCAACAATATATATTCTCACCAATTATAATAAAATTTCAGTTAGTTTGCTGATAATATTATTTAAATTACCACTTTTATAAATATATATAATTGTAAGACAACAAATTTGTATGTGAATAATTTTAATGACAGAATTGACAGATACCTTTTCGTGAAACGTAATGCCATAAACCATAAATCTAAATATGAATTCTCTAACATTTTCTTTTCATCATTCAATGCGAATGAGAACATTTTAAATTTGTTGGATCATTATAAAAAATAAAATTGTTTATAATATACCATGAAACCAAAACTTGAACATTTATATCAGTAGGGGTGCATTCACAAACCAACGTCTTGAGTGTAAGAGTTATACTTAGGTACAAAGTGACCGTTCATAAAACATTTAACATATATCTCACACTCTGTAACACAGCGTTCATGAACGCACCACGGGAATCGCCTAAAGTGTACTCTTAGTTACCCTCTCAAGATCGAGGAAATTATTACCCTGACATGCGTAATTCGTATTACACAAATGTTCTTGTTTATAGAGGTTAATTCGTCAGTAATTGTTATTCTGTGGGTTGAGGTTAGCTATAAGTTTCCATCAGCAGAATATTTTCAAATTCCATTGGTAATAATGTTAAAGGTTGAAACACTCCACAATCCCTGTTTTCCGCAGCCAACGTAAAATAATTTCAATGTCTAAATCAAATTTGGACAGTGTCGACCTACAAATAGGTAGGGCGCGCTCTAATCGTTCATGTTGGTTTCTCCCTAGGTTTCTACCCGGCGTTTGACTGACATGTTACCCTGTCAGAGTTCTCCTCACCCCGCCAATATATTATGAATGCACTCTAGCAGGGATTGTGGAGTGTTTCAACCTTTAACATTATTACCAATGGAATTTGAAAATATTCTGCTGATGGAAACTTATAGCTAACCCCAACCCACAGAATAACAATTACTGACGCATTAACCTCTATAAACAAGAACATTTGTGTAATACGAATTACGCATGTCAGGGTAATAATTTCCTCGATCTTGAGAGGGTAACTAAGAGTACACTTTAGGCGATTCCCGTGGTGCGTTCATGAACGCTGTGTTACAGAGTGTGAGATATATGTTAAATGTTTTATGAACGGTCACTTTGTACCTAAGTATAACTCTTACACTCAAGACGTTGGTTTGTGAACGCACCCCTACTGATATAAATGTTCAAGTTTTGGTTTCATGGTATATTATAAAGTATAAAATGAAGAGAACCAAACGTGATATAAATTTAAAATTAAATGGTTCAAACAATTTTATTTTTTATAATGACCTAACAAATTTAAAATGTTCTCATTCGCATTGAATGATGAAAAGAAAATGTTGGAGAACTCATATTTAGATTTATGGTTTTGGTTATGCATTACGTTTTACGATAAGGTATCTGTCAATTCTGTCATTAAAATTATTCACATACAAATTTGTTGTCTTACAATTATATATATTTATAAAAGTGGTAATTTAAATAATATTATCAGCAAACTAACTGAAATTTTATTATAATTTATGAGAATATATATTGTTGATTACTTTCCTGTACAGTGCGATACATTTAAACTGTTTTTTGTATAAAATATTTAATCCAAAAGTGATGGTTTAAGTGGCGAAAAAAAATCTTTTTTTGGATTTTTCTCTGTAAATTGTGTATAACCCGCAAATTTTTCGACGGATAATCTTCAAAAGAGGTGAGTACTATCGATTTTTCGCAAAATCGGTCAAAAATTCGTGTCTCCCTATAGTTCACCGGACCCTTTGGATATTTCGAATTTTAAAACTTTTGATATTGTTTATATGATTGGTTTTGAAGCAAACTTTTCTTTGGAAACGACGAGAAGGAAGGTGTGTATTGTATGGTTTGAATAACGAAGAGGGTTTGGTGTTTTGTGCGAGTTATTTTCTTGGTTTCATTCTCATTTACCCTAATTAGGGGATAGAATTTGCTCAAATTGTTTGGAAATCCGACTATTTTGAGGAAGCAATTAGTTTGGAAGTCGATTTTCCGCCGTTAAGGGATATTATTTTGCACTAGAACCATGATTCGCTAAGATCGAATCAACTTTCTTCCATCACCTGCAAGAACCCGCCATTTTGTAAGCCTATTGGTGGAGGCTTTTGCTTGATTAATTCCACGTGGCTGGATATTCTAATTTTGAGAACCCTCATTGGTAAATTGAGGTAAGTTATTTTCAGTTTTCACAAATTACAACTTTGTAGATGGTGAGATTGATTATTTTCTTCCCTTGTTGTAGGGTTTTATTTTTTGTTTCCTACTTCTACGTTTTATATTCCCGTCTATTTTGGGATTTATTTTGAAGCCTCTTGATTATCGGGATTGGATTTTGTACCACATTTCACACCTGGTTCAACCTGCTATATACTAACAGAAATTATTCCTAGTCGAGACGATCCATGGAGATTTACCAGATTTCTACTCCCGATTGTGACCTTGTGGATGTTTGGTTGCAACCCAAAACGTGCCATCCAGCGAAGTATAACAGAGAATTTGGTTTTGCTGAATCATCTCTGAAGAAAAACTTATATTATCGTTTTAAGATTCACATTATCACTAGTGATTATTAAATGATTTTTTTCATTTGTTATATCTAGTAATATTAATTCGTATGTTAGTACAAATGAACATTTGCAGCTTGATTTGGGCTGGAATCCCATATCAAAGCATTGATAAGTGTGGTATTTACCATGTTTTAGATCATTATTCGGCTTGTGATACTTATAGATACAGGGTACATGTAAAGCTCTTATGATCATACCATGCTAGAACTCTTATCACCAACTAAATCAATTACTCTTTTGTTTTATACCTATGTATTTTTGTATTGGTAATAGGTATTTATGACTTTTTTTGTGTTTACTTGTAATGGGAGCTTCTTATTGCCAGTTTCCTTATTAGCAATAAACGATTTGACTGTACTAGTTGCACTATTTATTTATTTATACGTTATTTGTGTACATATATTTTTCCGCGTTTTGGCTACTTTTTTTACGGTGTCGCCTATTTACGTATTTGACTTAAGTATATGACCAAGGAAACAATAATACAAAGAACTCCATATTATTACATGAGGTATAGTTCTTAATTATTTTTCTCCAGATATAGTTTAATCACTGTAATTCCTTTATTTAGCACAGGTCAACAACATTGCAATAAAACGGTAAACGGAATTTTATTTTTCGTGTGCAACAATTTCGAAAAAAAAAGTTTCGCATTGTAAAATCATTTACTTTGAGTTCACCCACCGGTATATTAGACTGTCTGAATTGCTTTGGGAAAAAACTGGACCTGTAAAAACAAATTTGAAGTGAAAGTGATTAAATTAATATCTAATCAGCTGAGGCTAACAGATAAGAACCAACAAATACAAAAAGAATCCATGTCCGAATATCCTACAGTGTTGCCAAATCGTGAAGAAAGTATAAACTAAAGGGATTATAATATATAACAAGGATAAATGAATTTGTAAAGAAGTGTGTAATATTTTATTAAATTCAGCCAAGCGCTTTCGACATTACGTCATCATCAGGGCTCTAAAATAAATTACATACAATACAAACTGCTGTCCTATGAAACTCATAACAGTAAATGTAACTTACTTCATCAGGCGGTCCAGCGACATATAAAAATTGTCCACATTATTGCGTTTGTCAGTTAAACATGGTAAACAAACAACAAATTACAAACATTCAAATAAATCAAATTCAAAACGACACCACACAAACCATATCCATAGTGGCCTTTCCGACCTGATCTTTCAAATTATGTCGACCAACTAATGGAATTTTTAATCAAGTTGTTGAAATAAAAGAAAAGAAAAAGTAACATTTTTGTTGACTCAAAAACCTGATCTTAAAACGAGGATTATTATTATGATGAAAAATGGTAGTGTCTATAGTTACAAAAGTTCACAAATATATTGGAAATTACTGAGTGAAAGTTAATAAAATTAAAAATAAAATTAAATTGACTGATACAATTTAAAATCTACGTTGAAGCGATTGGTCGGGAGATTTCGGAGCCGGACCTCTGGGGTTGATCGGTCTACAATTTTTACAGATTTTACTTTTCTCGAGAGAGAGTTAAGAATCTGTCAGAGGGGGAGCTGGGGTTTCTCGGTCAGGGCTTGAAATTTTCACTTACACCGAATTTAAATAAAAATTCACTTGAACTCTTTTCAGTGGAGATTGATACATTGATTGAAAGTTATTTTCATACAGATGAACAAAAGCTAAGATTAAGAAACTTATGTTTAACAGTTTTCCAGAAACATTTTAGAAATTCTAGAATTTTTAATAGATACAAATACAATAATAGTACATCAAGTCAACAATATCTTATTTTAAAATCACTTATGGCCAAAATCAAGTCGCACGACCTCATTGTCACCAAATCTGATAAAGGGAATTGTTTAGTTATTATGAAGAAGGTCAATTACATACTTAAAGTTGATGAAACCGGGTAGTATCTGTTTATAGAATATCCCCTCCACCAGCAACTTTTTAGATGCCTCCAAACAGGGTGTGATTACTCTAATCATTAATGTTGGTTTATTTGTTGCTCTTGATATAATTCGTTTGCAATAACGATGTTCTATTTTGCATTTTGTTAAGTGTTCCCTAATTTCGTTTTCGGAAAAGTCGTGTTTGACCGAACCTATCATGATACTATATGAAGCACCAGCGTCAGGTAAGTTCTTAGTGGGTGTTTGTAATGCTTGGGTTTCCTTATAATTTGATATTTTTTTATCGAAAATTAGTTGGTGAAGAGGGTCTGTTATAGTTGTTTTGTTTAGATTGGATTTGAGCAGAAAGCCTCGTTTTGTTGAATGTATTACATCCTCTGTGTTTGGATGAATTGTGTCCCATTCTGAGAATTTTTTGCATGTTAAGTCTTCAGGGGCCTTTATGTAGAATAAGTATTTAAATGCTTTGTTTCATTTGTTGCCTTGTTTTGTCTTGCAGTGTATTTTCCATTAAGCTTTCTTCATGTATGTTTTTATTGATATTGCTTCTGCTTGGCTGATCATTTTTTGTGTGTATTTGGTGTTAAGCTTGACTGCTGTTACTAGGGAGGCCAAATATCATTCTGTGGATATCTTCAGCATCAGGAATAAATTGTTTTAGGTTATTCGATGTAGGGGAGTTTCCTATCCTTTTCCTTTTGTGACGCCCTTTTCTTCATGTTCTATTGTCCTCTATTTCCATCTCTGAGTATTCTCCATCACTTGAACTGCTCATGGTGATGCTTTGTCTCCTGGACTATTGTTAAAGTTCTCTAAATCATGTCTGCTCTCTTTGGTAGCTAGCAGGTTACGCTCGATGTTACGCCACTGGTAGAATTAAATGTCCCCAATAGTTGATAATTTTGGAATTAGTTATGTTTAATTGTCCCCAAGGTCAATCACCAGTTTTGTAAAATCACATAGTGATTGTTCTACTTTTTCACAGAAAAACTCTTATTTTGATTTAAAGTTAACAATCTACTAAGTACCGATAAACGATGTTTACTCATCAGCTAACAAAATAGGAATGATTAATTCGTAAAAATGTTGATTTTAGCAATTTGCCTGTATGCAACTAACATAAAACGAAACATTATGTAGATATTTAAATTGCAAAAGGTTAAATCACGATTTAGTTGAAAGAGTTGCAGAAGTAGGCATAATAACAGTCAGCTGTGGGTAAATTAACCAGACATTTCACTTGAATATATCGAGATTAAACTCAAATAATAAGAATTATAATTCATGAGTACAGGGTGGCTTGAAAATGAAAATCAAACTGTGACAGAGATCACGAAGAGTGGTCGATACTCTTCGGTCTTACATAATAAATAATATAGAAGATATTTTTTTATCATTTTAGTTGGATGTACTGATATTTCTTTTAATTGAAAAAAGCTACCATATTTTTATACTGTAACCTATTTTTTCCATAGAATTTTGGGAAAATAATTCATTTTCGTGAAACAAAGTTATCTATTTCTCAAATTCCTTTGAAACATTCCTAATATTTATTTGCAATTTTTTTACCAAATTTTTGTATCGATAGGTGATGATCTGAAGGAAACAGGAACTCCTCTACGAGACTGGGAAGAAGAAAAAAAAGAATCAAAATCTGAACGGCCGGAATCAGATTGGGAGGAAGAAGAAAATAATGAGACATTAATGAATATGGAGAAAATGATAGAAGCACATAAGAAAGAAGATAATGATCAACAAGATATAAATAGTGGGCAAGGAAAGGTAGAAAATTTCAACAATCAAAATGAAAAAGAAGAAAATTTCAAGTTTGACTTAATACATTTCAAAAACAAAGACAGACCTGAAGCCTTGCATCGGGTAATTGTGTTATAAAATTATTTTTATTATATTTATGCTAATTGGTATTTTGAACATCAAAATATAAAAAATTGCATATAAAACTAAATAAAATAAAAAATAGACAGTTTACATTATAAAATTGAAAGCAGACTTTTACTACAATAATAATTTCTAAAAAAGAGATCTAGCAAACTACAATTGATATTATGTACTACCGGAATTAATTATTGAATCAATTTCTGCTAGTGTTATAAACACACTGAAATACTACCTCGGGCTACCGTAACGCTTACATATTTTAACCTTTAGTGATTGGGCTCATAACCTGTTAAAACTAATCGGACTCAATAAATATTAGTGAATGAATTTACAAAAACGTATATTATTTATTTACTGACACAAAACTAAACTCCTAACTACGACCGTTATATATTTAACAGTGATAATTCGAATTAATATACTCATATTATAATAAATAATAGAATATTCTGTTGTCTATAATTTGAACATAAACAAATCTTCTAAAATATGCAGTTCTAATTATCTTTTTTATACTGTTAAAATGATGTTTTAATATCTAACACACTTTTGCTGTGAGGTATGCTCTCCTATTTATTATTATTTTTCACAAATAGCAGGAGGTCTCTACCCCCGATGAAGATTCCAACTCAAAAAATGACAGGTTTGAAGAAATAATACGAAGAACTAAACCAAAAGAAGTCAACAAACCACATAATATATCAGCGAGTTTACATAACACGCATGACAACAGGAAAAAACCCAAATTAAAGAAAGTAGAAATCGGTGGTTTGGTGGTTAAATTACTTACACCCGCATACGCTGAAAGAAGATTTGAATCGAGGGACATTTTTAAGACTTTGGCTAGGAATATATCGCACGCCTTAGCAGACAAAGGTTAGTTATGTTCTTAAAACTTTCAAAGCTATTTTGAACCATATTTACGGTCATTTGAAATAATTAATGTATATACCTTACTTCTATTTTTTTTAATTGTTGCATATAAAAGGTATAGGAATTTAACACATCACTCATTTTTAATCTAATGAGGAAAACAAAAAATTACTGTCAAATTCAATTTTAAACAGTATATCCATACAATTATTGTGGTAACATTTCAACACGTTTTTCAAAGAACTCTCAAAGTAGGCGCTTGTTTCAGGGATCACCTTCCCATTCCAGCCAATCTCTTTTCTGCTACAATTTTTTCAGGTGTACAAACAAGTAAAAGTCATTGGGGGCTAAATCTGGAGATTAGATTGGGTGCAGTAGCAATTTGTAGTGTAATTGCAATTATGCTATAGTAGCCAAAGAATTGTGTGACTACATTTTCTTGGTGGAAAAAAACACTTTGTTTTATTGAGTACAGGGCTAATTTTAAAAGTTCCTTGTGTTCATACGATTCAGTTGAGACGGTTTCAATTTTTTAAAGTATTTGGTAAACAAAAAAAACTCCTAACTAACCATCGTAACACTATTATCGGTATCCTAGTTTTCATCTTCTGATGACCCGTATTTACAGGTAATCTTGGTAGTCAGTTTAAGTTCTGCTTCAACTTTTTCTACATTTTTACAAATATTGTACCTTATCGCCTAAATTTTCTTTCTATACACTTCCGCCGCTTATTCCAACTCAAATTTTGTGTTGTATCTAATTCTTTATGAACGTCCAAATTTTATCTGTTGTGCTTAATTCAGGGTGGTTATGTGGTAAAGTATATATGTATGTTTCTCCATGATTCGTCTAATTTGTATGGAAAAGTGAAATTTATTTTCTTTGAAAAAATTGTACAATTCTGATTTTGTTAGACTGAAATCTGCTGGTAAATTATTTTCCAATAGCCAAATTCGAAATTTTCCTAGAAAATATTTTAATGCATTTTTTTATTGGGAATTTACAGTATTGTATGTTGTCAATAAAAAGGATTGACCTTTAAAAGCCTTGAAGTTTTTTATAACTTTTACCAGCAATGATAGTAATATTGAAACAATTGTCAATTTTTTTAAATTTTCACCATTTCTTCAATATATTGTGGAATTAGTTTCATTTAAAAATAATGAATACAACTTGTTTAAAAAACCTACAGTAGAAACGATGAAGCTTTTCCATCACGTGACTTAGTTGACGATATTATTCAACACATACTATGTTGGTACTGTCTTCTTCTAATAACAGAAAAAGAGCGAAACTTAATACAAGCGTTTGTCATATTGTTTTGATTAAGATGCATATGGTTGATATCGTATCAGTCACGTGATGGAAAAGACTGTATTTAAGCTGCCCTTATTGCTTCTGATGTTATTTGTTATCAATATTTTGCAAGACACCTAAAATTTTGTTACAGTTTAGATACTTATAGTACTGTTAATAAGAAATTCGAGTATTTTATTGTAGGAAGCTTCTTCTCCAACAAATAGATATTGTAAACAATTTTTCTTATGCTTTCAATCTTATTTAACGTAATATTATTCAGTGTTCTTTGTTTTGCGCGTTTTTAAAGTTATTTAAATAAAATAGTCACGCTTAATTATTTGAAATTCTTAAGAAATTTGTTAACTTTCGGTAATTATTGGTAATTTTTGGAAAAATTTCGGTTTGTCGGGCGTCTAATAGATGAACTCTATTGATTTTCAGCTCACCAGAGCCAGTACAATGTATCCCATAAATCCAGATATTCAATATTTTTCGTAATTTTTGGTAATTTTTAGTAATTCTTGGAAATGTTTGTCAATTTTTGGTAATTTTTAAAGAAATTTCGGTTTGTTAGCACGATACAGCATCCGGAGTGTATACAAGTGACCAATTTCATGATTGGATATTGTTCATGGCGTCTAATAGATGAACTGTATCGATTTTCAGCTCACCACAGCCAGTACAATGGGTCCTATAAATACAGAAATTTTATATTTTTGGTGGTTTTTGGTAATTTTTGATAATTCTGGATAATTTTTGGTAATTCTTGATAATTCTTTGTAATTTTTGGTAAATTTTGCAAACATTTCGGTATGTTACCACGATACTGCCCCTGGAGTGTATACGAATGACCAATTTTATGATTGGATATTGTTCAGGGTGTCTAATAGATGATCTCTATTTTTTTCTCAGCTCACTAGAGCCAGTACAGTGGGTCCCACAAATCTAGATATTCTAAATTTTTGGTAATTCTTGGTATTTTTTAGTAATTCTTGATAATTTTTATTATTTTTGGCAATTTATGGTAATTCTTGTTAATTTTTCATAATTCTTGAAAATTTTTGGTGGCTATTGGTAATTCTTAGTATTTCTTGATAATCCTTGATAATTCTTTGTAATTTTTGGTATTTCTAGGTTATTCTTGGCAATTTTTGGAGAAATTTCAGTTTGTTAGCACGATACAGTATACAAGTGACAACTTTATGATTGAATATTGTTCAGGGCATCTTACAGATGAACTCTATTGATTTTCAGCTCACCAGAGCCAGTACAATGGGTCCCATAAATCCAGATATTCTAATTTTTTGGTAATTTTTGGCAATTTTTAGTAATTCTTGTCAATTTTTAGTAGATCTTGTTAATTTTTGGTATTGCTTGGTCATTTTTGGAGAAATTTCGGTTAGTTGTACAGCCAGTTTTTGGTAATTCTTAGTAATTTTTGGTATTTTTGGCAATTTCGTAATTTTTGGAGAAATTTTGGTTTGTAGTACAGCCAGTTTTTGGTAAATCTTGGTAATTTGTGGTATATTTGGCAATTTTTGGTAATTCTTGTTAATTTTTGGTTATTTTTGGAAATTTTTGGTGGTTTTTGGTAATTCTGGGTAATTTTTGGCAATTTTTCGTATTTCTTGGTAATTATTCTTGATAAATCTTGGTAATTTTCGGTAATTTTTGATCATTTTTGGAGAAATTTCTGTTTGTTAGCACGATATAGCATCTGTAGTGTATACTAATGTGCGGAAAAGTTAGTTTTAATCTTTGAAGCCGTTTATTTTTGTTCTTTTCTCATTACATTAATTGAGTCCATGATTAATGGAAGTCTCGACCTCTCCATATGAAACAGTCTTGAAATTCATATACGAAATGTTGATTAATGAATAATAATTCTTGATAATTTTCGGTAATTGTTGGAGAAATTTGTTAGCATGATACAGCCTGCGGAGTGTATACAAGTGACGAATTTTACGATTTGATATTGTTCAGGGCGTCTAATAGATGAACTGTATTGATTTTCAGCTCACCAGAGCCAGTACAATGGGTCCCATAAATTTAGTTATTCTATATTTTTGGTAATTTTTAGTAATTCTTGAAAATGTTTGATTGTTTTTGGTAATTCTTGCTAATTTTTAGCAATTCTTGGAAATTTTTGGTAATTCTGGGTAATTTTTGGTAATTCTTGGAAATTTTTGGTCGTTTTTGGTAATTCTGGGTAATTGTTGGAAATTTTTGGTGGTTTTTTGTAATTTTTGGAGTAATTTCGGTTTGTTAGCACGATACAGCCTGTGGAATGTATACAAGTGACCAATTTTATGATTGGATATTGTTCAGGGCGTCTAATAGATGAACTCTATTAATTTTCAGCTTACCAGAGCCAATACAATGGGTCTCATAAATCCAGATAATCTATATTTTTTGGCAATTTTTGGTAGTTTTTGGTAATACTGGATAATTTTTGGTAATTCTTGATAATCTTTGGTAATTTTTGGAGAAATTTCGGTTTGTTAGCGTGATACAGCCTGCGGAGTGTATACAAGTGACAAATTTTATGGTTAGATATTGTTCAGGGTATCTAATAGATGAACTCTATGGATTTTCAGCTCACCAGAGTTAGTACAATGTGTCTCATAAATCCATATATTCTATATTTTTGGTAATTATTAGTAATTCTTGAAAATTTTGGTGGTTTTTGGTAATTCTGGGTAATTTTCGGTAATTGTTGTCGCCAATACGGACCTATCAGCATCCACCTACGCCGACCGCTAGCGACAAGTCGTAGAGGGATCAAGGAGGTACAACAACTGTCACGACTGACAGCATTCCATTCTTTAATATCGACGTTACAATATACATGTTTCAATTTTGTAAATCTTTACGATCTTTGTTAATAGTCGATAAATATATAATTAAAACCTTTGTTACGTGAAATTCTGAAAATTATTCACTTCTACTCAACATATGGTTCTTCGAGCTTGGATGAAACATTAATTTGCTGACAACATTACAGGTTAGTGCCTCCTTTCCTATACCATCCTAGAACGAGCACAATTTTATTTGACATAAACTACATAATTTACTTTACGAATCACAGAAATTCACAAATCCATTTACGTATTATTTACAAATTACAAATTTGCAGCAAGGTATTTGGTGGATTTAATGTTTTCTATTTCTCTACATTATGTCAAACATAAATAAAGTGAAACGTACTTCCATAAAAAGCGCTTTGACCAGATTTGCAAACCATTTTCGAGATAATTTCGTTTCGGTCGAAAATGTAGAACAAACTAACATCGAAGATTTGCAGATTCGGCTAAAAAAGGCCGAAGAACTTTTGGAAGAATTTAATTGTGCTCAACTTGCAATTGAGAGCGAAGATAAAGATTTCGAAATGAATTATCCTATCATTCATTCCCCGGAAAGGCAAAAATTCGAAGATGATTTCTATGCAATCACTTCAACTGTTAAAAAATTCATTATTTCAAAAGGAGTTAAAAAAGACATTAACGATAGTAGTTATCAACAATTCAATAATAACAGTTCCACAACTGATCAGCATTTGCTTAATATTCGTTTACCACAACTCAATCTACCTACATTTGATGGAAATATCACACAGTGGTTATTTTTTAGAGATAGTTTCAAATCAATTATTCACGATAACACAGCGATGTCAAACGTTCAAAAATTTCACTATTTACGTCTTTCATTACAGGGAAGTGCTGCGGATAAAATAAAATCTTTACAAATATGTGATGATAACTATGAGGTCGCTTGGAAGTTACTTTCAGATCGTTTCGAAAACAAACAAGCATTAATAAAAAATCACGTTAAGGCTCTTTTTGAATTACCCACACTTAAAGAGGAGTCACATAAAGGTTTAAATTTAATATTAGACGGTATTGAAAAAAATTTAAATGCATTGAAGGTTTTGAGGCGTCCTACTGACCAATGGATGATTTGATTATTCACCTCGTAACGACAACACTACAAAGCGTGAATGGGAATCACGGGCCGACTCAAAAAACATACAGAGTCTTGAAAATTTATTGGAATTTTTGAAAGACCGTTGTCGAATTTTGTCGTCATTAGAGTGTGATTCTGTGGAAGGATTTAAACATCGTGCTTCGAAACAATCCATCCAAAAACATACGAAATCGTTCGCTACTATTTCAAATAAGGTTATATGCGTTCTATGCAAAAATAATCATAGTTTATATTCATGCCCTGAATTTAATAAATTAACAACAATGGAAAGACTGAACACTGCGAAACGTTTAAGGTTATGTATAAACTGCTTAAGATCTAACCATCGCACGAAAGAGTGTAAGTCAGCTGGATGTCGACGATGCGGCAAAGTGCATCACACTATGTTACATTTTCAGAATAGTGATGAAGGAGAAAACGGCACTTCGGTTGACAATGGTACCACAAATAGTACGGGGGCTCTTGGTACAGTTAACGATTGTATCAACTCACAACATACACTCACAACTAGTTTGTCTACTCCATCTCAAATATTACTTTCTACCGCAGTAATTACAGTTTACGACGTATTTAATAACGCACATCAGTGTAGGGTTTTACTTGATAGTGGTAGCCAGGTGAATTTTATTTCCGAGAAACTTTCAAAGCTTTTAAACCTAAACAAACATTCAATCAACATTTCAATCTCCGGTGTGAATCAAATGCACAACAAAGTTCAATTTTACTTCTCTTTGAAATTCAAATCAAACATTAACGATTTCCAGAAAACAATATCTTGTATTATTTTACCACAAATTACAGACTATTTACCAACTTTATCCATACATTCGACAAGACTAAACATACCTAAAAAATTAACATTGGCAGATCCTAATTTTGATAAACCGGCTCCTATAGACTTATTAATAGGGGCTGATACATTCTGGGACCTCTTGAGTATTGGTCAAGTCAAGTTAGGTGACGGTCTTCCTACGCTGCAAAAAACAACATTAGGATGGTTAGTTTCAGGTCCGTTGTTTATAAAGAATGGAGATTTTACGTCACACCATTGTAGTATTTCAACAACAAACGATTTAGAAACACAGGTTGCAAAATTTTGGGAATTAGAAGAGTACCCTAAAACACGATTTTTATCTGACGAGGAAAATTATTGTGAGAAACATTTTAAGGACACCGTGTGCCGAAACGATATCGGTCGTTTTATCGTGACAATACCTTTCAAACAAGATATTTCTGTTCTCGGCCAGTCTAGAAGCATTGCTACTAATCGATTTTACAATCTTGAAAGAAAACTTGAAAAAAATCCCGATTTGAAATTGCAATATCATAATTTTGTTCATGAATACATTCGTCTAGGTCACATGGTTTTAGCTGATGAGCAGAATGATGACACGGGGTGTTTTCTTCCACATCACTGTGTATTAAAAGAAAGTTCTTTAACTACAAAGTTGCGGGTAGTTTTCGACGGCTCAGCTAAAACCACATCGGGTATTTCACTTAATAATATCATGATGGTAGGCCCCAACATTCAAGATAATCTGTTTTATATTTTATTAAGGTTTCGACTACATAATTACGTTTTGAGTGCTGATATAACCAAAATGTACCGTCAAGTACTTGTAAATGAAAAACAATGTAACTTTCAAAAAATTTTATGGCGATTTACACCCGAGAGAGAAATTAATGTGTATTTCTTGAAAACAATTACTTACGGATTAGCATCTTCAGCTTTTCTCGCGATCAGATCGCTACAAGAAATTGCACACCGTCATAAAATCGAATTTCCCCGAATTTCGGACATTATTTTACATGACTTTTATGTAGATGATCTCCTCACCGGTGCTAAAACTATCGATGAAATTAATTACATTAAGGACAATATTTCCAAACTTTTATTGATATATGGCTTTCCATTAAGAAAATGGATTTCGAATGCTAAAGATTTCCTTCTTGATGCTGAGCCCGGTTTAATACATATAGGAGACCAGGATCAAAGTAAAACGTTGGGATTGCTTTGGAATCCAACAAACGACGTTTTACAGTATTCTATTAACATTTCCAATCAGAAACTCAAAGTCACTAAACGTCAAATTCTGTCATCTACTGCCCAGATCTTTGATCCACTTGGGCTACTGTCACCTGTTACCATAAAGGCAAAGATCATACTACAAGAACTTTGGAAACTTAAATTGTCCTGGGATGAGTCCCTTCCCAGTAACATACATACAGTTTGGTCTCATTACCAATCACAGTTGCAACACCTCAATTCTATAAAAATACCCCGACAAGCATTATGTCCCAATCCTGTTTTCACACAGATTCATGGATTTTGCGATGCATCTCAGACCGCGTATGGCGCCTGCATTTATATTCGTTGTTGCGATTTGCTGGGTAATCTTACATCTCATTTATATTGTGCCAAAACACGCGTAGCACCGTTGAAGCTCTTAACTATTCCTAGATTGGAATTATCTGGGGCGCTTTTACTTGCTGAGCTCATTGACAAAGTACGCTTATGCATTTCTCAATACGACAACATTTTTTATTGGTCCGACTCTATGATATGCATTTCATGGATTAATTCATCCCCACACATATTAAAAACATTTGTGGCCAACCGGGTAGCACAAATTCAGAACCTTTCTGAAACTGGAGCATGGAAACATGTAAGTACTCACGACAATCCCGCCGACTTATTATCACGCGGATTGACTCCACTCGACCTGGCAAAATCCGAATTTTGGTTTCACGGTCCTCCATGGCTCTTACAACATGAATCCACTTGGCCTTCTTATGACAACGACACCGCCATTTTGACTCCGTCCGAACTTCCAGAACTTCGTAATAACCTTGTTACATTCGTTAATGCTACTGATGACTTCATCTCATATATTCTCACAATTATCGAGTCACGTTCTTCTATCATGAAATTACAGCGCATATTCGCCTATTTCTTGAGATTTTCAAATAACATCAGGCATAAGTATAAACCTAAACGCCAAGGCACATTGACAACTACTGAACTTGACGAATCACTTTACTTACTCATTCAAATTGTACAGCGTCATTATTTTTCTGACGAATATCACAAATTGTCACATTGTAAGTCAGTACATAAAAAGAACAAACTTTTAAGCTTGAACCCATTTTATGATGAGGCGAATAAAGTGATTCGTGTAGGTGGTCGATTAAAGGAATCCGACTATGATTATTTGAAGAAACATCCAGTGATTCTTCCTTCAAATGGCCACCTGACTATGTTAATTGTCCGACAAGAACATATTAGGCTATTGCATGCTGGTCCTCAAGCTCTTCTGGCTTCGATCAGAGAAAGATTTTGGCCACTATCTGGTCGCAATCTTGTGAAAAGGATTGTGCACGACTGTGTACGATGTTTTAGATGCAAAGAAAAAACACATGAATATATAATGGGAGATCTTAGGCCATCACGAGTCACTCCATCGCGTCCATTTTCGATCTCTGGAGTTGATTACGCGGGACCATTCCAACTCCGTGACAGAAAAGGTAGAAACTTCAAAACTTTCAAGGCATATATAGCACTATTTGTTTGTTTTGCCACTAAGGCTATACATTTAGAGGTTGTTAGTGACCTCACATCTGAATGTTTTTTGGCATCTCTGCGTCGTTTTATGGCTAGGCGGGGTAAATGTACAAAAATATACTCCGACAATGGTACCACATTTATTGGTGCTAACAATGAGATGAAATCCTTTTTCGATTCCTCCGGAATTAACATTGCTGAACAACTCTCAACCGACGGCGTTCAATGGCACTTTATAACACCTAATGCACCACATTTTGGTGGTATTTGGGAAGCTGGCGTTAAATCTACCAAATACCATTTGAAACGTGTACTAGGTAACGCTTCTACTACCTTTGAAGAATTCACTACTATTTTATGTCAAATAGAAGCGTGTCTCAACTCCCGACCACTATATCCAATATCATCCGATCCTAATGATACAAATCCCCTTACCCCGGCACATTTCCTGATTGGAGAAAGTCTGATGGCGTTACCAGAACCCAACCTATTGGACATTAGAGTGAATCGTCTTTCAAGATTCGAAAGAGTACAACAAATAATCCAACACTTTTGGTCTCGATGGAACAAGGAGTATATATCCTATTTGCAGACTCGAACGAAGTGGAAAATAAACCACCCGCAGCTAATTAAAATCGGTATATTGGTACTGATCAAGGAGGATGGACTACCACCCTTAAAGTGGAAGTTAGGCAGAGTCTCTCAAGTTCAAAAGGGTGCTGATGGCATCATACGATCTGTGACCGTCAAAACGTCAACCAGTGAGCTAAAACGCCCAGTGGTAAAAATCTGCATTCTGCCAAACCAACAATAATCTACATTGAAACCCTGAAGTGTTTCAAGGCGGGGGCTATGTTGTTGCCAATACGGACCTATCAGCATCCACCTACGCCGACCGCTAGCGACAAGTCGTAGAGGGATCAAGGAGGTACAACAACTGTCACGACTGACAGCATTCCATTCTTTAATATCGACGTTACGATATACATGTTTCAATTTTGTAAATCTTTACGATCTTTGTTAATAGTCGATAAATATATAATTAAAACCTTTGTTACGTGAAATTCTGAAAATTATTCACTTCTACTCAACAGTAATTCTTGGTAAATTTTAGTAATTCTTGGTAATTTTTGGTGTTTTTTACAATTTTTAGTAATTCTTGGTAATTTTTGTTAATTCATGGACATTTTTGGTGGTTTTTGGTAATTTTTGATAATTCTGGGTAACTTTTAGTGATTTTTTTGATATTTTTGGTAAATCTTGTTAATTGTTGGACATTTTTTGGTAATTTTTGGTAATTCTTGATAATTTTTGGTAAATTTCGGTAATTTTTGGAGAAATTTCGGTTTGATAGCACGATACAGCCTGCGGAGTGTATACAAATGACCAATTTTAATATTGGATATTGTTTAGGACAGATGAACTCTATTGATTTTCAGCTCACAATGAGTCTCATAAATCCAGATATTCTATATTTTTGGTAATTTTAAGTAATTCTTGGTAATTTTTGGCAATTCCTGTAAATCTTGGACATTTTGATTATTTTCGGTAATCCCGGGTAATTTTTGGTAATTCTTGATAATTTTTGGTCGTTTTTGGATAAAATTCGGTTTGTTAGCACAATACAGCCTCCGGAGAGTATACAAGTGATCAATTTTATGATTGGATATTGTTCAGGGCGTCTAATAGATGAACTCTATTGATTTTCAGCTCGCCAGAGACAATACAATGGGTCCCATAAATCTAGATAAACTAAATTTTCGGTAGTTTTTGGCAATTCTTGATAATTTTTGGGTAATGCTTGGTAATTCTTAGAAATTTTTGGATGTTTTTGGTAATTCTTTTGTCATTTTTGGAGAAATTTCAGTTTGTTAGCACGATATAGCATCTAGTGTGTATACTTATGAGTGGAAAAGTTAGTTTTAATCTTTAAAGCCGTTTATGTTTACTCTTTTCGTGTTACATTAATGGAGTCCATGATTAATGGATGTCTTGACCTCTCCATGTAAAACAATTTTAAAAATCTTATACGAAACGTTGATTCTTGAATAATAATTATAATTTTTTGTTGCAGATGAAAACGAAATTAAGGAATACGTTAAAAGATTTTTAGAAAAAAATGAAGAAATTACTGCGAGGACAACTTTATAATGTTCCTAAACTGTTTACTTACAATTAAAATAAGTAATAGACGTATACATACAAAGTTAATGCTTTTTGCAAACTATTAGTGTAATTGTTGTGCTCAGATTCAAAGTTTGAACGTTTCAAACTCATTTTACACTCTGCGAGTGTTTAGTGTGGTAAAATAATGGTAAAAGAGGTATACATACACTGCCGTCTTAAAGTTTGGAAGCAGCAAGGTAAAACTAATTAAAACAAAACTATGCATTTATTATTAATTTCTCAAATAATTTCCATTCGCTCTTTATAATACAGGTAATAGAGACATTGCACAGGTTTTAATCAATATAATAAAAGTCCACAGTTTGCTTTTGTTTAGTGATTTTATCCAATTTTCTCAAATACCGTTAATCTTATGAAAAAAAGTAATGAAAAGTATAAATATTCGCCAAAAATCAGTTTTTGTTACTTTTGTCCTTGAGTATAATTTTAAGTGCATGGGGACTTTTGGAATACTGTTTATAATCATAAAAATAAGGTTTATACGAAACTATTAGCTGCTAGATATGTTGTGAACTTGAGTTCGTTCTAAATAAGCTCAATGGGAAAAAGGTCGAGCGATTGAGAATTGGAAAATCGCTTCATGTTTTTCTTATTAAAAAATAAATCTCCGTGCAAAGGTGGAATCCTGAAGATATTTATTGTTTCACAGTTATCCTTACAACATATTCCAGTTACATCTTGTCAAAATACCCTCAAACCTTGCCCTTACCACCAACATATTTATTAGTGAGCACTGTATATGTTTTTGAAGTTCCATATTCTTGTGGCTTGGGTATTAGATCCATTAGTTACGAAAATTTGAGCTACTCCTTAATCTTTTTTCCAGTTTTATGTGCCTTTGCAGTCTTATTTTATTATCTTGAATTGCTATGTTTGGTATTTCAGTTCTCTTAGTTTTACAGAGAGTAAATGTCCTTTAACAGATGTTATTGAAATAATTCGTAATCCGTAATTTGTGGTGTCGTGTTATTTGTGTTATGTTAATATCACAATCTTGTGCCAATGCTAAAATATGTCTAAATAAGATCCTAAAAAATTAAAACCACAAAATATTTTCAATAAAACATTGTTTTTATGTGTACAATTATGAAAGGTAGTTGTTTTCTTGTGAATAATACTATTTTTTGTTTAATGACTTTATTTACATTGAATTAATACTTAGTAAACAATACAGAATGATTTTATTTTAAACTTGCGTACTCTTCGCTTGGTGGCTGTTGATTTTCTGGTCGTCAATTTGCGGGAGGCGAACCTCCCACCATTGCAGGGTATGCAGAGTCGGATTGGGCCGCAGCAGTAGTAAAACATAATTTGATTGCTAAATTGTAAGGCAAAATATTTGTTTTGTTTAACAAGAGTTATGCTTCCAAACTTTTGTACGGTACGGTTGTGGATCCATAATAATGATAATTTTATATATATATCGAAGTATGTAATTGCTACTATAATATGCATATTATATGTACATAAAGTTTGTGAGTGCTTTGACACATATAGGTACCAGTTTTTATCGGAATATGATGTAATGCAACTTTTTAATTCTATATAATTAGCAAATAGTATTTATTTATAAAAATCGATAATTGCTTTCTTTCATTTTCCTAATAAGTTGTCCATTTTTTAGGCATTCCTTTCTTAAAAATCGTTTGACGGTTTAACTTTAGAATGTCCTTTAATTAGATAGTGATGCTTCTCCTGCGCACACCAATTTTATGTATATCGAAATGTTGAGTTGAGTTGACGTCATGGAGTGTGTTGTAGTAAACTAAACAAACAGCAACCTTGCTTTTCTATTGACATTAGAGGTGTACTTTTGACTACTCGTAACTATTCGTTATATTTCTATAAAGTATTCGTTACTCATTCTGTAGATGCTTTGGTAAAAATATTCTGATGTAAATGGATTCGGTAGTCAGTATTCAGAGTATTTAGAATTGATAATCTGTTTCACGTTCGTTAAGATCGTATGAATAGATATTTGGTATAGGTGAAAACCACGACGTGTGTCAAGTTCTTTATTTTGCTTTACCTTTTATTCGCAAATAAAGTTTAGTTAGTGTCACAAAGGCCAGGACTTTCCACATAAATTAAACGATCGATTGTGGAAATTCATAGTGAACTGCAGACACCGGCTCTTTGGTAAGTACATTAAATTGGTGTTTATTGTATATGTTGTCATTTTGCTAATTGCATAATTAACTACAACTACAGTCAATTGTTCTTTGTGCTAACAGTTATGAATTAAGACTATACAAAACTGAATAGATACAGTAATAATTAAGACACGTAAAATACATATACAAAACAAAACAATAACTCCCAATTAGATAAGTAAATACAAATAAATAGCAATTAAAATCGTACTATTAGAGATATAAATATTTCTTAAAACTACCACAGCAAATAAAATAAGTATACAGGTTACTAAGGCGAATTCAATAATTGTTAATTCTTGGTTTTCTGAACTATTGAGATAACGTATTTTTGATGGGCAGCTAAAAATTTTACATATAATAACGCTCTATGTTAAGAGGGTCTGCGAGACAATTGTATTAGTTTGCAGCCATTTTTTAATTTTCTTTTTGAACATTATAGGCGAGTTTATTTCACGAATTTCTAACGGGATTCCATTGTACAATTTTGGACCGAGAAACACATGACCTCTCAAGGTAAGAGTTTTGTTCACTTTTGGAATGTATACAGCAAGAGGTTGATTTGTGGTCGAGTACTTATTCTTTGTAGAGTTTTTGGTTTTGGTAAATTTTTCTTTATTTATTACACACTGAAAATAAAGTTATTTGATATCAAGGACTTGCGATAAGTCAAAAAGTTCTACTGTGGGAAATTTTTTGTCTTTACCATAAATTATTTTTCAGATCCATTTTTGTAGGATTATGATTGGGGATATATGGTGATTATATGCACCACCCCATGCAATTAAACCATACCTGAGTTGTGATTCAACTAAGGCGTAATATATAGGCTTCAACTGTTCAACATTTACCATCGCTTTGTTGTGCCTTGTTCGTTTTGAGTTTGTGAATTATTTGTATTATTTCGGCTTCAGTATATTCTTCTAGACATATAGTGTTCGATATGCGTTTTTTCGTTTCATTGAAATATTTTGGTTCTATAATTAGCTGTGCCAGATGTTCTCCTAAGCTGGTGCATGTATCAACAAAATTGTTGGCTGTTTCCAGCGGATTATTTGAAATCGCATTATTTTGCAGTCGAATTTCTCTTATTTCAGTTTTTTTAATTATTTTGAGTGTTTCCCATAATTTTTTTGAATTGTTTTTATTTTTCCTAATTTTGTCCTTGAAAAGTTTGCTTTTGTTTTCTTTATGAGAAGATTGAGACTATTTCTATAAGTTCTATATTTAGTTTGGAATTCAACATTTTCCCAATCTTTGTGCCTCTCTTTATTCAATTTATTCCGTTTTTTGATGGATGTTATTAAACCACTAGTGATCCAGATTTTCTTTTTTTATATGTTTTATTTAGACCACGGACTTCTGTACATACATTTGGATTTTCACTGTTAAATTATCTGCCAATGTATCTGCATCCTCGTTCTGGAGGAAGTTGTTCCAGGATTCCGCAGTGATGAGTGTTTTCAGCCTTTTATAATTTATCGTATGTGGGTTCATCGGGCTATGCTCTGATTAAATTGTTTTCATTCAGAATCATCCGTTTCAGAAAGTATATTTATGTTTATATCTCCTCCAAGAATAACCTGATTATTGTTGTCCTTTAAGTGATCTTCAATGAAATTTTCAAGACACTGATTGAACGCTGGTATATCTGTTGATGGTGAACTATATATCCCTACAATAACTATATTACTTTTCTCTAATTTTACTGTTAGTTTTATTGCCGTGTATTTTGAGTACTATAGTTAAAACATCTCTATGAAAATTACTACTACATCATTTTGATTGAGTTTTCCTTCGCTATATATCAGATCATATCCCTTCAGCCGATATAAATGGGTATTTTCAATGATTCTGGTTTTTCTTAAGATTATGCAATCAAAATCCTCCTCTATTTGCTGTGAGTCAATCTGAACATCTTCAAAGTGCTTCGAGATACTACAAATATTTTGGTTGTATATCGAGAATCCGTTTATGCATTTGAGTTTGTTTCTACAATCCTCATATGATTCGTATACATAAGTCTCTGCTATAATTTCCTCAAAATCTCTAATGTAAGCATCCATATTATATTAGTAAGCAATAAACCCAAAAAACAAAGTAATAGACGATATTGAAGGCATCAACGTAAGGGTTAATAAACGCATTAACGTTAACAAAGTGATTGAAATGATTATATGCTAATCTATAGAAATAATAAAAAAAAAAAGAAATAAACATGCATAAATGAGTGGAGCACCAAGTGTTAATTTGTATCTATTTATTTGAACGTTGGCTTCGTGTTCTCTCTTTCAAGGCAGGTCCACCAGCTATTGGTTTAATGTTCTTCCTGTTCCGATGTTTTTGGGTGTGTTGGCATCAATAATAGGTTTCTTATGTTCTACCTCTTTGAAATCTTCCTGTGTTATGGGGACGGATACTTCCTCTGGAGATTCGAATTCTTTTTCAAAATTTCGTAAATTCGGCGTTGAAGGAGCGTGCGTGCCTCTGAGCGATTTATTTCTTCTAATTATTTCACAGTACAGGCTTTATCGTTGACGTAGAATTTATTTCCTTTTATATAAGATCTATCGGTAGGATCTTCTCTGGCTTTAATCAAGAGGGTTCTCAAAATTCTACTTTCACTCACGTCTTTGTTCAAATGTAAGATCGTGTGAGATGGCAACGCCCGTGCCTTTCAATTTTTTGCACTGCTTCAGTATCTCGACTTTCTTCAAATATGATAGGAATTCGACTTTCACAGGTTTTTCTGTGTTGTTGAGGTGGTATATATTATTGAAATCAGCTATTCTAGCATCAACTTCCAGTAGTGTATTTAGTTTTTCACTTATAGTATTAGCTGTGTTCTCTTTGTTTTCCAGGCCAAATATTATGATATTGTTCTTCTTTGAATGTCTTTCCAAAGTCTCTACTTTATTTTTCAATGTTTGATTTTCTTTTTCAAGATAATACACTTTTTGTTTGAGTTCCCCTACTTTCATTAAAAGTCTTGTTTCGGTAGCTTCAATCGCAGATTTAATTTCCCTTCTGTTCGATGAAATAAAACAATATAGTTTGTTTAAATCTTCATATATTTGAACTAATGTTGAATTTAAACTTGTTGACGCGTTTCACTAACACAGTAGCTTTGTCAAAACGAATGAAGGTAAAATATAAAAATGTCTTAATATATACAGTGCTAAATCTATTTACTAAGGTTAACAATGGTATTGAAAGAAATTACCTGGAAATTCATTCATTACAAACATTCCTAAGCTATCTTCTAGGTAAAGAGGTTCAATAAAGGAGACTGATTGATATCTATTTGGTCGTTAAGGAGATTACCTGAATATTTATTTTTGTTAATATCTAGGGCCTCTAATAAGTTTAAACTAAAGGATTTACCGACTACATGGAGAATTTCAAAATTTGGGTCGAAAATGTGTTGGTTTTCTAATAAATGATTTGAATAGTTAGAATCTAATTTTTTGTTGTCATAGCTACGTTTGTGTTCCGAAATTCTAGTTTTAAAATTTCTAAAAGTTCTACCGATAAAAATTTTATCACAATTGTCATTACCACATTTTAATTTATAAACTCCTGATTTGTTTAATTTTGAAGATTTAGATTTATTATTTTTAATGAATTTGGGTAAATTGTGATCAGTTTTAAAGGAAATATTCATGTCTAAAGTTTCTAAAAATGATTTAATTTTTAAGGATGGTGTTCCAAAGTATGCTAAGCTTTTAAATTGTCTATTATTTTTATCTGAACGGAATACTTGTTCTAAAGTCTGTTTTTTTATCTTTTTATTTATGATATTGTCAATTAAATTTGGATCGTAATTATTATTAACTGCTATTTGTTTTATGGTATTTAATTCTTTGGTATAATTATTAATATTTAATGGGTGGACCGAACTATTATGAGTTGTAATATGTGATGGTTTATGAAATATAGAAAAATCATGTTTATTATTTATATTACAATTCATAATAGTTAGGTCCACCCATTCAGTCATAAACTAGCAGCTTTCAATATGGTACACAGACTTTTAATAGTCCCATTAAATATTAATAATTATACCAAAGAATTAAATATCATAAAACAAATAGCAGTTAATAATAATTACGATCCAAATTTAATTGACAATATCATAAATAGAAAGATAAAAAAACAGACTTTAGAACAAGTATTCCCTTCAGATAAAAATAATAGACAATTTAAAAGCTTAACATACTTTGGAACACCATCCTTAAAAATTAAATCATTTTTAGAAACTTTAGACATGAATATTTCCTTTAAAACTGATCACAATTTATCCAAATTCATTAAAAATAATAAATCTAAATCTTCAAAATTAAACAAATTAAAATGTGGTAATGACAATTGTGATAAAATTTATATCGGTAGAACTTTTAGAAATTTTAAAACTAGAATTTCGGAACACAAACGTAGCTATGACAACAAAAAATTAGATTCTAACTATTCAAATCATTTATTAGAAAACCAACACATTTTCGACCCAAATTTTGAAATTCTCCATGTAAACGGTAAATCCTTTAGTTTAAATTTATTAGAGGCCCTAGAGATTAACAAAAATAAATATTCAGGTAATCTCCTTAACGACCAAATAGATATCAATCAGTCTCCTTTATTGAACCTCTTTACCTAGAAGATAGCTTAGGAATGTTTGTAATGAATGAATTTCCAGGTAATTTCTTTCAATACCATTGTTAACCTTAGTAAATAGATTTAGCACTGTATATATTAAGACATTTTTATATTTTACCTTCATTAGTTTTGACAAAGCTACTGTGTTAGTGAAACGCGTCAACAAGTTTAAATTGAACATTAGTTCAAATAAATGAAGATTTAAACAAACTATATTGTTTTATTTCATCGTTCAGTATGGATCTTCATCAAGTAAAAGCCTCATCTATTCAATTCCCTTCTGTTCTTTATTACTTCCTCTTTCAAACTTCTAATCGCATTTATCGAATCCGAATCCATAGCTTGATGAAAGTTCGTCTATGGATAGCTTTAGGTGTTTTATTTTTATTTGAGTTTTTGTCTCTCAGCTGGGCTATGATCTAAGTTCCACTGCTTAGTAATGTATGCTGTTCAAATCCTACTATTATATATCGTACATTATCATTATTGATGTAAATAATGCTTGTGTGTTGCTCGGTGTGTTTTTCAGTAATTAATTTTAGGTTTAGACATAGCAAAAACTGAAATATTTGGTGACAGCACTTTGTTACACTCTTTTCACTAAAGCAGACCACACATCATTGTGAGGGGTATCTATCTCTTTCTATCTTATTGAGTTATGGCGTATTACGGAGATTCAGCGATTTTTATAATTGTTTGATTATTCAAGTTGATTTAAATATTGAATTAGAATCATTTTAATAGTAGAAGTCCCTAAAAACCATTAACTATAAACATGATAACAGAAATGTCATGATAGGCATTACGGGCCCAATGGTTTTTCTGCATAATCATTAAAAATTAAGAAATAATGCGACGTTATGGATGTTTTTATTCCAATAAACGGGAAATAAAAATTCCTCTCTCCCTAAGGGTTGCTAGGGTCCCTATCCATCTACATACCCTAACGGCGTAGCGACTGAATGCACTATTTTGAGAGTTTCAGGTCAATTAAGTTACCACTCTCTCTTAGTAAGAAACTTAACGTATATTTAAGGATTTTAGACAACATAACTTTTATAATTCCCCAACAACAATATATACACTCCCAAATTGATACCGCTTACATAAAACTATTTAATATAAAATCAATGATTTTCCAGGAACTATAGATACACAGAAGGTGCACTTTGTCTTTAATCGCGTTAAACACCCATCGGGTAGGCTTTACTGGATTCTGTAGTATGACAAAACCACGTAGTTGCATGGTAAACTCTTTATTGGAAATCCAGTACAAAAGCTTGTTAAAAAAATGTGTTGCATGTCTCAATTCAATCTGTGTCATCTTGGAATGTCTATCAAAATGACACGGATGTGAAGACGTCTATATAAATGGAGTGTTCCAATATTGCCCAGGAGCATGCTCAGAAATACCACATATTCAATCGACTATAACTCCCCTAACTAATATGGAAGATCTTAAACCAGAAATACATGTTATTGTAGAACTTGTTTTTGATGAGAATACAAAAAAGTGACGAGGAAGCAGTTCTATGCTGAAGTATTTGAAATTAAACCAGAGAATAATGAACTGACAGTGAAGTTCTTTCGTGAAAGTTTTAAGTCACCATGGAATATATACATTTGTTCAGTTGTTAAAGATTTGATGGATGTGACAGTATCTCAAATTTTGGCTATTGTGGAACCTATTACAGGTCACCGTGAACATTATATGTTTCCATTAGATTTGCAGTGAATTTAAAGACTCTAAAAGGAACAAAATAGTGTATAAATGGCCATTTTGTATTTTTTTACTACAAATAATATGTATGTACTCTTTTTGGTAATACATATGGATTTTGTTACTCAGCAAGTGTCTAATTTACAACATAGGTTTCACATGTCTGGCTTAAGTCATCATATTTTTTTTACTATTTGCCTTTTAGTTTCAGTGCATGTTTCGATATGTAAACTTAAAGTATATGTACAGACTCAAATTCAACATTAATCCTATTCTTGGCAAGCACAGCTTCACTAAAGATATAAATTATTTTTTAACATATTTGATATATATTTGGTTTACATAAACACGAATAGTATCAAAATATATTTTTCGAACCAAGAAAGAGTTCTCTCGAAAAATCCTGATTTCATTGTTTTTTGTTTTCTCTTACTCCAAGAAACAACATGTTTTCCTTTGTGAGTAATTACCAAAACATTGACCTACTTTTGCAAAGTGTGTTATTTCTAAACGTGACACTAATGTTAGGTAACATAACAATTTTAACGTTCCAGACTGTATACAGGATGTGTCCTAATTGCGTACATTAAAGTTAAGGGTGTATTCTTGAACTAATTTTATGAAAAAAAGTCCGGCGATGCAAGTTACATTTTTTGTGATACCGGGAAGGTTTTGCAAGTAATTAATTATATTAAATAAATAATTCTTTTGTTAAGTTTTTACCCCAAATGGTTAAAAATATAAGAAAAGTGATAGGAAAAGGGAGAGGACAAGGATAGGAATATTTTAAAAAAACAACCTATACTTCGGTATGCCAAAGAAAGAGAATATTATATTAATAAAAACATAGGTTAATACTAACAATTCGTAAACAGCCTCATGGCTATAATATCTCTATTTTCAACTTACGTATGAAATGGACTTTTCCGCCCATCCTGCTAATTATTACAACTATATGTGACTCACGAAATCATGTCTTTAAACTAGAAGTATTTGTAAAACATGGAAATTCCTTTAAAAGAACAAAATACAATTTTCACACCTGCTTTTAAAATGTCACACAATACTAAACGCTTTCAAAACCTCACTACTAAACACTGTAGATTCGATTTCAACCCAGAATTAAATAAAAAGCCGGTTTAGTCTGTTTAGATCTAAAAAAAAAAGTGAATAATTATCTCTGGTACGATTTATCAAAATAGAACGCAATGAGTAGGAAAGAGAAAGGTTACCGTCATTATGAGTCTATCTTTGTCGTTGCCCCCGACACAGACATGCTTACATTCGACAACGGTTGGTTCCTTTCCAAGTACGTAAGTATAGAGTTGATTGAGTGGTGGCGCCTGCCACAGAACAGACAAAATATAACGGATCCGTTGTACCGGGTGATCAATTTTAAGGGTAGCGAGCGGCCATATCTCATAAGATATTGGTCGTATAGATTTAGACTTAAAAAATTCATGATAAAAGTCGCCAAGAAAAATTGCTGGAAATTATTTTCGAGTTTGTCAAACGTCCGCTAGACGTCGTAACAACTAACACTAAGTAGAAAAATGGGATTTTTATAGAATTTTGCCTAATGAAAGTATATCGATGATATTATTTTCATGTTTACTGACTATTCACCTACACTTTTTGACTAAAATGTTTTGTTCTATCTATCAAAATAAAGCGGTGGGGAAGTTCAATTGTTTTTTTAAACAAACCAAGATATCTCCCGTTTCGCTTGACCGATTTTAACAAATTTGGGCTCATATGAAAGAGCATAATTTACACTACAAAACGCTTACTTGCTTTTGACTTTCGTCTTCGCCGCTAGATGGCGTTAACTGAAATGGTAGAAAATTTTTGAGTTTTTTTCAAAGTAAAAACAAATGTAATAGTATATTCATTTTTACATATTTTAAAAGAAGATACATTTTTCTAAAATTTAATGAAAAAATTAATCATCTACCTTTTTTTGAACCGTTGATATTGAATAAAATATAATTTTATTACATTAAAAAATGGCACGCCACTGCTTTTTATCAATATAAAAATCATTTTCGTAATCACTTATTTTTTGCTAACAAAAAGAACCTAATAAATTTAAATGGGGCGCCCATACTAATTTACATATTTGGAAAAAAAAATCTTAACACAGAACTTTAAAAAAAACGTTAAAAATAAATTAATAGTTTTGTCGTAAATGTTCAAAATGTTGTCCATTATTTTGAATGCACTGGTCCAATCTTTTCTGGGTGGTTGACAGCTGCCTCAATTTCCGCTCTTGGTAAATTATTTATGGCGTTTTGATTTCGGACTATCATGTCTTCTCGAGTAGTTGGTCGAGTTTTATTCACCAAATCATTTATTCGGCCCCACAGATAAAAATCAAGGCAGGTTAAATCGGGCGACCGTGGTTGCTTCTACCAATCCAACGGCTAGGAAAATGCCTGGTCAAAAAATGTTACACATTTCGAGAATAATGTGCCGGGCATCCGTCTTGTTGAAACCACATGTTTCTTCTTCTAAAGGCACATTTTCTAAGAGTCCTGGCAAATCGTTCAATAAAAAATTCAAATACATGTCACCGGTTAGATTGCCATTAAAGATGTGCGGACCGATAATAGCACCATTAATAACACCGCACCAGACGTTGACGCTCCATCGATCCTGCTGATAATCTTCACGTAACCAGTGTGGATTAGTGTCCGACCAGTAATGCATGTTATGAAGATTTAACCTGCCATTACTGCAAAAAGAGGCTTCATCTGTTCACAATATTTGTGACAAAATATGACCGTTTTCCCTAATGAAATCTCTAGTAGCAGTAATCGAGCCTACGTTCAAAGTCAGTCTCATTTAAGGATTGATGAATTACGACGTGATACGGATACATTTTAAAATCCATTAATATCTTTTGCACTGAGCCATAGGATATTCCTAAATATCTGGATATCTCTCTTATGCTTAAATGGGGGTCTGCAGGAATATAAGCCAACACATTTATAATGTTATCTTCTCTTCTTACTCTACGATTTCTTCTCAAAGTTGGAGTTGGTTGCACTTGGACATGTTGCCTTAAGGATAAACGACGAAAAACCATTCTCGAATGCCGTCTTCGGAGGGGATAACGCAGTGCATACTGCCTAGAAGCAATCGCTGCATTTTCAAAGTATTGAAAATAAATTCTCAACATATCAAAGGCTTCTTCATTCGTAAAAGGCATGATTTGTTGTAAAAATACTTTTTACATAACATTAAATTAGATGTTAATAGCAAGAACTGTCAAAAAGAATATCAGCGTGATTGACAATTTGGTGTATTCTTTTTACATAACATTAAATTAGATGTTAATAGCAGGAACTGTCAAAAATAATATCACCGTGATTGACAACTTGGTGTACTCTTTCTTAATATAGATCATGGCATGCTTCGCTTAAATGCGATGTTAGTTTAAACAGTATGTAAACCTGTCTTATTTTTTCAATTCAAAACCGTTCGTCTAACGAAAAAAAGTCAGGGAGTTCTTTTTGTTAGAAACTAATAAGTGATTACAAAAATAATTTTTATTTTGATAAAAAGCAGTGGCGTCCCATTTTTTAATGTAATAAAATTATATTTTGTTCAATATCAACGGTTCAAAAAAAGGTAGATGATTAATTTTTTTCATTAAATTTCAGAAAAATGTATCCTCTTTTAAAATATGTAAAAATGAATATACCATTACATTTGTTTTTTTTTTAAAATAACACGTCTTAAAAAGTTTTTATAAGGTAGACTTAATACACAGGATATTTGGCTAAAGATAAATGCTTTAATGTGACTGGTCGACAAATCATTTGACAAGGTTTCAAGCTGTCCATTAGCAGATTGCGTTCTATCTTGTCTGATCTGTGGTATCAGTTTACGCTTTATTGTTTATTTTACATTTTAACAAGTTCCAATAATGGAAGATGCATGAAAAATACTTATTCCAGGTACTATATAGTGCCGTTGTGTTCCAATACGACTTTCAAAACGCCAAATAAAGTATTTATTTGTGTACATACTTAAAGATAAAAATCGCGGAATAAAATGGTTCAAGGTATGTAGAAGGAATAAAGACTTATATTGAGGGTGTCAAACTCAATTTTGCAGAGGGCCATATATTAAATTTTGAATTCGTAGATTGAAAATAAAAAAAATGAACTGAATTATTACAAAATTATATTTATTAAATTATATAGTATATAATATACGGGTGTTAAAAATCATATCAAAGTTATAAAAGAGGGTAGATAATTATGTTGAGCTCGAGGATCCAGATACCCGACTTCTCTTGTTTTTGACAAGCTCATTGATATCAGGTATCATGCGTTGTAGTTATTTTAAATAGTGTGTACAAAATGTAAGAGCGTTAATTTCATGAAATTTTTCTTTCAAAATACTGTCCAATTGAAGGTCTAATCAACTCCATTTGCAAATAAACTGGTGCCAGTGAAGCTTCAAAATTGAATGGGTTTTTGAAAATTGGGTATTCCATTTAATTCATTTTGGGAAACTCTTCAAAACGATTGTTGAATTCCGTGTTCAAATTTTGCGGACGTTGAGAATAATTCAATTTTTTTTTGGTTCACTGTGCTAAATGATTTTAAATGAGGGAAATGATCCAAAGTTTGATTTTTTACCAGATTTTCCCACAGCCTCAACTTTGTTTCAAAGGCTTGTATATATGAATACATTTGAGTGACAATCAGATTTTTACCCTGTAACTTTACATTCAGAAATTCAAATCAGTCAAGTGTTTATTCATATCTAGCAAAAAGGCACAATCCACCAGTTATTGTCATAATCAATTGGTTTGCCTTTTTCTAACATGAAAGCTTGAATAGGGTCACGTAATGTAAAAAATCTTTCTAAAACTACCCCTCGACTGAGCCAACGAACTTTGGTGAAATGAGGGACATCCGAAAACTTTTCGTCCAAATCTTGTACAAATTGCCTGAACTGTCGGTGATTGAGTCCTCTGCTCCTTACAAAATTTACTATTTTAATTATAGATTGCATGACATGTCCATTTTTAAATGTTTGGATGCCAATGATTCCTGATGAATTATACTGTGAAATTCCACAAAATTTCCTGATGATTTCTGTTTTAATTAAGTTACAACGCCCGAATATTTGCCAGCCATGGCAGGAGCGCCATCCGTACTTATGCTGCTAAGTACATTCCAGTCGAGTTCATATTCTGCTATCAAATGCTCAATTGCAGAGTAAATATCATTTTGCTGTTGTAGTACCTGTCAATGGAACGCACTTTAATAGTTCTTTAGTTATTTCAAAGTTACTGTTACTGTATAAAAACAGCAAGTTGAGCTGTATTAACAGTATCAGTGCTCTCGCCAAGCCAGTGAAAAATTTGTAAATTCCTTAATTTTTTCCTTCAGTTGAAGAATCAAATTTTGAGATAGATAATTTATTCTTGTAGAAACAGTGTTTCTTGAGAGCAAAATATGTTGAATTGTTGACTTTTGAAATGGAAATGAAACATCGGCAATTTTCAACATACAGTCTTTAATAAAATCAACATCAGTGAAAGGTTTTGATCTCTAGGCGATTTCTAATGTAATAATAAAATTTAATTTCAGGGCTTATTCACTCTCTGTAATAGCTTTGTTAACCTTGAAGTGTAGTTTTTAATGATGACAATGTATCTATTCTTATTTTTTCAGTGTAACAATCTAATTTTGACTTATGATTCGTATCATAGTGTCGCTTCAAATTAAACTTACAAACAGCAACTGTTCGATTGCAAATCAAACACAATGGTTTAGCTTTCCATTCTATGAAAAAATATGCAGCTTCTCATTTAGACTGAAAAAGTCTGCACTCACTATCGACTTTACGTTTTTGTGACATTATACCAAAATCGTAACAATTATGGAACTCGACACAACAATTATGGATATCGCACTCGCAGAACACAAATAAATGCACAATACCTTCACAATAACTAAAATCCCATAGAGAAATAAACATATTAAGAGAGTGTTCGTTCCCATATAAACAGCTGGCATCGCGTCGATCTCAGCGCACCCCTTGCGGGGAACAGAACTAACTCTTACAGGCGGGATATTTAAATTTGGTAGTTTGGATTATGGGTAGGTAAATTTTACAGTTTGTCTTAAAATTGTTTATTATATAATTATTTCATTCCAAAAAATTATATTTCATTTTTGTAATGAAATAATAATAATAATAAACAATTTTGAGACAAATAATTTAGGTAATAAATAATAAAACAGCACACATTTAAAATTTTTATTAACCTGCACATAATATAAAAACAAATTAATAAAATATTTGTTTACTATACATAGGTATGTTATTTATACATGTTATTACATTGATAACTTTAAAATTCTTATTCTAATAGTTAACGATAATATTAAAGTACAAAAACATCTGATTAAATTATCAGTTACAATAATCAAAAAATTTAAATTTTCAATAATATCTCCTATTAGTAAAACAATTATTCTAATATCACTTAACAGCGTTTCCACACAATTTTATTTTCTTAGTTATTTTTCCTACCACACGTACTATAAATAGGCATTTATACGGCTGTACATTTTTCAAAAAAATTCTATTGCAGCCTCCGCCATCCCCATAGCTGCCCAGCTCTCACCTTTTTTTAACTTTTTTATTTCAGAAAACAAGAAACTTCACATTTACTTTCTTTAAATTAATTAAATAGATAAATCATGTAAATCAGAGGAAACCTACAGTTGTATAAATACACAACATAAACATATACTTAGAGAAAACTAAAAATGGCACACTAGTTTGAATATTAAATAATGTTTTAAATTGGTAACACAAAACATGATAAAACTATTACATATTATTATTATTAATCACAAAATTACATATTTCTACTCAAATTACAGCATTATACTTAAGAAAGTTTATCCAATATTACATCAAATATTTTAATGAAAAGCATTTAAAAAGTAGATTCCCCTTTACATGAAGACAGGAACAGGTCTGAAACAAAAAAAAATTAAACGAAGTACATTGTTACCAATAAATAATAATTATTTTTGTTTGTTAGTCCTCTTACCATCATTATAATATTTTTTAATTAATAAGGGGACACAAACTTTTATGAGTTGAGAAAATACGTATGATTTATGTTCTCGACAAGTGAACCAATCAAAATTTATATGACTTTTTGCGAAGAGTTCGTTTGTCATTAGCCACATCCAAAGTCAATTGTTCTTTTAAAGCTATTTCATCAAATAAGAGGACACAATTTTTATCTATCTGCTTCATTTTGACAACCCTTAAGCCTATCAAAAATTGCTTTATTAATTCCAGTTTCAAATGGCACTGATCTTAGAAGTGACTGTAAAGTACATTTACTGGGCAAAGCTATAAAACGTTTTAAAAAATTATATGCTGGTGGTCCCTTCTTATAAATAGCTAATGAAAGGGCCTTATCCGTTATTGACCATGAAGGTTTATGTTTCTTAGAGTTAGCAGTACTACTTTTTAAAAACTCCATGTCTGCTGGATCTAATTTTGAAATAACTTTGATTCTGACAATTTAAGTGCTTTTTTAATTTTGTTATTACTACTGATAAGTGCCTTTTTTAATTTACAAATTCTATTTCTCTGATCTAGATCTAGATCTAGACTATCATTATTGTTACAAAAAATAAGCTTTCTTTTTACGGGCAATACTGTATTTTCAAAAGCTTGAGTTTTATTATTATTATCTTCAATTACTTTTGGTGTTGTATGATGGAAGGGTTGCAAAGGTAAAGCCAATTTATTAAGTCTTTTGCATAATGAATTTGTAAATGCCTCATCATCAAAATGATCTTCACACAACCTTTCATCTTTGGATGCATAAGGAATTTCTAAAATTTGAAAAATGTTTTGTTATCAAACTCCAAATTGCGAAGCAGCAAAAAATATGTATTATTACAATTTTTTGCTATACAACTACGACGAATTTTACCTGGTGGTGACGTTTTAAAGGTTCACTTAGTTATATTTACTTTATTAAAACTAAATCCTAAATAAATATGGAGGGTTAGTTCTACCCTCCATATAAATAAATTAAAAAATACTCACTCTTGTATTGTCTTCTTTTTCGGAATTGTTATTTTTAACTTTTGACACTGTCACTTGCATTTGACAAACAGAAACCATATTCATACCAATGTAAGATTGGTTTTGAATATTTTCATTTTTAATGACGTAAAAGTTAATATACTAGGATATTTTATAATATTTATCCACGTTAAAGGCGATGTTTTGAAATGTATTGAAATTTATGATATTTTGTTTATGTAAAACAGTCTTGTAGTTCGCGACATATTATTATTTGTCTATGTAAAATCCTTTTCAACCGTATCGCTTCGATTACTCGACTCAACTGACTTATGTCGCGCCGACGCACTCATTTTATATGGTTAAGGAAGGTTCTAGTCTAGTCGAAGCGCGTGGAAGATTCTATCGTTCTCGACAAAAACAATAGGATATTGCTGCTAAGAGATGGCGTTACTGTCTTTCTCTCTCGCTTGTCTAGGCACGCGCTGCCCATGAAATTACTTATAAATGTGTGCGCATTTTAAAACAACCGTAGGGGAATCGAGTGAAGTCTAAAAGCTCTAAAAAACATGATGACACATGCGATCGGCCGTATGCGGTCCGCGGGCCGTATCTTTGACATGACTGACATGAAAAGAATACTGCTCTTCACATATGTGAAGATGACTAATGTAAGTATATCATTAAATATTTTTAACCATGTATATAAAATAGTATATAATACAGACTATAATAAATAATAAAAATGTGTACCTATGTAATGTTTGTTGAACACTAGGTAAATTGTCCGACTGCGCTTTTGCAAAACCTTCGTCGGTTATATTAAAATAAAATATAAACTTCTACAGCTAAATACACGAATAACAAATACAAATAAACACATTGTAGTGCACTAAAGCGTAGGTTTAAGCCGTATAGGTCTACGTGTCTGTAGCTGTGGTGCTAAACGTGAAGGCACTCTCTGACGTCACACTCACCAGCAGCGCATAACTGGTATAGTTTAAATTATGCAAACTTTAATTGATTAGATTTAATATTTGAAATTAAAATATGTTGTTTTCTTTTACTAAAGATTATTTGAACGACTATAACTATTATTTTATAAATTTAATTTAAATGCAAGTTCCCTATTATAAAGAAATGAAATAATAAATATGAAACATACTTTTGTGATATTCTCCATCCTTTTAACTAGTAAATTGAATGCTATGGAATGTACAATTATTTTTACTATGATTGTTTTCTTAAAATTCTAGTGATGTGTATCGAGTTTCACAAACATTATTTCTTTATTATTATTGTTTACATAAACAACTGTTGTTCATTTTTCTATTCTATTAAGTTCAATTCATTGTACATACTTTATTTGTAATAAAATTGTTGAAACACAAATATATACTGTTTTATATATTTTTTTGATTTCCTTTCAACCATGCCAATCGACGGAAATTCGTCGTGGCCCAATTAGGTAAAACAGCTTGAGGCAGTCGCTAGAGTTAATAATTGGTCCAATAAGGAGAAACTTAACCATCGCGCTTCGGGGAGATACCTTATGTGCTTCAGACGAAACCCCTGGAAATAGGATATGCGATATGGTCACAAACATTTAGAACACTTCCATCTGAAGAACCGAAGGCAGAAACGTGACGAAACTCTTCAAGAGTGTGAAGTGGATATTGCCTGACTAGTTCGATTTGCTTATCCATTAGCACTAGAGAACATGATGGAATGTCTGGGCATCCAGGCATTTATTGATGACTTACATGAGTCCGATATGCAGAAGACGTTTCGTTTAGCCCATCCCAAAACATTGGTAGATGCAGTGAGTGCTGTTCTGAATATGAAGCAGCCACGAAGGCTTGGGGATATAACAGAGTTAGGACCAACCAAAAAGGAGGTGACAAGGGCAGACTTGATCAGATCGTCAGTTTCATAGAAATTATGATCGACAAGAAGCCGAAAAAGTTAAGATGCTGGAATTGTAGCGAGCTAGGGTATGTATGCAGTTCGTGTAAGCGCCCCAGGACTCCTGCAAACCAAAAACCACAGTCACAGGAACGCCAAAATGGGTCGGCTACAAAGGGGCAGCACCGATCTAGGATCGGTCCAAAGGCCCTTTCATACTGATAGCTTCTCACAGACGTCGCAGCGACAGTGTATATGTGGATGGCGAAGTTAATGGCAAGAAATATACTCTCCTAGTAGACACTGAGCAACTAGAATCATTATTTATTTATTTATTATCCAAACAGACCTTTTACAGGTCTAATTACAAGGATAAAAAAAAAGCAAATACACAGTACAATAGCATATCAACGGTTAGAACATCAAGACTAAAATCATGAATAACTTACTCTTATGTAATACCCTTGATTATATATACACAATAAGATGTACCATCACCATGTTAAACTATGAAGCCACCGAAAGCCTTAGTTCCCTTACTCATTCATATGCAGCGCCACTGGAACTCAGTGAAATATGGCGGATTTTCGGTTTTCCACGATGCCATCTATTCAACTAGACTTTATACTCAGTAGTAATACTATAAGTACTTCAAAATAATCAGGTTATACATCAATAACTTGTTGCATAATTATAAAGAATGTCAGTTTGACAGTTTAAATAATTCGACCGCGAAGCGGGAGGATTATTCTGTCAAACTGACACGTAGATGTAGAACCGTATTTGATACGATTATTTTTTGAGTAAATTAAGTAAATATATAAACAATTTATTAATTTAAATACAAATTGGTGCAATGAAAGTTACAATTATTATATACTACGTTTTTTTAACTGAGTTATTTTCGGCGCAGGAAACGTGACCACTGCTCATTGAAGTGCTGGAAATACTGGAGGTGTTATTACTTGAACCTGCAGCGTTTTTAAAATTGGATCTCGTCTTATTTATTATGTTTTGGTGATGTTGTTCATCCTATCTGTAGGTAGGGTTTGATAGAATTGCTATTACCATGTCTTGTTATTTTAATAAGTTCTTATTCCGATACACCTGCTTTTGCCAATTGTGAAACAGCAGTGGCTCGGTGAGAATGATTTGACAATATTTTGTTTGTCATATTCAAATTTGCCAATTCTGCAGACTTTTTGGTCCATTTACTAATTTCATGCACTGTACCAGCCAAGGGTTTTTTCTTTTCTCCAGTTGGGATTTACTGTCAGAAATAACCTATCTATTTTAATATTGATGTTTTCGCTTCTTTTCATCATTAGCTTATCTAGGAGTCTCACTGGACAACGACTTACTTCATTATGGTTAGGTACAAAAGCCATTTATTATTAGCACTTGGTTTTGCTCCTCCCTGTGTGGTTTTGCTAAAAATAGGATTATATTGTATTCTACCAGTTGGAGTATCATCATTTCCAGTTTCTTTTTGAAAATAATGAGTCAAGCATAACGCTCCTTCATTTCCTCTCCACGCAAGTTCTACAGAAGCAATTAAGAAAATTTTTATTTGCAATCCTTCCGGTGTATTTTCATCCCACGCTTCTATAATTGCTATGTACACGTTATCTTTAAATGCTGATGCACTAACCTTTCTCTTGTCCGGTAACATTTGAAGTTCCCTTCTTTTTGAATTTCTTGCGTTTCGTGCGGCTAAACATATGGGACTAGAGAATGGATCAATTACTCTATTAAACTCCTTCATATATTTTTCTTGTACTTGTTTTGCCGTAATCGTTTTAACCACATTTTCTTTATAATTTTCTCCATTACATTTTCGCATATTGAAAGCCCAATCTTTCAAAATGGACGCTATCATTTCAGTGGAAATTGATTCATTTAGCACATAGTTTCTTTCTTTCACTGCAAAACGTAAGAAATTGTTTCCATACGTACTTTTTCGTTTTCACTGTATTATGAGGCTCAGTATTTTGTATACTTTCGTCTATTGCATTTGATTATTAAATCTTCGAATCGACTCATTTTTGAACAATTTTTGATAAACGTCACAATTTGACAGTTCTGTTTGTTGTATATTGATGTCGATGTGGTTACTATGAAAATGAAATTATTTTAAAATTTTCGATTGGTAGAGCTACTCTATGTATAATCAGGTATTATCGAAATTATACGAGGTAACTTAACTAAATTGGACATTCTGATTGGTTTAAAATCATACGAAAAAAGAATCAAGGGTAATACCTATATTTACACTGCCAATTATATTATGTGGTTTAATACCAAGCTACGAAAGGTGCTTAATGAATAATTAAATTCTAATTCAATAAAGCTAATAAAATAATTTGCCAATTGACAAATGGCTTCAACAGGGGACTTTGAAGAAGATACGGTCGAAATATTGAACATAGTACAGTTACAGCTCTTCTGGGTGGAACATTGAACCCCACTAAAGATAAAATCTGAGGTGCGTTAACTTGTTGTTAATCATTTTGTGTAGAAATATTAGAATAGCTAACTTTCTCCTATCCTCTAAGGATAGGATTCTAAACTCAGATCTAAGATGAAAACTCCTAACTGTACTATAATCAGGGTAAACACCATACTTTTTATAATAAATATACCTCAAAAATTTATTCTGTATCTTTTCTAAGAGATACAATGTAATCTGATAACCAAATCTGACTTGCATATTCTAATTTGTGTCTAACTAAACTGAAGTAAAGAATTTTAATGGCCTCAATGTTGGTAAAATTTAAAGTTTGTCTGATTATGTATCCCAATAACCTATTACCGGAGTTAGCTACATTCATTATATGCTCCGCAAATGAGAATATATTATTGTAAGTAACTCCTAAATCTTTTACTTCATATTTACGTTTTAATGACTCATCGTTAATTCTATACTCAAAAATGACCGGATCTTTTAATTGTTAAAGTAAAACATTTATTTACATTTTTTTAACTAGGTTTATGGTTTTGGCGATTGCCAATTAGCCAGGCTGATTTTGTTAAATTATTTGGGATTACATTTTACAATTTGTTTTTACTTTTTTACTTTTTCTCTCTTTTTTTTCTGTTTTTCTTTCTTCTTTTTTCTCACTTATTTTTTCTTTCTTCTATCTTGATAATGAGATTGCTTACAATATTTTGTTAGTATAGCTACAGATTAATTTTACACTTTTTGATATGTAAATAGAGTATGTACAATATGTTAGTGTTTTCAGAAAATAACATGCAGTTGAGGTCTGCTGGAAGAGGTATTTCATGTTTAATTAAACTACTATATAAGTTATTGATTTCAACGGCGTTTATGTGACAATCCAACAATATATGAACCAGAGTTCCTACATTGTCGCAGGAGCAATAAGGGTTGTCTACCATGTTGAGTTTGAATTTGTATTCTGGTGTTAAGGCATGGTTTGAACGAGCTCGATTTATTGTGATGATGAAGTTTCTATTAGATTCTTTGTGAAACCATCTTTGATTTGGGATTTTTGGTTGGTTTAGAATATAATTTTGTCCAGTCACTGCATCTCTGTGGTGTTGCTGCCATTCCTTATTGCTTTGTTGTTTAAATTTGTTGTATAAATGAGATATTGATAGATAGTGCTGTAGGACTTCTCCTGAGAAAAGGGCTTCTTTTGCTAGTCTGTCTGCTACTTCGTTTCCCTGAATACCCGAGTGTCCTTTTATCCACATAAGACAGACCGATTTATTGTTACTTCTTATATCGTGGTGAAGTTTTAATATTTGGGCTTCGATGTGGTTTATTTTTGTTTTTCTACATATGTGATTAAATCTATCCACGGCGCTTTTGCTATCTGTAACTATGATGCATTTAATTTTATATATTTCATAGCTTCAAATATTGCTATTAGTTGTGTAGTATAGATTGAGGCATCTTTATGTAGGCTATATTTTAGGCTGATATTTCTGTTTGAGTGGAATATAGCACATCCGGTGTGACCACTTTTTTTTGACCCATCTGTATATATCTGCTGATGATCAGACCAGTGTGTTCTTATCGCATCCTTGAATGCTGATGGAATGTAGCTGGCTACATCTACTGTCGGTTCAAAGTATTTACAGGGTATATTGTAAAAGAACAATTCTTCCAATTTATGTAAATAATAAGGTAGGTGATGATTGGTATATAGTAGATGTTTGCAATCCGCAAGTTTAGTAATGCTATTGATTAGAGGTGGGATTTTTTTGAGATGCCAATACCTAGGTGTTAATGTTAAAATTGTTAGTTCATGTAATTTGTTTATATATGGCGCCATTTTTGATGTTGCTTTTATAATTATATTATCACAAAGTAATGTCTCTTCAATTTGAGGGGAGATTCTCGAGATTCTGCTTCCATGACATTAATAGGTGTTTATTTTAGATAACCTAGGCATGTTCTGAGGTATTTGTTTTTTTGGGTCTCAATTTTACGTAGGTGAGATTCAGATGCTGCGCCATACAAATGACTTCCATAATCTATTAATGGTCTTGTCATTGACTTATAAAATAGAAGTGCAATATTTGGGTCTGATCCCCATTTAGTTTTACAGAAAGTCCTTAGTATGTTTATGGAGTTTTCACTCTTTCTTATTGTTTGTTGAATACAATCTTTCCATAGCAATTTTTTATCAAGTAATAAGCCCAAGTATTTAACTGTATTTTTTATGGGATAATTATATGACCCTGTTGTAGATTTATTGAAATATAACTTATTAAGCACACTCCACTCATACACCCTATCTAAATCTTTCTGTACTAATACACAATCCCTAAAAGATTACTGGCACGTTTCAATATTTTAAGGTCATCCGCGAATATAAGACTCTCAGAGTTTTTTATAGCGGAAGGTAAATTATTAATGAAAAAAATAAATAAAAGAGGACCTAAATTTGAACCCTGAGGAATGCCTGAGTTGGGTTCGAATTTACCCGATGTATTACCATAATGATTAACAATTAAATATCTATTTTGTAAGTAACTTTTTAATAATAAAATAAAATCATTCGACAAACCCAACCTATGCAATTTCCATAGCAGCCTATCATAATCTACACTGTCAAACGCCTTTCTAAAATCCAAGTATATAGTATCCAATTGCTTTTTATTCTGAAAAGTGTCGTATACAAGTAGATAACTTGTTCAAACACTTTAGCTGGTGCACACATTATATAAATCGGTCTATAATTTTCAATATCCATTTTATTACCTGACTTAAATATAGGTGCTACCACTGCTGTTTTCCAAGCTGTAGGATGGATATACCTTAGTTGCTATAATAAGATTGAGTATATGTATTAACGACTTTTTCAACCAATCACTACAAGCTTTCACTATACAGTGCTATTCAAAAGTCCCCTCCCCCCTCGTATCTTTTGAACGGCTACACTTACAATAATAAAATTTGGAGGGTGGAAATAAAGTGTTGTAAACTTCTCTACGAATGCTAACAGGTGACGTAATAGTAATAGATGACGTCACAGTGCCACTCTGGCCAATAATTTTAAATAGGACCCTATGGCAAATGATATCTCGTTTGAAAGGCATTGACATTGGCTACATAGCCATATTAATTTTGTTTGGGTTTGAATTAATTTTGACGGATAAATTAAATAAATACCAAAATTATTGCAATTATTTTTTTAAATTTAATTAATCAAATATCAACAATGGATTCTTATATAGCAAGAGTTCGAAATGTGCTCCGTCTACTTCCTGACAATAATACATCCTATTAGTTAACTCTTGTCGTACTCGTTCGAATGTGTCAGCTGAAATAGCATTGCACTCTTCAGTAATTCTTTCTTTCAAAACGCCAATGCTATCTGGCGCCGTAGTATAAACCTTGGATTTCAAGTACCCCCATAGAAAAAAATATAATGGTGTCAGATCTGGTGACCGAAGTGGCCATTCTATAGGACCTCGCCGGCCGATCCATCTACCTCGATATTCTTCATCCAGGTAACGTCTTACTGCATCATAATAATGTGCAGGAGCACCATCTTGTTGAAATGTTATTTCCAGATGGCCGAATTCATCTTGATTATCTTCCAGAATTTCAAGAACTAACTGCTCAATTGCATTTTGTAACATCTCCAGATACACTTCACTTCATTTGAATTTAGGAAAACAGGACCAACTATGTGGTTTCTGAGTTTGATCTGCTTTTTTCCAAAAAATAATTAATTTCTTGTAAATCAACCATATCAAATTGTTTCATTAAAAACTGTTTAAAATTATTCATTGTATTGTTATCTTTAGTTGCAATCACTAAATCATCCACATATAAAATTACGTAGATATTTTTATTGACATTTCCTCTGTTCAAAAAATATAAACAATTATCTGCTGCTGAATTTACAAATCCTTTTTCAATTAATACGTTATTAAAACATTCAAACCAACATCGAGCAGATTGTTTTAAGCCGTATAAAGACTTATTTACTTTACATATAACATTATTTGCATTAACTACAACACCGTCAGGTACTCTCATGTAAATGTTTTCTTTTAATGTTCCATTCAAAAATGATGTCTTCACATCCATTTGATGAACTAACAGCTCATTTTGATTTGCGAACACAAGCAAGCATCTAAAAGTGCTGATTCGCCCTACCGGCGCGAACGTTTCATCGTAAACATTTTTTTTGGCTAAAACCGCGCGCTACCAAACGAGCTTTATATTTGACCCAATTTCCATTACTATCGCCTTTTATTGTAAACACCCATTTGCAGTCGACGATATTTACGTTATTCGGCTTTTGTACTAGCGTCCACGTTTTATTTTGATCTAATGATTTTAACCCATCTTTTATGGCTTTTTCCCATTCAACTCTAAATTTACTTTTAGCTACATCTTGAAAACACTTTGGTATTTCATTTTTCAATATTTGACCAGCTATTAAGTATTTTTTAAATTCAAAATCAGCTTCTTCGCAATCGTAAGATATTATTGGTTTGGCTTTTAATCTCTCACTCCTTCTTGTATCCTGCGCATTATTATTTAACTTTCCAAATTTACACGGAGTTATATCAGAACTATCTGAGTTCGTACTTATATATTCAGGGACATCCATTATTTTAGATGTTTGACCTTTAATGCAATTTTCAGGGACAACCTTTTTTATAAGGGTTTGATCGCATATTTTATTATCCGTTTTACCAGGAGAGATTTTATCACCAGCATCACTATCAGCATTATCTCCTGCTGATAAATTATCTGTGCCTATTGATACATTTTTGCCACCAATTTTTATTTGATCATCAATTTCTTGTCTTGATGTTTTGTAAGTAATTTCATCAAAAATTACATCTCGTGCAAATATGAATTTTTTCGATTCTGAATCAAAAATCTTATATCCATTTGGCACGTAACCCACAAAAATTTCCTTAGATGATTTACTATCAAATTTTGTTGTTTTTGTTTTATTATGTACATAAGCTGTACAGCCAAATATTTTTAAAATACTTAATTTCGGTTTTCTATCATGCCACATCTCGTAGGGAGTTTTATTAAATTTTATGGCTTTAGTAGGTGACCTATTTACTAAGTAAGTTGCAGTTAAAACTGCTTCGCCCCAAAATCGTTTGTCTAAAACCGAGCTATATACCATTGCACGTGCTTTTTCGGTTAAAGTTCGATTTATCCGTTCTGCCACACCGTTTTGTTGCGGAGTATATGGTACCTTAAGATGATATGTTATTCCTTTTTGTTTACAATACTCCTTCATTTCGTCAGATAAATATTCTCGACCGTTATCGCAATATAAATTGACTATTTTCGTATTAAAATGGGCTTCGCCTTTTGCAGCGTAATCTTTAAAATAAGTAAAGACTTCAGATTTCTTTGACATTAAATAGGTTACGGTATAATGAGTATATTCATCTATAAAGTTTACAAAATAATTTTCATCATCTATCGTAGATGGTGTTATTGGACCACATACGTCTGAATGAACAATAAATAGCGGTCTTTTAATATGACGTTTATCTTTTATTTTGGCGAAAGGAGGCGTGTTTGTTTTCCGCTTATGCACGCTTCACAAACTGAATTAATGGGATTTATATTTTTTAAATAAATATTATCACTTGCAAGTTCATTTTCTTTAAATTTTGAAAATTTTTCTTTACTCATGTGGCCCATTCGTTCATGCCACAATATATTTTTCTCAATACTTTTAACAGCAGCCACGTGGCCTGCGGCCCGTGCTGTATTTCGCGCATTTTGTATTATAAGCTCAATAATATACACATTATTTATGCGCATACCTTTTATCATTGTCGTGCTTCCCCTTTTGATTTCCACGTTGCCAGTTTCCGTGAACACGACTGACATTCCAGTCTCCTGGATACGCCTCACTGAGATGAGGTTGGCAGGTACACTGCTGCTGTAGAGGACATCCTTCAATGTTCCATTGTAGCCAAGGGTTGTGTTGATTTCCACTTGCCCAATATGTGTCGCCTCGATGGTTGCACCTTTCTTCGCCACAGTTATGCAAATTGGCTTCGCTAGCTGTCTGTGTTCTGTGAAGAGCCCCAAATCGTTGATAATATGCTCGGTCGCACCAGAGTCTAATATAAAACGTCCTGATTCTTTTTCTTCGTAATTTGAATCATTAGTACACATAAAGGCAAACGGTTCCTCTACTGCTGCAGAAACATTAGCACTAGTCTCCTGATGCTTGTTTTTCATCTTTTGATAGTGAGGTTTTTGATACGTCTTCGAACTCTGTTTGTAGAAGAAGCAATCACGTTTAAGGTGGTTTTTCCTACCACAATGGAAACATTTTTGCACCTGTTTGTTTTTAAATGTTTTATTTTTAGGAAAATGTTTTTCTTTCTTCCACCCTTTGTCGTTTGTACTACGAAAATGAAGAGCTTTAGTTGTTGTATCATTATTCTCTCTCGCTAGATATTCCTCGTGCTCAAGAAGCTTTCCTTTTACAAAGGCCAATGTAAGTCTATCATCTGTCATTGTTTTTATTGCAGCTTTAATTGGTGCATAACTTAAAGGTAGTGAGTTGAGCATATACCATACTTTTGTTGTCTTGTTCACTTCCAAGCCACATGCAGTTAAATCACGCACCATTTCTTCATTTTCCAGCATGTGTTTCTTCATTGATGTATCAGGCTTTAGTTTGCAGTTAAACAATCGATCTTGGACACATAGTTGTGTGTATACCTTTTTGCAAGCATATAGTCCATCGAACTTTTCTAAGATTTGTCGAGCTGTCGCCCGTCCTGGAGGTAATTGCGACAGTGTGATATCGTCCAAATATTCAATCAAGGTACCTCTGGCAAACCGCTCCCATTTTATCCACTCATCAGTAAGTGGTTCTGGTGGATCCTCGTTCAGCACTCTACTTGTTCGATTATTTCCAAAAGTCGAAATTTCCACATTAAATAGTTTTCTCCATTAAAGAGTTTTAAATTCCGTTTCATCACAGTTGACGCGCCACTCGCCATTGTTATTTATTTTTTATTTCAACTGAACAACTGAAACTCACGCACAATCACAATCGGTCACTGGGCCCATAACCTCTTGAAAGGTATAATGGATCTCAGTGAAACACAGATAAAAAAGTCTAAATAGTTTTATTAAGTTCGAGCCGTAATTTTGTAAGTCTTTCTAGGACTACTTCGCAACGACTAATGATTTAGAATATTGGTTACAGTCAAATTAAAAGAAAACTAAACACGATACGTTATTTGTAAAACTCCTGACTCGGCTTTTTGAAAGGCAAGTCCATTTAGGATAAACAATCTAAATATCTGAATATGATTTTTGCTTAATAACCAATATTCACCAATTATTTAGATAGCTGCTACTTTGTCGGCTTGAGTACGTACCATTTTGCCTATGTAAACTCTTAAACGTCTCGTTAAACAATAATAAAATTAAATATTTAAGCTATCTAGAAAAACTTTGCAAAGCAACAAATACTATTAAATTAAAAACGTCAATTTTTTTGACAACTAACCAGAGGCGGACTGAAAAATCTTCAATATTTAAATGTGAAATAATAATTTTGGTATTTATTTAATTTATCCGTCAAAACTAATTCAAACCCATACAAAATTAATATGGCTATGTAGCCAATGTCAATGCCTTTCAAACTAGATATCACTTGCCATAAGGTCCTATTTGAAATTATTGACCAGAGTGGCACTGTGACGTCATCTATTACTATTACGTCACCTGTTACCATTCGTTGAGAAGTTTACAACACTTTATTTTCACCCTCCAAATTTTATTAATGTAAGTGTAGCCTTTAAAAATATACGAGGGGAGGAGGGGACTTTTGAATAGAACTGTATAGGGCGGAATTCCGTCTGTCCAAGCAGCTTTTTTATGCTTTAACTTTTTTATGGCATTATTGAACTGTAATTTAGTAATATATGTTACTTTTCAGAAATCATTAATAACTGAATTGTCTTTCAAAAAATTTTGTGTATAAGATGCTTTGTTAGCGGCCAGAGATAATAAACTACAAAAAGAAGCTTCTACCTGTAGTGATCCCTAAAGGACAGCAATGGCAAAAGGACATTAACTTAGAAATAATATTTAAATTTAGGTTAATATTAATTATAGTATTTAGGGAGCATTGATCGGCCACGGTCAATGTCAGTTATCAGTGGAAGCACGTTCGTGTTTATATATATACAAACATGTACAACTTATAGACGGAGGTCAGGCATGTAGAAAATCATATCTATATTTTCTATAAATTGAGAGTTAACGAACCAGGATAGGAGAGTTGTTATTAATACTTTGAATAAGACGATTGGTTTTATATTTGTGTTTTTTTAATGTATTAAACGTCATCCCAGTGATATTTACAGAAGTGATGTTGTTTATTTTATTCCCGCATACAGGTTGCTAGGTAAGTGGTTTCCTCCAAGATTTAATGCCTTTATGGTACGCGTCGAGTATACGAGGGACCCTTACTAAGTAACCACCACATACCAACGAGACTGCGGCTGCGGGGCCATCACAGGTGAGAGTGTCAACGTTCACGGAGAGACACAAATCCAATTAGGAATTTGCGCAGAAAAGTTCACGCATACGGTAATCGTAGCTGACATTGAAAAAGACGTCATTCTGGGAATGGATGTAATGAATCTTCATGGTTTCCTTAAAAGTAGGTTCCGAAGAGGTATACCTTCATCCATATGAAGGCGAACCGGTGTTGGCAGCTATACAGGAAGATACCGTTCTACCTGCACGAAGTGAAACCATGATAGTAGCGCGGGATTGGTTACGTTGTCAAAGAATATCCTAGTACGTGTGATAAACGTTAACGATTAACCAATTACCATCAATAAGGAAACCAGAATTGGATCCTGCGTATCAGTGACGGCTACAGTGCGTCAAGCAACAACTGATAATTCCAATGTCACATTTGCACAGATATTGTTAGTAGCTGTTCAACCCTTGAATCGAGCTGAGAAAAGGAAGATGAGAACATTTCTCTTGCAGTATCGAGATCTATTCATATCAAAAGGAGGAAAGACTGGCAGAACATCAGCCGTCAAACATAAAATCGATACTGGTAATACCAAGCCAATTATGTAATCAGCTATAAGACTACCACGAGTGAAAAGAGAAAGCTGAAAGAATAATTCGAGAGATGGCAGAAGAAAAAGTAATAGAACCATCTACTAGTCCATGGGTGTCTCAAGTAGTACTCGTCAAAAAAAAGGATGGAACTACGAGATTCTGCGTGGATTATCGCCAACTAAACAACGTGACGAAGAAAGACAACTATCCTCTGCCTCGAATCGAAGACACTTTGGCCGGCAGCAAACTGTTTTCCAACTTGGACCTGAAGTCTGGTTATTGGCTAGTAGAAATGTAATGCGCCCGCGATATGGAAAATGAATTGGGAGGGTTATTCTTGGAAGACATGCCAGGTCTATTTGGACGACATCGTCCTCGTAGTACTGGGGAAGATATTTGACGAATACCTGAAGAGTTTGGAAGATGTATTCAAACGATTTAGCTAATGTGTTCTAAATTAACCCTTTTTACTTGGGCTAATTAGATGGAATACAGGTTATCTGGTTTCAGGTGTAATCGAAGGACCACTACGGTTGTTTTTCACTGATATAATGATGAACCGTAGAATGAAATTAAACACTTGTATCACTTTTAGGTTTTATATTGTCATGAACTTATAATTTTATTTAATTTTGCGTAGACAATTAAGACTTCACTGTTATGTACGCGATAACTGAGAGTATTTTGGACATACTATGATGATTTATGAGATGAATAAAGATTAAGGACACATGGTTGTTCCCGGTATGAAAAACGCCGGGTACTCTTCTAAATTGAGTACCTTTGTGTACCACGTTAAATGATGAAAGAGGGAACGAAGGATGAAGTATGTGTGACTGCTGGGAAGTGAGTAAGAATGAGGTTGGTTCCGTATTTATACGTAGGGTGACGTAGGTGCGAGGAATGGGCAAAATATTAGAATCTAGCCAATGGGATAAAAGTATTTTAAAACGTAACGTTCAAACAACAAGTGAAATTGGCAGTTAGAGATATGTTTTTTTTGGGGCTTGAAACGGTTTCGTAGATACAGATGACAGAGTTTGGAAGATAGTTTTTATGAAGCGATAAGATGTCGGGTACTTTGATATATTCAGTGGAATTTCAGAAAACGATATTTATCTGTTTTTCTTAGGTGTTAGTAAATTTAAATGACTTTTTTAGTGAAGTAAAGAAATATTAAATGTTGAAAATAAAGATATATTTAGTTATATGTTTTGAGCATAATATTCGAAATGTAGTATACAGGGGAAATTGAAATAAAATCACTGGAGAATTTGGTAATTAAAACCAAATTCGAACATCATGTTAAACCCGAAGAAATGTTAGCTACTCCAAAACCGAGTCAACTATCTGGGTCATATAGTGAGCAATGAAGGAGTGGCGGTGGATCTAGAGAAAATTGCTTCTATTCATCAGTGGCCGCAACCGCATCAAATTAGGAGTTTCTTTGGAACCGTGCACATACTATCGAAGATTTATCAGGAAGTTTGAAGATATTGCCAAGCCACTATAACCCGACTCACAGAAGAAAGTAGAGCTTTTTATTGGGATGAAGACTGTCAAACGGCTTTTTAAACCTCGAAGAGACAAAAACGTAAAAATTATACAAAAAAAATTCAACTTTTTTTGAGGTAAACCAATCTCTCATCGTAGATAGGGTTGGGGGAGAAGTAAAAACGTTAAATATGCTTTATTACTATTATCTAAATGTAGTTAAAAAATATTCAATAAATTATGCTGTCGTATATTTAGGTATTTTCAATAGGAATGATGCAATTAAAAATGTATTAATATTTTCCTTGTTTAAAGTGGAAGCGGATGCATGCTTTAACAGTGTTTTTAACGATTTAAAATAATAATAGTGTTTAAACGATTTCGTAATTGTGACTGATTATTATAAATAATTATTTAGGTAGAACTTTTATAGTATCAATTTAAGACTAGGTAATTTTTTTGTCCTATCGTTTCTTTGTTAATAGGTAGTTTCGTTACTTTCAGTTATTATGGACGAATTGTTAACAAAATTTACCGCTATCGTATGTTTCGACATAGAGAATGTTTTTGCACTATATATACTGTAATATATCATGTTTTTTCGATAGCAGAAAATTGAACACGTATAATTTAACAGCACATTGTAACTTGGATAAGCAAGCATATTGTTGTATATGAAGTGAGGGTACCCACGGAAGGCAAGGCAATGATATTGCATCTGCTTTAATAAAAATATTAGATACGGTGGTTACAAGTTTTCGGATGGTTCAATCGGAATTTTATAACGAAGAAATTAAGCGATTCCAACCAAAAAATAGGTAGTTTCACCCTCTTCATCCGTTTGTGGACAAATCTAGCAGTTTGTATAAATTATCTCCCTATTTAGATGAACAAGGATTACTTCGTATTCGTGGAAAAATTGAAGCAGCAAATTTCAGAAGCTACGAGACAAAAAGACCGATCGTTTTACCTCGTGAAAGTCATCTTACTACTCTAATCGTGGAATATTTCCATTACATAAAGTTTTTGGAAAAATTTTAAATGCTAATAAATTTTTCCAAATTTTTTTAATTTTAAAAGCACATGTGGCAACAATTAACAACACTAATAACGAAAAATAATTACAAATTACATTATGGATAGTGGCCCGTTATCCTCAATGAATCGTAATTTTCTTCGGACTTGTCCCTTCTTCCTTTGAACAATTTGTCTAATCTTTTGGAAGATGCGACGCCGCAATTGATCTTCATTTGTAGCTTCCCATCCTCTATTGGCCTAGCCTGAGGTACATTAGGAGGATTGTCCAACTTAGGTACAAAGTCAATGTTATGTTACAATCAATTTATTGGCAAAGTGGATACGCCTTAATGCGCGGCAACAACGCGGAATTCTTTCTAGCTGGTCTGCGGTGTATTTTGGTGCCTTTCTTCTTTTCCTAAACACTAAGTTTGTGCGATCAATTGTTCTTAATACAGTGGTTTTCGAAATACCAAATCTCCGGGCTAATTTTCTCTGAGAAACTCCAACTTTGTCTTTAGCAGCTTCCATCCGTCTTCTTTCTCTTCTTACACTCAAATTTCTTGGTTTACCGCTTTTGGGTAAATTAATGCATGGTATACCCTCTTCACAATTCCTTATAGTGTTGTAAATGGTTGACTTACTTATATTTTGCTCTTGGTAGATTGTGACAATATCATGCTTAGGTATTCGTCCAACTAGATTGTAAATGCCCTGACGAATATCTAATTTGTAAGACATTTTGCTACAATCGATTTGCAAAACTAAACTGTCATAATCAAACTTGATTACGTGTGACGTTTTAGTTTCAATGGCAACTTGATTAAACGACATTGGGTACAATAATAAATAATTTAAAAATTTTCCAAAACTTTAGGACCATACGTTATTTCTCCATCGAAATCATGGAACAGTAGCTAATGAGATAAGACAAAAATATTATATAGCTCGATTACGTCGAATTCTGTATAAGGCGAGAAAAAACTGTCAGACATGTAAAATAAAAGTTGCTACTCCTACAGAGCCCGAAATGTCACCGCTACATGATTGTCGTCTTGCTACATTTACACCTCCATTTACTTACACTGGCGTTGATTACTTTGGGCCAATGAATGTTGTGGTAGGGATAAGAATAGAGAAAAGATGGGGAGAACTCTTTACTTGCCTCACAACAACGGCAGTACATCTAGAGTATAAATTAGATGTTAATAAGTGCATTCTTTGTTTTTCTAATTTTATGAATATAAGAGGAAGGCCACGTTCTGTATTTTGTGATAGAGGAACTAATTTTATCGCCACATAACGTGTTTTACGCGAAGAGTTGAAGAAAGTTGATACTAGTTTGATCCCTAAATCATTTATTAGTCCTGAAATATCATTTCACTTTAACCCACCTTTATCTCCTCATATGGGTGGTGCCTGAGCGTCTTGTTAACCCGAGAACGCTCGCGTCCCGGTGGTTTTGCCGCCAAGCATATATTTTTCCCCTTTCCACATTTACTTGGACCGCCATTTTAGGGCGCCCTTTGGAGTCTTCGTAAGTCGAACCGGCGTAGTCATGGGTAACACCTTAAATTTTTGAGTGTTGACACATCAACACAGACACAGCTTGGTGTATCAACACTATGATGTCATATGACACAGCAGCACTAAATGCACGTACATATACCAAGGTAGCACGTTACACGGTACCATGAAAAAGAAAACTAAATGACATGAAACGAACTAAAACCGAAACCAATAACCTACCTACCGACCACGACAGGACCGACGGCGACGTCACGACTCTATTATGTATTGTGAAGGGAGTCCCACTGAGCCCAATATGCCTTGAGTGTCGGTGAAAATCTTGACACTTCTTGCCATGTAGGTCACAGATTTTCTCCCTTCCATTGCCGAATCTTCTTTAGGTAAGGATCATTCTCCTGATCTTCTCTAATCCTGGTGTGTGACCATTCTTTATTGACTACCATTATTTTTGAAACTGCAACTTCCTTAGATTTGGGCTTGTTGCAGTAAGAATATTCTACAGGGCATGGCCGTCTAGGTAGAGAGTCGGCTTATCGGTGATACACATCAGTTTGGTGTTCGCCAGTGTCTGATTTCTCCTGTGACTGAAGTTCTTGTGTTGCAGGAGTTTTGGGGCGCTTAGACGGACTGCGCATGTGCTCTAGCTCGCCACACTTCCGGCATTTGATCTTCTTCGGCTTCTTGTCTGCCATACCTTACAACAAGATGACGATCAAGGGTCAAGTCTGTCATCGTCATCTTCTTCCTACATGGTCCTACCTTTGTTGTACCGCGATCCCTTCGTGGCTGCTTTGCATTTAAGAGGTTCTTGGTTTGCAGCAGTTGAATGACGCTTACACGAACTGCGTGCATGCTCTAGCTCGCCACAATTACAGCACCTGATTTTCTTCGGCTTTTTGTCTACCATACCTTTCAACAAGTTGACGATCTGGTCAAATCTGTCATCGTCACCTTCTTCCTGTATAGTCCTACCTTTGTTGTATTCCGAAGCCATCGTGGCTGCTTCATATTCAAGAGCAGCAGTCAATGCATCGACCAATGTTTTAGGATGGGCTAATCGAAGCGTCTTCTCCATATCGTGGTCACACAAGCCGTCAATAAAGGCCTGGATGCCTAAACATTCCATCATGTTATCTGATGCAGATGGACAAGCAAATCGAACTAGTCGGGCAATATCCAGTTCATACCCTTAAAGGGTTTCGTCACGTTTCCGCCTTCGGTTCTTCAGCTGGAATCTGTGCAAATGTTCCAAATGTTCGTGACCGTATCGCATGTCCAGCTTCTTTTTTAGCTGCTCGAAGTCATCCGTTTCTTCAAGAGGTATCGACTGAAGCACATCTAAGGCATCTTTCCATAAGCGCGATGGTTAAGTTCACTGCCTTCTCTCTGTCGGACCAATTATTCACTCTAGCGGCCGCTTCAAACTGTTTCACATAATTGGTCCACGATGGAGCCTTAACTCTGGCAAAACTGCCAATGTCTTCTAACTTAGGAAGTGTTTCTGGCTTGCAGGGTTTTATATGTTCAATCTTCTTTTCTTCTGCTGGCGTGTCTTGTGTTCTTAAATCTGCCATAATTCTCTGTAATTCCTTGATTTTCTCGTCTATCGTTATCATCTTATTTTCAATGTCTGATTTTAGAGAAGAAATTTTATTCTCGACGTCAGCAGCAATGTCATTTTTTAACGATAGGAAATCGGCAGAAATGTCATTCTTCATAGTGGAAATCTCGTCCATATTAGTAGAAATATCGTTCTTCATAGTGGAAATCTTCTCGTCCATATTAGTAGAAATATTATTCTTCATAGTAGAAATATAATAATAATAATAATAATAAATGCTTTTATTGGCCAAACATACAGTGCATACAAGTAAAGATATACAAAAAAGGTTCATTATGTTACACAGCAGTTTGCCAAATGGCAGGGTTCAGATTTCTTGAATAAATCAAGAATTTGCTCTTCCACTCAACCAGTTAAATACTTATACCTATACACTATAACTATGAATACAATTCAATAAATAAAGACATCCATTATCATTTAATATTAACATTTTGTGTAGAAACCAGAAATTACAAGCTTTATTACAAAGAATATAATAATACTGTATCATATAAAACCAAAACTAAACCAAAACCAAACCAAAATATCCAGGAAACCCCAAGAAAAAAAATACTGAAAAATCCAAAACTGATAACTATTTCGATATTAAAAATAACAAAACAACCACCAACCCCGAACTCCCAAACACCCCCCATCAAAGTGGAACCACTCAGAAATTCTCAGCCCCACTCAAAATAATTTTATTAGTAGACTCCACAAAGTAAGGGTCCAGGTAGTGAATTCAAAGAAAAGAAAATTAATATTGATACTATAGGTATCCATCTTCCATTACAGTTTTAAGCTACCATTAAGCAAGTTACTTTTAATTTCACGTTTAAATCTATTCAATGTGAGTACTTTTAAATGATCTACATTAAATGAAAAGCAGCCCTCAAATAAGGCGATTGAATGTTTAGGCATCGTTAAGCGACCAACTTGTCTCAGGTTTAGACTGTGTACGTCGGTTCTAAATCTAAGTTTATTGTACAAGTACGGAGATTTTTGTATATGTAGAATTTTATAGCATAATACACATTCACGTACCCTGCGACGTTCTTCCAAAGTAAGCCACCGCAATTCTTTATAATTTAACTGTGATAATACGAGTGATTCACATAATATCATCTTTGTTTTTTTTGTAAGCATTGTCCGGCTGCTGTATATTAATTTGAGATTAGCAAAGGCGCGACGAACGATTAAAGTTACATGGGACGAATAGCGTAAATCAGAGTCAATGATCAATCCTACATTTTTTGCACTATCATATAAGTTCATTAATCTTAAGCACCTCTTCCTGGCCATTGGCTTTCCAAATAAAAGTGCAACTGCTTTAGCACTATCTAGTGATACACAAAAATTATTGGATATAGCTATTCATTTACATGCTGACATGACACAACCGCATCTTCTTCTTTAAAAGAATAATACAACTGTGCATCACCCGCATAAAAATGAGACGAACAGTGTTGTAATTTCTTATAAAGTACATGTGAATAAATTATAAAGACAACTGGCCCAAGTATAGAGCCGTGAGGCACACCACAAGTAATTTTTAAAAATGCAGAAGACCTATTGCAGTAGATAACTGCTTGCTGACGATTACTGAGGTAGCTACAAAACAAAATCGCTCTTTATAGTTGAAGTCTTCTCGTCCATGTTAGTGGAAATTGACGAGATTAAGGTGGGAGCCTCGTCATTGAATAGAAATGTTTCTGGATCCAAGCCGTCACTTACCAGTGCCACTTTAAGTTTTTCTACTAACTCACTCTTCTTACCGGACGTTTCCAACTCGCGATTTTCCAATTCTGCCTTTAGCTCAGTCACTTTCAAGTCACTTAGTCTCTTGGCCATTTTTACGTAGATATTGATTTATATTATCCCACTTCTGACACCAATGTAGTGTTTTTCTCCCGCTGGTCGGTCCTTTATATTAGTGCCTTTATTACTAGATAATTCTAGATTGCGGCTCACACAAAAACAATCGGCTCCCTGGAATTTTCTAGATAAGACTGGTCACAAAAACAATGTCTAGATAAGATAGTCACAATAAATCGTGATCAGTTCTAAGAAATCCCTGCGCATCCGTCAAAATTTCATATTTCATACATGCTTTAGACAGAGTCGGATTCAGGGACTACACTAGTGTGCTATTTCATAACAATATACATGACCGAGAAGCTCGAAAAACAACAAATAAGTTGGCTCCCATCAGGCATTCGTTTGACGGATTTGTGAAATAATGTCAAGAAAATTACACTGTTGGTGCAGATACTACAATAGACGAAATTCTGGAAGGTTTTCGGGAACGTTGCGGTTTCCGGCAATACATAAAAAGTAAACCTGCCAGATATGGCATTAACATTTTTTCTCTAGCCGACTCACGTTCCTATTATATTTATAATATGGCAATTTACGCTGGGAAATAGACAGAGGTTCCTTTTATGCTAAATAATAGTCCTGCCAACGTTGTCAAGCGGCTTGTTGGCCCTATTCTAGGATCAGGGCGCAATATAACCATGGACAATTGGTTCACTTTAATTAACCTGGCTCAATATTTACTGAAGGAAAATTTAACACTTGTCGGGACTATCAGAAGAAATAAAAGATAGATTCCAAAATAATTCGTCGATTCTAAACAAAGGGAAGTAAAGAGCACAATTTTTGGATTTACAAATAACAGAACTCTGCTTTGCTATGTACCTAAAAAAGGTAAGACTGTTTGATTGATATCGACGATCAGGGTGAGGTTGCAGATTCTGTGAACAGAATACCAAGAATTATATTGTATTATAATAAAACAAAGGGTGGTGTAGATAAAGTCGACGAGATGAAAGGTAGTTATTCAGTTTCGCGAAAAACTGCTAGGTGGCCACTTACAATTTTCTTTTGTGAAATGAATATTGGCGAAATCAACAGCCAGGTCATTTCTGAGTTCAACATCAAAGCAAATTTAAAGAGACGTGAATTTTTGAGGAGCCTTGCCAAAGAGTTATATTCTGAGCATATACACAGACGGTTGACAATGGATATACCATTGAATAATCGAACCAGTATTCACAACGTACTTAGAATTCCTATGCAGCCAACCACAAGAACTGATAGTGTTGTAGGAAGATGTGGATATTGTAGCTCAAAGAAAAATAGGAAAACCACCACAACCTGTCAAACTTGTTCAAGATATATTTGCAGGGAACACAGGATAGATATTTATGTAAGGTGCGTAGGAAATGAAGAAAATTAGCACCTTTTTTGATTAAGAATATCACCCTGTTTTCTTTTATTACATAACGAGTTTGTAATTTTTATTTTGTTCAAAAACATACTTACCTTATGTTTATAGTCAATAAAGTTTCTATAAAAAGTATATCAATAGCTGAATACTTCTAATAAACAACACAAATACTGACAAATTTGAGGATTTCCTAGTCGGTGAAAACGACCAGTCGCGAGCATCAACGTAACTTTTCAGGCGCGAGCGTTCTCGGGTTAAGGCTGTAAAAATTTCACTGTATTCAGCATTACCTTCTAGAACACCTTCCGACCCCGCTCAGCAGAGTTGTCTCATTGCGGCAGAAAATATAGTAAATTCGAGACCACTTACTCATCTCCCCTTGGACACTGATGAATCAGAGGCACTAACGCCAACAATTCGCAAATAAATGTTGGTTTGTATCAGAATACATTCCAAAACTAATGGCATAAACAAGTTTCTCCTATAAAAGTGGGATTTTCCACGCTGCAGTTGGCCAAAGGGCAGAATAATTGAAGTGAAAAAAGGTCCAGACGGTCAGGTCAGAAGAGCAAAGGTTCAGACTGTTAAAGGTATATTCGAAAGGCCTGTTGTTAAACTCGACGTGCTACCTGTCAAAGGAAAACGATTAGAAGATGGTACTGCGTCTTCAGTCCAAAAACCTGTACCGGGCGGGAGTGTGAAGAATAGTACGCTAACTTTTTGTTTGCATTGTTAAATTATTGTTTTATATTATTTCATATTGTAGAATACGTTAATTTATACTGTAAGACTTTAAGTTGTCTCCATCGAAGAAGTGTAAATACTACCTTCAAATTAAAATTTGACAGGATGTCAGAAAAAATTTGTCATTCGAAAGATTGAAACGATAGAGGCAACCGAATTCTACTACTACTACTTCTACTACCACTACTGCTACTATTGCTGCATTGTAACAGTTACAATAATAAAGAGTGTACTGCAAGTCCAGCCAAATTCAGTTTCAATCACTAATTTTAACACTCATATTAACAAAATGATTTTCTGGTCTGATTCTTGCGTGTCTGAAAATAAAAACTCAATCACGAGCCTAGCTCTAATGAAGTTCTTAGAAAAATATCCGAATATCGAGGAACTCATACAAAAATTTTGTGAATCGGGGCACAGTGGCATACATGAAGTCGACAATATTCACAGCCAAATCCAGAGGAAGCTTTCGAGCGTAGAAACTTTCAGCCCTCTAGGATTGTTGCGTCATCTGGGTACTGTAAATCGAAGACAACCTTTTAAGGTATTCCATATGATTGATAAAGACTTCTGTAAGTACAAAGAAGCTTTTCAAACCTTAAATATTAAACTAACCACTTATGCTTCTTTAAAACGAATAATGTATTGTCAGATATTACCTACTAAGTTGTATTATAAACTCCATCAACACGATGAAAATTTTACTGAAGTCTCCATCAATTCATCAAGCAAAACAGGAACAAATAAACGGTTTTAAAGATTAAAACTAACTTTTCCGCATCTGTGGCCCTGAACAATATTCTATCATAAAATTGTTACTTGTATACACTTCGGGGGATGTATCGTGCTAACAAACCGAAATTTCTCCAAAAATAACCAAAAATTTAGTATATCTAGTTTTATAGGACCCGCTGTACTCGCTCTAGTCAACTGAAAATCAATAGAGTACATCTGTGAGACACCTTGAACAATACTTATTCATAAAGTTGATCAATCGTATACTCTCTGCTATAGCACCTGTTGTACTGGCTGTGGTGAGCTGAAAATGAATACGATTCGTCTGTGAGATGTTCTGAATGATATTCAATTATAAAATTTGTGACTTTTTGCACTACGGAGGCTGTATCGTGCTAACAAACTGAAATTTCTCAAAAATGACAAAATTGTCGTACTTCAAGTACTATAGCACCTGTTGTACTGGCTGTGGTGAGCTGAAAATCAATACGGTTCGTCTGTGAGATGTTCTGAACAGTATTCAATTATAAAATTGGTGACTTTTTGCACTCCGGAGGCTGTATCGTGCTAACAAACTGAAAATTCTCCAAAAATGACAAAAATTTGGTACTTCAAGTACCACAGCACCCGTTGTACTGGCTTTAGCGAGCTCAATATCAATAGGGTTCATCTTTAAGACGCTCTGAATAATATCCAATCATAAAATTCATCACTTGTATATACTCCGGAGGCTGTATCGTGCCAACAAACTGAAACTTCTCCAAAAATGACAAAAATATCGTACTTAAAGTACTGTAGCACCGGTTGTATTGGCTCTGGTGAGCTGAAAATCAATAGCGTTCATCAGTGAGATGCCCTGAATAATATTCAATCATAAAATTGGTGACTTGTTGAACTCCGGAGGCTGTATCGTCCTAACAAACTGGAATTTCTCTAAAAACGACAAAATGTCGTACTTCAAGTACCATAGCACCCATTGTACTGGCTCTGGTGAGCTGAAAATCAATAGGGTTCATCTGTGAAATGTCCTTAACAATATTCCATCATAAAATTGGTGACTTATTGCACTTCGGAGGCTGTATCGTGCTAACAAGACTTGCAAGGAAAAGTAACCGACGACAACGACGACGACATACACACAGGATTTTTTTTCTAAAAACCGTTTTTTCGTGTTGTTGTTGATGGATAACGTAAAAATAACTCAAAAAAAAATTTCAAAATTCCAACTTTTTTTGGGGTAAACCAATACTTTTCTCGCATATTAGATAGTTTGGCGGAAAAGTAAAATAACTAACTCTGTTGTACTCCTGCTACCGGCAATAACAATTTCACTAGAACCAAAAAAATGTCTTACTATCTGCAAAAGCTGCAGATCTTACACACCTTTTTAAGTTTATGCCTGCTGTGGATATTACCTTTATTCGTACTTTTTTCAAAGAGGACAATGACGCCACCGTGTTTGCTAATTCAAAGAAAACTTTGCAAAAAGCAAAAACTAAATCCAAGGTTTCAGAGACTAATAGGAAAGTAAATAAAGGTAAAACACTATCCACTAACAAAAATACGAAAGGAAAATAATAGAGTCAACCTTGTTTTTGTGTCTAAAGCAATGGTTACCTTCAGTTTATTATGCTTCTTTTAGTTAGAAATACCTCCATTATTTTGCAAGTCTGTATTGTTACGAAACAGCACACTGGTATAGTCCCTGAATCCGACTCTGTCTAAGCCATGTATGAAAGTTAAAATTATACCGGACGCGCAGGGATTTCTTAGAATTGTTTACGATTGTGACTATATTATCTAGACATTGTTTTTGTGACCAGTCTTATCTAGAAAATGCCAGAAAGCCAATTGTTTTTGTGTAAGCCGCAATCTAGAATTATCTAGTAAAAAAACCTAATATATACAAAGGACCGAGCAGTAGTTCAGTTTAGTTGATAATGTGATCTTGTGATAGAAATAGCGAACAGTAAAGTGTTGATATAAATTAATAATGAAGTTTGTGTGTATATGAATTAAATGTAAGTGAATAGTTAAGTGTATATAAATTAAGTGTAAGTGAGTAGTTTAGTGTTTAAATAAATTCGTAAGTAGCCATACCGTGTGTTAAAGTTTATCCCATCCGTTTACTGTATAAATAAATAAGAAAAACATTACATTGGTGTCAGGTATAGGGTAATATAAATAAGTTGCTACGTAAAAATTTCCAAGAGACTATGTGACTTGAAAGTGACGGAATTAAGAGCAGAATTGGAATATCGTGAGTTGGAAACGTCCGGTAAGAATAGTGAATTAGTAGAAAGACTTAAAGTGGCACTGGAAAATGACGGCTTTGATCCAGAATTATTTTGATTCAATGACGAGGCTTCCACCGTAATCTCGTCAATTTCTGCCATGGAAGAAAAGATTTCAACTAATGTGAAAAACGATTTTTCTGCCATGGACGAGAAGATTTCTGCTATGAAGAACGATATTTCTGCAGATATCTTATCATTGAAAAATGACGTTGCTGCTGAAGTCGAGAATAAACTTTCGTCTCTAAAATCGGATATTGAGAATAAGATGACAACGATGTTCGAGAAAATAAAATCAAACCTGGAGAATAAGATAACAACGAAGGAAAATCAGATGGACGAGATAATCAAGGAGTTAGAGACAAATATAGCAGATTTAAGAACACAAGACACTTCAGCAGAAAAAAAGAAAATCGACATCTGCAAGCCAGAAACACAACCCAAGACAGATGACATTGGTAGTTTTACCCGAGTCAAGGCCCCAACGTTCGATGGAAAATTGTCGTGGACATATTATGTTAAACAGTTTGAAGGAGCCGCTAGAGTGAATAATTGGTCCCATAAGGAGAAGGCAGTGAACTTAACTATCGCGCCTCGGGGAGATGCCTTAGATGTACTTCAGACGATACCTCTGGAAGAAACCGATGATTTCGAGCAGCTGAAGAAGAGGTTAGACATGCGATATGGTCATGAATATCTAGAACATTTGTACCAATCTCAGCTGAAGAACAGAAGGCAGAAACGTGATGAATCCCTTCAAGAATATGAAGTGGACATTGTCCGACTAGTTCAATTTGCCTATCCGTCAGCACCAGGGAACATGATGTAATGTCTGGGCATTCGGGCCTTTATTGATGGCTTACCTGACCCCGATATGCAGAGGACGCTTCGTTTAGCCCATCCGAAAACATTAGTCGACGCATTGACTGCTGCTCTTGAATATATAGCAGCCACGATGGCTCCCGGATACAACAAAGGTAGGACCATACAGGAAGAAGGTGACGATGACAGACTTGAGCAGATCGTGAACTTGTTGAAAGGTATGGCATACAAGATGCCGAAGAAGATCAAATGCCGGAAGTGTGGCGAGTTAGAGCACGTACGCAGTCCGTCTAAGCGCCCCAAGATTCCTGTAACCTAAGAACTCCAGTCATAGGGGAAATCAGACAGGAGTGAACATCCAGCTGATGCGAATCACTGAAAAGCCAACTCTTTGCCTAGACGGCCATGTCCTGTAGACTATTCACAATGCAACAAGTCGAAATCTAAGGAAGTTGCAGTTTCAAGAATTACAGTAGTCAACGAAGAATGGTCACCCGCCAGGATCAGAGAAGATCAGGAGAATGATCCTCACCTGAAGATTATCCGGCAAGGGAAGGGAAAAAATCGGCGACCTACCTGGAAAGAAGGGTCAAGATTTTCACCGAAACTCGAGGCGTATTGGGCTCAGTGGGACTCCCTTGTCCTGGAAGAAGGACTGTTGAAAAGAGTCCTTGAAAACGATGATGGTTCCGAGATGAGGAGACAGCTAGTTAACCCTAGAACGAGAGTAGCTGAGTTACTGAAGAAGTTACACGACAGTTCATCGGGAGGTCATCTGGGAGTGAAGAAAACCTTTCAGTGAGTCCGTGAAAGGTTTTATTGGATGAGCTCCGACGATGTGAAGGACCGGTGTAAGAAATGTACGACTTATGCTACGAGTAATGGACCACATCGCAAGAGAAAGGCACCTATGAAACAGTATAATGTTGGAAGCCCTTTCGAAAGGATTGCTTTAGATATCGCTGGACCATTTCCGACGACAGAAAATGGTTGCAAATACATACTGGTTGGAATGGATTATTTCACAAAGTGGGTGGAAATTTACACTATCCCGAACCAAGAGGTCACAACTGTCGCGGATATATTGGTGAAAGAATTTATCAGCCGACAAGGAGTGCCATTGGAAGTCCACAGTGACCAGGGAAGAAATTTCGAAAGTCATCTACTCCAGGAGATTTGCGAGAAGCTGGGAATGAAGAAGACCAGGACAACAGCATTTCATCCACAGTCAGAATGGTCGAGAGAATCAACAGGACTACTGGAAAATACCTGTCCAAAGTAGTTTCCTGCCATCAGAGAGATTGGGATCAGTATCTTTCCCTATTCGCATTGGCTCATCGATCTGCCGTCAATGAGTCTACGGATGAAACACCTGCGAAAATCCTGTTTGGACGTCAAATGAGGCTTCCTTGTGATATAGCAGGAGAAGACTACGTGATCCAATTGAGAAGAAGGCTGGACGATATTCATGAATTAGTTCGAACAAATCTTCAAGTTGCCAGCGACAGAATGAAAAGTCGGTACGACATGCAGGCCACAGAAGGCGGTTTTAAAGAAGGGGACAAAGTATGGTTACACAACCCGACGAGGAGAAAAGGATTTTGTCAAAAATTACAAAAATCCTGGTAAGGTCCATACTTAATCAAGAAAAGGATCAATGATGTTATATATCGCATAAGCAAGATCCCCAACGGAAAAACAAAAGTAGTTCACCAAAACCGACCCTACCTTCGATGAATTTCTGGGCGCGTATGGAGGTACCGGGAAAGCTAGAAATGGAGTCACTTCAGAACAATGACAAGATTTGTTCACTCTCCCGGAAGATTATTCACTGGCATACAACACTCCACTCTACTCGTCTCAAGAACGCACGAGGGTTGGCATTCGTCTTTCGAAAGAAGTTCGGGCAATTAGAAAAACTTGAAGACCAGATTCCAGCCCCTGGCAAGACACTGAAACTGAAACATAATTCGCTGTACGTCTTCTACGTGGTAACTAAAAATGAATTTCAAGATCGATCTACCTACCGCGATGTGTGGGAAGCACTTCGAAACCTCCGAGACCATATATTAGAATCCTTCGTGAAGAAACTGGCTATACCTAAGATAGCGAGTAACCAGTTGGATTGGCGAGTTATCAGGAACATGGTAGAGATTATCTTTCGAGATACCGGTGTCCAGATATTAATTTGCAGCGACAACCCCCGTTATCAGTATCCCATGAAGACGGTGCTCTGCTATTTCCATAAGATCGGAAAGTGTAGAAATGGGGCCAGTTGCCGATTCAAACATCCAGTCTCGGCTACACAAAAGTTCCAGGAGGAACTGCCATTTAAGGAGGGGGTAATGTTACGAAACAGCACACTGGTATAGTCCCTGAATCCGACTCTGTCTAAGCCATGTATGAAAGTTAAAATTGTGGCTTGCGCAGGGATTTCTTAGAATTGTTTACGATTGTGACTATCTTATCTAGACATTGTTTTAGTGTAAGCCGCAATCTAGAATTATCTAGTAAAAAAGGCACTAATATATATAAAGGACCAACCAGCGGAAAAGTTCAGTTTAGTTGATAAAGTGATCTCGTGATAGAAATAGCGAACATTAAAGTGTTGATATAAATTAATAATTAAGTTTGTGTACATATAAACTAAATTTAAGTGAATAGTTAAGTGTATATAAATTAAGTGTTAGTGAGTAGTTTAGTGTTTAAATAAATTCGTAAGTAGCCATACCGTGTGTTTAAAGTTTATCCCACCCGTTTACTGTATAAATAAATAAGAAAAACATTACAGTATTTTTACGTTAGGAATTCCTATGTTATTTATTCTGACGATGATATCGATTTATCGAAACAATTGTCATTTTTTAGAATTCTCAATAACTTGTATTATATTGTGGAATTAACTAGAGACCTTGAGTTTCATTTAAAAACACTAATGTTTTTATGTCATTATTTTCCTCGTATCTACTAAAAACTTTTCATTCTATAGAATTTTGTATGTTGCTACAACAAAATCTGATATTTTGTGATAATTAAAATTTACTGTGAAATAAAAAAAAATTGTTCTTTCAGAAATTGTTTATTATTATTATAAACGTGTAGGAACAATTAAGTTCAAATAGGAAGCATGAAATTTTTTCATTCTTGAGTGTAGAGTCCAGAGCCAGTACTTAAAATTATTAAAATAATTCCTTGGCAAAAAAAGATTCTTGGAATATTCAGCCGTCAATTCCCCAACAATTTCTTTTTTGACTCATAGAACAAGTATAATGCCGAACCCACGATTTGTCAAGTACCTTCAGTTAAAATTTTCTTTCAAATCATTCAGCTTTGACAACCTTTCAAAATGTAACTTGAGAAAATCTGGTCTCACACTTATCCCCCTTCACCTTATCTGATTGTGTTTTAAGTTGTGTCTCATGCTGAACTTTTTATGTCTTAAAATTGATAATAAATTTTTTTATATCATTTTAACTTAATATAAAACATGCACAACAGCACAAAAAAGCGTTCCCATCAACCCGCTTAACGTTACGCTCATGCAAAAGGTTAGAAGTATGCCTCTCTCCCGATCTCCAACCATCTCCATAGTCCCTCTACTCCTCCATCTAGCACAATACTCACTATACCGTGACACGAATTTGTCTCGAGCGAGAGCAGTCGATCGGTCGTCTGTACTTAGAGCGCTTAATCAGCATCAATTATTATTCCGCTTTGGGTGTTACCAAAAGTCTCTATTTGGGAATACAATGAAATTTGAAATGTGGTTGCTTTTTGTGGTTATTTTTGCAGTTTCGGCGCACAGTCAACACGATCATCATGATAATCATCAAGAACATTGGGTAAGTAAAAAAAATACATTTTAAATATATTTTTTCGAATCTGGGTTAGGATTGCGGGGTGAAAGTGTGCGAGATGAGAAAGAAGAGTTCTAGAAACCTAGTTACTGGAATTTATTCAACGGAAATCATTAAATCAGGTTTAAAGAGATTAAGCGTACCAGTTGTAAATAAAGAATGTATACAGGGATGGGTTATTAACTTCGCATTGCGGTTTTATATATAGTTTCTCAACAAATCGTGAATAATTATTTTACTTATAATAAAGAGAAGAATATTTTTTGGATTTCATAACAAAATTGTTTGAAAATATGAAAACTATTATCACAATTAAACTATCAATTTTAGGTACTGGTTTTATACAAATATTCCAGCGAAACTGGGGAAGAATAATCTTTACGGTGAACAACCTTCTGTTACTGTAACTAAACAGTAAGTCACATCTTAGGGATCCAAAATATGTCCTAATTCTCATTTTAGATGGATATCTATGCCAATGCTGTCGTGTCTCCTGAACTTATCTACTTCAGTTTTAAATTTCAATATGAATATATCTCTTTTCTAAATAGCCTATATATGTTCTTCAATATTTTTTCTTTCTTCGACTACACTATACAAAATAAAGCTTACATTATCGCTTTCTTCTGTATCTTCTTACTCATACGTTAAGAAAATACTTTCAGTTTTATTTGAGATTGCGATTACCAACTATCCTGTCATCTGTTCGGTAATCCTCATTATATTTTTTCCATCTCTAATTTCTACTGGTCTGTGTTTCTACATTCTCGTTACATGTTGATTCCAGTTTCTTCTCCATTTTTACCTCCAATATTTAATATATAGGATATTCATTCAATTGGTCTCGATATTTTCATCTCCTCTTTTCTTAGTACCTCTTTCATTAACCTGGTATCGTAACTGACATAATCATTGTTATGGGATCTTCCACATTTAGTGAAATTTGTTATGCTATCAAGGTGGAATAATGTAGTGAAAATTGAGTTTAACTTTCATTTAAAGGATGCAAAGCAGAATTTAATAATCCAGAGCATAATTTCAACAAATAATCAGAAATCAGAATAGATACGACATTTTGCATTAACATTGTACTAGTTTTGCTAAGCAACAATAAAGCGTATCTACAGCAAACGTGAGTAGTTGTTAGTGTTACAAAACAAATATGTATTTATAGAAGTATTACAAAACTTAGTATGTATTTATTATCTCACCCCAAAAGCTACCATTGATTTGAATCATCTAAGTCTCGAATTTCCGTTGAAATAGGAATATCCTTCCAAAATTTCTTTCTATTTATTGGCATTGTACCATAGATTTTGGATAATATGGGATCTCTGCTTTCTGCGGTGATTCCTCTTGGGATGTGTTTTGGAGACGGTTTTGGCACACATTGCTTAGCCATTCGATCATTTAGAAAATTCAGTTCCCTTTCTTCCACAGTGTCGAAATCTGTCTTGTACACCAGTATTTGTTGTCCTCTTGAAAAAACAACTTCTACTCTCATTAAGGTAGGGACGAGGAGTGATTTTACTGAGTTTGTATTGCGATGTACCATTTTGCCAATCATAAAAGTCACATATTTCCATACTAATGACTTTGACATTATTGGAAGCATCTTTCACTGAGTCACTAAAATCTTTGAAATCATAGACTTTGCTTTTCGTTTGAGACACCGTTCGACCTGGTGATGAAAGGAATCAGCCCCCATGAACGTATGCCCCGGTTCAAAATATTTGACCTTTAGTGATTCAAGCGAAACCTCTGCTGAATTTACAATATGGACAAAGAAAGTGAATAGTGTCCAGTTTTTATTTTGGGAGAAGCAGTTATCCAACCACAAAATAACATGTCTGGCATATCGAATCGATAATAAAAATGCATAGAACGTACTAGTAATATCTTGGGTAGATCGTCCAGATATCGCCTCATGCCAAATAACGGCTGTTGGAATTGTTTGCTTTTGCCGAATTATCACAAAACTTTCATTGAATGCGATTATTCGAGGTGTGAAAATTACTTCTTTAAACATTTCCATTCTGGGAAGCATGATGGCCTACATTAATGAAATAAATGCTTTAATTAAATAATTTCTTAAATTATTAGATTAGTGAGAATAGCTTTTGCAGATCTGCAGATACAACTACTTGTTCAGTTGTTGTACTGGAAGAATCTTATGGGCAGCAAATATTTTGCATTCATCTCATCAGCCGTCGTCCAAACTATCCTGTTTATGGGCTGTCGACTTTGAATGTAAATCAAAGGACTCGCAAACCCAACATTCCTCATGTCCCAGTTTTGCAAATGAAATATTCATGCTGCTGACGACTTCTCGATATAAATAGTACGGAAATTGAATGTTTGGATACTTTAAACGAAAATGATTCTATATCATTGTAAAATTAACATCCGAGGGCAAATAGCGCCTCTCTCTGAATGATTCAATATGTTTAATTATAATATCTCTATCAAATTTCATCTTGATGTGCTTTCCTTGTTGACTGGGCTTAACTGTTACTTTCAAATTTGTCTTATGTAATGCATCTCTCACAACTCTGTCATTTTTACTTTCATATCCCAAAGTTCCAAGGAAAAATATTATGCATACGTTTTGCTTACAGCCTTCTGAGTCTTTCAAAAAACAGTGGTAACTATTAGATCTTCTTGAGATGAGATGATCTGTGGTTTTCCTTTTTGTACTTTTTCGGGAGACACTGTTTAAAATAACGTTCTTTTGCTCTTTCGCGTTTAGATTCCAAAACTCACTATTTATTTCGGCTAATCTGTGTGTGTTAATTCTCTTAGAACACTCTCGTCTACAAGTTGTTTCATTACAGGCCTGCCTTACGGTATGCTTGTCTCTCTTGGCAATTATTTTAAATTTTTTTCTTTGAGATCAATTTTCTTTCGTTTGCGAATTTCTCCCTTTTTCGTAAACATCTTCTGTTCGGATTTATCTACGGCATTGTTTATAATATTTTGCAATATTTCAGTGACAAATCTTATAATGTTCGTACTACCAAGTCCTACGTTATGCATTTGTTCATCATTATTTGAAGTTGTCACTATAATATCTGATAGAACAATAATTTTTGGTTTGGGCTCTTCTTGATTTGTAAAATTATTGACATCCAAACGATTGCCGCTGAATTCAGAAGTTTCGGTTTCAGAAATGGCACTGTCTGAATCATCCATAGGAATGAAATCAGAATCATTATCTCTTAGGACTGTGCTCTTTCTCAACATCACCATCTCACGTTTTTTCCCCTTATTTTCTCCCGCTGTCTTTTATTTAGCGCTAATAAAATTTTTAACGATCTACTATTTGGATCCATTTCAACCTGTTGTATCTAACCTACAAAACAATAACGACGTTTATGTTCCGTACTATTAATTATTATGCCTAACATGCACCATTGTTTACTCACTTAGCAAATAATAAGACTTACTACCAAAATGTACTGCAGAAGACAAGACGGTCTTGCTCTATGAACTTCGTTTTTTTACAGGAAATAACTATTTACTAGCTCAACTCATCATGTGACAACAAACTAACACATAAAACACTAAAATGTGAGGTTAGCGTAAGGTTCTTACTGTTAATAGGGACAAAAAGCAGTTTTAAAAATCACCACTTATACGTATCCGTATCGCAATGCGCATGTGTAGAAGCGATACGTGGGTTTCGTTACGTTACGTGAAACGTATCAAACCGTCACACGTACCGTATTGCATTCTTATGTTCTATGTTCGCGTTTTTCAATGGCCAAACGACAAAAGTGATGTTGTATGCTCAAAAATCATAACCTAATTTTTAATGAACATAACAAACTACTTATTTGCTATAGAATAATGGATTTAAAACGAAAAAGACTTTTTTACAGTGGCAATGACATTATTTTGTTGAGGGAGATATCGGGGCAGAATTCATACGAAGATCCAAGCAGATGGAATATTTTTTAGGTTAAAAGTTAAACCCAAGAAATGGTTACGTTACGAACGCATTTGCTTTATACCTTTTTTGATTAGTCACGTATCTCCGTTACGTTACGGATAAGGATAAGTGATGTATTTTAAAAGTTGCTTTATGTCTCTAATGAAATTTGTCATAAGCAACACGTTGTTAGGTAAATTAGTCGTAATAGGCTAAGAGCCGGATGGGAAAAATTTTCTACTTACGTATCTAAGATTTTAATGCAGCCACAAAATTATTAGAATTCAATGAATATGGAAAAACGAGTAAAATGTGACTTTATACGTTTAATTTGAGTGAATAATTGGAAAATTAGGGTGTTCTTACCACTTTTTGTAAATTAAAAAAAATTGTTTGAATATTTCAATATAGCGTTATAAAACTATAATAACTTGAAGAAATAAAAGAGCTGAATAAAATGAGACCCTAAACGTTTAATTTGATTGAGAAATGATAAAAACTAAAATGAAAAACGTTTATAATTTTTGCAAATTTGAAGGTATCACAATAATTCAAAAATATTTTCAAATTTATCGTTTAAAGGAGTAAAAAGAGTCATTATATGTTAAGATCAATCGACTATTACCATTACATACACCTCGATAAACATTTTCGTACAAATTTAAAAATTCAATTTTTTAAGAATAAAAAATTAATGCTTCAGTGTATCATTTGAAAACTTTACGACTTGAACAAAATAAAAAAACTGAATAAAATGAGTCTTTGTACATACTTACGCTACACACAGTTTCCTTTTTAAAAATAATTTTATTTTTAGAAAATTATAAAAAAATATTATTGAAACTTTTATGTTGGTTTTTATTCTGTTACATAAAATACAAAAAATAAACATAATGTAATAAATGAAAATACATATTAATAGATATATTTCCGGAAACCTTCCATTAATTTTAAACCAAACGTTAATGGGACTTTTTGTGGACAGTTTTTTGTGTCTCTAACTTTTAAAGATTCAGCTAACTTAATGTCCTTTTCATCATGCAGTATTGTTGCAATATATGTTTTAACTGCTCCTTTACAGCATGACCAAACAATTGGTCAAACCATCCAAACGATCCAGACTGTGCGTCAAAATTCTCCACCAGGAGAAAATAGTTTCGCGTTTATGGCAGGAAGAAATGAATCGAAGGCAGATCGCAGCAAAAATGAAATAAGATTTAATCCAGATTCTGGTGCAACAGATCACATTGTAAATAGTGATGAAACCTCCTTTACACATTGGAATTGCAAAGAAGAATTGGGCAGTATTCGCCACTAAAAAAGGCACAATTAAAGTGACATCTAACCAAGGATTTGGTGGTACTCTAGATGACGTGCTCTACTATCCCGATGTTCCTTACAACCTGTTGTCTCTTCGCTGAATTCAACAAAGTGGCCAAACACTCATCTTTAATGAAAATGGCGTCTGCATCAAAGATGGAAACCACAAAACCATCATAACAGACTAATGATTAAATGGATTATTCTCAATAATATCAATGATAGCAATAATAATTATAAATTATGGCATAAAAGATTTGGCCTACCTGCACTGGGATTTATATTGTATCAATTAGATAAAAAAACGTACTCAGAGATATCCTTGTTTTCCCTTGTGAAAATACACACAAAAAGTCCTTTGTGCACTTAAAAAGTTGAAAATTACAAAATGTATTAATAATCATCTCTGGAACAAATGTGCAAAATACACATTATTATTCCAAAGGGGAAATAAATTTATGTAACGGCCGTGAAAAATTCAATGTGAAAAAGATAAGAGGGTGTGCCTGGTAGCGTAACGCTGTGGTTCATTGTTTTTAGCGTTACCTGTTATTGTGCTTTAAATGAGATACACACAGCGAGATATGTTGTTTCAGAACAACGAATATAACTACTGTATTAGGTAATACTTTGAAGTGGAGGAAATTGAAACGAAATAATGTGGGATTAAATTATTAATACGGAATGTAGAATGAACGATATAAACTATCAAAAAATATAAATATCAAAGTTAAGAAAATAAAAGAAAATATTATATAAATCAGAAAGACAGGGAGGCAAATAATAGAAGCATAAAGAATGTATTACCAGTTTTAAATGAAACTTACTGTTTGTAGTTAATTCCACAATATTGTAGATTTCTCGAAGTAAGGGTCGACACAGTTAATTTCAATATATTACCAGCATTAGAATATCTATTTAAGAGAGAAAAAGTTATACTCACTAAGAAGCGGGTGAATTCGGTGTTGAGGGCAGACAATAATTTGGTAGTACACATCCGAATTGGCTTTTATTCATCAGTGACTCTTCTCTTTTATAAAGAAGCAGTCAGGGTTGTGTCTATGGGCTTCCAAAAATTGTGGCTACAAGCTGAGCGAATTCAAAAAGAATAATATGTTTATAGCGTCAAGTAACCAATTTTTGATGAAGTCAGGATTAATTAAAAATATTATCAGACATCTACAAAGTTTTGAGTATTCAGTCACCTTATTTTCTAATTTCTTTGTTGCTAAAAGTAGACAAGAAATATCTATGAATCCCCGAATGGGAAAAATTTCTAAAGAAGAATTTTGATAATCACGTAAGCTTTATCGAGAAAAATTATTGTTATCCAATTGAAATGATAGTGGCAAATTTATTGTGAAACAATAAAGCAAGACACTAAACACTAATTATAATTTGAGTAGAGTTCCAGGAAGAGTACTATTTAGTTGTACCACAACCACCAATTAGCTGCAACCATTCGAGAAAAATACAGGAAGTCAAAAAAAGAAGAAAAATAACACTGTTGCGGGTCTTTTCTCATATAGAAATTCATCATTACAACAAATTTTTGATGGTGCAGTACTTGTTGACAAATCAGTTGAAGCGTATAATTGTGAACAATTAAAATGTGGTTAAATTGTTATGGGCGTTCTCATGAAGGCAAAATAAATATGTTAGTTGAGAGGTTAACTGTTGATACAATCTATTATCTAAATAAAAATAGGTAAAGAATTATTATCTAAATAGAATTAAGTAAATTATTTTATCCTAATTAAACATAATTTATTGTCAGCACATGTAGAAACTCTAAAATTAACAGGTTGATAATGAATATTATTATTAATATTAAAATTAAATTTTTTTCTGATATAAACATATTTATTATGTATATTTTTAATCATAGGATTACTCGTATTTATTGCGTACATCTATATATTGCAGGCGAGGTTAAGGAAAATTTATAATATAATATATATTATGTATTGGTTTTAAATAATTTATAACATGTATCGCTCTTTATACACACTCCATAGCAACATCGTTTTATTTTTACTTTTCGTACAGATAATATAGTCAACTTGAAACATTTTTTTTATAATTAAGACACTAATTATATTAATTTTTTAATAATTATTATTTGTATAATGTTTGTTAATTATAACTATTTATACACAGGTATTTTAACATGCTTATTTACAAAACAGTACCAAAAAGATGGCTGAACTGCACGCATGCACACAAATTTTCAAGTCGAAACTAATGTAGATGTGATAAAACTATTTGTTTATGTGGAACTAATATTGTGGTTTAGTGTTTTACACCCTTTTTGCATTATATTTTCTTTTATAAATAAGTAAAAGACTTTTCATAGATAATATCAAACCCAATATTCTTATTAAATACAAAACTTGTTCCTTAGTGTTGTTAAACGTATAGGTTTTTAAGTTCCTACTAAAGATTTTAATTTAGAACTTTAATTTATTTTATCCGTTTACAAATAATAAAACACATAAAACAAGTGGTAAACAAGCATCTAATCCAATCTAATGATATATCTAGAGAAGTTCAGTTTAACGCTGCGTGGCGGCGTATCGCTTAGCAATAGATCGTAATAGAGCTTTCAGGGAGGCTTACCTAACATATCATATCGATGATAAAATACCTAAAAAGCTTTTGAACAAAAAGAAAGCTCTGCATTTCTTGCAAACTAGCAAACCCAAGAGCATTAAAAAGCTTTATTTAATGGTTAATTGGCAGTGAAAATCTTCAAATTTATATATTGAATGGTTCGTCGCCAACTTCTTTTACATGAAATAAAACTTCAAAAATTACTTTTTTTCCCAACGTTTCGGTTCCTTTATTTAGATCCATCATCAGGGCTATTGATACAATATATATGTTATTCGCAATAGCCGAAATCGGCCGCTGTCCGAATGTTTTGCCCACAACGCGTTTTGTGTATTGCAGTTTACCCACGAAGCGATTAAGAAGATTTCTATCGAGCAGTGAGCAAAACGAATTACCCAGAACGCGTTGTGGGTCAACTACGTTACTCAGGAAGCGAAATTATATTTCGGGCGGCTTTGTTTCGCATTGTGATCTTTCCGTTTACCCACAATGCGTTTTGGGCATAGAGTTTTACCCAGAACGCGTTGTAAATAAAATAACAAATAATTAAACAAAAATATGTATTTTAGCGGAACATTAAAATATATAACATACTAACACATTAAAATAAAAAAAAAACAGAAAAAATAATATGGAAATATAAAAACCAGAAATAAAAAAGCAAAAAAAAATGTTACTTATTTTTACAAGACGTGCTTTGATGGCATTTTCAATTGCATTTAATATTTGATTTTAGGCACTTAGTTACATGCTTTTGTGTGGCACCCTTTACAACAATTACATCGAACAAAACATTGCTTATTCCCAGAAGATAATTTAGCTTCTTCTCGCACGTTGACAGAAGAATCTGATGGAACTTCAGATAATGATAAAAATACTGAAGGTGATAATTGAAACTCATTTCGGCTATATAATCGTTTCAGTTTTCCATTTTTAGTACAGAGAATATAAAAACCATGGTCAGTATCGTCTATAATTATTGCTAATACATTCCTAGGAGCAAGACGTCCCCGATCTACCTCTGGTATATTTACTAAAACAATGTCACCTATATTGGCAGGTGGGAATTTGTGTTGTGATTGGGCAAGCATTTTTTCAGCCTGTTTTTCTAGCCCCCGTTTGCGACCTTTTCACTCCGTATCAGCTGCTCTTTTATTGCTACATAATTTACACATTGGTAAATCAAAATTAGCAGAACATTCGATATGAAGTGACTCATTGCATTCAATACATACATTTTGGATACAAGGGACATACACAATGTGACACTTCAGGTACATTAGCACCCGTTGTACTAGGTCTGGTAAGCTAAAAATCAATAGGTTCATCTATTAGACGCTCTGAATAATATTCAATCATAAAATTGGTCACTTGTATGTACGCTGGAGGCTGTATCGTGCTAAAAAACTGAAAATTCTCCAAAAATGACAAAAATTTGGTACTCCAAGTACCATAGCGCCCGTTGTACTAGCTTTAGTATGTTGAATATCATCTTTGATACGCCCTGAATAATATCCAATCATAAAATTGGTCACTTGTATATACTTCGGAAGCTGCATCGTGCTAACAAACTGAAATTTCTCCAAAAACGACAAAAATGTCTTACTTAAAGTACTATAGCACCTGTTGTTCTTGCTGAGGTGAGTTGAAAAGGAATGGGGTTCATCTATGAGATGTTCTAAATAATATTCAATCATGAAATTGGGGACTTTTTGAACTCCGGAGGCTGTATCATACTAACAAACTGAAAATTCTCAAAAAATTACAAAAATGCTGTTGAATAAGTTGATATATATATATATATATATATATATATATATATATATATATATATATATATATATATAAAACTCAGAAGTATTGGGGAATGCAGCAACAGGGAAAAAGATAATTCTTTATTGGTTTTTATCCAAGCTTTCGAAAACGTTCGTTTTCATCATCAGGGACGCTACAAATAGAGGAAAAAATGGGATTATTCTCAACTCCATCAATAAAGAGACAAAAGTGTACTTACGTCCAATGTGAAATTATTTTCCTTTATGTAAAATATAAGATTGAAGAACTCATCACATGGCATCAGTTAGGGAAAATTGACATTCAAATTAGCAACAATATTAACAACATTGAGGCTGTTATAGTATAGTATAATATTTTTAATGTTCTACTGTTTTTATAATTATGTATTATATGATTTTATTTGAAATTTGATTATCAGATGCTGTTGTTACAATCGTGGTAGTAACTACACTAATGTGAAAACACCTTTATCACTGAATATAACCTATTTGAAATTTTGACAGGAATTGTCAAATTATTATGCCCGGCTCAGATGAATATGAAATTTTATATTCTGAAAGATAAATTACTACAAAATCGACTTACTCGCTCTCACCTCAGGGAGGGTTCAAAGATTAAAAAAAATTAATAATTTAAAATTTTAAATTTATAAATTTCCAAAGAATATTCCAAAATTGTCAATTATACTATTGCAAATCTATAGTGACTGCTTGTTCAATATATTCTAAGACCATTAAATTATCTAATGACATCTACAATTTTTCTGTCACTGAAAATTAACTAAATGTCACTGATTATATCAAAAGTTTTATAGGATCCAAAATTTTTCAAATTCAATGAAATAGGAGTTGAATTAATACCAAAGTGAGTTGGAATCAAAAATTATATATTATATACCATCAGATAACAAGTGAAAATGAATTATTATTCCCAAAATATAATAAAGAACAATAATCGTACTTTCAACGAACCTTAAAATTAAAAAAAAAACAACCTATATACTAGAAGAACAACCTAATTAACTACTTATTCTAAACGTTCAAATCGTCGAAAATTACACTTGACGTGTATAAATGTCAAATAACTATATGCGATAAAATTGTCTATTAAAAAAAAATTTTCTCTTCTCTTCAGGTGAAATTTTATATATCTTTAACGTTAATTTTGTCAGTATTCAAAAATGTGATATAGATGCATCTATCTTAATTTTATTTAAAGGCCTGTTAATTCTTGAAAAATAATTTATAAAATCTGGACTGGACTCACCAACTAGGTATCAGGATCACTCGTTCTGATTCTAAGCACGTCTTTTAGAATCGCCGGAACCACTTTTCTAAATTTATAATTTAGAACCCGGAAAAATCACTAACACTATTTCAATATAATTATTTAAGGAATTATTCACGCACTGATCTTATCATGCTAATTATTATAATCTGATGCTATTTTAATATATCAATTACTATTATATTATTCAGCAAATTTGAGAGAACTCATATTAGATGTTCTCTCGAGAGGGGTTCCAAAATCAACTAACTAAACTTTTTCCATCAATAATTCTCTTCTCTTTTGGTTACCAAAGAATTCCTTTTAAAAAAAAATACAAATTTATGTTTTCATATAACAAAGAGAGATTTTCATTCTTTTCTTCTAATTGTAATTTTGCTACCAGCGACATCTGTATTCTTTTTTTAAAATCTTTATAAAATCTATGTATCATTAAGTATCTTCTGCATTATTGTCATTCGAAATTGTAATGTCAAATTTTATTTGCATATTGAATCTTTTAAATTATTTATAATACATTGTATATTACTAGTATTACATCCAAATATGTACATTTTTCTTTATTTCAATGTTTTCTTTAGAATTTAGATAGAGTATATATATATATATTAAACTAATTATTGAATATTATACTTACTTTTATAGTAGATTTAAATGTATATGTTTATTTATTTAGAATTTTAGTTTTTAGTTTGGCTAGCTCAGTTTGTTTTTAATATTTGTTTAATAATTTATGTTAATTAGATTATTCGGGAGCATGAAATCCTTTTTCCCTTTGAGTCCTGGCAATTTATACTGATGTAATAGTTGAAATAAAAAGAAAACACATTATTTGAAATCAATTTAATTATCAATGCAATATTTATTTGATAAAATAATATGCGACGCCAATGGTTATATGTACCTATTTATTGATTTTAATAATATCATAAATGCGCATGCGTGAAAAAATTAGTCATGCGCTTTAGCATGAAACAAACAATTATGATACGTAAGAAGCATCTATATTATACAACACAATTTGTTGACGATGAAAACAATTGAATGGTTAAAACACATAAGAGAATTTATCTATAAATCATAGTTATATATGATACAAGTAGCTGTGGGAAGAAATTAGTTATATACATGGATAGAGAAATAGAATTTATATACAGAAGGACATAGTTATTACATTATGAAATTTCAATCACCATATTTATGCAATTACAAGATGGCGTGATTAGCGTAAGTACATATTTTAATTTATATAAAGTTCGGCCTTTTATTAAATTTAATGATTTATGTAATGAATATGCTAGATAAAGTCTGTTTCTTTCTTTTTTAGATCGATCATGTTTGAAAAAGTTTATCAATTTATGAAATTAAGTACTTAATTGGGATTTTGAGTTTTTACACTATTTATTGGCCAATAAATGATTTAAATACACTGACCTGTTGATCTTGAATTTGGAAGAAAGTCTCTGGATCCCAGGAACAATACACTGAATCTCCAAAAAACCAAAGTTGTTGAAAATTTCACAGATTCTTGTCGGAAAACTTGTTATAATTAACTGTAAGTATTTCTAATATTATATTTAACAGTACTTTAGGAGTTTAAATGTCTTATGATATGGAAATTATTCTTCGTCTTAGGCAACTTTATTTACACCATTACATTGGTTAGGCAATATCTATATTTTATGTTATCATTTAGGTAATTCCTTATTTATTATATTGTTATTGGCTGTTATTTAATATATCTTTATTTGATATGTTGTTTAAATTAAGAAAAGTGTTTCCTTTTTACTTGTTTTCTTAAATTATGTTATTTTCATATATATTTCATACTAGCAACTTAATTTTATAATACTACTTCTCTTATTATCTAAGATATCTGGTTCAATATATATATATATATATATATATATATATATATATATATATATATATAAGCCTCAATGTTGTTAATATTGTTGCTAATTTGAATGTCAATTTTCCCTAACTGATGCCATGTGATGAGTTCTTCAATCTTATGTTTTACATAAAGGAAAATAATTTCACATTGGACGTAAGTACACTTTTGTCTCTTTATTGATGGAGTTGAGAATAATCCCATTTTTTCCTCTATTTGTAGCATCCCTGATGATGAAAATGAACGTTTTCGAAAGCTTGGATAAAAACCAATAAAGAATTCTCTTTTTTCCTGGTGCTGCATTCCCCAATATTTCTGAGTTTTATTCCTAACTGGTCAGCAAAGACTAGCGTTTATATATATATATATATATATATATATATATATATATATATATATATATATATTTACGCAAAGGGCAATATTTGATGAGGAAACATGGATATATAGTTATATCACAATTAATCCAATGAAAGCGGTCAGAAGAGCCAAGACTGAAAAAATCACGACAAGACCGATAAGTATAAGGTTTTGCTCATTATTTTCTACGATTGTGGTGTATCGCAAGTTCTTACTAGAAGATCACATAAATATTTGCTTGCAGTTCTGCGTAGATAATACATCAGCCTACACATATTGGTTTGTTTGTAATTTTTGGACTTACAACAATACTGTAATCGCGCCTCAGCCACCGTATTCACCAAACTTAGTTCCACGTGACATTTTTTTGTTTCCAAAAATTTAGAAATATAGGACAGCGTTTTGACATTTCGAAGATTGGGAAAAGCGCTGATACAAGTATTGTTTACATTTTACATTGGAGGGACAACATAGATATTGCGTTTTGAGAACACCACTACTTGTTAATAATACTAGCAATTAAATGGTAGCTAATCTATTGAAAAATTTTGATTGTCCTTGAGATTGAACGTTTTTCACGTCAATATCCAACTTCAGGTTTATAATTCTACTAATTCCCATTGGTTTCATTAATAAATGTAAAACATTATAAACTAGTGTTTTTTTAAATCTTCATAGCTTTTCTCTTAACTTACTGATAATTTCCCTATTTGCTGAAATTTAAAAAGAAAAACTCTATTTTACCGATCAACTGGGCTGAGGATAATCCATTCTAATTTAAAACTGAATATTAACTGAATTTGTCCGCCGGAAAGTTTCTGTAATGCAACTATAAATCATAATTACCAAAATTGACGCTAAGTTTAGTTCCATCCCACGAGTAAGTTAATTGAAAGCTATTAAATACTTAGATAACAATTTAATTTCGAGACTATTTTTACTTTCTGCCATATAAAAATGACAACGAAATAAAACAAAAATGTTTTGATGCTCATAAAAAATGCCATCCATTAGTTAAACAATTTATAGGTACACGTGCTAGCATGTTGTAATGTTTTTAATTATTCCAAAGTTTTCATTCACTTTATTCTTACAGGATTTGATAATTTACACACTGATTTAAATAAAACTAACTTATTTAATATATTTACTATCCATTTAGATATTCGTAACGACTCATAACTAAAGGGACCATACGTCCCGTTTTTACAGTTTTTATTCCGTTGTCCTCAGCCTGTTGGGACACGAAAAAGTCCCATTTTACAATAGTTATTAAAATTTTATTCTTTTACATGCAATTCGATATGAACATTGCCGTCAGGTTAAATACTACCGATCACAAACAACGTTATGACGTAAAGGTTTTACACAATCATAATTTATATGAAAAACTTTTTGAGAACACAATAAATACCAACTGCAATTTTGGAGGTTATCGGAGAGGAGGAACCAACAATGTTTTCAGCAAATTGAAGTCAAACCTAAATCAATTATTAATTGGCATTGAATGTAACGCTCATGTAGTGCACATTGCCTGTAGAAGTGATCATTGTTAAAATATATTCATTTTTTTAATTTATACCGTAAGTGATTAAAAGACTTAAAGATTTTTGTGCAGATGTTGACAATGAGTAGTTCGGATCATTCGTCTTGCTTACTCGAACATGATGGAACCGACACCGACTGAAACGTATCTGGATCTAATCCTTTTGCATCTTCATCCTCATTAGTTTGATTTTCTAATGCCGATGGCAAGTTTGATTTTGTTGAATGTAGAAAATCACTGTTATTAGAAGTAGTGTCTTGTGCTTGTGTGGTCTTTCCAAAAAAGTTGGTAATTTTTAAATCATTTTTCTTCAAGTATTCCTCCCATTATCGCTTGTTAAGCAAGTTTTGGGTACCAGACAATTTCTTTTTTTCTTCTCTGGCCATCTAAATAAAATTATTAATCACTAAGTTTTCTTTGTTTCATAAACAAAAGTTATTAAAAAGAGAAGCAATTACTTGCAACCCTGTAAACTAATTTACTTAATCACTTACTTACCTTATTTGTAATTATTTTTCACAATCACAATTGCAGTAGGCACTTTAACGTTATTTAGGTTCTCGTGCCTCAACTATTTATTTTTAGTCTTCTTAACACTAACTATTTGTTTTAATCGTGGTCTATAATCTACAATACAATATGTGCTATATTTTAAAACTACTTAACAATTTACTTGAACGCGTTTATTTATTTCAACTTCTGAGTACACTGACTAAAGGTACATTTTCACGTGACGCTCGTAGCTCAGATTTTGACGCTCATGCGACTAATTGTGCAGTTTTAGCGTCGTTTTAGGAAGTTCGTTTCAACCAACTCTCTGCGTCGATTTTCAGGTTAAACTCTGTTTTCGTCACATCTGTTATTCCGCTCTAGTTTATTCATTGTTTCTGCTCAGTTAAACCGTTTGTTATTAACATCACTAGATGAAAATTGTCTATAACTAAATAGTTATTCTTAATGCAGCTAATGTGGGATATGTTAGTTTACTCTTTAAACATAATGAAATTAAGATTATTTATACTACATAAGTAATTTAGAATACATAATATTTTATGTTACATTATAGCAGCAGGTAAATCACTTCTCGAAGAAACGTTTTTTTTTAAATGCAAAGGTCCAACAGGAGATAATACATTTTCAAGATTCACTGTCATCGTTCGTAAATAATTACAGAATCTACTATTTTCCAACTGTATTACTAGAAAAAGAGCATGAAGTCGTCGACACCACAAAACCACGTAACTAACAAAATTCGAAAATAGGATTTTAGCGGCAAATGATTTGTCAAAACAAGTGGCGCATGACTGTAAAACCCTTTAACCAACAAAAAATCCTACGCCGTTCAATTGCATAATTTAACAAAAAACATTTATACGTTTATAAACCGCTTCATAAAACTCACTTGAAAATATTGAACACATATTAAGTTTCCTATACAATGTTTTGTAAGAATAATGATGACCTTGTTTTCTATTGAAATGTTATATAAGGTTTTCTTAGAATCTCAATTGCAAACTAAATCTCTATACATAGTCATGAATGCAAATAATTACAGTTTAATTCAGAACGAATTATATCTATCAGCATGTTAATTAAAGCTACTACCTAAAGGTAGTGAATATTTTTTTTATTCACGTTAAGTGATGCTAGAGAATAATAAGGATTTCTGACGACCACGACGTTTTGTAACACTTGAAATCAGTATTTATTTGTTTCTTCAGCCCACTGAAATGTTGATACCTATCCCAACCTTCCTCCAGAACGATGCATTTCGGGAAGAGCATATCCAACCCCCTCCCCCCCCCCATCTCATCCAATGGAGACCTCAGTCTTAGTTGTTGATAACTCCTTCACTGTACTACCCTGGGCTTTTGTGAAAGTGTCTTTTCTTCAGGGTAGTACAATGCACTTTACTCCTTTTACTTTTCCGCCCAACCCAACCGTCGTCGTCGGTCACTTTTCGATACAGGTCTTGTTAGCACGATACTGCCTCCGGAGTGCAACATATCTCCAATTTTATGATTGAATATTGTTCAGGACATCTCACAGACGAACCCTATTGATTTTCAGCTCACAATAGACAGTACAACAGGTGCTATAGTACTTGAAGTACGACATTTTTGTCATTTTTGAGAAATTTCAGTTTGTTAGCACGATACACCCTACGGAGTGCAAAAAGTCACCAATCTTATAATTGAATATTATTCAGAACATCTCACAGACGAACCGTATTGATTTTCAGTTCACCACAGCCAGTACAACAGGTGCTATAGTACTTTTAGTACCAGATTTTTGTCATTTTTGGAGAAATTTCAGTTTGTTAGCATGATACAGCCTCCGCAGTGCAAAAAGTCACCAATTTTATAATTGAATATTATTCAGAACATCTCACAGACGAACCCTATTGATTTTCAGCTCACAATAGCCAGTGCAACAGGTGCTATAGTACTTGAAGTACGACATTTTTGTCATTTTTGAAAAATTTCAGATTGTTAGCACGATACAGCCTCCGGAGTGCAAAAAGTCACCAATTTTATAATTGAATATTATTCAGAACATCTCACAGACGAACCCTATTGATTTTCAGCTCACAATAGCCAGTACAACAGGTGCTATAGTACTTGAAGTATGAGATTTTTGTCATTTTTGGAGAAATTTAAGTTTGTTAGCACGATACAGCCTCCGGAGTGCAAAAAGTCACCAATTTTATAATTGAATATTATTCAGAACATCTCACAGACGAACCGTATTGATTTTCAGCTCACCACAGCCAGTACAACAGGTGCTATAGTACTTGAAGTACGAGATTTTTGTCATTTTTGGAGAAATTTCAGTTTGTTAGCACGATACAGCCTCCGGAGTGCAAAAAGTCACCAATTTTATAATTGAATATTATTCAGAACATCTCACAGACGAACCGTATTGATTTTCAGGTCACCACAGCCAATACAACAGGTGCTATAGTACTTGAAGTACGACGACGACGATTTTTGTCATTTTTGGAGAAATTTCAGTTTGTTAGCACGATACAGCCTCCGGAGTGCAAAAAGTACACCAATTTTATAATTGAATATTATTCAGAACATCTCACAGACGAACCCTATTGATTTTCAGCTCACAATAGCCAGTACAACAGGTGCTATAGTACTTGAAGTACGAGATTTTTGTCATTTTTGGAGAAATTTCAGTTTGTTAGCACGATACAGCCTCCGGAGTGCAAAAAGTCACCAATTTTATAATTGAATATTATTCAGAACATCTCACAGACGAACCGTATTGATTTTCAGCTCACCACAGCCAGTACAACAGGTGCTATAGTACTTCAAGTACGACGACGACGATTTTTGTCATTTTTAGAGAAATTTCAGTTTGTTAGCACGATACAGCCTCCGGAGTGCAAAAAGTCACCAATTTAATAATTGAATATTATTCAGAACATCTCACAGACGAACCGTATTGATTTTCAGCTCACCACAGCCAGTACAACAGGTGCTATAGTACTTTTAGTACGACATTTTTGTCATTTTTGGAGACATTTCAGTTTGTTAGCACGATACAGCCTCCGGAGTACAAACAAGTGACCAATTTTATGATTGGATATTATTTAGAGCGTCTCAAAGATAAACCTTATTGATATTTAGTTCACCAAAACCAGTACAACGAGTGCTATGGTACTTGAGGTACCAAATTTTTGTCGTTTTTGGAGAATTTTCAGTTTGTTATCACGATACAGCCTCCAGCGTGTATACAAGTGCCCATTCTATGATTGAATATTGTTCAGGGTGACTTATAGATGAACCTTATTGGTTTTTAGCTCCCCAGAGCTAGTACGACGGGTGCTATGGTACCTGAACTGCCACATTTTTGTCCTTTTTGGAGAAATTTCGGGTTTAGTACGATACATTCTCCGGTGTGTACACAAGTGGCCAATTTTTCAAGGTGTTTCATTGAAGGTGTCTCACAGATGTACCCTATTGATTTTCAGCTGACTATATCGAGTACAACGGGTCCTATAAATCCAGATATACTGCATTTTTGGTTACTTTTGGAGAAATTTCGGTTTGTTAACACGATACATCCCCCGAAGTGTATACAAGTGACAATTTTATGATAGAATTTTATCCAGGGCAACTCATAGATGCGGAAAAGTTAGTTTTAATCTTTAAAACCGTTTATTTTGGCTTATTTTTCTCGTCGTTTGCGTTGTGTGTGTGTCGAGGCTTCTAGAATGGGCAAATTCTATTACGTCTAAAAACGACCTTAAAGAGTGGATCCACATGCTAAAGCTGTCCCTACTCCAGACCTTGCTCATCTTTCTGGAGATCAGCAAGCCTTTTAATAGATGGTCCCCCTACTTTCCTTGTTCTATTCTTCTTGGTCTTCATTGTTGGATGCGGTCGTAGATGCCTGGTGCAGTTCGTCAGCAACCTCACCTGGATGTTGGGATGGGTCTTCAGCACTTAGAATCTTGCAAAAACACTGTCTCATCCATGACGTCCTGGATCTTCTCTTGGTCCAACTCTCGGTAGATCTGCTGGGCCCTGATGTACCAAGCGGCGTTCACTGCTTGCCTCAGGATGATGGTCTGCTGGGCTTGGAGCTTCCTTTGGTGGCTCTCTGCAGTGTATCCCCACGCGTACATACGTACAGGAGATTAGGTTGGAGCTTGGTTTATAGCTCCAACTTAGATGGGTCCTCCGATTCGTCCTCTTGCCAACCAGGTAATCGACATAGTCTTTGAACGTCAGTCCTTGGTCTGGGACGACTCACAAGTACTTCGCTTTGGTAGTCCAGCTGACTTCTTCTACTGAAATTATCTGTCTCAACCCGTACTTCGTGGAATCTGCTCATATTAGTGTTTTAAATGAAACTCACGGTTTCTAGTTAATTCCACAATATAATGAAAGATATTAAAAATTCTAAAAAATTGATAATTGTTTCGATGATATTGATTTATCGAAACAATTGTCAATTTTTTAGAATTTTCAATAACTTTTATTACATTGTGGAATTAACTAGAAACCGTGAGATTCATTTAAAACACTAACTGACTTCCTCTACCGCTATGCCACGCTGTCTTCAGGTCTCTTCCTCTTATTTCTCAAGAACACGGCTTGTGTCTTCTCTGCGTTGAAGCTGATCTTCTACGTCGTACACCACCATGGTTTCATGTAGTTTCCTCGTTACCATCAAATTCAATGAATCAAGCGATACGGCGCATACTTCTAAATCCTTGATTCCAGTATTTAACAAAATCTCTTTATAGTTAAGATCCTGAATCACAAAAATGCATACCCCGTCATAACCCTCATTTCTACATTTACTAATTAGATTATATCCTTTTATGCGAAATTTATTGTTTGATTTTAGCTAGTGCTCTGATATAACTAAAATGTCCAGTATGTATATTAGAAAGTATGTGAGTCTTCGTCGTTTTGTCTATTGATAGTAGTTTTTTCTTTTAATTCATATTTAACCAGGGTATTATGAATTGCTTGTTTAACGTTGATCTCATTATTGTTACTTTTTATGAGAATTATATCATTAATAATGTTTTCTACTTGAATTACTAGCTGCTCTTTATAAAATTTGAAATCTTCCCTATAAGGGTTTTTAAGTATGGAAGTTTTTTGTTCTCATGCTTTATTGGAGGAGAATGCGGAGGGGAGGACTTTCTGCATTTTTTTTGACGTAGATGTACTCGTATTAAGTTTAGGTAAATGTACGAAGGGCTTATGTTTACTCAAGATTGAACTGTAAGAAGAAGTTGAAGCTGTATGTGTTAGCGCAGGGAAATTTTGTGGATTTGGTAATAATGAAAATCAATTATCAGTTGTGGTTTTTACGTACGCAGGATTATTCACAATAGTTTCGCTTTCTTTGAAAAATGCATTCATAGATGCCGTTACTTTGTTAATACTTAATTGTGTATTGTAAACAAGGCATTTGTTGGATGTGGATTTATGTTCATTACTGTCGCAATGTACACAATGCGTTCTACTTTCTTCACAGGAAACCGAGTTACAATTTTCTTCTGAATAGTTTTGGCTTTTCTGTTTACCTTTACATTGATGTTTAGTATAACCGAAACGTAAACAATTATAGCATGGAACAACCGGATATATGTATGGGTTCTACCTGAAAGTTTACCATATTTATTTTAACGGATTGGGAATCCTAAAGAAAGTAACCACGATCATTTGTCTATCTACTTACTTTGTTTCTTTGGTTTCACTGTCCACAATTTTACGCTTTAATCACGTAACATCAACTACTTTATTTCCAAATTCAATTGCTTCTTTTCCTCCACACACAAAAAACGTGTTCCACACCAAAATCCAGTTAGAAACTATAATCAATAGGATTAATGTACTTGTATCATTTCAATACTTTTTACTTTTATTATAAAATTAGTTTCAAGTACAAGCATTGTACAAAAAAATTTTGAAGCAACACAAGTATCACCCTTTTGAGTTAAATTTAGTTCATGCTCTGAGGTCTACTGATTTCAATAGCAGAATAGAACTTATATATCTATAACGGACATTATGCTTCACGACTACTCCAATTTCTTGAATCAAATACGCTTCCGTAACAACGGTGTAGTGAATAAATATAATATCCATTGCTGGTCGAACAAAAACCCATACTGAGTTCGCCAAACACGTTTTCAAACAGAACCAGGGTATCAACGTGTATTGCCACTTATTTAATGGTCATTTGAATGGGTCGTACAATATGAAGTGGTCAATGAACAGTTAAATCTAGGGAATTCTCCACTAATAAACTGTCTTCTTAAGTGATAATTGGAAAGATCAGCAGATATAGTTTTCCTGGTTTTCTATATCATTGCACAGTTATACTGATCTTAATTGGAAAAATGATATCCAGGATATCACCATAGGGCTAATAATATCTAAGCTTCAATATTGGTAATATCACATCTTCTTCTTTTTTCTATAAACATATATTAAGCCAATCACAAGTTAGGTTACCTCTTGGTCTAGCCAAAAATAACTACTGAACATCAGGTAGGCATAAAATGAAATGTAACTTCTGTCATTCTGACCATGATATTGATTTATCGAAACAATTGTCAATTTTTTAGAATTTTCAATAACTTGTATTATATTGTGGAATTAACTAGAGACCTTGAGTTTCATTTAAAAACACTTCTATAAAGGTACATTGATTTTCTTGAAAATACGTTACCCGAACTTTTGGTAAATATTCCTTTGGCAGAAGGGAATACAATGAAATGGCTACTAGATGGTACTCCACCTCATAATGCTGTTGAATATCTAAATCATATTTCCATCACAATCTATAGATTTAAAAAACCTTAACGCATTCGTGGAGCTTGTTTTAATATTACAGTAGTTATTTTTTACGCTGTATGTACCTACAAGAGCGCTTTTAAGACGTTTGGAAGATTGCATGGAACGTGTAGGAAATGGTTTTTAACACATACTTTATATTTATGTAAACAAATAAGTTCATTTTAAAATTTTATCGTTGCTATTGTGTAAATATTTGAAATAATAAAACATTGCTGTATTTAAAATAAATAAGTTTTAGATGGGAATATACCGGAGGTGCAATTTGATAAAAAAAATTGGCGATCGTTTACACAGAATGGTAAAAGTTATTATAACGTCATTTGAAGGGCATTGAAATGTCAATGAAACAGTGTTTTATTTTTATTTTTTCATACAAGGTATTGGATATGAACGATAACTTGGGACAACCTGTGTATAGAAACTCACATCCTGAACGTGTAGTTTTTATTTGAATACAAAGTAATTCACATGTTATGGTAGTTACCATAATTGCTCGTTTCGACTATTCGTTTGTGTGTAACAGAGGAGTTTGACCTAGTGGCAACCCAACAACGGTTCTTTTTTAACATAACACCTGCGCGATAAAATCACCACACGAAAAAATCCTCATGTTTTAAAAATTGAGGTACCAGTTCTCATACTATATCACGAACGTTTGGTTCAATGATTTTAAAATGATTGTCGTTACGGTGAACGACCACAGGAAATACCGTACATAATAAATACGATACTTTTTTGGGTTGACAATAAAAAGGTTGATAAAAAATCTCAATATAATGTGATATTGTATTAATAATTCTAAAATATTTCAATAAATGAAGTATTAGAAAGGAAACATACTTAAATTATTAATCGACATATGAACTAGAAACAGGAGCACCAAAATCTTGACTTGAAACTGCGTTGCTCCATTTTATATTATATATTTTTTGAGGATCTTTAGTAGTACAAAGGATCGTTCCAGCTAAAGGGAATATCGTTTTTGTACCGTACAATTTCAGGAACGCAGCAAATTTGATGTCAATTAGAAAGACTTATAAAGTCTTATTATATTCACTAATCAGCAGGTCAACTGGATTTTTGGAGACTTTTTGTGTTTAACGCACTTTCGTTACAGCTACAACTTTTAGTAACTCATTTATATGGTCTGTTAGGCTAATGTTAATGAGTACCATAGTAATATCCATTCCTCTACAGTGAGTTTTCCCTCTGCTGATGACTGCTTTAAGATACAAATTGATTTGGAGTCACTCTGAAAGTTACCAATCTTAATTTGAGCAATGTTATTATTAATTATTTCATGGACTATATTTAGGAGACAAAAATGTAATTTTAAAGTTCTCTATAGAGTTTACTTTCCGACGCAGCGTGTCATAGGCCTTCTCAAGCACAATAAGAGCCGTATGGATCTCCAATCCATCTACCATTGATTTCAGTTCTCACCTTTTTCGATTTTATTGTATAAGATTTATGTGAATAGTCGTGTCATAGTGCAGCTAACAGGTCCACAGGTAGCGACCGTCGCTGAAATCAATTTCAAAAGTCGTTCGTTTGAGTACTGTTCTAATTCTATTGCATTTTTAATACAACCACGATCTCCGCCCACTAACAACTATATTTATGAAGTTGTTCTGACGCGTCGTTGTGACCCATCTGAGTTTAGCCGTACTGTTTTTGTTGATATATGTCCTTAAACAACGATGTTATACAATATTTTTCTACTCATAATAGATGTCACCAGTAAATGTCACATTTTATATGGGACTTTATTTATCGAAGTAGTAAATTTAAAACCATTCAAAGCGCATTTAATCAATAAAACCAACAGCGCCGTCTAAGCAATTTCATTTTAAGACACTGAACCTTTTAGGTCAATACGAATTCTTGTCTAACTCATTTTCCAATTATGCAACGTGCACTGTATATTAATCCGCTTTATTACTATTGTTCATTAAATTAAAATAAATACAAGGAATGCAGTTTAATCTTGATGTGAACTTTTTATTCAGTAAATTAACATAACTGTTCGCTTTTGACTGACAAGTTAGAAAAATTGAAATTAAATCATTTATTTGTAGTCAAGGTAACGACTACCGACTGTCTTTTAGAACAATTAACATATAAAGTTCAATTTTACTTTAACACTTTCCCTTGTTAATTGTTGTAATAATAATGAAATAAACAAACAAAACATCTTAGTACCCACTATGTTACTTTAAACCCAATTTATCGCGTAATATTTGTAATGTAATCTTCTGTTTGTTCAATTTCTAGCCCTAAAAAGTATGAAGCTTTCTGTGAAGTGATCTTGAATTCTTTGCTTAAATCTTGTAAGAAAATCTTCAAATCTTGAGGATCTGTTGCGGCAACTAATCCATCATCTACGTACAGAGCCATGATAATACTTTTGTCATTTTCTTTTCGCATGAACAAACATGGATCTGCATCACTAACTTTGAAGCCGAGACTGATAAGATACTTGCCAAAACGTTTGAACCAGCATCTTGGAGCCTGTTTCAAACCATACAAACTTTTTTGAAGTTGACATACCTGATCAGTACCGTTTTTGTAGCCTTCTGGTTGCTGCATGTAAATAACCTCTTCAAGTTCGCCGTATAAAAATGCTGTAGATACGTCAAACTGTGCTAGATGCATCTGCTCACTTGCAGCTATGCTTAAAATCGACCGAATAGTTGCCATTCTTGCTACTGGGCTGAAGGTCTGGCTATAGTCAATGCCGTAGCGTTGACTGAAACCTTTTATAACTAGTCTTGCCTTGTATCGATTGACCGAACCATCTGGATTGGTTTTAACTCTGTAGGTCCATTTACATGGGATCGCTTTTGCTCCTTGTGGCAAAGTTGACAGCTTCCATGTGTGATTTTCATTGAGCGATTTCATCTCATCATCCATGGCTCGTTTCCACTGTAAACTTTCCCTACCTGAAACAGCTTCTTGGAATGATTGAGGAGTTACATACGTGTTAATAAAATCAGTGTTTTCAGCAATGTGTGCATATTCTTGTAGGTAACTTGGCTTTCTCAACTTCGAGCGATCTCTCAAAGTTCTTGCAGGTACTGGCGAGGGCGTCGCTGGCTCTTCCTCGTCATCGGTTGCCGATTCAGGTTCCGTGCTTTCCGACTCGTACTCAAGTGGTTCATCTTGTTGAACTGGTATCTCGGGGTACTCCAAAGGCTCTTCTAGTTCGACTGGAACCTCAGGATTTTCCTCGGTGTTATCTTTCTGTAAATGAGAATCTTTGAGTGGTAACTGAACCTCATGATCGCAATCTCTCGTTAATTCGCGAAATTGAACGTCTCTTGAGACAATAACTTTGTGCTCTTCCTTGACATAAATTCTGTATCTTTCATCGTTATCGTAACCTATCAAATAACCCTTGATTGCTTTCTCGTCCATTTTTCTTCTCTTTTCTTTAGGTATATGAACGTAGCAAGTTGATGCAATGATGCGTAAGTGCTTAATTCTCGGCTTACTTCCAATCCACAGCTCGTAAGGACTCACACCGTCTACTGATGATTTGCCTGTTCTGTTCAATACGTACGTAGCTGTAGTGACTAATTCTGCCCAAATGGCTTCAGGAAATTTCACGTCGGGATTGGAGTACTTGAATGTTCTAGCCATTTCAACGATTGTGCGATTTTCTCGTTCAACGCAACCATTTTGCTGTGGTGTATACGGAGCTGTCAATCTGTGCGTAATTCCATTTTTCTCTAGAATAGCCTTGACCTCCACATTGTCGAACTCGCCGCCGTTGTCACTCAGCAGCGCCTTAATCGAATGACCTTGCTGTTTTGCGTGAGCAATCATTGACTGTAAAGCTGCTGTGACGTCAGACTTCTCTGCAATTATGTAGCAATATCGAAATTTAGTGAACATATCTTTGAATATGGCCATATACCTCTTCTTGCTAAATGATACATCAAAAGGACCACATAAATCTGTAGCAATCAGTTCTCCAGGTTGGCTTGCTTTTCTTCTAGTACCGAAAGCTAAACGATGGGCCTTACCGTAAACGCACGGTTCACAAATTTCTCTGTCTAACTTGACGTTAATACCCAATTCTTTTTGTAACAAGTTTTTCACGTGCTGCTTGTCCTGATGTCCCCACCTCTCGTGATACAGCTGTAATTGAGAACTATCAGTAACAGCAACATTGAAACTTACATTACCAGCGGGAAAAATCGGTTTGATAGCTGCTTTGAATAGTGTTCCGTGAACATTTCGGACTCCACTTAGCAGTATCTTGTTATTCACTTTGAGCGAGCACCACGTAGCTGTTGATTCAAACATACTGTTTAGGTTTCTGTCTTGAGCTGCTAGAACAGAAAACAAATTCTTCGATATGTCGGGAACGTACCAAACATCGTGCAAGGTTAGGATGTATCGCTCGTCGTTCACTGTTGATACAACTTTTACGATGCCTTTCCCTACTGCTTGCAAAAGCTCTTTTCCTGCAGCCTTTATGCCACACGGATTCTTGAATTTTTCAAAATCTACAAAGAAATCGAAATTATTCGTTGCGTGCCTTGTAGCACCGTTATCGATCCACCAGTCTGTAGTGTTGATCTCAGTATTGAAAATCTCTGAAAATGACAACACAAGACCTCCCTTAACCTCAACAGCATTGCTCTGAAATTTGTTTTGGTTATTTTTGTGGTTAGCTTGGTTTTGAAAGTCATTAACGGACTTATTTTTGGATGGTCGTCCATCTGCGATCCATTTTCTGCATTCACTGACCCAATGGTTTTTCTTACCACAATAATTACAGGTTGTACCTGCTCTCGACTTCTTTTTCGCGTCTTGTTTTTGCGTCTCGCCTTTTGCCACTAGAGCTTCTTGAGAAAATTTGTCGTTGTTGGTGCTTTTCTTGAAATTTCTTTCGAACATACACAACTGTGTAGTCAGCTCGTCAAAGGTTTTCTCTGTGTCTTTGGTGAGCAGCATCCAACTGGACCTAAATGTCTCAAATGCAGCAGGTAAAATATTGAGCGTTTTACACACAAGCATTAAGTCTGGTAACTTGTTTTCATTTCGAGCAGTGAGACCGTTGTTGAGATCACTCCAAAGACTTCTCAACTTAGCTAAATGTGTAGACACGTCCTCACCTAACATCCAACTAAAAGCGAAAAATGAATCACAAATTTGAAAAACTTGATCCTTGGATGTCGCTTCAAACTGCTCTTTAAGGGCCTCGAAAGCATCACGCGCGGTTTCTTTATCGATGATTTTCTCATACACCGCATCTGTAACTGAGCTAGCAATCATAGACTTTGCGTAGCTATTTGCCTTTCGAAAGAAATCATACTTCTCTTTGAATTCTTTTTGTTTAGCCGCACTAGCGCCGTCAGCTAGAGGTTCTGGTTTTTTAATCTTGTTATCGATAACGTCTAATGCACCTTCATGATAATCGAGCAGATCACGAATCTTCCGCTTCCAGATCGGCCAGTCTGCCTCACCGGCCAAGGGTTTGATGTGCTTCGCCAAATCCATCTGTGGCTATTCAACGATACTTCACAGTCCAACCGTTTCTTATACGAATTTATTCTTTCTTGAATAAAAACGATTCTAGTACACAATTAAGCGTTCTGGGCCCATAACCAATTAAAATAAATACAAGGAATGCAGTTTAATCTTGATGTGAACTTTTTATTCAGTAAATTAACATAACTGTTCGCTTTTGACTGACAAGTTAGAAAAATTGAAATTTTAAATCAAATCATTTATTTGTAGTCAAGGTAACGACTACCGACTGTCTTTTAGAACAATTAACATATAAAGTTCAATTTTACTTTAACACATTAATGCATTCACATTCTAAATATACTTAGGTGGAATTGAGAGGAACAATAAGTATTTATTTCTCATAACGGAGCTGATTGTTCATCATTTACATAATTTTAATTGCAGACTGTGTTGAACACTGAAATACAATTTTACAGTAGGGTACTTTTACTGAATTAATGTCTAATTACTATGAATTGTATAGCACTCATTTTGTGAATACCTACTGATATATTGAGTGGATCATTTGATGTTTTATTTAGGGCCACATATAGCCTCTTAATTTTAAAACCTATCAAATATATTTATATACCATAGTTTTTAAATTTCTCAGGCTTTCTTGAATGGCGCCCAGTTCTTGTCACTATGCACTTTCCTGATTAATTGTTTTTAACATCTCTTGAGTTCTCAACAATTACACTCTTATCACTAATGTTAACATTTAAAGACGACATATTATCAGGTAAGAATTCATGGTAGCACCGCAGGACTATGGGATGACTTTTTTAAATGCACACAGTTACGCTTTATTTCATTTCCCCGTTCATTTTAGTATATGAGCTCGGTGTACTATCTATTTTAGTTATAGCGGCAGGTTCCCTTATGTTTATATACATTTTTATTGTGACTAAAACCTTCTTTCATTTGTGCAGATCTGTCATAAAATTCTTTCTGCTTTACTGGAACCAACTTCATTAAGTCTTGTACATTATGAGCTGTTGGTTTTAACAATTTTACAGTAGGGAAGAATGTTAGCGTTTTCGATACATTAACAGTTCTGATAGAGAAAAATCCAAGCATGAAATCGGTAGGTTTTTATATTCTAAGAGTACATCATATCCACTCACTCCCCACACTTTCTAAAAATAGATTTCGAAATACCAACGGCTTTTTCTGATAACCCGTTTGATTTCGGATACATTGGGATGTAATTTACTATTTCCTAAGACCACCGTTCAGCAAATTTTCGAAATTCGAAAAAGGCATATTGTGACAAACTATTTGCTGTGGAATGCCATGAGGGCTAAATATAAATGTTAATCGTTTTTCAACTTCACTTGCCGTTTTATTCAGCCATTTCGAATAATAGTTCATCAAAGCTAGGTAATTATTTCCTTCATATCTATACTAATCTTCTTAAATGGCAAGGATGGAATACTATGCGAAATTAGCGGTTCTTTACATTTGATGTACTAAATTTTTCACATACTTATACATCTTGAAATGTACTCTTCTACATCAAAACTAAGTTTTGGCCAAGAAAATATTTGTCTCAACTTTTTCCTATTTCTTTTTCTATGCCAAAATGAGGTTTATGTGCCAGACTTAGCATTTCTTATCTTAATGAAGCAGGTACTATTATTTTATCTTTTAAAAATAACAGACCATTGTTAAGTTAAGTTATTTCATTTTTAATGGACCAAAATTGTTTTACTTGTTCAGATACTTTCTTAATACTTGGAGGCCAGCTCTCCAATACATATTGCTTTAAAATGTTAAAAGCGGAATTTTGAATAGTTTCCTGAATTTCCTTGATTCTATTTTTGCTCATTGATATTTTATTTATTTCTTATTAATAGTTGGTATGATAAAGGATGTTTATATATTATGATGGTATGCTCTATTCACAATCATTACAACAACTTCGTCTATGTATTGACATACATCGACAATTGACATGGCAGACCACAATCACTACTGAGGCCTCGCCTACATGTCACATTGAGAATTACTATTTTTGGTTTTCTATATCTAATTCAATTTGCTTTTTTCTTTCTTAGAACTAAGGATATCATTCATCAGTAGATGCTTAGATTCTAATAACAATAAACACTACGTGCAGACATCGCACCCTACTCTGCTTTACACTGACATTTATTTAACTAACTTAAAGGGCTTCATCTTCTTGAGTTCTCTCGTCTGATTCGTGCCGTCGAGGACGGCCTCAAAATTAACGTAGTATAAGAGCCTCTCTAGTCTCGTGATTGTCAGCGGTTATCTCCAGGTCCCGATGGAACTCGCTATTTTTAGAGTACAAAAGAGAATCGACGCTTTAAAAACGTTGGATGATTTTTATGCTGCTCTCTTTGGTACAGCCGCATAGTTAAATAGCATATTGGTTTGAGAATTTCTATAAAGGCACTTCGTTTTATATAGATAGTGTGAAATTACGTTTCCCAACACCCAATACATTTTTTGAATTCGATTGGGCTTCCAGCGCAGCTTTGATCTAGTGTGTAATGGCTTGAAACTCAAAACTATTCACTTATAGTAGATTATACCACGAGTCAATAATGATAGCTATTATTCTCGAGGAATTTTTACGAACCGAGCCGCGTTAGCGGCGAGGGAGTAACATTCCGAGAGAATAATAGCCATTATTGCGAGTAGTATACTCTACTTTATTTACGACAAATTTATTTATTTTAGATTTTTAATGAACAACTTTATTTGTCAATAACATTTAAATTAGTGATAGTACAATTAATAAACTGAATTGGTCGTGAATTATGATTACCTTTGGAAGAGTTTTCAACACGAATATTTGGAATTTCGGTTGCTGTAAAAGAAGAAGTTGCGTCATTACTATTTATCTGTTTGGCAATAGTATCTGCTGTAGTTGTTTTGTTTCTCATAGGCTGATCAATGTATCCTTCAGCTACTTGGGTAGATTTTCAGCCCCCATGACGCTTCAATCCAGTTATATCGCCTCCTCCATCAATGTACAGAGTGGCAGATGATCTGCGATAACAATGGCCGGTATAACTTTGAGGATTTGGCAAGTTTAAATATTTGGCAATTTGTCTACCAATGTCTGCAAATTTGTTTTTTCCTATACGTTGTATTGTACATTTCGATTTTTGATAATTTAGAAAGAATGAATTGGTTTCTACATGTGACGGACGGAGATCGATGTACTTCTTTACAATATTGTAAAACGTACTGTTTATGGTGAATTTTCGTACAATTTTAGTTTTAGTCTTGGGTATTGTTATCAATAACTCTGTTTGGAAATCCTTCACGTCTTCTATCTTCATTTCATAAAGCTCGTTTGAGCGGCATGCGCCCATAATTCCAATAACTAATATAACCTGAATTAAAAAAGAACATTAGTTTTTGAATAGATCAGATTAAATATGAACATTTACCTTATGCAAAAGAAAAATTTCATCAGGAGCTCTGTCAATAAATTTCCTAATTTCTTCCGGGGTCAGAGTGGAAGATTTATTTGCTTGAAATCCTTCAGATTTTCTTTTTAAAAACGCTCGTAATTTCTTATATTTTTCCAGATCAACGTCATGGTTTATCTTCAACACAGATTTAATCATTGAATAGAATGACCATAATGAAGATGGCTTGTATTTTGCACCCAATTCAGCGAAATAGGCCAGCAGAACATTTTCGGAATAAGAGTTTGCCTTGTTTCGAAGACGCCATTCGTTGAACGATGCGTACGTTTTATTATAAATGGATTTCGATGTTTCTGGTATTAAGGTAGATGTTGCTGCTGCAGCTAATTGTACAATTTCTGGTGGTGTACAAGTGAAAGATTCTTCATTTTCATTCATTTTAATACAAATACACAAACACTACGCGTTTGACACTGTCACTTTTGAGTTTGGTTATATTGTTTCCATGGTATTATTTAATTCGAGAAATTTTGTGATAGGAGTACAAGAGGGAATAAAGACTATTAATCGCTCGACATTATTCCCTAAGGGATTAATATATGGCATTATACTTCAAAAACCACAAGTATAATACTTATATTATATATTAGTCGTAAATAAAACTATTTATTTTAGTAATTTGCAATAGATTTCGATTGAAATACAAACTTTTCACTTAAACTAATATTTATTTACAAGAATTGGATTTTATTTCCAAGAGGGTTGACTACATAATGGGTCATATGAATAAAAATGAGCATTTAGTTTATATTAGTGTTTTTAAATGAAACTCACGGTCTCTAGTTAATTCCACAATATGATATATATTGTGGAATTAACTAGAGACCGTGAGTTTCATTTAAAAACACTAATATGAGCATATTTCACGAAGTAAGGGTCGAGACAGTCAATTTCATTTAGTTTATACTTAAAAATTTGGAGTTAATACTCTAAGTGGTATGAATAAAAACTAGAAGCAGATACTCCACTTGAGTAGGTACTCTTATGTACAATTTTTGTGGGAATATTCTCATTTTTCATATGAATAAAATTGTGTTCATGCTCTTTAGGATGAGAATCTACTCCATAATTTTGGAGTCTAATAGTAAGCAGACTTTAGTTTGAACGCGGCAGAACTATGGCCGAGTTCATGCTTAATTTGCATTTAAAAAAATATTATAAACCTAGAAGTACGTGTGATCGTGATTTTAAATCATTATATCGATTTAGTAAAGAAAATGTCGAGTGGCTATCTACTAACTTTTTGGGTGTAGAATCAGAAGAAACAAGAGGTGGTGCTATATGTAACACTGATAAAATGAAAATATTTTTGAGGTATGTGGGTGATCCGGGGTTTCAGACAGGAGTAGGAGAAGATATTGGTGTTCACCAAACTTCTGTCTGTAAAGTTGTGACGCAAGTTGCTGACCAGATGCTAGAAAAATGCGAACAGTGGATAAAATTCCCTCGTACTGCGGCGGATATAATAAAAGCTAAAGAAAGATGGCAAACAAAGTACAATTTTCCATGTGCAGTGGGTGTAGTTGATTACACCCACATAAGAATAAAAAAAACCACCTCTTCATGGTGATGAATATATTAATCGCAAGGGATATCACAGCATCAATGTTCAAGCCACTTGCAATGCAGATGAGTGGTTTACAAGCGTAGACGCATCATGGCCAGGATCTGTCCATGATTCACGGATATGGAACAACTCACAAATTTACGACATTGCAAGGAAAGAGTTTAAGAGATCAAATGCATTACTTTTAGGAGATGAAGGTTATGGCATAGCACCGTGGTTAATGGTACCCTTTAGAAATCCTAATACCCCGACAGAACATGCTTATAACAATTTATTTACAAAGGAGCGTGTAATAATTGAAACTTGTTATATGCTGTTTTATGTTACATAATGTAGCAAGATATTTAAATTATGAGCTCGATCCAATGCAGCCCATAATACAAGATATTCCGGTTCCGTACCCGGTACAAGATGAAGTTGACGATAATATTAGACAAAGCGGGCAACGGAGGTGATCTGCATTAGCAGAAATAATTCTTTCTCTACCTTAAGGGCTGTGCTTAACGTAAGAAAAAGTCAGAATACAAAACATATTAATGATTTTAACATTTTTTGTCACAACTTACGTGTTTTATTTTGAAACTGTTCAAAAAAATATTATAAATTAATATAAGTTTCACTATTTTTACTGTCAACGATAGTACTATTGTTTGAAGTAGATTGTTCAATGAAATCTGGATTTAGCTCTCTCTTCAGTTTTCCCTCCTTCATTTCCAAAACTCTTAGTTGTTTCAGCAAAACTGGTCTTTGTAGTTCGGTATTTGAAAGTTGTTTAGTAAGGTTTGTTTCATATTTTTCAAGAGAACTACTTCCATTATGTTTCTTTTTTTTTAGGTGGATGTACTTCACTAGCAGCATCATCATTTGTCGTATACGTTTTAGAAGTAGAAGTTGAATGTCTGCGAATTTTATCTTCATAACTACTTCCTTGTGTTGCGTCTGTTTGTTGTATGCCGACAGATAATGCTCCTGAAATTAAAGTTTAAATTGAAGTAATAAAAAATAAAATATCAAGTATATGCAAGCAATTATTAATAGGTAACATCGGTTTTAACAAAATTATGTTTTTTAAATCTTCTTTTCAACTTCAAATTGGGACTTATCGCATTCGAATTGAAATTAAAGTTTAAATTGAAGTAATAAAAAATAAAATATCAAGTATATGCAAGCAATTATTAATAGGTAACCTCGGTTTTAACAAAATTATGTTTTTTAAATCTTCTTTTCAACTTCAAATTGGGACTTATCGCATTCGAATTGGGAATAATTAAAATAAAATTGGGAATTATCAATTTCGAATTGGGATTTATCCCAATTTAAAGTTAAAAATGTGTAGATAACTTTGTGGATGAAATATAGTTTGGTTGCCTTATTTCTATTATTACTTATAAATATTACATTACCTGGAATCTTTGTAAGAACTGGATTTGTGTCGCCTTCCATAATTTCCAACAAAATCTTTTCCCTATCTTGCAAAATGATTTTCTTATTTCCAGTTCTATTAATATCAGTCTTTTTCTTCTTGAGTCTGGATTTCATGTTGTTAATTTTTTTGTAGATTTGACTTGTCGTTATTTGTAAACCAAAATTAAGCTCCCATTGTTTTCTCATCGCTTCGAGTGCTTTCGATTTTGAAAGTCGGACAGATGGTGTTTGTGACTTCGACTAAAGTATGGGAAAATCACGAAGCACATGCACAAATCCCTTTTGCGATTCGCAACTCTCATTACACTCTTCATCTTCACTGCTTTCACTCATTGTACTAATACGTTGATTGATTGCTTCGCAAATAGGCACTAACAACAAATGAAGGCATATGCCGAAAACCTGCTACCGAACAGGAATTGTTTGTAAACAATTTTTTGAATTTGAACAAGTTTGGAAATTAAATAGTGAGTATCTACTTTATGTATTAGGAGAAGAAACTCATCAAATTAAAATATTTTTATTCATATGAAATGGAGTACAAACTCATACTTTATGCTCATGCTCATGAGAACATACTCGGAGTTTATACTCTGGTATTATTCATACCACCCAATGTTTACTGGTTAATGTAGAGCTTGACATGAGACTTTCGACTGAGTATACCAAAAAGGAGTCTCGATATTTTTTATGTTCCCATAGACGAAAAATCGTATAAATGCTGGAGAATGGTATTTCTTATTCACCTTATCTAAACTACAATTCTGATTATTATTTTTAATTAAATTGATTTATGATAGGGATAATATGCGATTCAAGTGGATATTGACTTCAAACATCCCGTTGTAGTGTGTTTATGTCTGCGTCCATTATGCAAGCGTAAGAATGGAGCTCTTAGAGTTAGAATCTCCGATTATCGATTAAATTACTTTTCAGAAAAAAACATTGTGAGTTGAATTATTTAACAATATTTCAAGTATTTTATCTGTGGTAAATTAGATAATAATTACTTGATTATAATAATATAGGAAACAATAATTAGATTGATTTAGGTGATTAGGTACATTACAAGTGTAACAGCCGTACATTTCGATATATTGCCATAAGGAGAAACATTATATTGTAATGTTTTTCTAATTTATTTTAAGCAGTTTTTATTACGGGTGGGATAAATTTATACACACAGTATATGCACTTAAACTAATTTATATAAACAATTCACTAATTTATATTCACTTATTTACTGTTTATCTCCCGATGTCAAATTAAAAACTGACTCTCTTTCGCTGGTCGGTCCTTTATATAGTAGTGCCTTTTTTACTAGATAAGTATAGATTGCGACTTAACAAAAACAATTTGCTCTCTGGCATTTTCTAGATAAGACTAGTCACAAAAACAATGTCTAGATATGATAGTCATAATCGTAAACAGTTCTAAGAAATCCCTGCCCATTCGCATAATTTTAACTTTCATACATGGCTTAGACAGAGTCGGATTCGGGGACTATACCAGTGTGCTGTTGCGTAACATTATCACCTCCTTAAATGGAAGTTCCTCCTGGAACTTTTTGTGTAGCCTAAACTGGATGTTTGAATCGGCAACTAGCTCCATTTCTACACTTTCCGATCTTATGGAAATAGCAGGGCACCGTTCTCATCGGATACTGATAACGGGGGTTGTAGCTGCAAATTAATATATGGACACCGGTATCTTGGAAGATAACCTCTACCATGTTCCTGATAACTCGCCAATCCAACTGGTTATTCGCTATCTTAGGCATAGCCAGTTTCTTCACACTGGATTCCAACACATGGTCTCGGAGGCTTCGAAGTACTTCCCACACATCGCGGTAGGTAGATCGATCCTGAAATTCATTTTTAGTTACCACGTAGAAGACGTACCGCGAATTATGTTTCAGTTTCAGTGTCATGCCAGGGGCTGGAATCTGGTCTGCAAGTTTTTCTAATTGCCCGAACTTCTTTCGAAAGATGGATGCCAACTCTTGTGTGCTCTTGATACGGGCGGGGATGTTGTATGCCAGTGAATAATCTTCCGGGAGACTGAACAAATCTTGTCGTTGTTCTGAAACTAGCTTTCCCGGTATCTCCATACGCGCCCATAAATTCATAGAAGGTAGGGTCAGACACATCTCGAATATGGTTTACCCTTTCTTTAGGTCATGATCTCCTTCGAATGGCTCCCCTTCTTTAAAACCGCCCACTGTGGCCTGCGTGTCGTACCTCAGCTTGAAGATTTATTCGAACTAATTCATGAATATCGTCCAGCCTTCTTCTCAATTGGATCACGTAGTCTTCGACTGCTAGGTCTTCTCCAGGCCGATATCCAAATTCCAGGTCACAAGGAAGCCTCATTTCGCGTCCTAAGGATTTTCACAGGTGTTTCACCCATGGACTCATTGACGGCAGATCGATAAGCTAATGCGAATAGGGAAAGATACTGGTCCCAATCTCTCTGATGGCTGGAAACTACTTTGAACAGGTATTTTCCAATAGTCCTGTTCATTCTCTCGACCATTCCATCTGACTGTGGATGTAATGCTATTGTCTTCGTCTTCTTCATTCCCAACTTGTCGCAAATCTTTTGGAATAGATGGCTTTCAAAATTTCTTCCCTGGTCACTGTGGACTTCCAACGGCACTCCATATCGCCTGATAAATTCTTTCACCAATACATACGCGACAGTTGTGGCCTCTTGGTTCGGGATAGCGTAAATTTCCACCCACTTTGTGAAACAATCCATTACAACCAGTATGTATTTGCCACCATTTTCTGTCATCGGAAATGGTCCAGCTATATCTAAATCAATCCTTTCGAAAGAGCTTCCAACATTGTACTGTTTCATGGGTGCCTTTCTCTTGCGATGTGGTTCATTACTCGTAGCACAAGTCGTGCATTTCTTGCACCAGTTCTTCACATCGTCGAAGCTGTTCAGCCAATAAAACCTTTCACGGACTCGCTGAAGAGTTTTCTTCATTCCCAGATGACCTCCCGATGGACTGCCGTGTAACTTCTTCAGTACCTTAGCTACTGTCTCTCTGGGGACAACTAGCTGTCTCTTCATCTCGGAACCATCATCGTTTTCTATGACTCTTTTCAATAGCCCTTCTTCCAGGACAAGGGAGTCCCACTGAGCCCAATACGCCTTGAGCGTCGGTGAAAATCTTGACACTTCTTGCCATGTTGATCGCCGATTTTCTTCCTTCCATTGCCGAATATTATTTAGGTGAGGATCATTCTCCTGATCTTCTTTGATCCTGGTGGGTGACCAATCTTCGTAGACTACTGTAGTTCTTTAAACTGCAACTTCCTTAGATTTCAACTTGTTGCATTGAGAATAGCCTACAGGGCACGACCGTGTAGACAGAGAGTCAGCTTTACGGCGATTCACATCAGCTCGATGTTAACCCCTGTCTAATTTCCCCTGTGACTGGAGTTCTTGAGTTGCAGGAGTCGCAGGACGCTTACACGAACTGCGTGCATGCTCTAGCTTGCCACAATTACAACATTTTATTTTCTTCGGCTTCTTGTCCACCATACTTTTCAACAAGTTGACGATCTGGTCAAGTCTGTCATCGTCACCTTGTTCCTGCAGGTTCCTGCCTTTGCTGTATTCCGGAGCCATCGTGGCTGCTTCATATCCAAGAGCAGCACTCAATGCATTGACCAATGTTATAGGATGGGCTAATCGAAGCGTCTTCTCCAATCGTGGTCACATAAGTCGTCAATAAAGGCCTGGATGTCTAAACATTCCATCATGTTATCTGATGCTGGTGGATAAGCAAATGGAACTAGTCGGGCAATATCCAGTTCATACTCTTGAAGGGTTTCGTCACGTTTCCGCCTTCGGTTCTTCAGCTGGAATTTGTACAAATGTTCTAGATGTTTGTGACCGTATCGCATGTCCAACCTCTTCTTCAGCTGCTCAAAGTCATCCGTTTCTTCCCGAGGTATCGTCTGAAGTACGTCTAAGGCATCTCCCCGAAGCGCGATAGTTAAGTTCACCGCTTTCTCCCTATCGGACCAATTATTCACTCTAGCAGCTGCTTGAAACTCTTTTATGTAATTGGCCCACGACATTTTTCCGTCTAACGTTGGGGCTTTGTCACGGGTAAAACTGCCAATGTCTTCCAACTTAGGTAGTGTTTCTGGCTTGTAAGGTTTCGTTTGCTCGGTCTTCTTTTCAATAATGTCAATTTTCATTAATTTGATGTCAACAGAAAGTTTGTCCATGTTAGCAGAAATATCGTTCTTCATATCAGAAAAATCGATCTTTATAGTTGAAATCCTCTCGTCCATATTAGTTAAAATCTTGTCCATGTTAGCAGAAACATCGATTTTCATAGTTGAAAGCTTTTCGTCCATATTAGCAGAGATATCGTTGTTCATATCAGAAATTGACGAGATTAAGGTGGAAGCCTCGTTATTAAATAAAACTGGTTCTGGATCAAAGCCGTCATTTTCCAGTGCCACTTTAACTCTTTCTACTAATTCACTTTTCTTACCGGACGATTCCAACTTACAATTTTCCAATTCTGCTCTTAGTTCCTTCAGTTTCAGGTCACATAGTCTCTTGGCCATTTTTACGTAGCAATTTATTTATATTACCCCACACCTGACACCAATGTAATGTTTTTCTTATTTATTTAAAACAGTTTTTATTACGGGTGGGATAAGTTTATACACACAGTATATGCACTTAAACTAATTTATATAAACACTTCACTACTTTATATTTACTGTTTATCTCACGATGTCAAATTATAAACTAAAACTAACTCTCCCTCTATATATTAGTGCCTTTTATACTAGATAATTCTAGATTGCGGCTCATTCAAAAAGAATTGGCTCTCTGGCATTTTTTAGATAAGACTGGTCACAAAAACAATGTCTAGATAACATAGTCACAATCGTAAACAGTTCTAAGAAATCCCTGAGCATCCGCCATAATTTTAACTTTCATACATGGCTTAGACAGAGTCGGATTCAGGAACTATACCAGTGTGCTGTTTCGTAACAATATAATTTATTCGGGATATGATTATTCGAAACTGATCTTTTTCCTGAGGGCTCTATTGGAGCATCAACGATTTTTCCACTTGCTGTTCCGTGTTAATTAACTTTTTGTTTATGTTATGATGAGAAAGTGACACTGATTCAAATTTATCTGCTATTCTAGAATAATCCAACGTTTTCACCATTTCAATCAAAATAAATGGTTTTTTGCTGTTACCAGCTCATAAGACGCCATTCGCAATATATTAGGAAATAATTTCTTAAACAATATATTTGGTAAAAACTTCCACCAAATGGTGACATTCAGAGGAATTCAAAAAAATTATTGTCTAGTGAAACAATAAACGACACCGGGTCGCCAGTTGGACAACCCGGTTGTCGACGATGAATAAATAAATCATGACTGAATCACTAGTATACGCCAAATAATGGAATGAATTAGTCAATTCTCGTATTGCAAATCTCTTTATATAACAAAGCATGAATAACAATACGAGTAATTACACTATAATTATTCTGAATAATATTTCATTGCAACATGAATTTATCATTGAGTAATATGAACAGGCGTATACGAATAATATCAAACATATTATTTTACATTATGGGAACTTGTATCCTCAGATCAAATTAAAATAACTAGACAGAATATGTTTGTTTGAGAAGTATAATCACATATTACTTTTCCGCCAACCTATCTAATATGCGAGAAAAGTATTGGTTTACCCACAAAAAAGTTGGAAATTTGAAATTTTTTTTGAGTTATTTTTACGTTATCCATCAACAACAACACGAAAAAACGGTTTTTAGAATAAAAAATCCTGTGTGTATGTCGTCGTCGTCGGTTTCGTCGTCGTTGTCGTCGGCCACTTTTCCTTGCAAGTCTTGTTAGCACGATACAGCCTCCGGAGTGCAATAAGTCACCAATTTTATGATGGAATATTGTTAAGGATATTTCACAGATGAACCCTATTGATTTTCAGCTCACCAGAGCCAGTAAAACGGGTGCTATGGTACTTGAAGTACGACATTTTGTCGTTTTTCGAGAAATTTCAGTTTGTTAGCACGATACAGCCTCCGGAGTTCAACAAGTCACCAATTTTATGATTGAATATTATTCAGGGCATCTCACTGATGAACCCTATTGATTTTCAGCTCACCAGAGCCAATACAACCGGTGCTACAGTACTTTAAGTACGATATTTTTGTCATTTTTGGAGAAGTTTCAGTTTATTAGCACGATACAGCCTCCGGAGTATATACAAGTGATGAATTTTATGATTGGATATTATCCAGAGCGTCTTAAAGATGAACCCTATTGATATTGAGCTCACTAAAGCCAGTACAACGGGTGCTGTGGTACTTGAGGTACCAAATTTTTGTCATTTTTGGAGAATTTTCAGTTTGTTAGCACGATACAGCCTCCAGAGAGTATACGATTGATCAACTTTATGAATAAGTATTGTTCAAGGTGTCTCACAGATGTACCCTATTGATTTTCAGTTGACTAGAGCGAGTACAGCGGGTTCTATAAAACTAGATATAAGTACTAAATTTTTGGAGAAATTTCGGTTTGTTAGCACGATACATCCCCCGAAGTGTATACAAGTAACAATTTTATGATAGAATATTGTTCAGGGCCACAGATGCGGAAAAGTTAGTTTTAATCTTTAAAACCGTTTATTTTTTTATATATTCATCTTTTTTGTTGAGGTTAGGTAGGGGAGAATGTTGTACCTTGGACCGATCTAATTTTCACTCCGTTACAGTTACTAGTAAGAGTAGCGATTATCATAAACTTTAACTATTATCCTCTAGATAGCACCACATGTAATTTCAATACAAGACGTTAAAGATTTTTTGATGATACAGCCAGAGATTTTTTTACGTGCATATAAGTGTTTGCGTTGTAAAATATATAATTTACAATAAAACATATATATTTAATATGTGATTAAGAGCATGTTCGCTGTATATTATTTTGTTGCTATTTAAATGCATTTAACATAACCTAAAATGCCTAACTCGATTCATTTTCTTCCATATGGTTACAAACAAAACAAATGTACCTTGAACTGGTTCAAGGTACAATTTAGTAAATATATAATACTTCTGGCAGTTTAGTGTGCCTTTAGGCTTATTTCAGAATGAAATAGGGCTATTGTAGAGAGTAGCATGACGCAACTTCGGAAAAATTTCAATGCAGTTTTTCGTTTTGGTGTTCCTAGCTGCCAAAATCACCCCCTGTTCCAAAGGTATATACCGGAATTTGTAAGCACGATAGAGGGCGTATTTTTTGACGGATCGAAACCAATTTCGCTACAAAAATCGTTTAGGCCAAAATCTTGGACAAGTTCGTTAATGAGCCAAATCGTCCCATTAAAAATAAAATGGCGGCCTGTCAAAGTTGAAAAAAAATCGTATTTCCTTTGTTTTTCATTTGACTCAAAAAAGTTACTAAGCTTTTTCGTAGATTTTAACACGTTATACAACTTTTGTATTTAACATTTTTCTCTAAATCGTACATTAAAACATTAATTTGAGAAAATTCACAAATTTACCAGAAATTTTTTTCATTTTTTTGTTTTTGATCTGATGCCAAACTGTTACTTTGGTTTTTTGTACATCTCAAAACATTCTATTACTTTTGTATCTGATTTTTTATTTTGGGTTTCATGCAAAAATGTTACTGAAATAAGCCTGTCCAATTGGTCATGTGCCATTGGGATTTTTTATTATTTCAGACGATAATGCCGAGAAGTAAGAAAGGTATTAAACGGTGATCTATGATGCTGTATGACTAAAAAGAACTTGATTTTATTGGAAATGTACTAGAAATACACTCTTAGTCACCATTGAAATGTCTCAAATACCTTCTATATTGAATTCAACAATTTTCCATTGTTAGTCTAATTTCCAAGCTAACAATTCTTTTCAAATCTTTACGCCATTAAATATAACATTATTTTCTTAGTTTGATTTCTAAGCACTCAATGCTAAATTAAGCAGCTTGATAAAAATGCTTCCATGACAGGCATTTTAGTTATGATGTTTATTTTGCGGATAATAACTAGAATGAAATAAGAAAGTGTACTAATTTTTCCATCCTCTTCTATTTCTTGTTTCCAAGGAACTATTCTTTATTCTTGATCATATGTTGACCGTATTACACAATTCTTGTTTTCTTTATTACAGTCTACAGTTTTGTTGATTTTCTACCCCATATTTTTGAGGTTCCTCATTTCTGGCTTTAAATTTTTCATAGATACCCAGTTTTAACTTATTATTGAAAATGTTATTGCTTTTAGTCTAACTTCCAAACCAATATATTTGTGGTTTAGTGTTGTTTTTAATGGATAGTATACTTTTTTCAGTATTATACCCAGCTTGTTGTTTCTTCTACTATGTTTCCATATTCCATCACTGACTCTCCAGATAATGGTGTTACTGTTTTCAGTGGCGTAGCTAGGAACCAAGGGCTCTGGGGCAAATTAAAAAATGGGGCCCCACTGCTATGTAAACTGATTAGGTTTTATCAAATAAAAATATGAAATATACAGATACTTTAAAAATGCTAAGCTACTTAACTTCTTAAGCTCTTTTTTGTGCACTGCAGGGCAGGTAATAAAAATATTAAACAGTAACAACATAAATTACAATTAATACTTGGTGTAGGTTTGGCTACTAAAACGAAATAGAGAAGATTCAAGGGTTTATTATATAAAGGTCAGGCCTACCAACTGACTAAATAACAATTATATTTACAATTTTTTCCTAGCTTTAGTTTTCGCAAAAGTATCAATGACTTCGTTTAAATCCAGGCTTGAAGCGGTTTTGTTTTCAATTGCTATTAGCGATAAATGTCGGAGTCGAGTTTGGCCCATATTATTTCTTAAATAATTTTTTATTATTTTTAATTTGCTAAATGACCTTTCAGCTGATGCAAAAGTGACAGGAATTGTAAGAAATAATAACATAGCTGTAAATACTTCCGTTAGGTCGCATTCTAGCACTCCATAGTTGCTCATTATTACCTTACGTAATTGGTGAACAATCCATGCTTGAGTTAGTTGAGGTAAAACTAGGTAGTAAATATTAAGAAATTGAAGTGAAAAACTAGGGCCTATTATATCTGAATATTTTCTTTGGAATTCGTCACACTTTTGTAATAAAGTTGCTTCATCAACATGTAATAAAAATGTTGGTGTTAGAAAATCGAATTTATGACAGACTGCACTCATACCAATAAAACGTGTTTCTAATTGAGACATTACTGTGTCTAGTACATTATTGAAAATCTTAATTTTAAATATTTTTTCTCGGTTTGGAAATCGGTGATCAGCAGCTAATTCATCAAAATATTTTTCAACTTTTCTTTGCCTTTTTTCTTGAAAATGGGGATCAATACCATATTTTCTTGCAGTTTCACTGGCTTTGCACTGAATAATTCGAAATCATTTCTATAAATTTGCAACTTTGCTTTGGTCTCTGCTAAAACTTTACTCGCCTCGCCCAAATTGATGTCGAATTTTTGTAAAGTTTTGGATGCATAATTGATGTCGTTCAATACACTGTGCATGAATTCGCAAAGCAACACGAACTCGAAATTTAGCATTTTTGTTTTAATAGTCTCTGGTTCACTACGCTCATCTTTATTAGGACTCTTTAGAACCATTTCTGATAGTGCTTTGATAATATCAAAATAACGAAGTTTTATTGCAGATATCGTATTGACCCTACTGAGCCATCTAGTCGGATTTAGTTTTTTTAGAGTGGTGTCCGATTCGCCAGTGAATTTTGACAGTAGATCCCAACGTTTGAAGCTGTTTCCGAAAAAGTTATACAAATTTTGCAACGTTGCGAAAAAATTCTGTATTTCCACACAACTGCTAACGGCATCATTTATCACCAAATTTAAATTATGAGTGGCACAATGTACGTACTCTGCGTTAGGCTGGATATCCTTAATATGTTTTTGTACACCATTATACACACCAGTCATCACACTGGCTCCATCTTAGCCTTGCCCCACACATTTTTTTAAATCAATATTTTTGTCGATAAATAATGTTGTCACTTGGTTGACTAAATCTACTGCGCCATGTTTGAAGGCTGCATAAAAGCCTAGAAACACTTCTTTTACTTCTATATCAATTGGCTGTCCATTTTCCGATCTGGTTATTACTACATACCTCACAACAATGCTTAGCTGATCTACCTTCGATATGTCCTGTGTCGTATCCATTATGATGGCAAAAAACGGTGACGCTCTAATTTGTTCTAGTAGATGGGTTTCGAGTTTGGTCCTCAAGCTCTCAATCATTTCATTTTGAATTGTTGCACTCAGATATCTTGTAGATCCTAAAAACATAAAAAAACACAATTTCAAAAAAGTCCTGGTATTAAACAGTTAATAATTATAAACAAAATAAAACAATAAAAAAACTTAGAAATAATTATTATTACCTTTGGGCATATCCACAACTTGCCGCAAAATGTGATCATATCGGGCGACAAGCTCTACAAAGGACAGAAAATTTCCGTGGTTTCCTTCTTGACTTAAGTCTTCTTGATGTCCCTCTCAAAGCCAAAGAACTCTTTGCTAGGGTAAGTATGATATCGAAGAACCATTTTCCAAAATGATGCTTCTTTGCGATTTTCATTTTCAAGTTCCTTGTCGATAGTATTAGTATCGTTTTTTTCCAAAATTCATACACAGCACATGCTTCCGAATGGCCACTCGAACAACAGTGTTGTTTAATTCTTTCTGATAAATGCTTCCAATCTCGAAATCCCGTACACCAAACATTATTCTGTTGTGAAGCAAATAACTAACAGGGTTGACAATAGGCAGCGTCTAGTATTTTGGAATAACACAACCAAAAACGATTAACTGGCCCATATTTAGAACACGAAACGTAGTACGATTTTGAAAAACACCTATTGTTCTGGTTGATGTCTGTTGGAAAATGTCCTGAAGGCTGTACAGGCCCCATATCAAGAATTGGACGTTTTTCGTTATCACTTAATACTTTATTCGTGAAGTTTCCCAAGTCTTAAGAAGATTTGTCGTACACATTTTCGAAAAATGTAGAGGTCTGTGGTGCCTCCAAACCCGCTCTTATGTGTGTCATGCAAACATCATCCACGTTCACATGATCGGCGGCGGAGGTATCTCCAACTGCAATAATTGTCGAATCTTCTTCAGTAGGCTTCTTAACCAACACTGCAGTTACCACATTATTTGAGTCACTATTAATAGAAATATTTTGGCCAGATGTACTTGCAGAAGGCTGACTAAAAAACTTGTCAATTTTGGGCAATTTTTGTTTACTATCTTCTCTTTCTTGGCGTTGTTTGCGTTTAAATGCACCACTGGGTTTCTTCTTCTTATCCATAATTTTAGTTTTCTTATTTATTGAAACAATACAATATTAGATTGTGCTCGAGGTAGGTATTCAACTCACTGTAGTCACTGTTCACTGACGAAGTTAAAAGTAAAATAAAAGGAAAGATAAACACAATGACACGCTACAAGCTACAAGTGTTGTTGGGGAATCCCCGGAAAAAAAATTATCACCGTTAGTGTTACCACTGTTGCCAGTTTAGCCGAAATCTATTGATTTGACACGAGTTATTGACTTAACGGACATCAATATGAGTGGTAAAATCAAATAAAATTGAACCACTATATTCTATATTGACTAGTAGAAAAAAGTTTATTGACATTAGCTTACTTACTCCTGATACAGCATTAATTTTTTAACCGTTCTCGAAAAAAAAATCTTTCGAATTCACAATAAAACGCACATCGATGAATAATAAAACGCACATATCACTATCCGTCAAATTGACAACACTGCCAACCTACAGAAAGAATTAAGGGGAATTCCCTAGGCATAACTTTTGAATTTCTCTCAAATGAGTTTTCATGATTAAAGTGGGGTTGCAACCTGTCATCTGGTAAGGATTCGAGGGCCCCCTGAGCTTGAGGGCCCCGGGGCACTGCCCCGCCTAGCCCATAGGCAGTTACGCCACTGACTGTTTTTAATGTCGTACCTTTCATTTCGTTATTATAACTATTATTTTTAATATAAATTGTCACTTTGGATTTAAGATATTTAAGACTGTTGTGGTGGTTACTTAGTAAGTGCCCCTCGTATACACTACATCAACCATAAAACCATTTATCTTTGAGAAACACTTACCTCGTAACCATTCTTTAGGGTTGAATAAATAACGTCGTTCAAAACTCACTGGGCTAAAATATAATTATGAACTACTAACACAGATTATACATACACAATACATTTGCACTATTCAAAATAATAATAATGAATCATTCCTGAAACTGTCGAACCATTCTATTTATAGGAAGTATTAGAACTAATGAGTCAGTGGCCCGTACTCTTGACCTTCCTGATCATGTGAATATGATATTTTACAGCGGACGTGCTTTTGTTATGTTTACCTGACCTTAATAGTTCGGTGCCCGCTAACCACATTGAAATTATTATTTACACAAATTTAACAATGTATTTTCTTTTGACAATGTCTTTTTGAGATCATCCCACTGCTTTTCTTCACCAATCAGTGGATGATGTTCAAGCAACTGCTCTATTCCATACTTCGGAAATTTGGAGTTGGATTGTTCTTTGGGAAAAATATCAAAATGTTAGGACAGGAAATATTGTATCATTTAGAAGGGACAAATAAATAAATAATTCAACTAATTTGAAGATTTATGTATATGTGTCATAGGTTTTTACTAGCTACATTTTTCATACCCATTATTTTTACGTAAGTTATTAATTTCTAATGATTTTCACTCACAAATTTGCTAATCATTTGAGCATTCAGTATTCTAGGCAACATCAACTATATCTGTTACACTATAATTATATTTTTACCTATTTCTAAATTCACTAGTCACCGTTCGGGTGATGTCCAAAATATTTAACTTTTACCGTGGATGATCTCACAACTTCTTATGGGAATCTCAGACTCAGCAACCTGCTTCATTTTTACTGTTTTAATCTCTGAATTGTTCACTTTCAAGTCAACTTTGTAGATATCATGTAGATGCATTTTCATTGTAATAATTAATTTTGAATAACAAAATAATTTTTAAAAAACAAACTTTGAGACTTCGAATTATTTCTGGCGCAGTCAGTAGGATTTCCAAATTGTCGCGTATCGAAGGTAACAATTTCGTTTCAACGATTGATTGGAAATCGAACCCAGTGTCGCGATTCGTGAGTGGAGGTGTTCGCAGTGGAGTAGTTCCCAAAAAATCGAGAATCTCATCCATAGAGGACCACTACGACATTTCACAACGCTTAGCGTCGAAAGCTGAGACAAACATTGCTCAACTTGGCAAGGAGTTCATACACAGTAATAGGTACTGTTCACCGTTATAGTTTTGGATAGGGAGATGCTCAAATTCGTAATACTATTATCGCTTGCAATCCTCGGATCCTCGCAAAATAAAATCACCCTAAAAAACCTAGATAACTTATACCACTAGAATTAGGAACTGCAAAAATGACTCATTATTATTATTACATTATTACGACCTTAACCCACTTATCAACGAAGTCGAGAAACTACATTATCATTCAAATCATTTAAAATATTACGTTTCAAGAAACATTACTTATACTGGTGAATTGGAAAATTATGAAAAAATTCTATTTTTCTTAAAAGACAAAACGGAAAATAAATTACGAGAAATTTTGCCCCTACCTCATAGGACAAAAAGAGGACTTATCGATGGGTTAGGATCTGTATTAAATGCCTAACTGGTAACCTAGATGCTGAGGACGGTGAAAGATATGATCAACTTATTAAAAATCTCCAAGAAAATCAAAACCAATTAGCTGTCAAAATTAAAACACAAAACTCACTGTCAATATCTTTAATAAATAAATTTAATACTACAGTAAGTCAAATAAGCCACAACGAAAAACTTTTAGAGGCAAAATTGAACCAAATTGCGTTAATAGTTGATGGATCTGTATACCGAGAAAACGCTATGTTTATTAAAGACACCATTAATCAAATTATTAACAAGTTTGGAATAATTATTTCTATATTACAAGATATAGAAACTGCCATACTGTTCTCATGGCTAAAAATTATGCATCTTAGTATAATAAAGACTAGCGAAATAAACTCAGAAAATATTTTGTCATTTGATAAATTTATAAAAATTGATAGTTATATTTCTAATAAAGAATCACTTACATATTACGAATACCTATAACTTTGACCGAAAACTTTGATCTCTATCATTGTATTCAATACCAATTGGTAAGCAAGGTCGATTAAAAGCAGTAATTCCTAGAAAGACATTTTTGTTAAAAAATAATAATCAATACGCATTTATGAGCGAACCCTGTCCTAAATTCTATCCGACCAATCAGTACTTCTGCGAGAACATCAAACTACAAGACATTAAACAAGAAAATCCTTGTGAAATCGAATTAATAAATATTAAAAACACCTCCACTTGCCACGAAACAAGAATCGTCATCAATCATCCATTCTTCGAGCGACTAGAAGAAACAAACGATTGTATTACTATTTTTCCTTTTAAAGAAACAAATATTTTAAACTGCCAAAACCAAGAAGAAGTAATTGAAGTTACCGGCACCTACCTAATCAATATTCCACTGGATTGTTGGTTGAAATCAAGCCAAACCAAAATCCTAAATAAAAACGACACCAAAATTCCTGGGCAACCCATTTTATTTTCAGAATTAAGATTTGACACATCATATGTACCTACGAGTACTACCAGTATCAAATTACAAGAAATCAACCTAGACGATCTACAAGAAATAAAATCAAAACTAGCCGATAACGATCCTGAATTAAATTTTCAAGGCCCAGTGTATGGACAATAATCATTTATTGTCTTCTTATTCTAATTGGAGGAACCATAGTTGGCAAGAAACTTCATTCCCGGTGGATGCAACCAACGGAAGACCACCCTAGTGTTCAACTCCCTCGCTAGTCCTCGAAGTTGAATTATCGAAGGGAGGAATTATCTCACCACTTCTTATGGGAATCGCAGAATCAGCAACCTCATTTCCAAAGATTTGCTAATCATATCATTTTTCATTTTAACTGTTTTAATCTCTGAATTGTCCACTTTTAAGTCAAGTTTTGTAGATATCAGATGCATTTTCATTGTAATAATTAATTTGAAACATTTCTCGTGTAACGTTAACAAATCAGTCTTGATAATTTGTATAAATTAGATATGAGCGCCCATGAACTTTCCGTAAAAGGACATCACAATATTGTCAACATACTTAGCAATTCATGCTGAAATGTCACATAATGAATCACGCCATATATTATTCGTTCAGAATTCATTTTAGATAATTATACAGCAACCTAAGCTGTTCAGCTTGTTTAGGAACTATTAAAATATCATTGAAAATAATATAAATTTTACGTAATCCATAATATGTTAAACTTGGTCACTGATTGTTGTGAAACAATATGCACTAGAATTGACGGGTCCACATTTCGTTAGGTCATTACCTTACATGACGACTAACAAATGCAAAATTGAACCAAGGTCATGAATATATTCCACAACAAAAAATTTGAATTATTACAATACAAGAACAGGTTTTTCAAAACAAGAACAACTAACCTCTGATGATACATATCCCAAGGCATGACGTACTTGAAATGGTTGAGACAATATTTATGACATTAATTAGCTGAAGCACATCAGGCTTTAGGTTACAATACTGAAAAAAAGTGAACATGGAAGGGATTTCTGTTAGATATATCCACATCTACTTTATTACTTGTTTGTTCTTTAGTCTGATAATTGCATGTACGTTAGCATTAATATTTTTTTGTTTATTTCTCAATATTTATCAACCATATTATCATTATATTTTTTTCAAATAAATTTAATATTAAAATTTATATCTAACCCTTTTTCTAGTGTTTTAAATATTTTATTTTATGTTATTTCTATATCGGGGATCCTACGGTCTTCCAGCCATCAAAAAACAGAGTGTACGATATTTGGGATCAATGATTTCAGAAAAGGGGATACAACCAAGAGAACAGGAAATTCAAGCATTAAAAGAGGCCCATAGGCTACATGATTTAACTACTTAACGTTCTTTCTTAGGACTAATTAATTTTTATGGTAAGTTTATTCCCAACATGTCAACAGAATTACAGCCCTTGTATGAACGGTCAGAAAAAGGAAAAACTTGGAGATGGACTTCAGAATGTGAGGAAGCATTTAAACGTATTGACAAATTACTACTAAACAGTGGTGTATCCTTACATTCTGCGACCCTGATAAGCCACTAATTCTTACATGTGTTGTAAGTGAAAATGGAGTTGTAGCAAATGAAGTTAATGGGGTAGAAAAACCAATATGTTTTACTTCCTGCACGTTAAATAAAAGTGAAAAGAATTATTCACAGTTGGGTCTGAGTATTATTTTTAGTATAAAGAGATTTTATTCATATTTTTATGGACGAAAATTTGTGATAAAGTCGGATCACAAACCATTACACAGCATTCTTCACTCAAATAAGGGTATTCCCACTTTAACGGCTGCAGGAATTGAAAGATGGGCTCTTATACTATCATTATACAGTGCTATTCAAAAGTCCCCTCCACCCCTCGTATCTTTTGAACGGCTACACTTACATTAATAAAATTTGGAGGGTGAAAATAAAGTGTTGTAAACTTCTCTACGAATGGTAAGAGGTGACGTAATAGTAATAGATGACGTCACAGTGCCACTCTGGACAATAATTTTAAATAGGACCTTATGGCAAGTGATATCTCGTTTGAAAGGCATTGACATTGGCTACATAGGCATATTAATTTTGTTTGGGTTTAAATTAATTTTGACGGATAAATTAAATAAATACCAAAATTATTGAAATAAATTTTTTTAAATTTAATTAATCAAATATCAACAATGGATTCTTATAGCAAGTGTTCGAAATGGGCTCCGTCTACTTCCTGACAGTGATAGATCCTATTAGTAAACTCTTGTCGTACTCGTACGAATGTGTCAGCTGAAATAGCATTGCATTCTTCAGTAATTCTTTCTTTCAAAATGCCAATGCTATCTGGTGCCGTAGTATAAACCTTGGATTTCAAGTACCCCCATAGAAAAAAATCTAATGGTGTCAGATCTGGTGACCGAGGTGGCCATTCTATAGGACCTCGCCGGCCGATCCATCTACCTCGATATTCTTCATCCAGGAGCACCATCTTGTTGAAATGTTATTTCCAGATGGCCGAATTCATCTTGATTATCTTCCAGAATTTCAAGAATTAACGGCTCAATTGCATTTTGTAACATCTCCAGATACACTTCACCGCTTAAATTTGAATTTAGGAAAACAGGACCAACTATGCGGTTTCCCAAAATACCTGCCCAAACATTGACTTTTTCTGGAAATTGGGTATATTGTTCATGAAAGGTGTGAGGATTTGTGTCACTCCAATACCTTACATTTTGTGTATTCACATTTCCATTGAGGCAAAAAGTACTTTCGTCACTAAAACAAATTGTTTTTGTGTAATGTGGGTTTTGACTAATTTTATTTGTCCTACATTGACAGAATTCGAGTCTTCTGTCGGGGTCGTCATTCGAAAGGTGGTGCACCATTTTTAACTTGTTTGGATTGAATTTATTTTTAGCCAAGACTCTCTGTACTGTACTTTTACTTACTTCACAGATAGACGCAACTTTAGTTGAAGAGGAAGTAGGGTTTACTACCATTTCAGCGACTATATCAGTTCTTTTATCATCACTAAATGTTGGTCGACCAGATCGTTTGGCATCTTGAACACTACCTGTTGCTTCAAACTTGTGAAGAAGCTCCCTCAAATAAGTTCTCGAGATATGGCGATCTGGGCATCTCTCATTAAATAAAGGTTCCGCTTCATGGAGATTCTTTCTAGATTCACCAATTATTAAGATAGCTGCTACTTTGTCGGCTTGAGTACGTACCATTTTGCCTATGTAAACTCTGAAACGTCTCGTTAAATAGTAATAAAATTAAATATTTAAGCTATTTAGAAAAACTTTGCAAAGCAACAAATACTATTAAATTTAAAACGTCAATTTTTTTGATAACTAACCAGAGGCGGACTGAAACATCTTCAATATTTAAATGTGAAATAATAATTTTTATATTTATTTAATTTATTCGTCAAAATTATTTTAAACCAAAACAAAATTAATATGGCTATGTAGCCAATGTCAATGCCTTTTAAACGAGATATCACTTGCCATAAGGTCCTATTTAAAATTATTGGCCAGAGTGGCACTGTGACGTCATCTATTACTATTACGTCACCTGTTACCATTCGTAGAGAAGTTTACAACACTTTATTTTCACCCTCCAAATTTTATTAATGTAAGTGTAGCCGTTCAAAAGATACGAGGGGGGAGGGGACTTTTGAATAGCACTGTATAATTATGAGATAATGTACAAAGAAAGTGAGAAGAGTATTGCTCATGTTGATGTACTTTCAAGGTAGCCCCTTCCAGACATAGAACCGGAATTTGAGGCTGAACTGAGTTATGTTTCAGTAATAGAAGACAAACCATTATATGCTATTGATATTTCGAAGGCCACAAAAAAGTCCCCACATTATCTATTATAATGGAATTTACGAATGAGTGACCGATTAGGAACACAAATGAAGCAATTATACCTTTTTGTTTAAAAAGAAGTGAAGTTACAGTAGAGAAAAATAGTATCTTTTGGGGGAGGCGAGTAATTATTCCTGTATTGGTGAACGGAACAATTCTATAAATTTCACATGATCAATACCCAGGAATTGTTCGTAGCAAAATGTTAGCTCGCAGCTCTGTATGGTGGCCGAAAATTGACTATGATTTAGAACAGGTAGTAAAAAAGTGTATGATATTTCAAAAATCTGCAAAAGCTAAATCGGAACTAGAAGTGCGTTGACTCTCTTGTAATCGAATTTTTATGCGTATACATGTAGATTTTGCAGTGAATGGAAACCATCATTTTTTGGTAATTACAGTGGGCAGATATTGGGGTAATTAAATCTACTACCACAGATTTGACTATAAGTGAGCTTCGAAACATTTTTCCTAACTTTGCTATTTAGGAGAAACTAGTTTCAGATAATGGACCCCAATTCACGTCTGATGATGAGCTTTATAAGAAAAATGGCATCCTACACATTTTGACGCCACCGTACCATCCAAGACCAAATGGGGCTGCTGAAAGGACTGTACAAATTTAAGTCGCCCTTGCTTAAGATTACTCTTGAAGATAACTCTGGGTCCATACAACTTCAATTAGATGAAATGTTATTCGTTTATCACTGTACTCCTCAAACTTCTACAGGTAAGACTCGAGCAGAAATGCCCTTAAATCGGAGACCTTAGACTAGGAACTCTTTCATAGTCTAAGTCGGAGACCAATAACTCGACTCAGCATGCTTAGAGAAGAAAATCGTCACACAAATCAATTTAAATCGGTGTTGATATTTGAGGAAAAAGACAAAGTTTTTCTAGAAACGAAATAGGGAAAAAGTGAGAAGTGGACTGAAGGAGTAATTGTAGAAAAAGTTTAGGTAAAACACCAAGATAAATGCACACTTGTGTACCTTGACGATTTGAAAAACCGAGTTCTAGAAAATACTTTAGAGTCACGACTCTCCTAGTCTGCATATAGAATAATGAATCCTGAACCACCTCCTTTCCCTCTATATTTCGAACCCAATCATACCCAATCAGATTCAAATAATAGTTTGGAATTCCAAGAAGGGATTGTTACAGATGAGATAGAATATACAAATACAACTTCTCAGGCGTCTTCACCATCAATTAAATTAAGATCATCACGATCAATTGAAAGGCCTGAGAGATTAGATTTGTAATTTTTTAAAATATAAAGAGTTATTTTAAGATATGATAAGGGGTAGTGTATTTAACTATATTGTGCCAACGCACCTGGCTGTCAACGCTATTGACAGACGGCAACAGAGAGGAAGGAAGGATTGGCATATTGGAATGTTTTAATAACGTTTAGGATTGAAACACATTTGTTCTGCAAATAAACAGTTAATATTTCAAGCGTAGTTATTTAATGTATATAAAAACATAAGAATAACGATAATCTGTACAATTTGTACTAGCGATTATGACCCTTAATCATATCATAGTTTTCCTTGAACTATGAGATGCACCTTGTTATGTTTTCGATAATAATACACTACGCTGATACATGAATATGTAATTAAAGTGATTAAATAATAAACTATCAGTGAGTATAGATTGACTACACGATTGACATTAAATTATATGACATGACATATCACACTGTTACCAACATTACAAACATCTTCCTTTTTGAAACCATATCAATCGACAGAATAAAGTATTGGTTCACAGGGTGTCTCTTAAATAAGTACTGGTTGACTACGTTATCAAAGGTGTTCTAAATTAACCCTTTTTACTTTGGGTTAATTAGATGGAATGCAGGTTATCTGGTTTCAGGTGTAATCGAAGGATCACTACGGTTGTTTTTCACTGATTTAATGATGAACCGTAGAATGAAAATTAAACACTTGTATCACTTTTAGGGTTTATATTGTCATGAACTTATAATTTTATTTAATTTTGCGTAGACAATTAAGACTTCACTGTTATTTACGCGATAGCTGAGAGTATTTTGCACATACTATTATGATTTATGAGATGAATAAAGATTAAGGACACATGTTTGTTCCCGGTATGAAAAAACGCCGGGTGCTCTTCTAAACTGAGTACCTTTGTGTACCCCGTTAAATGATGAAAGAGGCAAAATGTAAGGTATATGGCGTATTTATATGTTGAGTGACGTAGGATCGAGGAAGAAGCAAATATTACGGTCTAGCCAATGGGATGAAAGCATTTTAAAACGTAACGTTCAAACAACACGTGAATTTTTGGTCGTTAGGGAGATGTTTTTTTTGGGGCTTGAAACGGTTTCGTAGATACAGATAACAGAGTTTGGAAGAGAGTTTTTATGAAGCGATAAGATGTCGGGGACTTTGATATATTCAGTGGAATTTCAGAAAACGATATTTATCGGTTTTTCTTAGGTGTTAGTAAATTTAAATGACTTTTTGCTAATGTAAAGAAATATTAAATGTTAAGAAGAAGGATATATTTAGTTATATGTTTTGAGTATAATATTCGAATTGTAGTATACAGGGGAAATTGAAATAAAATCACGGGAGAATTTGGTAATTAAAAAACAAATTCGAACATATTGGGGGCGCGGGAAGAATGGAAGAACTGTGAGAGATGGCTGCTCTCAGACATCGAATGCTGATGTTAGTGAAAGGTTGGGTAGCGTGAGTGTGTGTAAAGTTTTGATGCAGGATTGCGAATGAAAGTGAATAATTGTGAGAGTAATTATGTAAATAGGTGTATAGGGGTTGTAAGGTAGCCTAATGTGGGTCAGAGTGTTGTAAGGACTCTGACGTCATGAGTGTAAACGAATGGTTAGGGTTGATGTTAGAGTTGTGAGGAATCTAACGTCATTAGTTAACGAATGAACAAGAGTTGATGTTAGAAAGTTGTGAGGACTCTAACATCATGTATGTAACGAATGAATAAGAGTTGAGGTTAGAGTGTTGTAAGGACTCTAATGTCCTGAATGTAACGAATGAATAAGAGTTGAGGTTAGAGTGTTGTAAGGACTCTAACGTCATGAATGTAACAATGAATAAGAGTTGAGGTTAGAGTGTTGTAAGGACTCTAACGTCATGCATGTAACGAATGAATAAGACTTGAGGTTAGAGTGTTGTAAGGACTCTAACGTCATGAATGTAACGAATGAATAAGAGTTGAGGTTAAAGTGTTTAAGGACTCGAACGTCATGAATGTATGAAATGATAAGGATTTAATGTTAGAGTGTTGTAAGGACTCTAACGTCATGAATGAATGAATGAACAAGAGGCCTAGATGCATGCTAGTTCTTGTTTTATAAGGGCACGAATGTATGCAATGTACTCTAGAAATGGACTAGAGTTGTAAACGATAAGAAGATAATAATACCTATGTCCAGGTATTCACAAAAAAGAATAATACCTTTGTCCAGGTATTCACATAAAAGAATAATACCTTTGTCCAGGTATTCACATAAAAGAATAATACCTTTGTCCAGGTATTCACATGAAAGAATAATACCTTTGTCCAGGTATTCACATGAAAGAATAATACCTTTGTCCAGGTATTCACATGAAAGAATAATACCTTTGTCCAGGTATTCACATTAAAGAATAATACCTTTGTCCAGGTATTCACATAAAAGAATAATACCTTTGTCCAGGTATTCACATAAAAGAATAATACCTTTGTCCAGGTATTCAGATTAGAATAATACCTTTGTCCAGGTATTTACATGAAATAATTTTTTTTTCAATAATACCTTTATCCAGGTATTCACATTAAAGTATCTTTTTTTTGTCAATAATACCTTTGTCCAGGTATTCACACTAAAGAATAATACCTTTGTCCAGGTATTCACATAAAAGAATAATACATTTGTCCAGGTATTCACATGAAAGAATAATACCTTTGTCCAGGTATTCACATAAAAGAATAATACCTTTGTCCAGGTATTCACATAAAAGAATAATACCTTTGTCCAGGTATTCAAATTAGAATAATACCTTTGTCCAGGTATTTACATGAAATAATTTTTTTTTCAATAATACCTTTATCCAGGTATTCACATTAAAGTATCTTTTTTTTGTCAATAATACCTTTGTCCAGGTATTCACACTAAAGAATAATACCTTTGTCCAGGTATTCACATAAAAGAATAATACCTTTGTCCAGGTAATCACAAAAAAGAATAATACCTTTGTCCAGGTATTCACATAAAAGAATAATACCTTTGTCCAGGTATTCACATGAAAGAATAATACCTTTGTCCAGGTATTCACATGAAAGAATAATACCTTTGTCCAGGTATTCACAAAAAAAAAATACCTTTGTCCAGGTATTCACAAAAAAGAATAATACCTTTGTCCAGGTATTCACATGAAGTATTTTTCATGTCAAAGTGTTTTGTTCGTCCAGGGTTTTAAATGTTTAAGTTTTTATGTTTTTCAATGTCCAAGCATATGTCTTAGTTTTTCATAAAGTTTTATGTTCTAGACGAACAAAAGGCTTGCACTATAACTTTTTTACGTATTTCCTTGTTTCCTAGGAAGGTTGTTTTTATGCTGTTGAACAGTTTTCTGGTACGCTGTGATTTCGTTATATAATTTCTCATCTTTTGTTAGTGTATACGACATTCATTGTAATTTGTATTTGATAAAAGAATGTTTAACGTAGTTTTTAAAATATGCTGTGAACTAGACTTGAGTTTTCTTATTTGACATTTCGAGATTGTCAATAAATTGTTATTTGCATTAGTATAACCAAAGATTAAACACGTGTATTAATTTTTCACTGTAACAGGCTCTGATTTTACTATCTACTGTCTATTTTATATTTGGATCGTGCGGATGTTTCCTTCTGTAATTATAATCTATTATTGTTTTGGTATTCTCCATATTTATTCATGTTACAATTTTTGAGAACTTGTTTGTAGATTTGAAGATTTTTATCCTGGTTTTTCACATTTTTTGCAATTGATACCTAGTTATCTGCGTAGCATGTATCTGTTATTTTCACAAGCTCAATCCCCCAGTAACCTACTTTATAGCTTTTTAAATAGACTTGTATAGCTTCGTCTAATATTATTGTATATAGCCGCGGGTTCAGTTTTCAACTTTGTCTCACTCCGTTACTAGTTTCAAACATCTTTGATACTTTGTGTCTCGTTCGAACGTAGTTTCTGGTGTTATTAAACAGGCTCATAATACTTATGACTATGGCTAGGTAAACTCCTCTTCTCTCTAGGAACTTTCATATATATCTAAAAGTAAAATTTCATCCATTACTCGAATGTGACTGACAAGAAATTGTAAAAAACTCAAAGTCAATATGTCACTATTTTTTAATTATTATTACAATTAGATAATAGTTTCAGCCTGTGATGGCCATCTTCAGATTTCAAACAATTATTTTGGAACTAGAAAAGAAAATGGTATTACAAATTTTGTCAAAGTACCTAGGTAAAAATAGCATCAAATTAGGCAAAAAACGTCCAAATCCAAGCCGATTGTAATAATAATTTTTTTTGACATATTTATATTGAGTTTTATTCAATTTCCATATATCTGTTCTTTTTATTGTATCTAAGACTTTTTCTAAGTCTACGAAACACATTTATATGCTTATTTTTCCTTGTATCGCTTTCTACGATAGTTGTTTTACAACGAATATTGCATTTAAGGTTCCCCTATTGATTAATTTAAAATTGCACTTATTTTAATCAGCGTAACTAATAATATGTTTTATTTTCAGGTTAAAGTATCTGTTTACTATGAATCGCTGTGTCCAGACTCAAAGAAATTCTTTACTCAACAGTTATATCCATCACTTCAAGGAAACCTGTCAAGTTTCGTCAATTTGACGCTTGTTCCATACGGAAAATCAACAGTGAGTTTTTTTCAAAATATATTTTTTTGGCTAAATACCTAAATGAATGAATTATCAAGGGTAATATAACAAGACCTTGATAAAAAGTCGACTAATTTTGTTGCATATATATTTCGACTGTATTTTATGATTTAACAAGACATTATTTTAGCATTAATTATCTGATTATTAATGCCAAAATAATGTAGAGTCAAATTAATAAATACAAGAGAAATTTAGCAGCAATAAAAATAGTCGACAATAATTCGTCAAGGTCATGTTATATTTAAGAAGGTTATTTCTTGAATCCAATTATTTATATCAGTTATATTCACAAAATGAAACAATTTAGGATAATTTGTTCAAAATATCAACAACAATCAACAAAATCCAAACAAAACCAGCACCTGCTTCATATTTTATAAATTGAATTTGAAAAGACAATTATTGTTTGCGACATTTCATTCATGTGTAATTTTTGACATTTGTTTAGCTTTTGAAGAACTGGCAGTATTAAACTTAGAGGTCCTGTTTAGTGAAAAAGAAACTCTGCTAAAGATCTCTGTATATTTATTTTTATTCCAGGAGGAATCGGCGCATGAGTACTGAAAACTATTCCACCTCAATTTTTTTATGCGATCCTCTTTGAATTGCCCTACTGATTATATAAATGCATGTTGTCATGGGGCAACCTAGTGCCATATTGTTTAAACCGAAATTGTTTAAACAAGAAAGAAAGAAAGAAATTGTTATTTTTCAACCGGAATTTTTTTTATATTCTTTATTGAAATACAAATAAAAAAGGTCCTATGACTTTTCACGATAATGTTAATATTTTTAGAGATATGAATTTTTAAATGTTCGAAAAATCTCAAATTTGGGTACTTTTGACCCATGAAAAGTATATTAAAAAAATATAATAAAATATAAATAATAATTTTTTTAAATTCTTTATACAATAGTTAATAATATTCTTAATAGAGATTCAAGAAAATTTCATTGTTTATACCTGTTTTTTAATTGTTAATTTCGCGCGCTCACAAGTATGCGTCGCTACCTTTAAGTATCGCCGTCTCTCTCTGACTCATGCGCTGCATACGGTCTCTCTGTGTCCTGAATCATTAATAATCATTTATCTAAAAAACCATTAACTTTATCAAGATTGGTAAAGAGAGCAATGTTATTAATAATTAAATTGTCTACAATTTGTTTTTAACAAAAGTAATTTAAGTATGAATCGGAACATGTAATTAAAATTACTTTTTTGTTATTATCATAGTGATTTACGCATTTTTATCAACAATAATAAAATATAATAGTATTTGAAAAAATTTTGGAATCACAATTATATATAAATAATAAGCTTTTGCTTAAACATACATTTGGAAAAATGCATTGAATCCGGAATATAAAACATTAGATTTTGATCAGTTGGAAATGGGGTTTTGTTTATAAATAAAGGTATTAGCAAAGTATCATTCTCTAGTTTGTATGCGAAATTCGTAAAATATAATGTTTTATATTCCGGATTCAATGCATTTTTCCAAATGTATGTTTTGAGCAAAAGCTTATTATTTATATATAATTGTGATTCCAAAAATTTTTCAAATACCATTATATCTTATTATTGTTGATAAAAATGCATAAATTACTATGATAAAAGTAATTTTAATTACATGTTCTGATTCATACTTAAATTACTTTTGTTAATAACAAATTGTAGACAATTTAATTATTAATAACATTGCTCTCTTTACCAATCTTGATGAAGTTAATGGTTTCTTAGATAAATGATAAATAATGATTCAGGACACAGAGAGGTCGATGCAGCGCATGAGTCAGAGAGAGACGGCGATACTTAAAAGTAGCGACGCATACTTGTGAGCGCGCGAAATTAACAATTAAAAAACAGGTATAAACAATGAAATTTTCTTAAATCTCCATTAAGAATATTATTAACTATTGTATAAAGAATTTAAAAAAAATTATTGTTTAAATTTTATTTTATTTTTATAATATATTTTTCATGGGTCAAAAGTACTCAAATTGAGATTTATCGAACCTTTAAAAAGTCATATCTCTAAAAATATTAACTTTATCGTGAAAAGCCATGGGACCTTTTTTATTTGTATTTCAATAAAGAATATGAAAAAATTTGTCCGGTTGAAAAATAACATGTCCTTCCAATTGTTTAAACAATTTCGGTTTAAACAATATGGCACTAGGTTGCCCCATGCATTTATATCATCAGTAGGGCAATTAAAAAAGGATCGCATAAAAAAATTGAGGTGGAATAGTTTTCGGTATTCATTCGCCGATTCCTCCTGGACTATTTGTTAACCAGTAGGTTTATTACACACGATTACTAAAGAAAAGTTATACACACATTTTATTATTTTTATACATCAAAATTAACAACTGTCATCCTTTACTACTGACGTCACCACAAAACTATATTAAGGCAAGTTCACAGAACGGTTCTTTTTAGGTCTATGGGGTAGTTTATTGTTCCTAACACCCCCCTCAATCAAATACAATAAAAATATATATCAACATAAACAAACATCACACTGTTTCTTTCTTTAAACCCAAATCATATCTGTGCTTTACAAATAATTCACCTACCCAACACTTAGTAAGTATGTCAGCAGTCTGATTTTTAGTACATATAATATATTCAACCTTAACAGTTTTGTTAAAAACCAAATCTTCCATAAAAAATTATATTTTATGCCAATATGTTTCAGACGCTCATGTTCATATTTGCTAGTCAGTTTAATACATGATTCTTCTTCTTCTAGTGCCTATCCGGTCCGGATGTTGGCGATCATTCTGGCTATTATGATTTTATTTGCTGCTGCACGGAATAGTCCTGTAGTAGTTGTTGAAAACCATGTCCTGAGATTTTTGAGCCATGAATTTCTCCGTCGTCCTGGGCCACGTTTACTAGGGATCTTCCCTTGCAAGATATTTTGTAATAGAGTGAACCTTTTCTCATTTCGCATTATATGACCGAAATATTCTAGCTTGCGGATCTTTATCGTTTTTATTAATTCGGTGTCTTTCTGCATTTTTCTGCAGACCTCTACGTTGGACACATGGTCCGTCCATGAGATTCTTAGTATTCTACGATAGAGCCACATTTCAAAGCTTTCGAGTTTTTTTGTTGTTGCGTCGGTCAAGGTCCATGATTCGACCCCGTACAGTAAGACGGAGAAAACGTAGCAGCGAAGGAGTCTTATTTTGGTAGTTAACGTCAGAGATCGACTTTTAAAAACTGATGCCATTTTGAGAAATACGGCCCTTGCTTTCTCTATTCTACAGCGGATTTCTTGTGAGTGGTCCCATTGGTCATTGAGTGTAGTTCCTAAATATGTGTATTTACCGACCCTCTCAATTTGTAGCTGATTTAGGGTGAGGTGCTCCTGTGGAATCTGACTTTTGCTGATTACCATGTACTTCGTTTTGTTGACATTTATATCGAGACCGTATTCTAGACTAACTGAATACACTCTGTTCATTAGTTGTTGTAATCCATTGAGGTCTCCAGCCATAATCACTGTATCGTCAGCGTATCTGATGATGTTTAATCTTTTACCATTTAGTAATATTCCTTCATCTACGTCCTCGAGAGCCTCTCTAAATATGTATTCTGAATAAACATTAAATAATAGAGGGGACAATACGCATCCTTGCCTTACACCTCGTGCGATCTTTATGGCATCTGATTTTTCTCCTTCTACGGACACATATGCTGACTGATCCCAATATAGTCTCGATATTATTTCCAAGTCTCTTCCATCGATCCCAACAGTATTTAATATTTCCACTAGTTTGTGATGTTGTACTCGATCAAAAGCTTTACTGTAGTCTACAAAACAAGCATATACGTCGCAGTTGACGTCTCTATATCTCTGGAATAATACCTGTACACTGAATAGTGCCTCTCTAGTACCTACCGCATCTCGGAAACCGAATTGAGTTTCCGACATATAATCTTCACACTTTTTGTATATTCTTCTGTGAATAATTTTCAGGAATAGTTTCAATAGATGACTCATGAGACTGATAGTTCTATGATCTTCGCATCTCTTTGCTCCTGGTTTCTTTGGTATTATAACAAATTCCGACAGTAGCCAATCTTTCGGTAGTTCGCCTTTTTCATAGATGAGATTGAACATCTCTGTTAGTTGTGTGATTCCAGATTCGTCGAAAAGTTTGAGAATTTCAGATCTAAAGTTGTCTGGTCCAGGAGCTCTTCCATCTTTCATTTGTTGCACCGCTGATTGCACTTCATCGACGGTGATGGCAGGACCTGATTTATCTATTATCTGTGGCCGCTGCGGTCTTGCATCTTTAAATAGTTCTGAGATGTAGTTGCTCCATACCTTTATCTTGTCTTGTTTGTCTATTACTAGATTTCCTTGTTTGTCGGTCAGTTTACATATTGTTCTGGGCTTGATCAACCCAGCCGTTTCTTTAACCTTTTTATACATGTTAAAACTATCATACTTTTCCTGTAGGGCTTCTATTTCCTGGCAATCTTCTTGTAATTTCTTTTCTTTGGCATCCTTGATTTTTCTTTGTATTTGCTTGTGAATTGCTGAATATGCGGGTGTATCTTTCATAAGTCGTCTTTGTTCCATCATATGTAGAATTTCGTCTGTCATCCATGTTTTTCTTTTGATGTTTTGATCTGATTTTAAATATTTTTCACTGACGCTTGTAGCAATGTTTTTTATTCTGTCTAATTCAAATTTCACATCATTATTGATATTTGTTTCTTGCAGTTGTTCTGCTAAGTGATGTCTTACTTTTTCCTTCGTGTCCGGGTTTTTTAATTTTCGCATGTCATAACGGTCTTTCTTTGTTGTCTTCTTCACAGCTTTTAGTTTTAGCTTTAAGGTGCCAACTAATGGGTTATGGTCTGACATTATATCTGCCCCAGGATATGTTTTAACAGATGTGAATGCGTTCTGGAATCTCTTATTTACTAACATATAATCAATTTGATTTCTGACTATATGTTCTTTAGAGTCTAGTGGTGATCTCCATGTGTATAACCTTCTTGGTGGTAGTTTAAAAAACGTATTAAGTATTGCCGCTTTTTTGTCTGCTGCGAATATTGCCAATCGATCGCCACGCTCGTTCCTTTCACCTAATCCATGAGGTCCAACATATTCTCCCTCACCTCCGTTGCCTATCTTCGCATTGAAATCGCCCATTATCACCGTTAGGTGGTGTTTGGGAAGTCTACTGTATACATTTGTTATTTCGCTGTAGAATTCTTCAACTTCCTCTATGGTTTTATCAGCTGTGGGAGCATATACCTGTATGATGTTTATCGGAACAGGACTTGCGTTGATTTGTAATAAAAAGGTTCTTTCACTTATTGGAGTAAAACTTTTGACGTGTTTTTCTACGTTTTTGTGAACAATAATACCTACTCCATACTGATGAGCATTTGTATTTGTTCCTGAATAGTAGACTTGATGTTCATCTATCAGACATTGCCCTGAACCTGGCCATCTCATCTCACTAATTCCCAAAATTTTTATATTTAATCTGTTCATCTCTTTAATGGCATTATGGACTTTTCCGGCTTGATATAGTGTTTTTACATTCCACGTTGCTATCTTGCAAGGATTTCGCAGGTTGACGACCTGGGAGGCCTTGCAGTCCTTAGTTTTTCCTCCCCTGCCGGATCCTGGATTCCGATATCCATGATCAGTGAAAACTTTTCTATTTGTTGTATTAGCCATGCTGATAATACTAGGGATGCCTCAAGCCTTTAATACGATGGTTTCCCGTTGCCTTTCGTATTCTTATGCCGTTGGCAGTTATCTGCTCATCCGCCTTCGGGGCCAGTTTCCCAACCCCTGGACAAAAGAGTGCCCTGTCTCCAGTAGCTCATCCATCCGTAGCTGTTGGCTATGGAGTGGATCGTTTATCCCGACGATCGGCCGGTGTCGTTTTACCATATCTGGCTACCCTCACTTGGTTTAGCCTGTGGGTCAACACAGTGTACCAGGGTGTGGCGCTTGGAGCCAGCAAGTGAGAGTTGGGTGTCTCGTGAGGACCAGTTATCTGAAACCTCCGCCCGTCTATGACGCTTGGAGTGACCGTCTCAGACAAAAGGTACTACCTCTCCGACACAACCCCTACACCCCAATACATGATTGGTTGTCTTCAAATACGATGATACCAGTCTTTGCACAGCCAAAGTCCGTCAAAAAATTTTCCACCATATACCTTCTTTGACAGCTTCAGCAAGAGCCAAGTAGTACTCAGCCTCAGTGGATGATATCGCAACACATTTTTGTTTCTTAGTATTCCAGCTTACCAAAAAACCGAACACTTTAAAGAGATATCCTGATGTTGATTTTCTGTCTGTTGCGTCTCCACCCCAATCTGAATCAGCATATCCAATCAACTGTTCATTGCATTTATTATAGCAGAACTCAAAATCAGCTGTTCCTTTGATGTATCTGAGAATCCATTTTAAGCAGGTCCACAGTGCTTCCGAAGGCTTATCTTGGTATCTACTGCATATGTTTATTGATGAACTGAGATCAGGTCGAGTACAGAGCATCAAATACATTATACTCCCAACCAGTTCACGAATTGGTCTTTCACTAGCAGCATTCTCGTGCAACAAATTTATATCCAATTTAGGATCCATTGGTGTTTTGCATTCTTTGCAATCTTCCATTTCAAAACGTTTCAAAAGATTTAAAATGTAGTGTTTTTGAATCAGGCAAATTCCATCCTCAACTCTCCTAACAGTGATTCCCAGAAAATTTTTAAGTTCCCCTAAATCATGCATTCTAAATGCATTCGTTAACTCCAGCTTCACGGAATCGATATTATCTTTGCAGTTTCCTGCTATAATAAGATCATCTACATAAAGAAGCAAATACATTATTTTGTTATCACTCTTTTTAATATAGAGACATAAGTCATTTTGAGATTGGCTAAATTCATTTTGCTTTACAAACTCATTAAACTTCTTGTTCCAACAGTATGGTGCTTGCTTCAGCCCATACAGTGCCTTTTTTAATTTAAAGACTTTGTTGTCATTAGCAGGATAACCTTCAGATATATTAATGTACACGTTTTGATCAAGCGTACCATGCAAAAATGCTGCACAAACATCCATTTGCTCCATAATAAGATTACAATTGTTTGCCACTGCGAATAGGGTTCTCAACGTTGAGTATCTTGCTACTGGTGCATAAGTTTCTTTGAAATCAAAATTTTCTTTTTGCATAAACCCTTTTGCTACAAGTCTGGCTTTGTATTTAGTGACATTTCCTTGTTCATCCCTTTTCACTCGGAAAACCCATCTGGTGTTTATTATTTGTTCATGTTTAGGTTTTCCTTTTCTGCTTCTATACATGTTTTAACCTCATTTTGGTCGAGAATTATTTCCATCCTTAATTTCCAATGGTCGTAGTTATGCCCATCAAAAGGTTTAATTCCATATTTTTCATATGTAATTACCGATGCCATAGTTTTCTAGGTATGTGGTATGTATTATTCCAGAGATTGATTTTTAAGTTATCTATATTCTTTCTCACTCATCTGGGCCCATAACCTCTTGTTTAGTGAAAAAGAAACTCTGCTAAAGATCTCTGTATATTTATTTTGTTAACCAGTAGGTCTATTACACACGATTACTAAAGAAAAGTTATACACACATTTTATTATTTTTATACATCAAAATTAACAACTGTCATCCTTTAGTACTGACGTCACCACAAAACTATATTAAGGCAAGTTCACAGAACAGTTCTTTTTAGGTCTATGGAGAATATTATTGTTCCTAACAAGAAGATTCACATTCATTCTGATTTCTCAATCTGTTCAAAATATGTTGTTCATCCATCTGTAAGTAAGGTTGAACAGAAGAAGTACTAGCGTGGCCAGTAATTTGAATAAATTGCTGCTTTGGTACTCAGTTAATCTGCAAGAATGTAATGATCAATTGGTTGGGATCCAAACCAATAGACTTTGCTCCCAATTTAATCCATTTTGAAAGTTCGTTTTTCCCAACAAGCGAATACTTGTACCACAATGAGTTTCCTTTTTGCCAGAATGGATTTGGAGTTAGGAACAAACGTGGACATGTGAATCCTGGTCCTCTTTTGCCAATCAATTCTCTAAACAATCTAACAGGACAGTGCTGTGGGTTTCGTTCATTTTTAGTAATCCACTTGCAGTCTGCGCAATTATGGTTCCCTTGACAAGTTTTTGTAAAAATTGGGTTGTATTCTATCCTACCTGATTCGTTACAATCATCCCGAATTTCAAATTTGAAATGATCAATCAAAGCCCCCTTGCCACGCTAATTCTAATGAAGTCAAATAGTAAACTTTTTTTAAGGTCATGTGGAGTTTATTCATCGCATTTGTCAATAATAGTATACATATTTTTTATACTTAAGGCCACTGAACGTTTCCGTTTTCCCTGATGTTTCTGCAATTTCCGTCTCTTGGCATTGCGTGCGTCTCGACAACTTTTGAATTCGCACGATAGAAATGGATCTATTTTTATATTATATTTCTTGAAATACATTTATAGGTTTAGCTGACACACACCAGTATATTCTCTATAATCTTGCTCACTTCCTTTTTTCATATTCCAGGCCCGGTCTTTCAAAATATCATTCAGTTTAGTGAATGTTGTCGACTCATTCAATTCATATTGACGATGCTCGCAAAATTTGGTTTCCATACGCTATTTTTACTTCTCACTGTATTATCAGGGATTGTAGCCTCGATTACCCTATCGATTTCTTCATTTTTCGTTTCTCCAAACCCATTCATTTTCATACTTCAACAGTGTCATACAGTTATTTATTTAAGTTCACTTACTGCACCTGTTTGTTTAAATTCATTTTGACAAGTTAGTTGTCAAATATTTGTCTGTAATTATTTTTGTTCGATAAAGCCTAAAAAAAGGTTTAAAAGGTTATTTAACTATCTACAACAATTACAACAAACAGCTCCAACACGGCTGATTCAATTGGACGTTTAAGATGTATTTTTTGTACTTTTATTATTTTTTCGCACTTTTAATTAATTAGAATAACTATTCGGACGGATGTTTTCTTTATTTTTAATAAACTTTCTCAAGTTACAATAATCTGGAAAATACTATTTTTTTTTCTTTTGTTTTAAGGCCTCAGCTGCCAGGGCTATTCGGCCTGTTTTTTGCGTCCGGGATGATTTATGATTGTCTATAATATAGTTTATACGAAAGTAAATACAAACAGAGTGATACCGCACTTATTGTTCAAAATTTTATCTGTAAACTGTTCGGTTTTGAGGTTATATTTTGATGTTCGAAGCACTTAAAAATTTGGAGATGAGTTTAATGTTTTCACTGTTTGGGAATTTCAGCACTATGTCTTGCAGTGTGTAGGGGCCATAAACATTATTAGGAACCTTAACAGATTTATGAAGAAAATCTGTATTAACACTATTTAAGGAACAGTTGAAAAAGATGTGTGAGAGATCTTGTTTTTCACCACATGGGCATGAATCCGAAGGTACTAAGTTGAATTTGTGTAGATATGACAAAGTGGCACAATGGTTGGATCGAATTCTTGAAGAAATGCAGATATCTCTTCTGGACAAATTAGAAAGTGAAAAAAACCATGGATTTTTTCTTGGATATTTTATGAATTTTATTAAAACTGACAACTACTGCCAAACTGATCCCTATCAACCAAACAAAAAAAAACTACTTTTAGGTTAACGATGAAACATGGCAAAAACATCTAATATTCAACAGTATTTATTTAGAGTAATGTCGATTGCACAGGTTCCTTCGCATAAGTATCATGAATAGTCGGTGACTATTGTGCTCCATGTAAATAGTCGCTAATAGAGCGTGTTGATTGGTCAGGAAACAAAAATATGATTGGATAGTGACTGATATTTAATAGACGAAAGAAATAATCAGTTATAGGTAATATCACAATAGTATAGACCAGTGATCGCTAACCTCTCAATGTCTACTTTGTTAATTTTGGAATAAACAGCGAGCTACCCACACGGAAGCCACGTAACGCAACGTAAATGAAATAATCCACAGTTAATTTATCATTATATGTATTTATTTTACTATTTAACTGGTAATACATAATACATAGGTACTAATAACAAAAAAACTAATATTACTAATACGTGCTTGTTCATAGCTACATTCCTACCTACCAAACGAAGTTGTTTGAAAAATAAACACAAACTTTTATCCAGCCACAACGGCATGTCACGTAAGATGTGAAAATAATTAATAATAACAACAAAAAGGTAACGAACTATCATGAACATAAATATAAAAAATAAAAAAGCACGTTCAATGAGAAGGCTGACACTCAGACTCATCGATAATTTTTTTAATCTTTGCAGTATAATTTGATACAGCCATTCGAACACAATTATCCAAATGTTCATCTGTAAGTCGATTGCGATATTTGTGCTTAACCTTCATGGGACGGACATCAAAATTTTACGAAAAGGACTAACTGGGGTCCGAGAAGACCCCATGCGTAAAATTGGAGAAATGTTGTATTTTTCTTTAAATTAAATATATGGAAAAGAAGTTTTATTAAAGTTTTACTATTAACCATTTATTAGTCAAAAATCATCACGAAAAAATACCCTAATAACTAATACTACTAGCTACATATCATTTTAACGTTTTTTACAAACTATCTCCGACTTTGAATGTTCTAGGCACACAAAGTTATTACACCTAATACATATTTTTCTGGATTTTCTGTCTTTTCCTCTTTGACACATATGGCAGCGCCCCCTGGTAATGTTTTGTTGTTCAACTCTATGTTCTGTTGCATCCAGTAGTTCAGGAAAAACGTCTGTCATATGCCGTTGTCTATTCGTCTGAATGTATTTATTATTATATCGCCGGAAAACGTTTTTCTGTATGAGTTCTTTTCCTAGTCCCAAAATATACATTTTACGTTTATCCAAACTGTTTTTTCGCCAATCCGGGTTTTGCAGTAACCACAATTTATAAGCATTTATTCCTGCGATATCTATAAGATGCGAAAATATTGCCATTGGCCAGCGGTTTGACTTTCTCTGCACTGTATATTCTTTGGCCAACTTATCTGAAGTGTCGACAGCACCTTTTGTTTTGTTGTAATGAAGAATAATTTCCGGTTTATAGTGCTGTTCTTCTCCAGCTACTTTACTATCAGTATGCTCACTTGAAAGTAAGATGACAGCATGTTTTTGTTTTGGAATATAGGATACTAGCGTTCTTTGATTTCTAAAAGCAAACATACTTGAAAACTCTTTCTTGTACGATGCCGGTAGAAGTTCCCTGGGAATAAATGTTTTATTTTTCCGGAGGGTTCCACATAAAGTAATATTTTTTTTCCACAACTTGTCAGCAAGTTCTAAACTTGTAAAAAAGTTATCGGTCGTTATTCCAAATCCGCCTTCAAATGGTCTGTCAAATCTAGGACAACCCTTTGACCTTGACCCTTTTCCACTTTGTTGCCTTGTTTTCCTAAAAATTAATAGATACATAAGAATATAAAGTTTGCCTATATTGCTTTTCAAATAACTTACCCAAATAAACTTGCATGTTTGCAATATAAGAAGTGGTGCAGTCCACAAGAGCCCATATTTTGATTCCATACTTATCAGGTTTACTCTTCATATAGACTCGGAATGGTGCCTTACTTACCCCTAAATGGTACAAGCTGCTCATTTACACATAGATGGTCGCCAGGATTGAGTGATTTTTTACAATTAGAAGTGAAAATATCGAATATATCTCTTATCGGAGCTAGCTTATCTACTAATTTTCGTTCTTGTCTTGTTTGAAAATTATCAAAGCGTAAAAATGAAGTAATTTGTTTGAATCTGTCTCTTGACATTGTAGAAGGAATTATATGACGACAGTAACAAATATTTTGACTCCAGAGCATATCGATAGCCTCTTTCGATCCGTGAAGTGCGCCAAGAATAAGCAACAGTCCAATATAAGCTTCAATCTCTGTAGAATCAACCGGTACAAAAGCTTTAATTTAATTCGGATTTTCTATATTCCATTTATCATAATATGTTTGTGCCTTTCTGTTTGTTTCGGTTACTATTATGTTCAGAATATTCGGAGATAGGAAAAGAAGAAAAGCGTCTTTTATACTTGAGATATCAGAACTGTAATTTGTAAGGCCTAGAGCATGTCTCCGAATATTAGCTTTTGAACGTCTAACTTTTGTGTTTCCTGGAATTTTTGACCACTCAGTTCTTTCTTTAGATTTATATACTGAAATGCCCTGGCTGTTACTAACTGTTAGTTCCTCTGGGTTCGTTTTCTCTATACTTTGATCAACAACTATTACATCATTTTCTTCCTCTATTTCTGTGACAATGTCTTCATCTTCTAAGTCACTCGATGTTTCCTCATTGATAACACTATCAAACTCTGGATCATCACTTTCAAGTATACGTAACATCGCATCGTCAGTAAGCCAGTAACGATTGTTTGTAAATAAAAACCGACTCATTTTCAAAACGATGTACCCTACTCGCAATATCACAAGAGACTAACCCGAATATTTAAGTCTAAAAATTATATCGCAGTGCGGGGAGTCCCCCATTTGAACTGGTAATTTACATTTCACAATTATATGGGTAAATTCCCTGTGAGTAAACAAACGTTAAATGTATGGGATTCCCCGATTTTACTAACAGTTACCGGGATTATTTTATCGGACGTAAAAGGCTACCGGGATCTGAAGAGACCCCTGGAATATAAAATTATTTTTTGTTTATACCAGCCAATAAAAACTACTAAATACATCATATTTTATCAAAATAATTCATAAACTTCAGCTAGATAAAAGATCAATGCTTAAAAATTTGCGTTTGCAAAGATACAGCAAAAACATACGTCGTGGGGTACAAACGGACCCCGGCCAGTCCTATGAAGGTTAATAAACTTCATATTGGAAAAAGAAGATTCACGTAAATATATTGAACTGAATAATGCTTTCACTTTCAAGGCAACACGGCATAGAACTGAATATTTGTCTTTGCTTACAATAGGCCAGATATATTTGGTACTTGAGACGGACGATTTTAAGGCTAAATCATTTTGAAACTCAATTACTTCCATTTCTGTTGCAGCGATGTCTTCGCCAAACTTCTGCATAACACAAGTTGCAAACTGTTGGATATCAATTTCCATAAAGGGTGATACAACAAACTGCGCTACTAAAGCCATTTCGTTGAAATCCTTAAAACGATTTCTACATGATATTTGCTGTCATAGGGTTCTAATGGATTTTGAGATATTTTTTCTGAAAGAATAGGAAAATGCTTGGCATCGCCGTTAATTAGGTTTTGTTCTCAAAACCCCAGCTTTTTGATAAATGCTTTTATATTAGAAATCATTTCCGCTAGTTCTTGGTCTCACCCCTGAAGCTGCAAATTAAGTTCGTTTAATTTCTCTGTAATTGTTGGAGAAGTCAATAATAATCTAACCTCATTTGAATATTGTTTTTGGCATCTGCCAAATTACGAATGAAAAACTTTCAGTATTTTTTTATTAGAAATAAGTAGTCTAAAAATGATGACATTTATTGTCACTTTTTGAAATACTCAAAAAAAATTATGTAAGTGAACAATTTTAAGAAAAGAATGGAGTATAAAGCCAGTCCCCCCTCCCGATAAAGTTAATACAAAAAGTATTAATAAAAATTCAGTAATAACTGAGGCTGTAAAAGAATTAATATATTGAATAATAACTGACAAAAAGAGAACCTTTGAGCAGCGCACCTGAAAAAATGGAGAATGGTATTAGTAGATGTTTGAAAAATTGTTAGAGCTGATAACAAATTCGCAAGATAAGTGAGTTTATAATTTGGTTACTTATATTTATCACGAACAGACAGGTCCTTCATAGTATTTTCCCTATTTCAATTTCTTTAAATATTTGGTGAATGTAAAATAATTTAATTGTTGTAGTTTTTAATTAAGAGTGAATGACAGGCCTGTGGATGAATGTGTTTTAGCATAAAGCTATTGTAAATTCGCAGTTATCGTTTATGTAATTAAAAGGTAGTTTAGGAAGTTTTCAGTTAAGTATATTTGTTATTAAAAATCAGTTGGGTTTAATTTTATTTACAAAATTTTAAAAACCAAGGATAATTTTAACCGGCACCAATGAGTTATAGTCAACTAACTTTCGACAATTGTAAGGTCGACCCTACTTTATTGTTGGAATCAAAGAGTGATTGCAACAGTAATGTCCACGAGAAAACCAAAATCTCAAAGCCAGATTGAATTTTCTAGTTCCGGAGTCGGTTCATCGCGTTGTTTGAAAAATTGAACTATGTCAGATAGGACATAATTAAAACGTTTCAGCACCCGTCCTCTAATTAACCATCGGACTTCAGAGTGAAGGAGTAGGTCCCCGTATTGACAGTCAACTTCATCGGCCAAGGTTTTGAATAATCTTCTTTGTAACGCTTGAGCTCTAATCTTGTTCACAACTTTTACGACCAGTTTCATAACGTTGTTTAGTTTCAGGAAATTTCCACATAATGCTTGCTAATGGATAATGCAGTGGTAACAGAGAAATTGCGGAAAAGTTTCATGTTTACACATAACGCCACCAGACCCTTATCACAACCCACCATAGCTGGAGCGCCATCGGTTGTCAAGCCTACCATTTCTATATTGGAATTTTCTCGGAAGGAATAATATTTTTTAAATGAGAAAACAACTCCTGTCCAGTAGTGTGTTCTTTCAGTGGAATAAACTTCAAAAGTTCTTGTTCAATCGTAAAATCACTAAAAACCATCCTGACGAACACGGCCATCTGGGCAGTGTCAACGACATCTGTTGATTCATCCAGTTGAAGTGAAGAAATAAACACAGTTTTCTAAGTCAGTTCTTAACTGTAAAAAAATATTACTGCCCATTACTTCTACACGTCTCATCACTGTATTAGCAGAAAGTTGCATATATTTTATAGCTGAAACTATCTCGTCTTTATTCCTAAAGTTGGCAAATAACGAATCAGCAGCTACTAAAAACGCCTGTTTAATCATTTCCCCATCTTCATAAGGTTTATTTTTTTGTGCTATTATCTGGGACACACGGTACGATGCTTCAGTTGCAGCCTTATTTTTGTCGACTGTTCTTAAAAATATTGATTGTTGTCCAATAACTTTTAACTTTTTCAGTTTCTCCTTTCTGGCGGCAGAATGTTTTGGGAATGACTTTTCAAAATTAGAATGTACAGTTTTATAATGTCTCTAAATATTTCCTTTTTTAGCAACGGATTCCGAAGTATTACATAGCAAACAAACATTTGTATCTTTAACTTTTGTAAAAAAGTATTGTTCTTTCCATTCCGAATGAAAGTGGTATGTCTTCACCTTCTTACAACTGCTTGCCATGATATTATTTTTTGTTGTTCTCTACGAACCCAACCGCTGGACGTTGGTTACGCGTTCAGTTTTAAACTAAGCGCAATGTCGCCGCGCCGTGCGTATTTATCCCGTTCAAAGCAATCCTGATCGTTCTCGAACACTAACGCGCTGGTCCGGCTGGTCGGTTCTAGCCGATTCTAGCTTGATGGCGTCAGCGGCACATCGCTCACCGCAACGTTGCCGCTGTTTATGTTTAATATTATGAAAATTAGATTTTTTTGTGGAATTTTCGGAAGCTTCTCTGATTTTTGCAGTTTGTATTTATTAAATTAAAATCGTTGTGAGAGCTACCAGAATTGCCTCCGCGAGCTACCGGTACCTCGCGATCGACAGGTTGGCGACCACTGGTATAGACAATATTCGAGTACACTTCCGAGTCACGAGAGGTAAGTTTCATCGAAATATATTGTCTATGCTATATAGAGTTGGTATTCGTTACGATTATATAACGAATATTTCATCAATGGAACTATAACAAAAGCGCTGCATATGTTGGAAAATTCAAAAAAACTTCACTAATCTTGTCTGTGATTTTTTTGGTGAACGTCAAACGTACGTCACTATGGAAATATTAACATTTTGACAGGAGGCGTAACATAGAAACGAGGATACATCATCGTAAAGGGTATTAATATTCACTTATCTTATTCAAACATGACGAGTTATATAATCGCACAAAGTTGGTAATTTCAATTGAATATATATTTTGTGATTAATATTCATTATTCAAGGGGCGTCAACGTTATGTATAGACTTGTATGCCTCTTAGCAACTAACATCGTATAATAATATTGAAAGTACGTGTTCCATTACAAGTTTTGATGACAACGTGATGAATACAAGGAAATAATAAAAAGAACATAGCTCAATAATAAACTGAACTTTAAGGTCAATATATTATGAGCAAATATTTTATCTATCGTGCTATTTCCGATATTAAATTCTCGTAAAATTGTTCTTATGAATAGAAATTGATTTCTATAAAACTTACTTTCCCCTGAGGTATTACAAAAGAGGGAAGAATATTGAACATTAAAATGTTACTGTCGTTTTGTCGAATCTCTTTGATAATAGTCATTGTCATTACATACTACTTGAATGTATGAAGTAGTACCTATTTCCTATTTATATTAGGTTTATTTGTGAATATATTACAAAATAATAATGTTGACTAGATGACAGTTACTTCAAAATCAAATTAATTCAAATTGTCAAAAAATATCGATTCTTGACGTTCACTTCTATCACACACATTTTAATCCCTATCCATTTTAGAATCTAAGCCAACCGCCACACGACCCCCCCCCCCCCCGTTGTCAGGGAATTTTGCTACACATTTAAAGTTCTTCTAAACCTAACTCTTCTGCGTTGTATATTCGGGAACAAGAATGGGTTCTTCAGGTACAGGTTGAAAAGCAGGTGTGGAACAGGAACATCTTTTGGAACAGAAACGCGTGTTAAAACTTCTTGTAAAATAAACGCAGGTTTAACTTGATCGATGGACATTTTGTTGGGTTCATTATGCATTAAGAATGTCATAGTCTTTTCGTCTCGATTAATGATTTCGTATGGACCAGTGTATGATCGTTGAAGTGCTTTTAGAAAGGTTCCTTCTTTCAAAAAAACATGACTGCATTTCCAGGGTTCCTTAAAGACAAAAACGACAGATTGACAATGTCTTGATGCTGGAGTTATTCGTAAGCGTGACATGAATTATCTTAAGCTTGAGAGAAAGTTGCCTATATCATCAAAGTTTTACGAGAATAGTTCAAAAGGTGAACGTAGAATTTCTCCGTAAACCATCTCAGATGAAGTAGCCTTGATATCTTCTTTAAAAACTGAATGAACTCCAAGTAATACGAGGCGCAAAGCAAGCATGAACTCAATCGATGTCGGAATGAGCCATTATTGCAGCGTTTAAGTGACGATGTCAGCGTTCGACTAAGCCATTTGCAGCAGGATGACAGCTTGTAGTGAGATTAAAGCGAATTCCAAAAAAAATTACGAAAGTTTTGAAAATATGAGAAGTAAATTGAGATCCACGGTCTGAACCAAAAGGAAATATCTAGCAATCCAAAATAAAGTGAATCACAGTATCTGCGCTTATATTCTCTAAAGGACAAACCTCGGGCCATCGCGTAAAACGATCGATGACAGTCAAGCAATATCGAAAAGAATGTGCTGGTGTAAGTGGTCCAATCAAATCGATGTGGATATGAGAAAATCTTTGTGTCGGAGCTTTGAAATTTCCAAAAGGAGCGTGAACGTTACGAGAAATTTTCGAGCGTTGACAGTAATTGCAAGCACGAGCCCAATTTCGACAATCTTTGCTCATCAAAGACCAAACAACTCGGTCACTAATTAACTGTGAAGCATTAGCACCGGGATGACTCGCCTTCTTCTTGATATTTAAACAGTAATTCGTAATCAAGTGATGCAGAAACAGCTTGAATCCGGGACCTTCTAATGTATTGAATGTCCGTTGAAAATTCCGAAAAAAAAAGAGGGTTCGTTGAGTTGAACTGGTGAAAGTTATTCACGTTTTTTTTTGAAAAGCGTAAACCAACGGTTTGTGATATGTGTAGATCGTCAATGGATGCTCTTCTAACAGATGACAAAAGTGCTGAATTACAGCGTATATAGCAAGAAGTTCATGTTAGTGAACAGGCCAAAAACTTTCTTTTGCAGACATTTTCTTTGAAAATAATGCAAGTGGTTGGCAAACATCATCAACGAGCTGCTGTAGACATGCTCCAACAGAATGATTTGAAGCATCTGCGAATAAACAAAGTCGCACACCCATATGAGGGTGGACCAGAAGTGAAACAGCATAAATACAGTTTTTGCATTTTGAGAAATCTTCTTCTAATTTGAGGATAAAAGCATTCCGCAGAGTTCAAGTCTGGGAATTGAGATCGTTTTCCATGGGGCAACACAAGATTTTGCAGATATTAGAATAAATGAAACTGTTTTATCAGTGTAAATAGTTCTGATATACACCCATAGGCCGTACGCTTCGGTACTCGCATTTGAAAAAGAATAAAGTTCAATTTTGTTTATTTCTTTGTGATTGAAAATTAAATGAGGAATTTTTAAATGCTTGATTTGACAGATGGTATTTATGAATTCTTCCCATTTTTGTGAAATTATAACATTACGAGATGTGTGATAAAACATTTCTCTTTGTAATATTGTACTCACTGATGAGTTCAGTGGGTACAGATATTTGGAATTAATCACTTATGGGATTCAATTTTACGCCTAAAAGTTTTGACGGGGATTGTTCTAGATTATTGTCAAATTCAGTTATTTTTTCTTGAGATATGTTTTATAAAAAGTTTGAGAATTAGATCCCTTTTTATGCAAATGGAAACTAACCGCTTCAAGTAATGATTTGAGTTCAAAATAGAGTTTCCTAGGGGTTCGATGTAAGAACAGCGTTTGAGGCTAGGGGTAAATTTTTATTAATAATTGATATTTCTTTTAAAACCCTTGTCGAGAGAAATGGACTACAATTTATACCATAATTTATGGTTTGCAATTCAAAACATTTCAGCGATTCGTTTATTGAGTCTTTCCATAAGATGTTTTGTAGGAACAAGTGTGAATTTGAATTGGTCTAAGCATTGTTTGGTTGTACTCGATATCTTTTGAAACAGATATCGTTTAGCGAAAACCCGGAGTTTTCAGGACGCGTCAATTACAACCCACAGCTTCGTTGTAATTCGATCTTGTTGATAAACTGATAAATGGGGAATAAAATATTTGTTTTCTGATAATAAATTTTGCGATGATAGAGTACAAATCTCGCATGATCGAGTGATATGTATTCATGAATAAATTTCTTATATTCTGAATATAGAGTGTATTGTAGTCTTTTTTCTGAAGAGAAAAATCGTCTTTATTGCGACCCACCTAACTTTTTGTGTTCTGTGACAGATTTTAACAGAATATCAACTTAGAAATGTCCGTTTTGGAGAATTTTAGTTGTAGATTTGAAGATAGCTTCTGAAAGTTCATCTTTGGCTGAGAGATTTCCTAGAATTTTGAGAGAATGTTTTGAAATTCAGTGTCCGGATTGGAATTTACGGATTCACTGGCTATATGATAAGAGATAGCGGGAGTGTGTTTAGGTGATTGTTAGTAGTTCAGTTTTCCCGACAAAATATAACCCAAATGTGTATTAAAAATCTGGGTAGACCGTCACCTAGTTTCATGAAACCATAGATCAACAGATCATAATAAATATCTGCTCCTATTAATAGATCTATTTTACTGGGTGTGGCAAATATTTTGTCAGCTAGTTTATTTACAATCCGCGAAGGTCTTGTTACGTGATCTACATTCAACTTCACTTGGGGGATAGTTGTAGTAATGTTTTCTAACACAACGCATGAGATTTCGAACTTTTTCGCAGGGTAAACATTTCGTTAGACAAAGTACTGGTTTCATATATGCCTGAAATATTTCAAATTTTTTCGTACGGAGAATAGTTGAGTTGTATTTGTTAATTGTTCGCAGTCGTGGCAGGCGCAGTTGCCAAGTTGCAACAGTATTTATTAACTATAACTGACATTATTGAAAATATCTACCCAGCCGTAATTTTTACAAATATCACCGATCACTTCTCCATAGCTGTAAAAATGGTTAACTTAAAAAATAAACATGAAAGTAATGATAGCAATGTGACCAAAAATTATCTGAACGAAAGAAAATTGTTAGATATAATCAGCACTGAAAGATGGATAACTGTTTATAGAGAAAGGGAAGTTAATTTTGCTACTGATAAGTTCATTAAAACCCTGAATGAAATAATAAAAAAATCTACTTATTCCAAAAATAATAAAACTTTCAAAAAGAAGAAACCGTGGATCACCAACGGCCTTATAACTTCTATTGACAAAAGAGACAAATTACACCAACTCTCCATAAGAGTTCCCTTCAATTTAGAGAAAAAAGCTGCTTATAATAATTACAAAAATAAACTTACTGCATTATTGAAAAAAACCAAACATGAATACCTCAAAAGAAAGATTTATGAAAACAAATCATCTACAACAAATCTGTGGAACGTCATTAAGGAGTTCTGCAATAAACCAAATACAAACAAGACAATAAAGAAAATTAAATCTGATAATGGTGCTGATATAACTGACAAACTGCAGATTGCAAAATACTTCAGTCAATATTTCTCTAGTATTGGTGAAAAAATGGCTAATGCTATTCCTCAAAGTCCAGAAATCAAAATCAAAACGAAGCGCGTCTGTGCCTCAATATTTCCGAAGCCAACAGACCACACCGAAATAGAAGAGCTTATTAGAGAATTGAAGAATAAAAAAGATAGTGGCCTCGATGGTATATCAAACGAAATCCTTAAAATAACAAGTAATTTTGTATGTAAACCGATATCGTATATTATTAACTTAGCTTTAGATAATGGAAAAGTCCCAAATCACTTTAAAAAGGCAGTAATAAAACCAATTCACAAATCAGGAGACAGACATCTTGTAAGCAACCATAGACCTATATCTTTGATTTCTTCAGTATCAAAATTGTTTGAAAGAGCAGTAAAAAACCGTTTGGTTAGTTTTATTAACAAGAATAAAATAATCTCTTCTCATCAATTCGGGTTTCAGGAGGGAAAGTCTACTCAGGATGCTATCGCTAGATTAACATCCATCGTTTATTCAGCTATTGATCACAAAAAATCTTGTTTGGGAGTGTTTGTTGATCTGGCAAAAGCCTTTGACACGGTAAATCATGGTTTATTGCTTGATAAATTAGAACGCCTTGGAATTCGCGGTATTGCACTAGACCTTTTCGAAAGTTATCTCAAAGACCGCAAACATGTTGTAAAAATAGATAATATGTGTAGCCAAGAAGAGTTGGTAACAGTCGGAATTCTCCAAGGAACCGTTCTTGGGCCGATACTATTTATAATTTACTTGAACGATTTGCTACAGTTGGACCCAACTGGAGTAATCTTGTCATTTGCTGATGACACAGCTATTATTTACGAAGGGCAAAACTGGTCAGAAATCCAAAAAAATGCTTCTGACTATATGCAGAATATCCTTAAGTGGTTTGAATCGAACAAATTGACAGTTAACGCCACTAAAACTAAAATAATACCATTCACTTCATATAGACCATTTTTGCCGGATTATAATACTATCTCTGTAGGAAATTGTACTCTTGAGCTCGTGAACACGGTCAAATATCTAGGCATACATATTGACTCCTTTTTGAAATGGGACGTTCATGCTCGCAACATCACCTATAAGCTCAGAGGCCTAATCTACAGATTCAAACAACTAGTAGAATTTTTATCTCAAGAACAACTGAAAACTATATACTCCGCTTTTGTTGAATCCATATTACTATATGGGATCATTGGTTGGGGAGGAATTAGGAATAATTATCTAAAATTGAATAGATGAGGCTTTTACTTGATGAAGATCCATACTGAACGATGAAATAAAACAATATAGTTTGTTTAAATCTTCATATATTTGAACTAATGTTCAATTTAAACTTGTTGACGCGTTTCACTAACACAGTAGCTTTGTCAAAACGAATGAAGGTAAAATATAAAAATGTCTTAATATATACAGTGCTAAATCTATTTACTAAGGTTAACAATGGTATTAAAAGATATTACCTGGGAATTCATTCACTACAAACATTCTATATTTCATAAACCATCACATACAGATATTACAATTCATAATAGTTCGGTCCACCCATTCAGTCATAAACTAGTAGCTTTCAATAGTATGATACACAGACTCTTAACAGTCCCATTAAATATTAATAATTATACCAAAGAATTAAATATCATAAAACAAATAGCAGTTAATAATAATTACGATCCAAATTTAATTGACAATATCATAAATAAAAAGATAAAAAACAGACTTTAGAACAAGTATTCCCTTCAGATAAAAATAATAGACAATTTAAGAGCTTAACATACTTTGGAACACCATCCTTAAAAATTAAATCATTTTTAGAAACTTTAGACATGAATATTTCCTTTAAAACTGATCACAATTTATCCAAATTCATTAAAAATAATAAATCTAAATCTTCAAAATTAAACAAATCAGGAGTTTATAAATTAAAATGTGGTAATGACAATTGTGATAAAATTTATATCGGTAGAACTTTTAGAAATTTTAAAACTAGAATTTCGGAACACAAACGTAGCTATGACAACAAAAAAATTAGATTCTAACTATTCAAATCATTTATTAGAAAACCAACACATTTTCGACCCAAATTTTGAAATTCTCCATGTAGTCGGTAAATCCTTTAGTTTAAATTTATTAGAAGCCCTAGAGATTAACAAAAATAAATATTCAGGTAATCTCCTTAACGACCAAATAGATATCAATCAGTCTCCTTTATTGAACCTCTTTACCTAGAAGATAGCTTAGGAATGTTTGTAGTGAATGAATTTCCAGGTAATATCTTTTAATACCATTGTTAACCTTAGTAAATAGATTTAGCACTGTATATATTAAGACATTTTTATATTTTACCTTCATTCGTTTTGACAAAGCTACTGTGTTAGTGAAACGCGTCAACAAGTTTAAATTGAACATTAGTTCAAATATATGAAGATTTAAACAAACTATATTGTTTTATTTCATCGTTCATAATTATCTAAACTCGATCAATACCGTTCAGAAACTCATTCTGAAAATTATTCTAAAAAAACCTCGCAGATTCTCCTCCAATCAAGTATATATTAATTCAAAGGTATTGGACATTCGGCAGCTTTTTTGCTTCAAAACCCTTTGTTTCTTGTACTCTAACAGGCATTATACATATAATGTACCACATACATACGGAACGAGACAGAATACACAATCCGCTATATATGCCCCTGTTACACATAAAGCACTTGGCCAGAGAAGCTTCTGCTTTATTGGATCAAAATTATGGAACAATTCACCCCACACTTTGAAGAAATATAATTCAGTTTGTCTTTTCAAAAACAAATTAAAGGAATGGATATTTTCAAAGGGCAGAAAGTATTTCGCTAATGTAATTTATCCGATTTTAGTTATATAAATGTTGTTTGTTGTTTTGCACCTTGTGTTTATGTGTGTGTATATGAGTGTATATTTTTAGTTTATAAAAATGTTAATTGTCCTAAATATATGTCTTTCACCTGTAAAAGTTATTAGTTATTAGTGTCATAATTAATAATAAATGATAAATGTATTTACTGGTTATTACTATTTATGTTCTTTTTTAAGTTTCAGCATTTGTCAGACTCATTTAAGATATATGTTCTATGAAGAATCAATACCCGAAGACAAGTTCTTTGATAAACTTAGTCGGGTACCCCACTACTCTTGTTTATTTAATGTACATCACATCTGTTCATGAACACTATACCTCAGATTATTTTTTTATAGTTATTATGTTAGGTTAAATTATTATTCGATGATATGTATTTCATTTTTTTTTGTATGTAAATATGTATGTATTAAACATTCATTCATTCATTCAGAATCAAGAACAACATATTTTTATGCTATTAAGTATCAACATAACCTAATTTTTTATATTCCCCCAATCTCCATGTTATTTTAAAAATCTGACAACGTTGTCCAAATTGTGACCTTATATGACGTGTATCAATATTTATAATGTAAGACCTATGTTACTGATAATTTGGACAAAATCTGAAAAATCAGTTAAATTTATTAAATAATTTTTTTCAACAGTATTTAAAAAAAAATAAGGAAATATCTGATTGGTTCAGTGAAAAAGATTTTCTTTTCAAGCATACTTTTGAATTTATAATTTACTTCGATTCATTTATTTTTCAGAGTACTTTCGACATCACGGACTGGCATTTCCAATGCCATCACGGCGAAGTAGAATGTTACGGCAATAAGATCCAAGCTTGCGCTTTGAAACTCATCGACAAGGGCGAAGACTCCCAAGATTTGGGTTTCAATAAAGTCGCCGTCGGATTCATTAACTGTCTCATGGATCGAGCTGACAAAACGGCACAAGTTGTTTTCCCTACAAGAGATTGTGCTTTGGTGAACCCCGTATCCAATCTTCCAGACATTGAAAACTGCGCAAACCATACAGACGGTAAGATTTTTTTTAAGTGAAAATTTATATATTAGCTATTCGTTCGCGAATCCTTTGTCTAGAATAGGATGTAACTACTGGTTTATTATATCGAATGTGTTCATGACATCTATAATAAAACTTACTTATTAATTTGACTGACAACAAATCAAGACGGTTTTCAATTAGGTCTATATCTATAGCAGTGGGAGAATTCCTTCGGATTGGCTAAACTCAACCTTTATACCTCTACAAAAAAAGAATTCCTCCCATTGTGAAGATTATCGCATGATTGCTCTGATGTCTCATGTGCTGAAAATCTTTCTAAGAATAATACACACCAGAATTCATACAAAAATGCGATTTTCAAGTGGACGTAAAACAGAAATTGAGTAGGTACCCGTGAAACACTTTCGCAAATTTTGGTGGTATGCTGTACTTTAAATCTTTATTTAAAAATTCTTTTTCACTATTTGAAAAATTAGGGTCTGAAAGGTTTTCAAATCGTGGTGCAAAGTGTGTTGGTATGTAAGTATTTACAGTTTAACGATGTTTAGAGTATCGAATTCTATGTTGTGTGTGTTCAAGTTTTTTATAGTATTTGTTTTTGCTTCTTAAATTTCTTGTGCTTCATCGTGCTGATACTTTCTTTGATTTTGTCATCTATACAGTGAAATTCTACTGGATGTAGTTGGAACGTGAGTTCAGAATGTACAACTTTTATGTAGGTTTCAAAGGAGTCTCTTATTTAAAACCGTTTTTTACATTCTTCTTCAAGCCACACTCATTGAGCACATTTTATAGCTTTTAGTGCCTTAGGTGTTTTATTATGGCATTTTATATTTACATAATTTGGTTTCACTCCTTTTCTAATGCATTATTGGTTAAACCAGATGTTTTATGATGCTTTACAACGTAGTAGTCAAATCTTTCTTCGAAGATTTTTTAACGAAATTTACTGTACTCTACTTATAGCGAAAGTTTTGAAGTTCATTCTATACCATGGCATGGACTATTCGATTAGGAGAAAGGATCAATTGCTAATTCGCTATTTAGTATTGTCCCATTCAAGGCAGGCGATCCTCCATCTCTTGTTTGATTAACCATTACTTCATTAACTCGTGAATTTTGTTAATATATATCTATGAATATACCAAACTTCATGATTCATATCAAACTTTAATCGAAAACTTAGAGGAAGTAATAAGTGATAAAATTAATTAAGTATAAATATTGAGGATGTTTGTAGCATAATTTTTTAATTTGAATAGTGTTCCATTGTTTTTCCTAATAGTATATAAAATTTAATGACACCCACTATAATAAAATTATGTTTGCTTGATTATTTCAAAACATTCAGGAAACTGCTTGTAGATTCAGTTTTTAAATTGCATTTCAGTCGTCAGAATCAATTAAAATTTCAATAGATTTTAAATTGGAAACCTTAAGTGAACATTTAATCAATTTAATTTACTTCCAATAAATTTTGATCAGCCAACAAGTTTCTATTCATTCAGAGACGTAGTTTCTACTGGTAGGTAATATACAGCTACCAAATTGTAGTTGAAGGAATTTCTCTCATCGTGAATGTAAAGACTCAGTTTGAGTTTTGTCTAAAACTTAATTATTTTTAGTTGTTTGCCTCGTCAAGGTGAACTCTGGAGCTGTATAATTTAAGTCTAAGAAGATTTAGTTTACTTGAAAGGCAGCTCCACGGCACACACATTGTGGTATCTTTTTGATACATTTTTCCCTACACTAAGTACTGAGTGAGTAGAGTTTTGGGCTCATAGGAATTTTTGAGAATGTCCATTTCTTCAAGCGAATAGAAATGGAAAAGTGGATGGAGAATCCTATGTTCATCCTATTGTAATTATGTCTGTGATGAGATTTTGCATTAGGTTTAGTATATTAGTTGGGGTGGATATGGTGTGACATTAGTGGAATAATTGAAATGTTGATTTCTCAGATTAAATAGATAAATATTTAGTGTTGCAATTTATGAAATTTGAAGTAATTTTTTTAAAACATTTATGGCCATTTTACAATCTACTTCATCACAAGATGTTTCCGATCTTGGAAGTAAGATGCCCATTGGCATTTTCACTTATAGTGCACTAAGCATTGTTAGTGTTGTTGGAGTAGGTTTTCAGACCAGCTTTTATTCAATCTTCGGTTGATTGGTCCGCCCTCTATAAATTTTCTATTAGTTCGTTTGGGTGTCTAGTTAGTCGCATCTGGTAATTAGTGAAAACTGTTCTTAATACTTCTGTGACATATGGGATTTGAAGGTCATCATGGAGAGTTTGGTTGCTAATGTACCAGGAAGCATTAACAATAGATCACAGTGTTTTCATCTGAAATATTTGTATTGTTTTTATTAAAGTGGGCTTTGCATAGCCCTAGAATTGCACGTCGTATGTCCATATAGGGTTTAGCATTACTTTGTATCGCAGCTGCTTGGTTTTGGTCTATAGTTTCGATTTTCGGCCTATTAACCAGTATATTTGTTTGAATTTGATATCTAGTTGTCATTGTTTTGTTTATACATATATGTTTCTCCCTGGTTAATTTTCGATGTAGGTGCAGGCCTAGATATCTCACATCACTTTTAACTGGTATTGGAACTCCATCAGTCGTCACCGTTGGGCAGTTGTTGTGGCAGATAATGAACGTCACCTGGATGGACTTAGATTGGTTAATTTTAATTCTCCATTTTTTATGCCAGGTATTTAATTGGTTCAGATGAGTTTGCATATTTATTGGAGAGGCAACTAGGTTACTGTCTACTGAGTGAATAGCCACATCAACCGCAAAAGCAGCTATCGTTTCAGACATGTCGTTAGGCTACAAGAGGTAGAGCAATGGTCCTAACACGCTTCCTTGGGGCACGCCAAATTTTATAGCATAGTTGTCTGAGATTGAATCATTATGCTTAACTAAGAAGTGTCTTTCAGCTAGGTAGGACTTTAAAATGAGGGTTGAGAGTATTTTTATCTTCTAGAGTAGACCCGCATACCATACTTTATCGAAGGCTTGAGAGACGTCTAGGAATATTCCACTGCAATACTCTTTTCTTTGGGACGATGGACGATGGTGATGACTATTCTGTGAGTTTGATGGGTGTTCTGTGTGTTCTCTCAGAATCCAAACTGGCAGTTGATTACGATGTTTGTTAGGTCATATTCGTCTTGGATTTTCTTGAGCAGTAGTCTTTCGAATATTTTGATAAGGATGGGTAATAGGCTGATTGGTATGTATGAGAGCGTTTGTTGTGGGGGCTTGCCGTCTTTGTGGATCATGGGCGTATTTCACAAGAATGTATCATACTATTGTAGATTCTTTTAAGGAAGACAATGGTGCTTTCCTATTGTTAAGTTTCCGTATATTTATTTTTACTTCCCTTGGGCAAATCGGTTTGATGGGTGGTGACACTTGGCACGGAGTATCCAGGAATTCTTCAACGTTGTTGGCATGACCAGGTGCTGCTTCTGGTTGCTCGAAAACATGTGAAAGGTGGTCAGCTTTTTCTTGATTTGAGGGTGCTCATCCATTGTTGGAAGTTCGTACAGTATTTTGACCTTTTTTGTTGCTTTCCACAAGCTGCAGTCGTCTACAGACTCGAACGTTGAGTTTTGGGCATCTCTGGGTGTCTTAGAGAGTTTACGTGATAGCCTTCTATATTGGTGAAGATCATTGTTATTGCGTGATCTTTGCCACTTTCCTTTAGCTATTCTTTTCTCAGTTATGAGTTATCGAATATGCAGTAGGATACTGATACATCTGGTGGATTGTATTTCGCACCGAGGAGTAGCTTGCTGTATTGTGTTAATGAAGTACTGCGAGGCTTCGTCTATTTCTTTTGAGTTTTGGTATACTTATATTCGGATTTATGTAGTCTGTGATATGCGCTTAGAAGGGGTCCCACTTGGTCCGTGCTGAGGTGAGTGTGGGCTGAGCATTTTTATTTATAGTTGTATAGCATATATTTGTAATAACAGCGAAGTTAGTTCATAGTGAAATTCTATTGTACAGTTTTGCGTAATTATACCGTTCACTATATAGAAGTCAATGAGATCTGGTAGTTTCCTGGGGTCGGTTGGCCAGTATGTGGGTTCTCCATTGGTGAAGTGGTTGTTGCTTCTATCGGTTATAGCTCGCAGGAGGTTACGGCCTTTAGAAGTGATGAGTTTTGATCCTCAGTGTGTGTAAGTGTTTCGCATTCCAGTCCTCTCCAGCCTTAAATTTGTTTCCAAGGCTGTCAAAGAATTGTTTGTAAATATCTATAGTATGGTGGGGAGTATACGAGTAAACAGTTGTGATGTTGACATTACGTTTGTTTGTTCCATATTTATCTAGTGCGTGATGGGAAATTGGATTTTTGATGATGAGGATTGCTGTCCCGCCATAGTCTGTTCCACCTGGGTGGGTGGTGTGATATGATGCGTAATATGGAATTGAGAGGGTTGTTCGGTCTGTAAAGTAATTCTCTGATAGTAGTATATCGATTTTGAGAATGTCTAGGAAAGTTTATATTTCATGCTTCAATTTGTTTATGACAGTCGAAAGTAGATTTAGAATCATGCTATTTTGATTTATCAACTGAGAGAACATGTTTTTGAACTCTTCTAGGAGTTTTGACAGTTGTTCACTCAGTTGCGCTATTGTTTGGTCCTGTGTGTTTCTGCTGCTGTTTTGTGGAATTTGTGCATAGGCTAGGTTATTATTTCTTGAGTTATTTGTGTTTGTCTTTGTTAGAGCTTCTTGGACCGGAGGTAGGCTTGGATTGCCTACTTTTGGCTGGTTCTTTTTCGGGGGTCTAACAGCACTCTTTGTTTGCTGGATCATCACCACTGCATAAGACACACCTTGCTGGAGTGTTTTCTGGTTTCTGGCATATTTTTGTGTCATGCTTTCCTCCCACTTCACGCATTTGTATGGTTTAGGGCAGTAGGACTTCGAGTGTCCATATTCATGACATCGTATTCCTCGATTTTTCCTTGGTGGTTTTATTCAAATTTTCATATTCTATTATGTACTTTTGTTCGTAGAATGCTTTATTATTTGGTTGTCGTTCTAGGTCAACAAAGAACACGGAAAGTCGATCTTTTGTTGTTCTGTGTCTAATGTTCATTATATTGCGCACATTATGTCCTGATTTTGTGAGTTCAGCCTTTATAGCAATAGGTATAGAACATTTTTTTAAACAAATGTTATATTATTGCTGTTTTCGTATCCAACAATGGCATTAAGTAACATTGGAAAAAATTTTTTTTACATCAATTGTTAAGAAATTGTTTATAAACAAATAGACAAGTTTAATATTTTAAGAATTTTTTTTTATCATTATGTTTGTCTTGGCAAAATAATGATTTTAAAAAAATATTTTTTTCTTAAATAATTTTTTTTATTGTTTATAACCGTTTTTTTATATTTGGATTGTTTAAATACTCAGCAATATATATCCCAATACTAAAAAAAATTTTTTCTATTTTTTGTAACGCTTTTAAATATTACACAATACCAAAGTTGCACCGGACACTTGATTTGTCAAGTAAAAACTTAATATAACTTATAAACTATTCGAGATACGATAATAGACATTCAGGTCGTTTTTATAAAGCATTCATTAATCTTCAAAATAAGCTGAAAACCAAGTTTGTAACTATTGTGTATCAGCTAGTACATGCATTTGTTTATAAAATTTTGAGATTTTTTTAACTTTTTCGTATCTCGTTTGCCTTACAACTCAATAAATAATGAAAATACAGCTGTAAACGTTAAAACAATTTTGTTTAGCGATACATTATCTCACAAATTATCAATTAATCGTACCTCCATCTCTAATTGTTTGAACAATATACTTGTTTTCATCAATATTTATTTAACTCGTGTTCAATTTAACATGAAGTTATCTTCTGACTCTTCTATTTCATAATTTGTGAGATAATGTATCGCTAAACAAAATTGAAATATTTGTTACTATAAAAAAATGATTTTATGTGATACGCCGTCTTTAGCGGCAGTGGCGTAGCTAGGAACCAAGGGCCCTGGGGCAAATTAAAAAATGGGGCCCCACTGCTATGTAAACTGATTAGGTTTTATCAAATAAAAATATGAAATATACAAATACTTTAAAAATGCTAAGCTACTTAACTTCTTAAGCTCTTTTTTGTGCACTGCAGGGCAGGTAATAAAAATATTAAGCGGTAACAACATAAATTACATTTAATACTTTGTGTAGGTTTGGCTAATAAAACGAAATAGAGAAGATTCAAGGGTTTATTATATAAAGGTCGGGCCTACCAACTGACTAAATAACAATTATATTTACAATTTTTTCCTAGCTTTAGTTTTCGCAAAAGTATCAATGACTTCGTTTAAATCCAGGCTTGAAGCGGTTTTGTTTTCAATTGCTATTAGCGATAAATGTCGGAGTCGAGTTTGGCCCATATTATTTCTTAAATAATTTTTTATTATTTTTAATTTGCTAAATGACCTTTCAGCTGATGCAGAAGTGACAGGAATTGTAAAGAATAATAACATTGCTGTAAATACTTCCGTTAGGTCGCATTCTAGCACTCCATAGCTGCTCATTATTACCTTACATAATTGCTTGAGTTAGTTGAGGTAAAACTAGGTGGTAAATATTAATAAATTGAAATGAAAAACTAGGGCCTATTATATCTGAATATTTTCTTTGGAATTCGTCACACTTTTGTAATAAAAATGTTGGCGTTAGAAAATCGAATTTATGACAGACTGCACTCATACCAATAAAACGTGTTTCTAATTGAGACATTACTGTGTCTAGTACATTATTGAAAATCTCAATTTTAAATATTTTTTCTCGGTTTGGAAATCGGTGATCAGCAGCTAATTCATCAAAATGTTTTTTAACTTTTCTTTGCCTTTTTTTCTTGAAAATGGGGATCAATACCATATTTTCTTGCAGTTTCACTGGCTTTGCACTGAATAATTCGAAATCATTTCTATAAATTTGCAACTTTGATTTGGTCTCTGCTAAAAATTTACTCGCCTCGCCCAAATTGATGTCGAATTTTTGTAAAGTTTTGGATGCATAATTGATGTCGTTCAATACAGTGTGCATGAATTCGCAAAGCAACACGAACACGAAATTCAGCATTTTTGTTTTAATAGTCTCTATACTCGATAGTCGAAATTATGTAAAGTGACTCATCGCTCTTACTGTCCATAAAATCAGTTGCAGAAGCGAACTTCATGAGCGCATCATTTTTGAAGGGTTCTTAATAGTCCTAAATAAAAAATAAATAGAAAATGTTCTTGTACGCTCTGGCGTTTAAATTTGAGAGAACAGAAATACGAAATTATTATGGTAGGTATCATTATGTATATACAGGGTGTTACCAAGAATAATACACATTTTTAAGGATGAGCTATAATAAGATGTATATAAAAAAGTCGATAGTCGAAATTCTGTAAAGTGACGTCATCGGTTATCTACCGATTTAAAGTGAACTCCATGAGCATATCATAGTTTAAGGGTGCGAATACTGAAATATCTGGAATTTCAATTTTTAACATTTGAAATAATAACTTATCACAAGTTGTTCATAAGTAAGTTAAAACAAAATAAAAAAATATTTAAAAGTCAATTCCAACTTACTACTACTAAAACTAAAAAAAAGTTGTTTGTCAAGACCAATATAAATTACCAATAAGTATAGGTATGTTGCGAGGTCACTTGTAAAATGTCTGACTAACTGGAAGCGGTATCACTCCCTGACGACTCCTCAGAATCATCGCTTTCTCCTCCTATATCGATAATGAGTGGTTCCGTCATTACTTCTACACGTATGTCTAAATCCCAAAACTTTATTTCTTCTTTTAATACGTGTTGAATACATTTACGCCAACTCTCAGCAGTAACGGTATGCAGCGCCTCGTCAAACAGTTTCTCAACGTCAGCCATTTTGAATGTACTGTTTTTTCTCGCAACATAATTTTTCACTTGGGCCCAAACCAGCTCGATGGGGTTTAACTCACAGTGGTAGGGAGGAAGTCTAACAACTGAGACGTTGAAATCTTTCGCCATTTCATCGACAACGTACTTAATATAACTGCTTTTATGTTTCCGTACGAGAGATAATAATTCAACTTTTAGCATTGCCTCGTTGTGCGGAATGCTTTTACTCTCTAACCAATCAATTATAACCCTCTTGCGGCTAGATGAAGTAGGTATTTGCTCCAGTCGACGAGAGTGGTATGAAGCATTATCCATAACTATCACTGAACCAGGAGTTACCTTTGTTAAAATTGATCTAAACCATGTTTCAAACCGGTTACCATCCATCTCTTCATGGTAATCGACAGTTTTTTTGGACTGAAAACTTAGTAATCCACCTTCTACAAATCCTTCCTCGCTGCCAATGTGAGTGATAATCAGTCGACGTCCTTTCCCAGAGGGAGCTTTTAAACCGGAAGAGAAACCCTCCATAAAGGCTTGTCGATTGCTTCGTATATTCATGTCTTGCTACACTTTTGACACAGTGTGGCCTTCATTTAACCATGTTTCGTCAAGATAATATATGTGCCGTCCTTCGTTACGAAACTGTCGTATCTGTTTTAAATAATTTCTCCTCCATTCCACAATGTCATTTCGTTCAATTAAGGCACTGTTTCTACTTCTTGTTTGGTAACGAAAATTCATTAATTTTAAAGTTCGTCTCAAAACTTTATCACTGATGTTTGGTAAAGTATCATCAGCTTCTATTACCTTGCTCAATTTAGCTACCGAGGGGATTTCATTCCTAAAATAAAAAGAATGTATTTCCCTACGTATAGCATTCCGTGTTTGGTCGTCCAAAACAATTTTCTTTCTTCCCCTACTTTCCGGTTTACAGTTTTCACCTCGTTCTCTTGTCAAAGATCCGTCCCGCGATTTCTTTAGAATATTGTATATAGTACTCTCAAAAACTTTAGTTAAATAACTGCACTTAATCACAGCGTCACTAACACCCAACTGTTTGTCCATGGCACGCAGTCCTTCGTACACATTTAATATGAGGACTTTTTCTTCCCGAATTAAATTGTTACGACGCCGTTTTTTATCGCCAACACCACTACACTCCGCCATTATTGTCACTAAATATACCGATATAAATATTACAATAAATACCAATAATAACCGATTTATCACACAAAACCACAACACAAATACTGATGTAACGCTCATGAAGAGAATAAACACCTCACATAACTGTTTACTATCACTGTCTCATTCGCGTAGCTCGATCTATCTATCTCGTTCTCAAAGCCGGAACATTGAAGCGACTCTCCAACATTGTCAAATCGGCGAGTTTTTCACAACAAACTTTGCGTTCAAGAAATATACATAAACACTTTATTTCACATTTCAAGTAAACTAATTATTATTAGTCTGCTTGAAATTTGAAATAAATATATTAAATTGGTATTGACTTAATTACATTGCATCTTTTGTACCTGTAATATTGACACAATGGATTTGAAGTGTATTTATAAAATACAGCATTTCTCTCTAGAATACATATGGCAACTGCGCTTTAACCAAAGTGTTGATTAGATAGCTCTGACTCACTTTACACAATTTCGACTATCGAGTATACTTCACTACGCTCATCTTTATTAGGACTTTTCAGGTTCATTTCTGATAATGCTTTGATAATATCAAAATAACGAAGTTTTATTGCAGATATCGTATTGACCCTACTGAACCATCTACTCGGATTTAATTTTTTTAGAGTGGTGTCCGATTCGCCGGTGAATTTTGACAGTAGATCCCAACGTTTGATGCTGTTTCCGAAAAAGTTATACAACTTTTGCAACGTTGCGAAAAAGTTCTGTATTTCCACACAACTGCTAACGGCATTATTTATCACCAAATTTAAATTATGAGTGGCACAATGTACGTACTCTGCGTTAGGCTGGATATCCTGAATATGTTTTTGTTCACCATTATACACACTGGCTCCATCATAGCCTTGCCCCACACATTTTTTTAAATCAATATTTTTGTCGATAAATAATGTTGTCACTTGGTTGACTAAATCTACTGCGCCATGTTTGAATGCTGCATAAAAGCCTAGAAACACTTCTTTTACTTCTATATCAATTGGCTGTCCATTTTCCGATCTGGTTATTACTGCACACCTCACAACAATGCTTAGCTGATCTACCTTCGATATGTCCTGTGTCGTATCCATTATGATGGCAAAAAACGGTGACGCTCTAATTTGTTCTAGTAGATGGGTTTCGAGTTTGGTCCCCAAGCTCTCAATCATTTCATTTTGAATTGTTGCACTCAGATATCTTGTAGATTCTAAAAACATAAAAAAACACAATTTCAAAAAAGTCAAGATATTAAACAGTTAATAATTATAAACAAAATAAAACAATAAAAAAAACTATTAAATTAAATAATTATTATTACCTTTGGGCATATCCAAAACTTGCCGCAGAATGTGATCATATCGGGCGACAAGCTCTACAAAGGACAGAAAATTTCCGTGGTTTCCTTCTTGACTTAAGTTTTCTTGATGTCCCTCTCAAAGCCAAAGAACTCTTTGCTAGGGTAAGTATGATATCGAAGAACCATTTTCCAAAATGATGCTTCTTTGCGAATTTCATTTTCAAGTTCCTTGTCGATAGTATTAGTATCGTATTTTTTTCCAAAATTCATACACAGCACATGCTTCCGAACGGCCACTCGAACAACTGTGTTGTTCAATTCTTTCTGATAAATGCTTCCAATCTCGAAATCCCGTACACCAAACATTATTCCGTTGTGAAGCAAATAACCAACAGGGTTGACAATAGGCAGCGTCTAGTATTATGGAATAACACAACCAAAAACGATTAACTGGCCCATATTTAGAACACGAAACGTCGTACGATTTTGAAAAACACCTATTGTTCTGGTTGATGTCTGTTGGAAAAGGTCCTGAAGGCCGTAAATGCCCCATATCAAGAATTTGACGTTTTTCGTTATCACTTAATATTTTGTTCGTGAAGTTTCCCAAGTCATAAGAAGATTTGTAGTACACATTTCCGAAACATGTAGAGGTCTCTGGTTCCTCCAAACCCGCTCTTATGTGTGTCATGCAAACATCATCCACGTTCACATGATCGGCGGCGGAGGTATCTCCAACTGCAATAATTGTCGAATCTTCTTCAGTAGGCTTCTCAACCAACACTGCAGTTACCACATTATTTAAGTCTCTATCAATAGAAATATTTTGGCCAGATGTACTTGCAGAAGGCTGACTAAAAAACTTGTCAATTTTGGGCAGTTTTTGTTTACTATCTTCTCTTTCTTGGCGTTGTTTGCGTTTAAATGCACCACTGGGTTTCTTCTTTTTATCCATAATTTTAGTTTTCTTATTTATTGAAACAATACAATATTAGATTGTGCTCGAGGTAGGTATTCAACTCACTGTAGTCACTGTTCACTGACGAAGTTAAAAGTAAAATAAAAGGAAAGAGAAACACAATGATACGCTACAAGCTACAAGTGTTGTTGGGGAATCCCCGGAAAAAAATTATCACCGTTGGTGTTACCACTGTTGCCAGTTTAGCCGAAATCTATAGATTTGACATGAGTTATTGGCTTAACGGACATCAATATGAGTGGTAAAATCAAATAAAATTGAACCACTATATTCTATATTGACCAGTACAAAAAAGTTTATTGACATCAGCTCACTTACTCCTGATACTGCATTAATTTTTTAACCGTTCTCGAAAAAAAAATCTTTCGAATTCACAATAAAACGCACATCGATGAATAATAAAACGCACATATCCGTCAAATTGACAACACTGCCAACCTACAGAAATAATTTAGGGAAATTCCCTAGGCATAACTTTTGAACTTCTCTCAACTGAGTTTTCATGATTAAAGTGGGGTTGCAACCTATCATCTGGTAAGGATTCGAGGGCCCCCTGAGCTTGAGGGCCCCGGGGCACTGCCCCGCCTAGCCCATAGGCAGTTACGCCACTGTTTAGCGGCAGAACACCCATGCTGTAATGGCTGCGCGGAGCCCTATTTTCAGCGTTAAATTAAAATTATTATTAATAGAGGTAGAGCTTCGGGAGCTCGAACTTTTTTTCGGAAATTTCCTCCTCTTTAAGGACCTTTTCTCTAAATATCGTAAATATTAATAGTTTATGAGTTATTAACAAAAACGTAAATATCTCTTTTTGTCATCTTATTTTGTTAATAATAATTGCAATTTTTTACGTGCAGTAAAATCCTCAAAACTCATTTTTCTAGAGGTCATTCCGAATCCAATGAGCTATTGCTCATATTTTTAGAATCTTTATCTCTATTTTTCACGTTTTTTTAACATGTTGACTGGATTAATAGAATGTTTTATCACTTATCACTAATCACTTGTTTCTTTCGCACGAACTTGATAACGGAGCTACAAATGCTACACAAGTCAAGAAGGAACTCCTTAAAGTATTTTAAATGTCCGACTGAATCAACGTTTAGATATATTTAAAAAAAAATGATAGAACCTAATTTTTCAAAACGTTTTCAACTAAAAATACCAATCGATGTGTCAGAGTAATTACTCGAGCACGCCCGTTCTTTATTTATATTCGAATAATATATTTTATTTGGGTGATACACACTATATATTAATTCTAAACCGATTCTAAAGTAATATATTTTGAAATGTAAAATCTAAAGTGAGGAGAGCTTGTGTTGCAAACACAATAAATCACTTCTGGAAAAATCCAATTATATCCCTATCCCATAACCTCATTTTGACCAATCTCTACATTTTTTGCGTATTCGCTGACTTAAATAATTTTTTTTTCAGCGTCTAATTACCTTTCCATTATGGGGAAATTGACGGATGCCATCCAGAAACCATTAAAGTCTGTCCCAACTATCGTATTCAACGACGAATTCAAACAGGCCGATAACGACCTTGCCCAAACTAATTTCGTAAAGGCGCTTTGCCAATATATTAAAGGCGAGAAACCAGCTGAATGTTCCAAAGCTGGCGCAATCACTTTTAGTATAACATTAATATTACTATCAGTATTGTTTAATTTCTATTAGATACATAAGATGTAGGTACAACAATCGTGGCAATCTTGCATTTCATGAAATTTATTATTATTAAGATGATGAAATTTTCACGATTGTAGATCAACTTAGCGACTTAAAATTTAACTATTGTACGTGTACATGTGAAATAGATATATAAATTATTTTTGCTGATAATATGTATGTAGATATACCCGGTGTTGTGATAAAATATATAAAATTACTCTTTTCCCCAAACATTTTTAGTTTATTTTGTATTTTCATATAAATTTTATGTAGATTCATAGATAAATTAATGAAGCTTTTATCTTTTTGTTCTTCCATCTATTTGTCATTTATAAGAGAACTAAATTGATATCTTGACTTACATAAAATATAGAAAACGATTTCGAAGAGTTTGAACATTAGCGTATATTTGCAATAATAATATTTTCAATATTAAATAAGTCAAAAACAGATTTAATCTTTTAAACATGTATTTTTCGATGTTAAAATTGTACTTGGCAGTTTTAATAACGACGATTATAAAATGATTCATACATTTTTCTTCAGAAACGTTTGAGGAAATTATTAATAAACAATGATGTTTTTCATATTTATCTCGTTTCTGGTCAATCCTAATTGTTGAATCATTATATTACCTACAAGTTATATTAAACAGCATATATATCTCAATTTATATTAATTTGTAGTACGTTGATTCTATCAAACTTTACTTGGAATCTACTATTATATTAGAGTATACATTTATTTTAACATCTCCAATTCATATTTTTCAAAGATTTGGTTTATAAGATTTATATGAATCCGATAAAAAGTGTGAAAATGTATTCGGTACAATGAGGAGGATAAAAAATTAACTAAAAGAGGAGTGTAAGGTTCCATAAGGCGAAATAATGTTTAAGAAAAACAAAAAGTGTGTGTAACAGGATATTATGAATGGTAGAAAAATAAATCCACATATCTGATACAATAGGTAACTCTGATTTGTCACAAAATTCATCTTACGAATTCTTTTAAAATCTGCTGTTTATCAAAAAATAACTATTTTATATTTTTGACATGTAATTTATAAATATAAAAATGAATATACATATGTAAACTGTATTTACAAAGAATATCTACTATGCCTTTATAAATGTGACTGTTGATCCTGCCTTGAAATTATATATGTACTTTGAATATACATATTACTTAAAATATCATATATTGATGTATTTTTCTTATTAATTTGAAATTGCATGTGTTAAAATCCATATATGTATCCCGCTGTGGAATCTAATGTATATTTGAATGTTTGTAATTGTATTTTGCAATAAAAACCTTCCCTCTGAATATTGTTATTTTTTGTTCATCCCGATACAACCAATTTTTTTAAATGACACATAATTGTTTTTAACACCAAGGACACTGTCAGAATCAATCAGAAGCTTCCGTTCATCGGATGATAGTAGCAATACCCAGTATCACTGCTTTTTGCATCGACCAGTTTGTTCTCGTTACATAACAGCAGCACACTTGTTAAGTTCCAACTTCACCTGGATGTTATCGCTGAAGCTTTGGGCAGAACCAAATCTCTTTGTAGCTGATGCGCAGGTCAGTTAAACCCCCCCCCCCCCTATAGATATTTGAAAAAAAACATATTTGGTCGTTATGCACTACAAATGCAACAATATGCTCCATTAATGCACCACATTCCCGAGAGACAGCTATTTGCAAATAAACGCTAGCCTTCTCCTATAGGAGTTTTCAAAATTTTGTACAGTGCTTAGAGTGTGCCATAATGCTCCACCAAAAAATCCTTTGCACCCCCTCCTCTCGGTTAGTAAAATCGCATTATTCATAGTAAATTTGCCCGCCCTCCAATGACAATTTGCAAACATGATATTCTGCAGCCGAATCTACTTTAAATACACTCATATGCACCACCAACAAAACCAAAATTCTTCCTCCCTCTACTTAGTTAAATCTCAATATATAAAGTTGTCTCCCCACAGTGTTAGTTTTCAAGGAAATTAAATGCAGCGGAATTTATTTCAAATGCACTATCAATACAAACAAAAACCCCTTCTTCCCTCAATTACTTGAACCTCATTATACATAGTAAAGTTGCCCCCCCCCCCAACTGCAATTTCCGAAAAAGTATAGGGCAGTGGAGTCCACTCCTAATGCACTCATATGCACCTCCAACAAAAGCAAAATCTCCCCTTCTCTTAGTTAGTTAAAACTCATTATTTAAAATAAAGTTGCCCTCCCCCAATGACAATTTCCGAAAAATATATAGCAACAGCATCCAATCCTTATTCACTATTATGCTCTCTCTATCTTATCCGTCTACTCTCCAAAGAGTATGGTGACCTCATGTCTCAATTGCTCGGATCGTAGTTCTCCATCCTTCTCTATCTTGAGCTGCAAGATAAGCTTCCTGCAGACCGTGACCGATGATTTCCTTGGTTTGATCCACCCAGCGCGTCGGAGACTTTCCTCTTGGTCGATTTCCATTGATTTTGCCTTCGACAATAAGTTTTTCTAACCCATTTGTTCTTCTTGAAATGTGTCCAAAATACCTTTGATATGACTGGTTTATCTTGGTTGGTGGTGATTTATAGTTCATTAAGAAATGACTCGTTAGTACGATGTTCTGTGTATGAGATTCGAAGCATTCTTCTATAGGCCCACATTCCAAAGGCATCTATTTTTCTTCGATTGGCAACTTTCAATGTCTAGGTCTCAGAGGCATATGTGGCAATGGGAAAGATCAGGGAGTTTAATAATTTCAGTTTATTGCGTTTAGATTTTGCAGAGTCTTTCCATATTTGGGTTAGTTTTATTGTTGAGTCACGTGCTATTGCCAGTCTGCGTTTGATTTCTTCGTCGCAACCGTCTTTGTTTGTAATAAGTGATCCTAAGTAATTAAATTTCTCAATTACTTCAAAACCATCGATCTGTTTAACATTGGTAGGGTTGCGGTCTATTATCATAACTACATGTAGTCGGTAAATCCTTTAGTTTAAATTTATTAGAAGCCCTAGAGATTAACAAAAATAAATATTCAGGTAATCTCCTTAACGACCAAATAGATATCAATCAGTCTCCTTTATTGAACCTCTTTACCTAGAAGATAGCTTAGGAATGTTTGTAGTGAATGAATTTCCAGGTAATTTCTTTCAATACCATTGTTAACCTTAGTAAATAGATTTAGCACCGTATATATTAAGATATTTTTATATTTTACCTTAATTCGTTTTGACAAAGCTACTGTGTTAGTGAAACGCGTCAACAAGTTTAAATTGAACATTAGTTCAAATATATGAAGATTTAAACAAACTATATTGTTTTATTTCATCGTTCAGTATGGATCTTCATCAAGTAAAAGCCTCATCTATTCAAGCATCGTTAGAATGTTAAAAACTAGTGATTAAGCAACTTCAAGGTTATCATTGTTCGATAAAAATTAAGAGAATTGTTATTAAAAGTTCATTTTGAATTGTTTAATCAAATTTATAATTAATAAATGCAATGCATTAATGTGCAAATTTAAATTTCCAACGTAACCGCAGAGAAAATGTAGAAAAAATATTTTTTTAATGTAAATAAACAATGTTGAATAAAGCTATTTTTAATTCTAAACATATTTTCTATGTAACAATTTTCGATATTGTCAAAAAGAAAGTTAATTTACTCTAGAGCAAAAATCACATTTTTTTACAAACCTCGTATACGACTGAAAAAATTTAATATCTGATGATTGAATTTTAGGTTTTGGACCATGCAGAACTTTTAATAAAGAATAACTTTTTTTCTTAAAGTTAATAATAAAAAAGTTTCCCATATGCCGCCAACTTACGTGTACACTCATACTCCCCGTATATATTAAAGAGTATCGGTGATATAATACAGCAATCAGTTGCAAAATCGGCCATAATAGCTAGCTCCTTCCAAAAATATGCAGGTGAATGATTTGGTATTACTGAAAGAAGATGGCGTTCTTCCATTGAAGTGGTTTTTAGGCCGTATTATGGAAATTATACCCGGCCCTGACCAAAGGATTTGTGCCATCAAACTTCGCACCAAAGACGGTATCTTCGATAGACCTATTGTGAAGGTCTGTCCACTGCCAAGCGCAGAATTATAAAATTTATCCAAGAGCTCTTGTGCGTTGTTAGTTCGCTCAATAAGTCCTTGTAACGACCATTTCTAAATAGTCTTATTATTAGTCACTGTAATATAAATAACACACAACAGTTTCTTTAACAAAATATATTGACTTAATAATTAAAACAATGGAATGAATTTTACAGTCAACCGTTCTAAAGGACCGTTTAGGTTATCTTTCCCTTTAACAAAATAGCTTTGAACTACAAACAAGATTAACAAAAGAATAACAAAACAAATTAGTCCATTTTATAATCTTGGAAACGGGAAGGAACTTTTATAACCCTTTTGCTTTTGGTCTGTGTCACTGTTGGAGTGCTGTGGGGCAAGGCTTCAGAACCGTTAGTCAGAGTTTCCTTACCTTTAATTTTAGATTCCGATTCAATTACATTCAGGGCAGGAGCTACTGAATCTTCGGGAAGCTCATGTAAACGAGTCATAGGTTCATTAACAGAGTGTCTTAAGTGGAAACTATTTCGTCTCACTTTATTACCATTTTCTGTTTGTATAATATAAGACCTTGGCTCTTGTAACTTTTCCACAGCTTTAGCAGGTAGCCACTGCTTTCCTTCCTTAACGACCACATTATCCCCTTCCTGAAAATCATCTCCTCTGACTATAGTTCTGTCATAATAATGTTTATATCTTCTTCTTTCGGTGCCGTGCCTGTCTTCAAGCGTGGGCTATCTCCATGACAATTTGGTTGAACTGTTCTCTATCTGTCGCTACTCGGAACAGTTGTTCTACTCCCAGTCCGGTCCAGTTTCGAATATTTCGTAGCCACGACAGCTTTTTGCGACCTATCCATCTTCTGCCCTCAACCTTTCCCTGAATGTTCAGCCGAGGGATGTGATATTTGTTTACTCGCATTATATGACCGAAATAACTGACCTTTCATATTTTTATGGTGTTCAGGAGTTCTCGATCCTTATACAGCTGTCTGAGTACCTCTTCATTACTGGTATGTGCAGTCCACGGGATCTTAAGGATTCTCCGATAGCACCACATCTCAAACGCTTCTATTTTATTCATGATGTCAACTTTAAGCGTCCATGTCTCACATCCGTACAAAAAAATGCTCCATACGTAACAGCGGAGTGTTGTTAACCGCGTCTGAACTGTGAGGTTTCTATTCGTGAGAATTGGTTTCCATTTGCTGAATGCCCTACGTGCCATTTCAATCCTCGCTCTTACCTCTTCGTCGCACGTCATGTCATTGTTCAGCCAACTACCCAAATATTTGAAATGGGATACCAGTTCAATGTTGTGTCCGTTGATTCTAATCGGAATTGGTTCTATGTTTATTCTACCTGCAGTCATCCATTTCGTTCCATTCCAAGAAAACGAAATGTTTATATAGCCGCCTTTTATTCTCTATTTTTTCTTTCTCCTTTCCATGATCTATCACTTCTGATTTCAATAAACTATTTTTAATCGGAAATTTTGTACGCATGCATCTGTTATTTAGAAGTTGTGCAGGCGACTTGTTAGATCTAGAAATTGGTGTGTTTCTGTATTCCAATAGGGCAACTTCCAAACTATCGCATTTTCTCAACATATTCTTCGCTATTTGAACAGCTCTTTCTGCAAGACTATTAGATCTAGGGTAATGCGGACTTGATGTATTAAATTTAAAGTTCCAGCTTTGAGCAAATTCTTTGCATCCAAAAGAATTGAACGGCATATTATCAGCGACAATCTCTAGTGGTATGCCATGTGTAGCAAAAACTGATTTAAAAGCATTGACCACAGATGTAGAATTTTTATTTTTACACTTGTTAAGTATTCATTAATTTTATTTTAATTGGTTATGATCTATATTTAATATGTAAGGTTATTTAATAATAAAATGTAAATGTTAAAATCTCAAGCAAATCGTTGGTGGTATTTTTACACCTAGCGGACATACGGTATACACACATTATGTTAAATTTAAAAACCCAGTTCTCCAAGCAAAGAAAAGAGAAGCAGAACAGTTGTCGAAGTGAACAGTTCGTAGTAATTAATATTAAACGCGCTAGTGCCAGGAAATTTAATAAATCCCATTGAACCCCTGCTACAGTCCACATTATCGCTTCCAAGAAGGGTTGCAACCCCTCAGAAGATCATCCAAGACCTTCAGGTAAGAATACCAGTTTTGGGCGATTTGCTTGCATCATACTTTTTTTACATATAATTTGTAACCTTTCATAATGTAACGAAAACATTTTTCATTCTCCGAAACATTTTTTGGTCACTTCTCCCGGGATATTAATTTTCAAACTTGGTATTGTGAAATTTGAAAACATAAATTTTTAAATCAACTTTTTGTAAGTTTCAAGGTTAAATGGCATTAGCATTCTCGATAATTAGTAGTTTTTACTTTCTCCGAAATTTGACTAATTAAACATAATATATTCAGTTTAAATAAAAATAAATTCACTTTATTAATACAGTTTGTCCCATTTATGCTTTTTAAATAGCTCCATTCTCAAGTGTACTAAATATTCATAATTTATTGGATTCAACTCTAGTTACTCAATAAAAAATAATTATTGAATTGAATATTGAATCTTATCTTTCTATTCACTTATTAGATACATACCTATTGTGTATTGTTCTTATATTTTAGTTATCTCAGATTATTAGGTAGTATAAAGATTGAGTGGAATATTCATTAGACACGTTAATTCAATTTCTCAAATCAGGTATTTTAGCTTGAGTTGTATAACTTTAATCTGTATGTACCTATATAATATATTTAACAATTGAAATTCATTATTTCTGTGTTCGTAAGTTTTATATAGGTAAAAGGGTTGGCATTAGAATCTGATCAATCTTATTATTGTATCTCACTGGCGGCTAGATTACGTCAAGCAAAAGCTCTTAGAGACTCAGCCTCTGATAGAATTTCGATACTGCATGATCTTGCCATACAGGCAGAGGGGGATCAAAGTGCTGATAACCATTTTAAAGTTAGATATGCTGAATTAAAAACATTTTACAGTGACTTTAACTTTCAGCATTCTACAATTATTACTGCTCTCGCTGCAAATGAGGAGGCAGATCTGAATATTGAAACATTGCTCAGACAGGAAGTAGATAATAAATATTTTCATATAATGAGTGTTAATTCTGATTTGTTTGATACTCTACCTTGCATTCCAAGAACAAAGGTTCAAATGTAAAGCTGCCAAAATTGAATATACCGGTTTTTTCAGGAGATTTAAAATTATGGCCAACTTTTTTGATCTTTTTAAATCTCTTATAGATACTAATTAATCTCTTACAAAAGTTGTAAAAGGATATAATTGAAATTTTATTGCGATTCCGACTTCATCCCTTTACTTTTATTGCTGATATTAAGCAAATGTATAGGCAAATATCAATATCGGAGGAGCACCAGAATTACCAAAGAATACTTTGTCGCTTCGCTCCGGAAGATCCCGTCCAGGATTTTAAGCTTACTACTGTTACTTATGGAGTATCGTCCGCTCCTTTCCTGGCTCTTCGTACAATTCAGCAGTTAGTACAAGAGGAAAGGGAAAATTTTCCTCGAGCTGCAAAGTGTTTATCCTCTGATATCTATATTAACGATATTATCACAGGTGCCTCAACTCTACAGGAAGCCAAACTTCTTCAATCAGAATTAATTTACATGCTGGAAAGAGGAGGTTAATGCAGAGTCTCCCTGCTGAGGTTTGCCAACACTCCTTGTCTTCTTTTGATACCCATGACCTTGTGGTAAAAGTTTTAGGATTGCGGTGGAATAACTCCTCAGATGTTTTCTTTGATGATATTCAACCCCTTGACAGATTCTGTTCTAAACGCATAATACTCTCAGAAGTCGCTCGAATGTATGACCCCCTTGGGTTCTTAGCTCCACTCTCATTCCTAGCTAAACATCTCTTACAACGACTTTGGAGTTTGGGTTTAGATTGGGATCAAATACCCCCTTCGGAAATAGTCGACAAATGGAATCAGAATAAAACTGAACTTCCGCTCCTCTCACATATTAATATTCCTCGCTGCTTACCTAATAAATATATTTCTTGTGAACTGCATGGCTTTGCAGATAGTTCAAAAAAGGGTACTCCAGTGTAATATATTTTAAATTTACCTCAGAGAATAACGCCTCCAAAATCTGCCTAACTGCCGCTAAATTTAGAGTGGCCCCACTTAAAACTTCCAATTCCCCGACTAGAACTGTGTGCAGCTGTTCTACTCTCCAATTTAATAGAATTTGTCCTTAACGCATTCCGAGATAACCTCCAAATTAGTGAAATTTTTGCTTGGTCTGATTCAATGGTAACCCTATCACGGATTAAATCACCCGCTTCCCGCTGGAAAACTTTCGTCGGTCATCGTGTAGCTCACATACAAGAAAAGGTTCCCCCTGACCGTTGGCATTTTGTTGAAAGCTCCGATAATCCAGCCGATTGTGCCTCTCGTGGTCTTCTGCCCAGTAAAATTCTTAATCATCCGTTGTGGTTTGAGGGGCCTCCTTGGTTAATGTCTCCAAAGCCCTTATGGCCCAATCCTAAATTTTCTCCAGTTTTCTGTCCGGAAGAAAAACCCTCAGTTCTTGTAACACTTATGTCTTTGGACACATTAGATCTTCTATTGGGCAAATACTCATACTTGAGTAAAATTCAACGAATCATTGCGTATGCCCTACGCTTTATAGCCAATTTAGGAAATCCTCAAAATAAATCATTGGATTATTTCACTGACTCGGAACTCCACAAAGCTTCAATGGTTCTCACCAAACGAGTGTAACATATTTGTTTCGCACAAGAAATTGAAAATTTGGAAGCAGGCACCACCTTATCAAAACCTTTTAGAAAGTTGAGCCCTTTTCTGGACAGTGAGGGTGGTGCGACGCTTGAAGTTCTCAGGATTGTCTTATGATACAAAATTTCCAGTAATTCTACCCCGTCAACATCGTTTGACAGATTTAATAATTGAGTCCGTTCATATAACATATTTCCATCCAGGTTTACAGCACTTACATTTCCTAATTGCTCAGAACTTTTGGATTCTCTCTTCCAAACGCGCAATTCAGTGTGTGTTGAGCCGCTGTATTCGATGCTTTAAACTGAAACCTGTTTCCCACGAAACTTTTATAGGAAACTTACCTCCTACCCGCATCAACCAAATTAAACCATTTTCTTGTGTAGGTACTGATTATGGAGGTTCCTTCTTAGTTACTTCCCTTAAAGGACGTGAAATTAAGTCACAAAAGGCCTATATATGTATCTTTGTGTGTTCCGCCACAAAAGCCGTACACTGGGAGTTAGTATCGAGTCTCTCTTCGGATGCATTTATTGCTGCTTTGCGTCGGATTGTTGCCCGTCCAGGCAGATGCACCCATATTTTTTTGTGATAATGCAACCAACTTGTGTTTGTGGATCAGAAAAAATAAAATTTTCATTTTCTCCTCCGTCCGGTCCACATTTTAACGGTCTTAGTGAAGCGGGCATAAAGTCTGTTAAAACTCATATTTTTCGAGTTGTTGGCTCTCAAGTTTTAACTTTTGAAGAGTTTTATACCCTATTAGCTCAGATTGAAGCTATTCTCAATTCCAGGCCGCTCTATTCTTCAAGTTCAGACCCCAATGATTTATCCGTGTTAACCCCAAGTCATTTTCTTATGTTAGAGCCGCCAACGGCAGTTGCCGATCCGGATCTCTCCCATTTAAATATGAATCAGTTGGATCGATGGCAGCTTATACAAAGACTACATCAAGATGTGTGGAAACGGTGACATAGTGAGTATTTAAATACACTCCAACAACGAAATAAATGGCTATATCAACAAATTCCACTCAAACTTAACGACCTAGTTATTATTAAAGATGACAATGTCCCATCTTTAAATTGGAAATTGGGAAGAATTGTAAAGTTATTTCCGGGTTCTGATGGTAATGCAAGAGTTGCTAATGTCAGAATCACTCAGGGTCTTCTTCAAAGACCAACGGTAAAGTTATGTCCTTTACCAACATGTTCTAAATAAGTTAGTTGAAATACTATGTATTTTGGTGGGGGGTATGTTAAGTATTCATTAATTTTATTTTAATTGGTTATGATCTATATTTAATATGTAAGGTTATTTAATAATAAAATGTAAATGTTAAAATCTCAAGCAAATCGTTGGTGCTATTTTTACACCTAGCGGACATACGGTATATACACATTATGTTAAATTTAAAAACCCAGTTCTCCAAGCAATGAAAAGAGAAGCAGAGCAGTTGTCGAAGTGAACAGTTCGTAGTAATTAATATTAAACGCGCTAGTGCCAGGAAATTTAATAAAACCCATTGAACCCCTGCTACCGTCCACATTATCGCTTCCAAGAAGGGTTGCAACCCCGCAGAAGATCATCCGAGACCTTCAGGTAAGAATACCAGTTGTGGGCGATTTGCTTGCATCATACTTTTTTTACATATAATTTGTAACCTTTCATAATGTAACGAAAACATTTTTCATTCTCCGAAACAACACTTATTGCACATTCTGCCAAAAGCAGGACACTTTCTTGGGCCATGTGTGAAACCACAACTTCTGCAAACGAATAATTTAATTTTGTGGCCAACTGGAGGGTCCACTGTTGCATTTCCACTTCGATTTCCTTCAAAATGCCTACTTTTAGTGTAGGTATAATCTTCATTGCTAGATCTGCTACTTTGCTTAATAACTTTCTAGCCTGCAATTTTCCTTCTTGACTTTGTACTTCCTTCAACTGAGCTCTTGCTAGCTCATTAGCTCGACACTTATCAATTGCTTTATCCAAGGTGAGATCCTCTGCATGTAATAATATTTCTTGCAATTCTAAGCTTTGAATACCAAACACAATTCTATCTCTAATCATTGAGTCACAAGAGTCTCCAAAATCACAGGTTTCAGAAAGTTTTTGAAGGTCTGTCAGAAAATGATCAAATGGCTGACCCTCATCCTGTTTACGATTATAAAATAGGAATCTTTCACAAACAACATTCTTTCTTGGGGTCATATATTTTTCAAATTCGGTCATTACTTTATCGAAATCATCTTTGTCTTCTTTATATCTTCCTTTTTAACTTTGCCGCTTGCTATTAAATATATTTCAAATGACTGTTTTTTCTGCCACATTGCCTTCAAACGATAATGGCTCTGGAAGTCTTACATCAGACATAATTCTTATTTTATGTTTTGATGCAACTTGTAAGACTCGATTTCCACAATAAATAGGACTGACCGTTAAAGGATATTTTATGCACTTCAACTCTGATTACCACATAGACTGCGCCATCTAATATAAATAACAAACAACAGTTTCTTTAACAAAATATATTGACTTCATAATTAAAACAATGAAATGAATTTTACAGTCAACCGTTCTAAAGGACCGTTTAGGTTATCTTCTTTTTTTTAGAATGTCATGTGGCCTTGGCCACATAGCAACATTTATTACAGTCACATTAGTATCATCGAGCTCATCTACCTGATTTCCTGGTTATGACGGCGAAGCAATTTTGTATATTATATATAATATTTTTGTCAGTTTTAAATAAATGATCGATCATGCAAGCCAGAAGATAGTCTTACCCGAGCTAGTGTTTTTTGAGACCTCTAATCCACTACCAAAAGGTTATCGAAAAGACAGTTTAAGAAATTCCCGAAAGTGTTAAAGCCTGCTAGGAAGAAAAGGCCGGCAGTAACACGTATGTTGGGGAGGATCTTATGTTATATATCCGACTACATATATATTGTTCTCGCAGTCTCAATGACGCCGTACCTAAAGTTTCCAATCAGAGGAATGAACAACTTGGTATATAAAAGAAATAATTATAACTGGCAAAATATGAGTTGGTTTTATCAGCGTATTGTGCTACCGTCCTCTAATAATGCCTTGTGTTTGTTATGCATATCTTTATTGTATTTTATTTCCACGTTATTACAAATCAATAACGATTGAGTGAAAAATCAAAATTATTAAGCTCCCTATGAATGTTTATTAAATCAATATGGAACTCTCCATAGAAACCTGTCAACATAAAGGTTAAACGACGTGTCAGAATAAGTTCGAATAAACCATGTCGAAACCAACGACTATAAAAGATGCTATAAAAAAATGGGAAGAAAAACACCCGGAACAGAATATTGGCGAAGCTTTAGAAGTAGGTTTTCAGTTTCAATGGCCACCGATCGAAAAAATGGACAATTCTCTTTCGGCTCTAGCTAATTGCGTTAAGCTTAGCTTGTCTACAAATATGATCGAAAAAATAGCTGGTGAGTACATAATATCTAAATAAATTCGATGTACAAGATTTGACTCATCAGGATCTGAGCTATATGCTTGATTGGTAATAATAATTACTACTATGTTCCATATGCATGATCTCAATTAATGGCGATTTAAAGAATGTTTGAGCTTATACACTCAAAATGAATTTATTTGTTTAAGATTTACTTCAAATCTTACTTGGTTTCCAAGAAGAAGATCAATTTGCTATATTTGGAGATACCTATATTTCCCTATTAATTTTGTTTTCAACATATTGTACCGGGTGTCCCAAAAAGAATGGCTCTCGGCCATATCTCTGGAACCGTTTATAGTACAGCTTCGGGGAAAAAATTTATAACAAAAGTGACCTCGAGAAAAACCTGGAAATTATTTACATAGTTGCCAGAGGGCGTAATTAAATACCAAAAATTATAATATGAATAATTTACAAATTTTGCCTAATTAAGATGCATTTAAACTATGATTATCGTATTCTTCAAGAAATTCAGCGTATATTTGATTTTACAAGTTTTACTCCATCTCTTGAAATAAGAGATGGGGGGAAGCGGGAACTTTATTATGAAAAAACGCCTGTAATTCCAGTTGTTGGAATTTACACTAATTCCAACTGTTCTAATTATATATTTCGAGACACCCTGTACATATGTATTGGCGTAGATGTCGCTGGGTGTCTAGCAGTAACAAATCTCTGCGCGCGCAATTTCATTTTAAAAGAGAACAGTAGTAACTTTCGTCGGAAGCACACCGAATCTATGTGTATCTACACGCTGTGACAACCCGATGTTCAAATTGAGTGTTTAGTTCAGTTTTTAGTCGCTCTACATCCAATCACAACTGCATCACTCGCACGTTGTTAATTCTCCCTGCTCTGTATTAAAACGTTGGTCAGGTTTTTGATATGTTTTTTATTTTAGTGTGATAATTATTTCATGTTAATCGCCAAAATCACAGTGTTGCCAAATATTGGCAAGAACAATTCTTGTGGATAATTTTTCACATATTCATTTATTTTGTCTTATATGGTCTTTCTACTTTCTAAGTGGTATCATTAAAGATCAGTTGAAATTAAACTGACTTTTTATTGGTATTGTTCAACCTTTCGTGGTCAGCGGAGACAGGATAGTGCACTTAAACGTCAACAACCACCGCACCAAAAAATAATACAGTCCACTTAGCTTACTGCCCGTCTTGGCTTCCCGACACCAGTTCTACTTCACCTATCTATACAAACTTAGTCTTTTTGAAGAGGGCTCATTTCTACCAATGTAAGAGTTATAATTTCGAAACAATCTAATGAGTAAGGTATACGCTAGAGGGCGCTATTTATTTATTTTTTTAAATCTAGCTATCCTTGAAAAATGTTGGATGGAAACATGCAGTTTTAATTAAGGAATAAAAAAGTAGACCAAATTAGCAACAGAATGGCGAAAACCGCATGTCGATATCTTTTTTATATTACGAGATATTGAAACGTTCACTTAGCAGTTAACATTTCTAATAGAGTTTTAAATAAATAATTCAGCGATGAATGTTAAATTTATTGGTGGAATAGACCACACGTCCTTCCTTGCCAATGTTTTAAACAACTATTTAAATGTTGGTGGAATAAACTGTATAGATATCTCACAGAAAAAATCCTGAATAGAAATTCGGAATGCGGCACTATACGAGAGATTGTAATAGAGAATGTTAGTCGCAGAAATCCTGATAAAAGTTTTAAATATTCCGTATATTTATTTAAAAAACTTGTTCTAAGAACAAATTCGCAGGGATTACTGGTATGTTTTATTTTTTTTCTGTGTAAGATTTTCTTAAATTGATAAAGGTTTTTGTCCAGGACAAATCCTTAAACTAGATTGTATTTCTGTAAAAAAAATGATAAGTACAGTTTTATATATGTCGCTGGACAGATATCTAAATATCATGTTAATTAAAAAAGGGTCTAGCTGTAACACACTTGATGTTCTTGTAGCGATACCGCCAGGAATAATTTAATTATATCGGTAAATTTAACTAATATCACCCGACTGAAGAACTTAGATGAAGATTTGTCGGCAATTTGTATTGACTCACAAGAAATGGTGTTTCCATAAGAGCCAATTCATGATCTAGATACTCAACTGTGTATTATACTGAGAATTATTTAACCTAAGAAGATTTTATGGAGAATCGACTTCGACTTTCTACTTCAAGATAAGTAAAATTATATTGTATGGCTTCACCATTAATATTTGTACAGCTCGTTTTAGTTTTAATTTATACTTTCTTTTTCTTCACACATACACACTTTTACTAACCCATTATTGTCAAACTATGTAACACGTTTAAATATTTTTTCATTCATTATATTCATACATATTAGTAGTCTGTTGTTTTATTTATTATACAGGAAGACCTGAGAAATAGCCTTCAGCACATTTTTTTTCATAAGTATTGTCAAGAAACTAGCAGAGCACAGCAGGTAAGAGTTGACTGATTAAGGAGGTTGATTTTTTCTAATTTTGTTTAGGAACAAAGTTAGTGGCGCCCTTACTATTGATGTAACTTTACTGTTTTTTTTTTAGTTTTTCTCTCTCTCTCTTTCTCTTTCTTTTTCACATTTTTTTTCTTTAATTAAACTTCTTTCAGATAACAGAGCCCTGTGAACTGGCTCCGTTATCTCCAATCTCTTTGTCAGTTTGGAAAGAACCTACTCTCTTTTTATTCTTTCAATTATTTAAATAATTTTTACTCTGAGAGTAAGAGGTTTTTGTTTCAATATCCTAAGAAATGTGTAAATTTTAAGCATTTTCCTTTAAACATAAATTACTCCGGTTTGACTGAACGGACTTTAACATTTTTTGACTCATCAAAACTGTCTTTCCTTGTTCTATTAATAATAGTTCCAATTATTATGTTAATATTATTTACGCTGCCACCGGGAAACTGCGTTGAAAATGGAAATATAACTTAAGGTACCTCGCTAGTGACGACCCAAATGTTCAAATTGTCGCCCATCATTTTCGATACAAGCGTTTATTATTTGAAGAAAAGATTGAACAGCAGTCTCAATTTCTGCTCTCGAAATACTCTGAATGGCGTTTCGTATTCTTTCGATCACGTTAACTCTAGTAGTGGGTCTAATTGCACAAACAAGGTCTTTAATCACTACTAAATGTAGCTTCGTCTGACCACAAAATACGTGACAGTAATTGAGGGTCGTCATATACCATATGTAGTAACCAGTTGTAATAATCCAACCTTCTGTCGTAATCACGGTCAACCGATTGTTGATGCAGTACTATATGATATGGATGGAATATCATCATCATCATACAGCCCATTTCACGTCCATTGTTGGAGATAGGCCTCCTCCAAACGTCTCCAGTTCTCTCTGTCCCTGGCTGTTGCAATCCAATTTGTCGCTATCCTCCTTAGGTCATCCGTCCATCGAGTGGGAGGTCTGCCTCGGCTACGCTTATCAGCTCTTGGTCTCTATTCCAACAGTTTTTTTGGTCCATCGCCCGTCGTCCATTCTAGCAATGTGCCCAGCCCATTTCAACTTCCGTGTAGTGATCCGTTGTATAATATCATCCACTCCAGTACGTCGGCGTATCTCTTCACTTCTCACTCGATCCCTCAGGGTCAGGCCAAGCATCGATCTCTCCATTCGCCTTTGTGTTACTCTTAGTTTTTCTGCGGTTTTCTTGGTTTTTTCTTTCAAGGTTTTCAAGCACTATAGGTGATCGTTTGTACCGTACTTCGAACGGAAACCAGCTTGCTCCAGTGGCTGATAGAAATCCAGCTTTGCCTCCAATCTACTTGTTATAATTCTGGTGTAGAGTTTATAAAGATGGTTAAGGAGACTAATTGGTCTATATGTTTCCAGATCCGTTATATCTCCCTTCTTGTGCAGAAGAATGGTTATTGAATTGTTCCATTTTATTGGGATATTCTGATTCCACAGGCATAGATTAAAGAGTTTTTGAATCATGGACATCAGTACTGGTCCTCCTATTTTTAACGCTTCAGTGACGACACCGTCTTCCCCTGGAGCTCTATTATTCTTCATCTTCATCAAGAAATATAATGTCCTACTAAATATCTTTCCGGAATGATAAATAAATTATTATGTTAACATATAACCATGCTCACAAATAATATTATGCGGGTATATTTTGTTTAAGAAACATATCTTTTTACATCATAATTTAACTGTGTCCTGTCAAAATACGTTGAACGGTGGTTCTGCTTATTCCCAAATCTCTACTTATTGCTCTAATACTTAAATGCGGATTAAATTGCACATATGCCAAAACATTTATTGTGTTTTCCTCTGAACGACCTCTGCTGCGTCTTCTAAATACAGGAAGATTTACATTTCCAGTCGTTCTTAAACGGTGTATGAGTCGACGAAAAACTCTGCTACCGGGATGACGTCTTTGGGGATATTGTATGGCATATACCCTAGCCGCAACAGTTGCATTTCTCATACATTCAAAGTAAATGCCTATCATATCAAATGCTTCTTCGTTTGTAAGAATCATCTTAGATATAACTTTTAAGTAAATTTTATATCGAATTTAATGCACACAAATCGCAATGTAAATGAACAAATTACTAGGTTTATTAATTTGACACAAGACATATCTTTTTGTTTTGTTTTTTTCATGGCCCACTACTTGTTTTTATATATTACCATTTTAACTTCCATAACGCAGTTTCCCGGTGACAGCATAAGTACTATAGACATAATAATTGGAACTACTATTAATAGAACAAGGAAAGACATTTTTCAGGAGTCAAAAAATGTTAAAATCCGTTCAGTCAAACCGGAGTAATTTATGTTTAAAGAAAAATGCTTAAAATTTACACATTTCTTAGGATATCTCGTAATACGAAAAAGATATCGACATGCGGTTTTCGCTATTCTGTTGTTAATTTGGTCTACTTTTATATTCCTTAATTAAAACTGCATGTTTCCATTCAACATTTTTCAAGGAAAGCTAGATTTAAAAAAATAAATAAATAGCGCCCTCTAGTGTATACGTTACTCATTAGGTTGTTTCGTAATTCTAAATCTTACATTGGTAGAAAGGAGCTCTCTTCAAAAAGACTAAGTTTGCATAGATAGGTTAAGCGGAACTGGAATTACAGGCGTTTTTTCATAATAAAGTTCCCACTTCCCCCTACCTCTTATTTGAAGAGATAGACTAAAACTTGTAAAATCAAATATACGCTGAATTTCTTGAATAATACTATAATCATAGTTTAAATGCATTTTAATCAGACAAAATTTGTAAATTATTCATTTTATAATTTTTGGAATTTAATTACGCCCTCTGGCGGTGGACCTACAACTCTGTAAATAATTTCCAGGCTTTCCTCGCGGTCACTTTTGCTATAATTTTTTTTCCCGAAGCTGTACTATGAACGATTCCCGAGATATGGCCGAGAGCCATTCTTATTGGGACACCCGGTACAATGAAGACACCGAGAACTTTTTACTAACATTCTAGAAATATGTTAGGTACATTTCCGTTGATTACTCCTTTTACACCAATTATTGAAATACTTTTTCATAGGCGTCCTTTGATATCCACGACAATGAATCTAAAGTTACTTTCTAAGCTTCTTTCTTCAAGTATTTGTTCAGAAATAAATTCGTTCTTATACATTTTTAACATCTTTTCCACTTTTCAAAAATTTATTATCACAAATTGAGTCGATAAACAACCAAAAATAGAAGCCAACACCTACCGATATTATCTTAGTTGATGAGAAATTACAATGACTTTGAATTAACTTTTTTGATAACATTAGATGAAATTTCGTTGATTCTGATTCTAAATTAGTGTGATTGTGGATGAAACGTTGTATTGGATATGAGTTTTGTCTAATTATTAATACAATGAATAACTATTATTAGTACTTAACTGTTTTATACTAATCATTATATCAACGGGAACTAGTTTTTTCTAGGTATTAGCGCTTTGAAGAATTTAAAGATTCTATCACTGTCGAGGAATTACATCAAATCATTTTCTGGATTAGAAGGAGTAGCTGATACATTGGAAGAATTGTGGATGTCTTATAATTTAATCGAAAAAGTCAAGGGTATTGCAGTTTTAAAAAAACTCAAGGTGTTGTATATCGGAAATAATGTTGTTAAAGACTGGGGTAAGTATCAGAAGATTCGTGTATGATTTATATTCAATGATGAATTTTTCTCGCAATTTTTATTTCTTAAAAGGAAACTTCAGGTAACTGGAGAAACAATATAGCAGTTTTGGCTGTTTTAATTTAGTGTTTTTAAATGAAACTCACGGTCTCTAGTTAATTCCACAATATAATAAAAGTTATTGAAGATTCTAAAAAATTGACAATTGTTTCGATAAATCAATATCATCCGTCAGAATGACAGAAGTTACATTTCATTTTATGCCTACCTGATGTTTAGTAGTTATATTTGGCTAGGCCAAGAAGTAACCTAACTTGTGATTGGCTTAATATATGTTTATAGAAAAAAGAAGAAGATGTGATATTACAAATATTGAAGCTTAGATATTATTAGCCCTATGGTGATATCCTGGATATCATTTTTCCAATTAAGATCAGTATAACTGTGCAATGATATAGAAAACCAGGAAAACTATATCTGCTGATATTTACAATTATCACTTAAGAAGACAGTTTATTAGTGGAGAATTCCCTAGATTTAACTGTTCATTGACAACTTCATATTGTGGGTTTCTTAAATGTCTTCTAATTTCCAGTTCTTCAAGGAAATCCAGTTCTTGTTTCTTTTCACAAATATGCAGCACTTCTAGTTCTGTGTTAGGTGTCAATGAATGATTAGTGTCAAGTAGATGTTTTGCGTAGTGGGATTTATCTGGTTGTTTTAATCTATATGCTCGTAAGTGCTCACTGTATCGTATTTCATAATTTCTAACGGTCTGACCCAAATAGACAGCATTACATTCTGGAAATTTGAGTTTATATATACCTGACTTCTTCAATAGTGGTATTTTTGTTTTTACATTTAACAATTTTGTACTAACGTTACTTTCTGTTTTAAAAGAAATTGTTGTATTCGTTGCTGAAGATATTATCTTTGAAATATTATTAGAAATATTTCCTGCATAAGTGATGGTTTTATAAGTTTTAATTTCATCAGCTTGTTTAGGATATATTAGTTGTAATGCCACTTTTTCTTCTTTTTTACTAATTAGCTTATTTATCATATTTAATGGATAACCGTTAGATGTTGCTATTTGTCTAATTGTATTAATCTCTCTATCAAAATTACACTTTTTCATAGGAACTGAAAAAGCTCTATGTATCATTGAATTATATGCTGCTAGTCTGTGTCACATAGGGTGGTTAGAATTGAATGGAATTGTCACATCAGTCTGTGTTGGTTTTCGGTAAATTGAATAATCAAGTACATTATTAACTCTTTGAATTTTTAAATCAAGAAAATTGATTGAGCTATTTTCTTCAATTTCTAATGTAAATTTAATTTTCGGGTGTAAATTATTGATGTGGTTGAAAAATACATCTAATTGTCGTTCACTACCCATAAAACAAGCTAATATGTCATCTACATATCTATACCAAAATAAAATATTTTTCGAAATATTACTTTCAAAGATCTTTCTTTCTAAATTGTCCATAAAAATGTTTGCTAAAATAGGTGAAATAGGGCTTCCCATTGGTAAACCTTCATTTTGAATATATATCTTATTGTCAAAAGTGAAATAATTCTGATTAATGCATACATCAAATAAATTAAGTATATCTGATATTATTCCTGGAATAATATTTTTATCTTCTAGTAATTTCCTTACAAGTATTAGACATTCTTTAGGAGGAATTTTAGTAAACATATTAGTTACATCGAACGAATTGATTTTATAGTTATCTTGCAAGTGGATTGCTTTCAACTTTTTGATTAGTTCTATTGAATTTCTAATTGAGTACTGAGATTCATATAATTGTGGACAATGAGGATTCTTATGTATGATAGACGTCTTTTCATTTAAAAGATAATTTGAATTATTAACAATATCCCTTACATTATTAGAAAACTTTTTTGTTGGGTCTGCTTTAAGAACTTCTACATCGCTGGATTAAGCAGGTAAAAAGTTCAGTCAGGTTGGGTGATCTTTTTTAATTTGACAATGCATTGCGAAGGCTATATTTTATTATATTCCTTTTAGGAGAATTCACTAAATTATCCGAACTGCCATCGCTAGAAGATTTATTATTTGTTGGAAACCCCCTGCACGAAAATACTGACGAGGCCGTTTTCAGAACGGAGGCAGCTAAACGCTTACCAAATTTGAAGAAACTGGATGGAGAACCTATACTCAGAGATGAAGAATGAATTTGTTAAATATTAATGTATACATTTATTTATTAAACTTCAAAGCCCAATTCAATGTGTTAGTTTCTTTCTTGACAATTGTAAGAATCTTGAATGACATTTAAAATGAAAGAAATATATTAGAAGAACTTCGAAATTTTCATTTTCCAGTGCCGTGAAAAGGTATGAGTAAACATTTTTGTATACTAAGGCCGCAGAATGCTTTTTCGCGTTCCGAGAGAGAAATTATCGCCGAGGCCGCTCCGGCCGAGGCAAGATAATCTCGAGTTCGCGAAACATTTCGCGGCCATAGTATACACAATATTTTTCGTGCAACCGTGAAAATTACATAATTTCAATAAACATTACGTCTCTTTAGAAAAGTCAGCGTTTCAACGCGAATAGAGAAAATTACACGTCAATATCACAATGTTTCTATGGAGATGAAATATTTAGCAATACAAATCAATTTGACATTTCTCGTGAAGTCGTGAAGATGTCCGATAGCGATAGTGATATATCAGTTACTTACACTCCTCCTGAGCTGAGAGATCTCATAGACTCAGCACTTTCTGATTTGATACCCGAAAAATCTAAACGGAAATATGAAAAATGTTACAGCAACTTCAAAGATTGGTGTGTCAACCAAAATGTCAAGACGGTGTCAGAAAACATATTATTAGGATATTTGATGCAGCGATCAAAAGTTGTGAAGAGTTCAACTTTATGGAGCATTTATTCTATGTTAAAGACCTTAACGTACGAGATGGAATTGACGTAAAGAAGTTTTTAAAATTGGTACCGTTCCTCAGGAAAAAGTCAGTTGGTTATCGAGCAAAGAAATCAAAAGTTTTTACGCACGAGCAAATTGATTCATTCCTCAAACAAGCTAGTGATGCAAATCATCTACTGTGGAAGGTATATAAATATGGAAAAAAAGTGAAGTATGATGTTTTATTCATAATAATTATTATTATAGGTAGTTTTGATAATGGGAATATCAGGAGCATTGCGACGAGATGAATTAGTGAGAATGACCCTCGAAGATATTCAGGAAGACAAAACTGTATTGATAGTAACTGTTCCTGATACTAAAGCTGATCAAAAGCGTGTTTTTACTATTACTAATCAAGATTATATAAGAATTTACTATAAATATGTAACTCTTCGACCAAAACATACTGCTATTCGTCGTCTATTTCTGAGATATGAAAATGGAAAGTGCTCGGCACAGGTTGTTGGAGTGCATACGATTGGAAAAATACCTAGTATGATTGCAAAATATCTCTGCTTACCAAAAACTATTTCCAAATTCACAACAGAAACATACTTTATTTTTGATATATATTAACATTGATTGTACTGATATTCATCCCTGAAGATGAAGCAACTAAATCTATTGTTTCTGAACAATCATTATTTACATTAGACAAAAACGTATTATTTTCTTTGGACATTAACATTTTGCGATTGACTACATTTGAACTACATGGTTCGAAATACATTGTTATTGTCATATTTCAGAAATGTTAAATGCTGTAGTGGCGTTCAGTTTGCCGGCAGTCACTATGGGAACGGCCGTAAAAATGTTTGTCGGCCGTCACTCTGGGTAACGGCCGCAAAATATCATTTTGCTGCCTCTGTTGCGGCCTCTGTTGCGGCTGCAAAATGCTTGTTTTGCGTCCGGTTGCACGAAATAGTTATTTCAAGCTTCCTGGATGAATATTGTTACGTATCATAACGAAAAATAAGATGTTAGAGTTGACTTGGAATAATTCGATAATATTCTGTTTTCTATTTAATAAAATTCACCATCTGTCAGTAAGCGTTTGATAACATCAGGTTTGGTGGCGGGGGAACAATCGCAGTGAAATGAGCAATGTTGTTGATGTTTTGATAATAGTGTAATGTTTTTATCTATTTAAAAGTTTTTATCACGACGGGTGGGATAAATTTGTACACACGGTAGATTTACTCACAAGTTTAAGTTGCTGTTAGTATATTCCGCAGCCTGGTAAAAATCAACTGTAGGCCACACACTCGCCACTAGGTACGTTTACTACGTTCACACGAAGCAAGTTAAGCTGCGTACAGACATATAACAAAACTTCGTATCGTAACGCCGTCGCGTCACAAGTGTGGACGGCACTGCGTAACACCGTAACACCAGAACATAATAACATCTCGGCGTTCCATCGGTTGTCGGTTTTTTAACGCCGCATCAAAGAAATGATACGCGCTGATGTTGAACCACTTGTTAGCATGTCTGGACAGGTGTGCGGTACACAGTTGCGATTTATTTTTCGTTTTGTTTATTCAGTTGAAAACATGGAGGAGACAGAAGAATCTACCCTGGATTTTATAAATAGTTATCGCAATAAAGAAATTTTGTGGGATGCGAAACATCCCAAATACTATAATAAAATAAAGAAGCATGATGCTTGGGAAGAACTTGCTGTAGAGTTTCGGACAACAGTAGATGAATGCAAAAAAAAATAATGTTCTTGTCAGGCGAGAGAAAGCAAAAATTAAAAAGAGCCACGGTACGGTTAAAGGTAAGTTTGAATAATTGAAAATTAATTTCTTTTCTATTTTGTTTATTTACTTTTTAATTACAAATTTTATTTTTATTCATTACAGGGCTTTCAGATATCTATGAAAGTAGTTGGTTTGCTTTTAAAAGTTTGCTATTCCTTTGGGACAAAAACAAGGTTCGGGAAACACAAAGCACCGTAAGTATAAAGCGAATTACGAATTACGTATAATCTTGCCACAAAAGTCGATTTTCGTTTTGAAAGTACGATGACTATTCGTCTCTAATTCGTGTTGCGTTTTCGGTTGGTCTTCTGGGAATATTTCTAATTGGAAATAAAGAAGACATTGGTTCATTAGTTATAGTTTTATAATTTCCTTCTACAAGCTTTCCATCAATTTCTGTATCCAAGGTTCCATGTGGCGTATACAAAGCACAAGATGTGGAACTTTCTCTCAAAAAATTATGTAGATGAGCTACTGCCACTATAACTAATTTAGCTTTTCTGGGTTCAAGTAACATCGGTTTACAAAGTACTCTAAAAACGGCTGAGGCAATGCCAAATACATTTTCTACAGTTCTTCGTGCGCGAGATAATCTGTAGTTGAACGCTCTTTGCAATGATCCTTTAGGACGTGTTCCCGAAAACGGTTTTATTAACGACTCAGTTAAGGCAAATGCCTCGTCTCCAATAAAAAAATGGGGAATTCTCTGTTGCCTGCCATGTAAAGCTTCTGGTTCAGGTAAATTTAAGTCATTTCGTTCTAATTTTTTGTAAAGCGAGCAGTTTTTAAAGAAACCACCTCCAGCATCAACATACAAAAAGTTATAATTAGCATCCACTAGGGCAAAAAGAGCTACACTAAATGTTGATTTGTAATTAAAGAACTCGCTTCCGGTGTTAATTGGAGCTTGTAGAACAACATGCTTCCCATCTAAAGCACCCAGACAATGTGGAAAGTTCCAGGTGTCCTCAAACTGTTTTGCCACTTCTAACCATCTTTCTGGTGTTCAAGGTATCTGTAAAAGTTTTAACAAATTTCGTTAAAACAAATTATACAGTGCGCCAAAAATAGGACATATTTTTATTTTCTATATAAGTTTGTTTATTAAATACTTATTTTAAATTATTTTTAATTTTAGATTGTACACGAAGAAGAAGATAATAATGAAAAGGAAATATCGGGTCATGAATGAACATTAGCAGATAACGATAGAAATTCTACTGTACAAGAGAATCGGGAAAGTATAGAAAATGTACCGAAAATAAAAGCAACACTTCTTCTTCTTCTTCTTCTTTTCAATAGACCTATTGGTCTGTTGCTTGCTGAAGCCGTCTCTGGATGGTTTCTTGCGAGGTGGACTGCCAGCTTTCCTGCCACCTTTTTGGGGGTCTTCCTGGTGGGCGATTTCCGTGTGGCTTGCTTTATTCTCGGTAATCTGTTTTCGTCCATTCTTCGTACGTGCGCGTACCATTCTCTTCGTCTCTGTCTGCCCCATCTGACTATGTCTACAATGCTGCATTGAGCTCGTATGTCAGTGTTTCTTATCCTGTCCCGTCTGGTCTTCCCTAGGATAGTTCGTAGGATTTTCATTTCGGCCGAGCGCAGCATACTTTTTGTTTTATTTGTGTCTTCTCGTACTTCTATTCCGTAAGTCATAATAGGTCTGATGCAAGTCTTATAGATCTTCATCTTGCTATCTGTTCCCATGTGCTGGTTTGACCATATCACATCTCTAAGACATCCTGACAGAGCTGCTGCTTTAGTTATGAGACTTCTTACTTCTTTCGCCGGATCGTGGTAGCTGCAGATGTCCATGCCTAGATATTTAAAGACATTGAGTTGCTCGATTGGCTTATCCTCTACAACCGCTTTACACCTGACAGGTTCTCTGGAGAATGTCATAGCTTTGGTTTTTGATGTTGAAATTGCCGTGTTGAGTTGTTGGCTGACTTGATAGAATTTAAACAGCTGTCTCTGAAGATCGTTCTCCGTTTCTGCTATAATAGCTGCGTCGTCTGCATAGCAGACCATAGATATTTTTGAGTGGCCCATTCTGTACCCCAAATCTAAGGATGTGACTTGTTGTATTATTTCATTCATCAGGAGGTTGAAAGGAAAGGGCTCAGGCTGTCACCCTGCCTAATTCCGCCTGGTGTTTTTATGTTGGATGTAGTTTGTTCTCCTGACTTGATCTTTGTCACATTTCCAGTGTTTAAGTTTTTAATTAGTTTGGTGATTTGGGACGGGGACTGTCTTTTTGTTAGAATTTGTAGGACGTCTGTCAAGCGCACTTTGTCGAATGCCTTTGTTAAGTCTATGAAGCAGATGTAAGCAGGCTTGTTAAACTCTTTTGATTTCTCCTTTAGTTGTTTCATTATGAAGAGAGCGTCCGTTGTTGACCTGTTTGTTCGAAAACCAAGATGTTCCTCTCTATTCTTGATACGTGATTCCAATTTGTCTTTTAGGATGCTAGTGAGCAGTTTCATGGACGTACTTAGCAGGGTTATGCCCCTGTAGTTTTCAGGTGCTGTCTTTTGCCCCTTTTTGAAGATGGGAATAGTGATGCTGCTGCGCCAATCTTCGGGGATCTGTGATGTATTTAAAATTTTATTGAAAAGAGTTAGCAACTTCTCGATGAGTTTCTTTCCCCCATATTTTAGCAATTTATTCGGGATGTTGTCTGTACCCGCGGCTTTCCTGTTTTTCAGCTTTTGTATTCTTTTTCTCAGCTCTTCCTCTGTTATCAAAACATCATCGGGTATTTCGTCTTCATTCACCCATGTATCAGTTGTTTCTTCATCTTGGTACAGCTCTGTAAAATATTTTTCCCAGATGTCAGGTGATATGTTTTTAGTTTGAACGTATTCATTTACTGGTTTTTTTCTGTTTTTCAGCATCTTCCAAACCTTTCTTTGGGCTCCATAAAGGTCGTGTTCCATTTCACTGGTGAATCGTCTCCAGTGTTCCCTTTTTATGGCTCTGATAGCTGCATTGGCTTTGTTTCTGTTTTCACCGTATCTCGTTCGATTGGTTTCTGTTGGTGAACTTAAATACAATAGGTAGCTTTTACGTTTCATATCTGCCAGTTCCTTCACTTCCTTACAAAACCATGACTTGGTGTTCTTGTTGGCGTTTATGTTGATTGTGCGTTTTCCCATCGATTCTGTTGCAGCTTCTGTTACGCATGTTTTTATTTGTTGCCAGCCTTCTTCAACTTCACCTGATGTGCAGATGTTATTCAGTTTGCTTGATAATCTAATTTCGTAAAGCTGTCTTGTGCTTTCGGTAGACAAAGATTCTATATTGAATTTTCTTATGTAGATAGGCTTCTTTACAACTTTACGAGGTTGCTCCATTAACATTTTGCATAATACAAGCTTATGATCTGTTCCTAGATTGACTGATGTTAGAGCCCTTACGTCTAATATTTGAGAGGGTGTGATTGCTCTGTTGGTTATGACAAAGTCTATCATGGAGCGTTGTCCTCTTGTGTTGGCAAAAGTGTATTTGTGCTGTTCTTTGTGTTGGAAGTATGTGTTGTTAATTCTTAACTCGTTCCTGGCACAAAAGTCTATAAGAAGTTCGCCATTTTCGTTGGTAATTGGCTCGTTGAATTTTTGTTTCAGATTGGGTATTATATCATTTCCAATTCGGGCGTTAAGATCTCCGAAGACAATGAGTTTGTGGCTTCTGTCGAGTTTGTCGATAGTATCTTGCAGTGACAGATAGAAGTTTTCAGACTCTTCAATGGTTCGTGATGTATCAGGAGCATATGTGCTGACGAGGTGGGTGGTGAGTTCATTGATTTTGATGGACACTCTTAATATTCTATCGTTTACGTATTCTATGCTTTCGATATTGGGCTTATACCTCTCATGCAGTAGTATTCCGACTCCTGAGTGTGCTCTTTTCTGTTTGGGCACTCCACTGTATATTAAGATGTACTCTTCAAATTTTGAGGTGCCTTGGCCTTTTTTTCCTTGTTTCTGATATTCCACATATGTCGAGTCTGTGCTTCTTCATTTCGATTGTGATTTCCTGGTCTCTGCCATTTCATGATGTTATGTTCCAGCATGCCAATCTTGTTATTTTCCGTTTCCTGAATCGTCGGTCCTTATTCCTTGCTTGGGTCGTTATCCGTTGTGACAGTCCGTAATCCGAGGCTATTGCTTCAGTTCTGTGAGCGGTAGTGATTTTTACCTTGGGTAGGCTGCTAACCTCGCCCAAGAACCCTCCTCCTTTATCCGGGCTTGGGACCGGCAGTGACAGTTGTTGGGCTACTCAATCCACCCAACGCCTGCCCCCCAGCAACACCTAGTACCAAAAAGAAAAGCGATGAAGCGACACCTAGTAGGAAACGCCAAAAGAGGAATGAAGATTATGAGAAATTAGATAAAGCTTTTAAAATACTGTCAGGAGCAAAACGAATGTCAAATATTTGGAAATCTTGTGGCTAAAAAACTGTACCGTACTCATACTCTTCAGTCATTCTTTGCAAATTCTGTGCCACAGCATTCTCAATTTGAACAGTATCAGGATAGCCAAGCTTCCAGATTTACTCAACAGCATTCACAGGTACCATCTCCAGCATATAATTATGCTAATTCTAGTATTTCGGATCATTCAAGTGGCAGAACTCCAGTCAATTCTTTACCACGCCAACTATTGGATATGCGCGATATTGAATTAGAGAATTTAATATAAACATTTGTTTCTTACCTGTATATTTTCTTTTAATCCTTCTATAATTGCTTCGCACACTTCAGGAACTATAGCACTTATCGATTGTTTAGAAATTTTAAAAAGGTATTGTAGACTGGTGAAAGAGTCACCAGTCGCCAGAAACCGAATTGTTACTGCCAACCTTTCTTGAACAGAAATTGCCGTTCTTCATCTAGTATATTTTCGTGCTAATTTGGGTCCAATTAAATTAATCAAGTAATCGAAATCTGTTGGAGACATTCTAGTAAAATTTTTGTGAAGGCCACTAGTTGCCTGGAATTTTAAATCCGACAGTATATGATTTCCGCTGTACACACTTCTATTAGTATACAACCGGGTCTGCAACCAGCGTCTTTCTGCGCGTCTTTTTTTATTTTTTTTAACTAAGTAATGCATGTATATATAAGCTGCTGCAACAACCTCCATTGCACACAAGAAAAAGACTAATTTAATTGTTCTGTTTTAGTAAAGACGGAACCAACTATTGTTTAGTCCAACCACTAGTTACGCATGAGTCACTGTGAAGTATATTCCAGTTCACAGGAAGAAGTTCGATGGGGATCATGAGTCTACATGCTCAACATTGTCTCGTGAAGACATTGACTCTTCTTCTTATAATGCGAAAATTGGCGACAACCATAGAAAGCACATGTCTGTCCTCAATTGTTTGTATCAGTGTATGGACAGTTTCTAATGTTTTTTGACCAGGATGGCCATTTATTTTCTGGAGCTCTTCTGCCCTATATCTTGATGAGTAATTGAAGGAGCTGGTATTTTTCATTTCAGAGTACGTGCCCAAAGTAAATCGTTTTTCTTCTCTCAAATATTGTAAGCTTTGTACTGTTTTAAATGAAACTTGCTGTTTCTAGATAATTCCACAATATATTGTAAAAAATATTAAAAATTCTAAGACATTTGACAATTGTTTCGAAATTAAATATCATCGTCTTAATAACAGAAGTTACATTTTATTTGATGCCTACCTGATATTTAATAATTATTTTTGGCTAGACCAAGAAGTGAACTAACTACCTTGTGATTTACTTATAAGTAAATAAAAAAAAGAAGAAGATATGATATTACAAATATTAAAGCTTATATATTATATAATATTTGTAATTTCATATCTTCTTCTATTTCTATTTACATATATTCTAGCATAAACCTGTGACATAGACGTTACTATGTTCTTATCAAGGTTCAAAACATTTTCTCTTATTAAATCATTTTCTCGTTTTAAATTGGCAATTTTAGTTATATGATTATCAATTTTTGAATTATGTTCAGTTAACAAAGAGCAGATGTCGTTCATTCCAGTGCTTAGAATCATTAGCTGAGCCATTAGTACATGAAAATGGTACGCTACTGAGTTATTGATTGCTAGCAGTTGAAGTATCCATCCAATAAGAAAGTAATTAGTGTTATCATCACGATGGTTGGGTGCCAACCGGGCGGGTCGCCAGTTGGCGGATAGGAGAATGGCCAGGGGAACGTGAAACTTTTGATCTTGGATAGAAGCAGCCACAGTGGGATACGAGGCCTTAAAACCCCCCTACAATTTGGCTAAGAAGAGCCCCCTAGAACATCTGCTCGTCTTCGACATTGGAGACGAGGACAATACTGTCATAAAAAAGAGGTTGATGAGGTTGAGCTACACGTTTACCTCATTGGCTCTGAGGGCTTTTTTTATGGGGTGTTAACGGAATAAAACTCATGTTTATCCAAACATGCGGATGCGTTTCGGGTTATGTGGGACTCAATCAGCCAAGCAGTACCATGAGGGTTGTTTACTCCCCTCATACTACCCCCGGAAAGACCGCCTACCCACCAAAAACCGTTTCCCCCCAGCCCACTGAAGAGCCGTACCATCCTATCAAGGATATCTCATAGATCTTCAGCGGCATATTCATATCTTCTAACTTACCACTAGGTTTACGTCCTCAATTCTTGTTACCTCCTTTGCCTTCTTAGAAGGTCCTCAATATGACCTCAAAGGTGGCTTTGTGAGACGTCATTTTTTGAATAATATTTCCCGGTGACATATTTCCTACTGCCAGATTCGTCTCCATCCTCGGTTGGTCCCATCTAGTGCAATAAAAGAGAGTATGCTCAGGATCATCTCTAATGTCATTACAGTATATACAGTGGTCAGTTTTGGTTTTCCCGATTTTTTTAGTGAACGATCCAAAGTTACCGTGTCTTGTCAGCGCATGCGTCACATAGTAGTTGGTTCTTCTGTATTTGCATCCCTCTAATTCTTCTATATGTCTAATCAATTTTTTGGTCCATGTCGCTCCAGTATATGTTGCCCACCTTACCGGCCATTCCTGAATTGTTCTAACCCGTTCCTCCCTTGTTAAGTTATTTCTTACTCCTCCCTCTCTATTGTGTAGCCTATCTCTTTCCAACACCAATAGATCCATGCGTGGTATCCCGGTGACACTTGTATCGCTGCCGCAGATATGCGAATCCAAGTCTCAACAGTATCGTGCGCTGTGTTCCGTTCAGTACCTGTTTGTACTTATCTATCTGCACCATTTCTTTACAGATACTGGCTGCATAGAGATTGGACCACTCCATACAGCAAGACCCTTTTCCGGCTGGACGGCCCTCCTACGTTACTCAGCAATCCCCCTATCGACCGTATTTTATCCTTAGCTTTCTCACACACCATATTAATATGAGGACCCATGTATGAACCCATTAGTACTCCAAGATATTTTATCGTTTTTTGTGGAGCTATAGTATTCCCTCAAGTTCGAACTGGACTTCATTTCTGTTTCTGAGACCCTTAAGGATTACACTTACCGTCTTTTCTTTTGCCATGGTCAAGTGGTTGCTAGATATCCAGTGACATACTGTTGCGAGCGCCTCATTTGTTCTGTATATTAATTCCACTCTGTCTTCTACCTCTGTTATGATACCGATGTCATCAGCAAAACCAATGATCGTGACCCCCTCTTATTATAGGTTAAGTATACCGTTATACATTATATTCCAGAGGGTCGGTCCCAGTACCGAACCCTGTGGAACACCTGTGTTGACATGCAACTCTTCCTTCCCCACTATAACCGTACGTGAATCGAGATAACTATCCATGAGGTTAATTAATGCCCTCATAATTACTTCCCACGAAGCAGTGTTAAAAGCGTTTCTTATATATATCGCCGTCAACGCAACCCATTTTTTCCGACTTCCCTGTGCTATATTTTTAGCTTGCTCTATTGCCATAATTGTTGAGTGGCCTGCTCTGAACCCATGCTGATTCTCGGACATCAGATTCCTTTCTTTAATTATTTCAACCACGCGGTTCCTTATGATTGCCTCGTACAGCTTCCCTATACAACTAATTAGGCTAATCGGTCTATAAGACTTAGCTTCCACTGCTACCTTACCTGCCTTTTTCCATACCCGCGGAAACTCCTGCTTTTTGACTATCTGATTAAAAGTACGCAGTAACACTCTTGGTATAATTTCTACCAATAACTTGACAGCCTCTGGTGGTATGCCGCCTGGCCCTGGGGCTCGCTTGAGTTTAATGTTGTCCTTGGCAGACTCTGGGGGATGCCAGCCAAAGGGGCACCTCTATAGTAACAATGACCTCGGATGATGGACCATCCAACACTGAGACCCCCTTGATAAACGTAGAGGTCGTCCTCGAAGCCATGCAGGCCGACTCCCCTCTAACAGAGTAGGATATGGAGACCAAACAATGAACCTAAGACGTCCAAAAAAGGTAAACATCATTCAATGCAACCTTCAATACAAAAAAGTTGCAACGGCAACACTATGGTTCGCTTGACGAGCTGGAGGATGCAGTAGCACTAATCCAAGGACCTTCGATAATAAAGACCAAAATAGTAGGACTCACTTCCCTAACCAACCAACTTTTTAGCTTACCAGGCAACAAACAACCTAGGACTGTAATATATGTTCCCAGGAAAATTAAATCCACCCTGATGACACACTTCTGCACCTCAGATTTAACTGTGGTTAAAGTGGAATGGGACGAGGCAACAGCATAGTGCACATCCTGGCATCGGTCTACCTTCCATCCGACTCAGTGACCCTACCACCAACAAAAGAAGACCTAGTGAACTACTGCCTCGACCAGAAAGTGGAGCTTATTATAGGATGTGATTCAAACTCTCACCATCTGGGCTGAGCCAGCAAAAATATCAACGTCCGAGGTAAGTCTCGTCATGACTATATCGTTAAAAAAGATCTATGCAAGTTAAATGACAGCACGAAACATCGACGGGTAACACAGAATCCACCATGGGTGTATTCAGAGATATAGAGGGAGCTAATGATAAACAACATCTCCAAAAATCACCAAGCAACTCTTGGCTAAGAACGTACCTCTGACGATGAGCAAATGGATACTTAGCATGTTCTCCAACAGAGCAATAACCATAATTGTAGAAAACATTGCAGTTAGAGGAGTGGTCACGAGGGAATGTCTGCAGGGAGGGCTGTTATCACCACTTCTCTGGAACATAGTTCCGGACACTCTAATTAATCACCAGCATTGGACAATAGCATATGCAGATACATAACTATTCTGAAAACTGGTAAATTTGAGTACATACTTTGTGAAATAACGTAAATTGCTCGCAAATCTATAAAAATGCTGTGTAAACTTTTCTGAAGAGGTGAAATATTTTGGTATTACTCTTGACAAAGGATTAACGTGGAACTTTCATCTAGATAACAGAGTGAATAGAGCATATGTTGCCTATGAACAGTGCCGGAGGACGATGGGACGCACTTGGGGCCTTTCGCCAAGACTGGTCCGTTGTATCTACATTGCAGTCATCAGACTTATGCTAACATACGGCGCTATTTCCTGGGTACCAAAAGTACTGTAGACGACGGCGATACATAAACTATAGCATCTACATCGGATGGCTTGTATTAACATAACAGGAGTCATCAGAGCAACATCAACTGCTGCTATGGAGGTGATTATTGTCATTATCCCTCTTCATATTTACATCAGAGAGGTTGCGATATTGTCAATGTTACGATTTCGCACGGTTGGTACAAATCCCGATGTAAGAATGGGGAAACTGATGCGGGAAGCGCTTAATGCGCTACCTGTGCTGCAAGAAAACAATATTTGTTTTTGGAAAACCCTACAAAATAGAAATAAAACAAAATACGGAGCAGAATGTTACAAATGAAATTCGCATATACACAGACGTCTCCAAAACGAAAGAATGCTCAGGATACTGAGTGTATTCCAAGACGCTGAGTCTGAGTACAAACTAGGCCATGGGAACATGCGTCAGCGTCGTTCAAACAGAACTGGATGGCATATCAATATCCGCTAAAGGAGAAACCAGGAGAGATATTTCTGGTAAAACCATAATAATCTACACTCACAGCAGACAATCCCTGCTAACCCTGAGCAGACCTCACGTCACATCAAGGCTAGCGGTAGAGGGAAATAAATCATCAACCTTACGCTGCGGATAAAAATGATATTGTCTTAAGGTGGGATAAAGGGCACAATGAAAGCAAAGGTAGTCTGGCTAGGAGGGTCACCGGTCTAAGAATATTAGTGCCCGATGACTCAGCAATCGAGGAAATAGTCAAACGACACTCCCATAGCCAATTGGTGAAACGATTGGAAGAAATACAAGGATGCAGACTTGCCGAGGAAACTCTTGAGAACATGGACAAGTATAAATGCCAAAGAAGAACTTGGCGATGTCCAGGTCGAAACTACGGTTGGTTGTGGGGGATTCCTGACTGGTCACTGCCAACTGAGGAAACACATCCATAGTAGAGGTTAATAGATACACCAACATGCAGAAAGTGTGAACGAGAAAACGAAAATGTGGAACCCGTCATATGTGTATGCCCGAAGTTATCGCCTATAAAAAAATACGAGTTGTGGCGAGTCTTGTCCTATACCTGCCCACATAATAAAGATAACCCCAGAAGACTTGTCCATCTTCCTAGAAGTGGCAGAATGGACGATGAGTTAAATGGGTCAATTTCTAAGAGGATGCACAATGGGTCCAACTCACCTTTCCAACTCCACAGATAGAGATAGTGTTATCAGTAACAAAAAACAAGAACCAGTTCTCAGTTGTACTGTGTAATTGATTTTAGTGAACAAGGGAATTAATGTATATATCAAATAATATTTAATTGCCTTAAAATTCAAAATACAATGTTACACTGATATGATGTAGAATATCGTTTACTCAGTACTCATGCCCAGAAACTTTACCCTGGAAACTGTACAGAGCTATCGGAGCGTGTTTGCCACGGGTTGATCTTCGTACTCCAGCCTCTAACTGAAGTGACGTAAGAAAACCGTTAAGGTAGAAATGGAATTAAAACAATAAATAATTAAAACACAAATATGTTTACTTTAATAAAATCGAAATGATACAAAACATAAATATCACAATAACTTTCTTATAGCGATTTTTTGTATTCAAACTTTACAGATACAATTTAACAAAAAAAAACTGATTTTTAAGGATTCTTTAGTATTTCTTACTTTTGTTGTAACAGAATGCTTTTACATTTCATTTTACGTTTCATAACAAACTATTGTTATTAACATTAAATTCCTCTAACTCACATATTTTAAAATTAAAATAATGTATGAAACGAGGTAAAATATTCTTCCATCTAATTTAATTTGTTGTCACATCTGGTAAGCCATATTATTATTATGTTTAGTTGATTTTTTGAGGTTATATGCGAAGAGATCAAGTTTTGGTGAAGATGCATAAATATTATCAATAAAATTTTAATATCGTTGCTAAAGTCTTGATCATTACTATGTTTTGAGGTGATGGAAAGGTATTATTTCCTTTTTCATTTACTGGTGTTCTCAATTTACACCTCCAACCATAATATTCAAATTCGAAAATACACAAAGTAATAACCTTTCACTTTTGAATCAATACTTTATGTATAAGTACTTGGAATAGCATATCAATTGACAATTTCGGTAATCTTCATCCAAATGTTCTGTTTAAATCCAACAACTAATGTCTGTTAATAAGTTGTGAGAATATAATGTTGAAATTTTATAATATATATAATTTGAACTCTTCATAATACACACCCTATTGTGGAATTATTTAGAAAAAGAACTAACTTACATTTCAAAGTAATTTATTATAATTCGCTAACGTTTTCTTCTTATATATCTTCATAATTTTTAACAAATTTGATTTTCGTTAAGTACGTCACACCTAGTTTGATTTCTTTTACACAGTTTATATAAATATACATGAGATATATTACACAAGGTTTACATACTTAGTATATACAATGTGTCCATAGAAAGAAAACTTAAGCCAGATCATCTGGACCTTTGCTACTCCAGTTTGCAGATAGTGGAACAATAAAATAATGAAATTGATAAACAAAAGTAGTATTCTAACATTTCTGGTTAGTTATCGACAAATTGCCCCAGTAAAATACAAAAAGTAGGAGAGACCGTTGTACCTTGGACATAGTGTAGGTACTGTGGTTCAGTACTCTGTTGTTGGTCACGTATCACCCCCAACGACTACCAGTCAAACCAATTCCAGCATCACGTATTAAAAGGCAGTTCAGTCCTGACCTCAGATTAACAAATAAAATATATATGTTTGTATCTTAGCTCACTTGCGGACACTTCCACTGCTTTGCCATATTTACAAATTCTCTTTAGTTGCAGGAACAATGAAATTAGAAAGTTAATTGAAAATTTGTTAAAAGTTGTGCAAATAAAAAAAGTCAATCTAATTTATGCATTTAAGTCGCTGCTTTTAAAATTAATTAATAATACTCAAATTTTATTTAATAAAGGCATTTCTTATAACCTTAGATACCTTTATGGTTATAACTAAAAGTGGCAACATTGCTCAAAATTTCAGAACCTATTTTATGTATCAACGGTAACCTATTTAGTAGTTTTGTCCTTGTTTAATTACCATATAAAGAGAGATGCAAATATAGTCAGAGTGTGCTGGACGATAATTTTGAATACGACGTAGTATTGTAGTAAATAATGTCAAACGTGGTTTGTTTATACGCCATTACGACTAGAGAGTAAACATTTAGTTCTATAGTTTTGATGAGTTTTTCAAGGCTTTTAGTAACAAAATAATTTTTTGAGTAAATTAATTAAATGTTTTTGGATTATCATGGTTCGTCGGTGCCAAGTTTGTTAGATAAATGGCATAAATTACCAAGGACATGTGTCTACAATACCATCCCCATTATTTGTAATTCACTCATCATTTTACTACTGGTGTTTAGGATTATTAACCGCAAAAATAAACGTGTGTACGAATGAAATGCCCTCTCTATTGTATATTATTACTCCAAGGTCCTGACCGTCAGTGGTGTAGCACGTTTTGTGAGGTTATATTAAAAATCTTCGTTTTCGAATACAAAATAAAGAAAAACAAATTCTGTTAACACCGTTTACCATTTTTGTTCGAAGCTTGGTGATAAGTTAACTCGGCTAAGATTATTGTTGTTATTCTGGTGAGTAAAATAGCACGTTTCTTTGTAATTTTAAACGTAGTCTAAAGATGAGAACATGGTCTTGGCGCCAGAATTGTACCGTCTTAAGGCGGGTTTATACAACATTTACATAGTCATAATCATAAACATAATCACAATCACAATTCTAAAAGGCGTTTATACAACTTTAATAGTCACAGTCATAAGCATAAGATTCATATAAATGAAGTTAGCCTACAGCCATAGATAAGTAAAACAAACGTCAAACCAGTGGTCAAACGTCATTTCATAAAGGTTATCTATGGTCATTTCTGTTTTTGATAGCTTTTGTAATTTGTATATTTTCCTCGGTAGTGTCAACGAACAATAACAATCGCGTATGACCAAAAATCAATTCAATTTAATCTTTCAAAACCAGTTCTACACAAAAATCAACAGAGTATGATACAAATATGATACACGTGTATGGTATAAACAATGAATCACAATAAAACCTGAAAAAACGGCCAACAAAATAGATTCTGTAATGGAAACGCCCCCGTGTCAATGTCGCCTGCATAGAAAAAGTATATATAGCGAGTTTCCATTATATATACTTTTTCTATGGTCGTCTGTCGGGTTCAACGCATGCGCACTTCAATTCTCGTCATAATCATAAAAGTTAAAAGTTGAGAACTTCAAGGTCAGTAAAATTATGCTTATGATTGTGATTATGACAATTGTTTAAACGGACCTATAAGAAATAGTTAGTTTAACTCTTATGATTGTGACTGTGATTATGATTATGACTATGTAAATGTTGTATAAACCCGCCTTTATACTTGTGATCATCAACACATATTGTACCTTGCATCGGTGATCCAAGGGACACGATGGTAATGTTAGTGTCTCAATTGTCAACTTAGAAGCAATAAAAAATGCCATAAAATCTGTTACTGCTCCAGAAGGACAAAAGCTTTAGATTAGGGAAGCTTGCAAAGTGTATAATATAAAATTTACATGCCTGACATGGCATTTGAATTCTTTTAATAATTCAGGGAAAGATATCTGTAGTTATGATGTTAAATATGATATTAAAAAGGTATTCACTGAAACAGAGGAAGACAGTTTGGTGGAGTATGTCATATAAATAAAGATAAATTATGGTCTTTCAAATAAGAAAGTACGTTTGCTAGCGTACAAATTTGCACTAGCTAACAAAAAGAAGATGCCTCCAAGATGGAAAGATAAGCAAATCGCATAAGAAGAGTCGATGAGACTCTTCATGAACAGACGCCGCTATTTGTCTGTTAGAAAACCAGAGAAAACAAGTTTATCCAGGACTACAAGTTTCTATAAAACGAATGTTGAACTGTTTTTTAACAACTTAGAGGATGTCCAATGGTCACTAGGCCCCTTTATCAGAAAATATTTGGAACCAAGACGAAACCGGCATATGTACAGTGCAAAATCCAAATAAAATTTTATCACCAAAAGGTTTGAATCAGGTGGGTAGTGTCACTTCTGCCGAACGAGGCAAACTTGTTACACTAAGTGCATGCATAAACGCTATAGGTAATCATATACCACTCATATTTATATTCCCGAGAGTAAATTTTAAGAAATTAATGCTGAAAGTAGCTCGACCTGGAAGTATTAGGGGAGCTAATTCTTCAGATTGGTCTAATGAATCACTTTGCCTAAAGTTTTGTCGATCATTTTATAGCACATACAAAACCGACTGAAGAACAACGATTTCTTCTAATAATTGACAATCATAATACCCATTTATCAGTGGAAACTGTACAGAAGCATCTGCTGATGGTGTTTTTGTGTTAACCTTTCCACCTCACACGTCTCATAGATTTCAACCCCTCGATATTTCAGTATACTTTCTTTTAAACACCTACTAAAACCAATGTGTCGATACATGGCTTTTAAACAATCCTGGAAAGACATTCTACATTTACAGCGTTGCAGAGGTTATTGGAAATATTTATTCCAGAGCATTTTCCACAAGTAATAGCTTGAGTGGGATTAAGAAGACAGGTATTTACCGCTTCGACAAAAATGTTTGCAGTGACGATGAGTTTTTAGGATCCTACATAACAGACCATCCAAATCCTACACATCAAACAAGTGAAACTACTGTCAAAACTACCTACCAATAGTCACTAGTCAGATCCTTCTACATTAACGGCCTTAGACACAGTAGATTACCTAGGTCCTTCAACGTCAAATGTGAATTTTGTTTTACCTGAGCAGGTACAGTTTTGTCCTAAGGCTGAAGCTGTATGTTGGGAAAAAAGGAAAAAGCGAGGTCGAACTAAAATAGCAACTGATACACCGGAAAAAGATGAAATGTTAAGAGAGAAAATGGAAACATTAAAAAAAGTAAGAGGAAAGGGAAGAAAAGCAGTGAATCGCAAATTACCACATGATATGTCAAAAATCATTGATGAGGATACTGCAAGTGAAGATAAATACATTATTTTTATTGAATCCCTACAAGAAAAACGAACCGAAGTTCAAGAAGAACTTCAGTTACAGTCAGAAAAGTTTAATACTGGTGATTATGTCCTTATCTCTTTTCCACAGAAAAAAGTTCTTCCAATACATCAAGTTGGACAAATTATTTCTAAAGACTCTACCCACTTCGAATTCCAAATTCGTTTTTTGAAGCGAATTGTGACTAGTAACACGTTTCTCAAAGATTCTGATGAATTATTTGACGTAAATATTGAAAATCTTGTTGGTAAACTTCCAAAACCCGTGGAGTGCACAGGTTTAGCTTAAAAAAATATGGTTTCCAATAGATTATTCATCTTTTTCTAATGTTAAAAAATAGTTATTACTACTTTTTGTTCGTATTACTTTATATAATAACTTTACCAAATACTTACATGTAACAATAAACTTAATTTGTAGTTTCATAAATAATTATTTTTGGTTTCTTTTAGTTATCTTATTTTTCCCTTTTCTTCGCACTCCGATCCAAGGTACAAGAGGGTATAATCTATGGTACAAGATAATCATATTCTATAAATCAAAGTTGACATTTTTTTAACGTGTCACAAAAAATTATTTTTGTTTATATTTATTATTAAAAGCGCTAAAAATATAGTAAAATATACAGTTTATACCATAGACCCATTTTGATTATAGTGTAAAGTCTAATAATACCCCTAAAAGGGGTGTAATAAAAAATGTATCCAAGGTACAAGGGTCTCGCCTACTTAGTATTAAAAACTTGTATTAATGAAATGAACATTGTGGTTGATGGTATGATGTCTTTTGATAGTCTTGTTCTATTGGAGTTTTCAAACATTTGCATCTTTTTCATCTTATTCATAATTAGAGCTTTCAAAAGCCTCCTGAGCATAAATTTTTTGGAGATATCCAGTAGAAAAATGTCTGCCCTCAAGACTTTATTTATTTATATATTTTGTAAATTTGAATGATTGACTATTCATTTGAAAAGTCTGAGTATTATACTCCGTTTTTGAAAGGCATAGAGTAATAAATCACTCATTTTGGCCGGAACCATAGGCGTACCACATTTAGTCATTTAAAAAAAGTTGAGGCTTCTAAAATTATCTCATTTCCGAAAATAACCGTTTTGTAATATTGATTAAAATGAAATTTCAAATTATCAATAATATAATGAACTGTGGATTATATCACTGACATCAATTTTCCAGAAAATGTATTATTATGTATAAAAGGGCGTAGACGAGTCCCTCCACTAAGCTCCAGGTAGTTATAATCCTACATACAATAAATAATAAAATAAATGTTAATAACAATTTTATACAAATACATATATATATATATATATATAAAAGAAGATGTAGGAATATCGCGTGATATGTTAACAACAACAACAAAGAGATTCATGGGTAATTCACTCTATTTCAGTAGCCCTTTATTTTGCGTGAATTACCCATGAATCTCTTTGTTGTTATATATATATATATATATATATATATATATATATATATATATATATATATATATATATATATCCAAACCAACCCCATTTGCCGATTATTTCACCCAATTAGCAGGTAATTGAAGAAACTTGACAAACAGGTAGCTCAAAAATGGTTTTATTATTGTGAAATATAGTCTTTTCCGTTCTACGAAAATGCCCCCATAATACAATGTACTTACTAGAACTTTTCAACTACAAAAGTAGCGGAAAGGTTGAATATTTTCAATTTACAGTTCATCTGTTCTGGAGAAGCTGCTGTGTTGATTGATTTCCCCATTATTACTGTTATTTGTTATTATTTTTTACCGTTATTGTTAACTGGTGTTTATTTTTGTTCATCTATACAAGTTCTCTTGTCATCACATGAGACAAACACCTAACTACACCTTCCAACTATATAGTGTTCCAACCAAATTCGACCAGATATGGGGGATTTATCACCATCTAAGCGACCTAAAGTTGGCCCATTATCGCTGAACGAAAAAAATCTGATATTAAATTGCTATTCCTCGTTGAAGAACGGAGAAATTAGAAGAAAAATCATGAATTTGACAGGAAGTGTTGATGAAACTGTGGAGATTACTGCAACAATGATGGGTGTTTCAAAAACAACAATTTATAATTTAATGAAGGAGAAAAAAATGGAAACATCACAGCCCCAGCAAAGTCCCCAGGCCGACCCAAACTTGAAATGGATGACGACTTGAAGAATGGAATAAGGCGTAAGGTGCATGCTTTTTTCTTTAGAAAACAAATCCCAACTCTCTCCAAAAGTATGGCTTCGGTTCAAGAAGATTCAGATTTTCCGAAAATGTCTCGAAGTACATTATGGAAAATTTTGAAGGAACTTGGATTTGAATATAAAAAAAAATATCGGAACGCAATGTTGATTGATAGAGACGACATTGTCATTTGGAGGAGGAGTTATTTGCGCAATATTCGGAAGGCAAGACTAGATCAAAAACGAATTTATTATTTGGATGAGACTTGGTTAAATGAAGGTCATACTGTTTCAATGTTTTGGCAAGACACGAATGTCAAAAGTCGGAGGCAGGCAGCTCTTGAAGGGTGGTCAACAGGCCTCAATCCACCAGCAGGAAAAGGACGTCGACTCATCATTACTCATATCAGAAGTGCCGAAGGTTTTGTTAAAGGTGGATTGTTGTGCTTTGAGTCGAAGCAAACCGGAGATTATCATGAAGATATGGATGGAGACGTTTTCGAAGAATATTTCTCACAAATGTTAGATCTAATTCCAACGGGCTGAGTCATTGTTATGGATAACGCAAGTTATCACTCCAGGTTAGTGGAGAAATTACCTTCAACTGCATGGCGTAAACAAGATATCCACGATTGGCTAACCTCGAAAAATATTGAATGCCCAGATAACCCGCTGAAAAATGAGCTCTTGCAACTGGCCAATTCACATAAACACAAATATAGTATTGTGGAATTAACTAGAGACCTTGAGTTTCATTTAAAAACACTAATATGAGCATATTCCACGAAGTAAGGGTCGAGACAGTCAATTTCACAAATATAGTAGATACGTTGTAGATCAAATGGCATCAGCGCGTGGTATAACGGTGCTGAGGCTTCCTCCTTATCACTGTCAACTCAATCCCATAGAATTAATATGGGCCCAAGTGAAAGGGGAAGTTTCAAGAAAGAATACGACATTCAAAATGAGTGACGTAAAAGTTTTATTCGAAGACGCGTTAGGTAACGTAACCAAAGAAAACTGGAAGAAATGTGTTGAACACATGATACAAGAAGAACTAAATATGTGGGAAATGGATCATATAAGTGAACACATGATTGAACCATTTATAATCAATGTTAACAATGGAAGCTCAACAGAATCGTCTGATACTGATATATATAGACTAATTTTTGTGTTAGTTATTACTATTATTTGTTAGACTTTTTTTTTATAAATATTACATTAATTCGTTTTTTCCTCTCCTACTGTAAACGGTATATTAGTAGTAAAGTTGATACCTACTGCAAAAAAATTTGCTATTTTTTATATAGTATTTTATGTTTATTGTTTATTCATAGGAACACAAAAAAATGTGTTTTTATTGAATCGATATTGTGAACTCTTTTGAATAGTTTTCGTAATTATAATTTCATAGTGCCTTCATATTCATATACCAAGTTTCTTTTGTCCTGATTGCACGCCTCTGAGGATTAAATTGTTTATTTGATCATTCGAATACAATAGAGCGACCCTTTCAATACAATAGGCGACCCAACCGAATACAGAGTTACGGGGTGTCTACCTGAAATTCGTAACAAATGAGAAATTTTAGTACCAACTTAGATAATTAATAAATAATAATTCGGAGATATTTTATTATACACCCTGTATCGGTTTTGCATACCTAATGAGCTTTTATTACTGCATGCCTTTTAAAAACGGAGTATAGTAAATGATGTGTAGCTAAGGATAAAATCGCAAAAAGTTTTGTATGATTTGTTCATAACCTCAGACATAATCGAAAACTATTTTCTGGGTAATTGAACTGAAATATCTCAAAATCATGGCGTGATGAGTCGATTTTGATTCCAGATTATTTGGATTCTACACAAAAAATTATTTCGGAAATAGCACTCCTCTTTAAAAGAACAAAATCTCCTGTGTGTGTATTTGTCAAAGAAAGGTCAAAAGACTTGTTCATGAAGGAGAAATCTGGATATTTTAGTTAGACACATAATCTTTTGAAGAGTTTGAATAATTTCTCAACTGTATTAAATTCAGAGACTTTAGTAATAGAAATAAAAACAAGATCGGGAAAGAAATGTTCAAGTCATCGGCATCAACTGCTAAGGCTATTCAATGTAAGTTTTGTTACTGTTTTCCTGGCATCACTACTATTAAGAAGAACCCATCAGTGAATGTTCCTACGCGTTCCTACGATATATTTGATATTTTTACCATTTTGTAAGATACAATTATACAAGCTGAATTTCACACTCATGTCTGTGGAATAAACTGCTGTATTAGCATGATGTTTAAATTAATTGGAAGGTTCATATTCAAATAAAAACACTGCACTAACAAAATAATAGTTCATATTTCAACACTTTATGTTTTATGAAAAATAGAGAAATTAATGTTCATCTTAACCAATGGACACAATGTATATAAATTCACTAACTACATTCAACATAAACTCTATACTTTTCTAACCTAAGTAACAAAAAATATATTCTCTTACGCAACATATACATATATACAATGAAAATTAATATACTTACTATAGTTCTAGAGATATGGGAAATGAGGTGTCATTTTTTGATATCGCTATTAAATTAGAATGGATATTACTGGATTTGTAGCTCTATACTCTAAGAAGAACGTAGTGAATGTGCGTTTTGGAAAAAGCGTACTTTACATTTTTTTGGAAAAATGCTTATTATGTTTCGAATTTTTTATATACTAGCCTTTAATCGTGAAAAAAAAACAAGAATAATATTTTTTCAAAACTGGAAGACCTAAAGTTTTGGCACATAAAACGCGTTTTACATGTGTTTTTATTATTAATTAACTAAGTTTCAGCTAATGTTATGAATCTTGTGATGATAATTAAAAGACTTTGTTAGTATGAGAGTATATGGAAGAGTATATAATACCCAAACGAAGTTCAAGTAACTTATTAAATTTGAATGTATAAATTGTCTCCTCTTGACATTGTCACTATATCCAATGGCGTGCAAGTTTCTAATTTAATAACGTCCAGTAGATGGCACCTGTCACAAATGATTGAAATTATGACATGACATCTGGCAGCAAAAATAAAATAGTTAAACATTAAATATGTATGTTGATTTTTTCCTTCAAAATAATGCCAGCTGTCATGTAGTGAGGTGTAACATTTTCTATCAATTTTATTAGTATTAATACTATACAGGATTTGCCTATACACTGTGATGTATAATATTACGCTTCGATCTATCCATGCAAAACTTTTTTAAATTTGAAATTTCTTTCTGAATATGGATGCAAACTGCAAAATAAAAGTAATTCCAGTTAAACAGAGGTAATTCTGAAGTAAGTATATTAAAGTTATATTTCAAAACCTGCAGTAGATATTTGACGAATTTTTTATGGCTCGAAAAGAATGAAGATTTTCTATGATCCACTCTTCGTTTTTGTCTTATTTGAATAATTATTAATTTATATAATTGAACAATGATATCAAACAATATGTGATAAGGTAAGTTAACATCAAATTAGTCTAAATAAATTCAACTTACTTCCGACAGGTACGTTAATTGCCATAACTTTTAGGTACATATGATCACACAATAAAGAAAACTATTGAAAATGCAAGAAAACCCAAAAACCCAGTACCACCAATTAGGATAACAACACCAAACTTAGAAGCCTGTGTAAAAAGTTATAAAGAGAAAGCTGAACTCTTCACACTTCATTTTTCGAATACATTTACATCCCACAATGACGAAATAGATCATAAAATAGGACACCACTTACAAAAACCTATAGAAGAACAACAAACCACTAACATTTACTACTCCGGGAGAAATTAAAGAAGAAGAAATGTTTGTGGATATGGTCTACACACTAGATGTAAATTGAGTGAATGAAAACGACGAATACTCAGTGTGTATTAGTTCATTAATTTCCAGCTAAGCGCAGTAAATGAGCAACACGGGTTCGGGACCATTCCTTATGTAAATTAACATGGGAAATCGCCAAGGTCCATCGTGGTAATTTTTGGCTCAATTCGATCTGCGCATGCGCCAATCATGAAGCGGACGTCATCAATAGAATCTCGAATGGCGGTAACCTAACATAGCAAACCCCACGAAATCTTGTGTATCGGAAACCCCACAAAAACGTACCGGAAGTCGGCGGCCATCTTGGATTTCACGCACCGTATGTGCCGTCGGGGGGAGGGGGGCGGCCGTCTGTCAAATGGGGCAACCGTCGTATGCCCCATCTGTTCTATGTGTCGTACGGGCCTTCCGTCGTATGCCCCATCTGTTCTGTGCTTCATGATTTTTCTATACCCCATCTGTTCTGTGGTATCATGTACTCCATGATTTTTCTATGGTAACATGTATATGGCGTGACGTAAGCAACGCTGCCATTAGGGCACTATAACACATATCTCGGCTATTATTGGTCGCATTGAAATCGAATAAACGCAATTGTGATGAAGATAATGACTAGAGGGTGTACAAAATCATACCTGAAGACAATGACCAGAGGGTGTAAAAGAATTGAGAAAGAAGAAGAGATAAGCGATAAGTTTCGCAAATATACAAGGAGTATCAAAAGAGTCATCTGAAGAAGTGAACGACAATGACCAGAGGGTGCCGTTGACCATCGCCGTATGTGCCTTATGCGTCGTCGGGGGTGGGGGGCGGCCGTCCATCAAATGTGTCAACCGTCAAATGTATCGTATGGGCCTTCTGTCGTACCGACGTTGTCATTAAAGCACTAGCATCTCTGATTGGCCGTATTGAAGTTGAATAAACGTGATAAGTGTAACATTTTTAGAGAATGTACAAAGATGTCGTAAGGGCACCAACATCTCTGATTAGTCAGATTGAAGTGAAATAAACAACATTATGAAGAAGAGTGGACAAGAGGTAAATATGTAAAGCCATAAGGGCACTCATACTGATGACGTCACCCATGCTCAGTCACTCGATAATAGGGTATCAAAATAAAGAAAAATTGAATAAACATTTTATTGTATAATATAAAATTGAAAAGTATAATGAATGAAAATAATAACAATAATTTCTATTCTTATATAAATTTTTAAGGAATAATGACGTCAACATCTATATATGCATCAATGGAATAGTGGCCCCAGGGTAAAGTTTCATCGGACCCAGGAAGAATAAATCGTTTGTCATCAAAAGGACTTAACGCTATTTTATCTTGAACAATTGAATGTACTAGATGTTTCTCAGCACGAATTAGATTTTGGGTAACGGTTTTCTGTGTGAAGGTGTCGAGGCATTCTTCATAATCTTCAAATGTGATTACTGTCTTCACAACTGATGATTTTACCCCTTTAGCCTTCTTAGTTATTCCATCGTTTCGAATAAGGCAGTCTATTTCTTCTTTCTCGAATCCATCATTCGCAAGACGTTTTCGTTTTTCCGCTAGACCATCTTCAGAGGTAAGTAACCGCGTTGCATATAATTTAGATCGTAACCCAATATAATCGGTCATTATGATACCATTGTTCTCATCCTTCATCATTCCAAGAACCTTCTTATTAACTTGGGGAATCCCGTAAACGTTATCGAGAGGATAGTCTGAGGTGTCGAAATATTTATAGCAATCAATTTTCATTACTTCATAAGGATCTTGATCTCCAATCTCATATATAAGACTATCGGTATCGGTATACAGTACAGTACAGTTTTCACTAAAACGGTTCGCCATATACTCATAGTGAAAATCATAGATCGTAGTTTTAGCCAGATCTAAAATTGCCATTCCTACATATATCGGTTTATTTAGCCATATTTGCAGCTTTCGTAATTCGATGGCAACTAGGTTTTCGCTGAAAATCGTACTATTCTTAAACTCGGGCTTAGCTATGTACGATTCAGCACCATATCGACCACTCCAATGAGAAATTAGCTTTACATCAACGCGTTTGCGCACGTTTTCCATGGTTTTACCTGCAACAATTAGAAAAAGTGATTAGTATAGAAATATTTATATAAAACTAGCAATACTCACCAAACACCGCATTGTTCATCAGTTTGAATAGGTTCTTCTCAAACTCATTCTTCGCAACCTTACGTAACTCGGTTGTTCGAATTTGGTTTTTAATTACCAAATTCTCCCGTGATTCTATTTCAATTTCCCCTGTATAATAAAAGTCGAATATTATGCTCAAAACACATAACTAAATATATCCTTATTTTCAACAGTTAATATTTCTTTACTTCACTAAAAAAGTCATTTAAATTTACTAACACCTAAGAAAAACAGATAAATATCGTTTTCTGAAATTCTACTGAACATATCAAAGTCCCCGACATCTTATCTCTTCATAAAAACTCTCTTCCAAACTCTGTTATCTGTATCTACAAAACCGTTGAAAACCCCACAAAAAACATCTTCATATCTGCAACATTCACTTGTTGTTCGAACGTTACATTTTAAAATACTTTTATCCCATTGGCTAGTTTCTAATAGTTTACTCATTCCTCGTTCCTACGTCATCAACCATATAAATACGAAAATAGCCTCATTTTTACTACACTTCCCAGATAGCTTTCACACTTCCCAGATAGCTTTCACAATTCTCAGACACCCTCTTTCATCATATAACATGCTACAACTTCGTAAAACCAGCCGGCGTTTTTAACCCGGGAACCACCATGTGTCCGTAATCTTTATTCTTTTAATAAACCAACATAGTATGTGCACAATACTTTCAGTTATCGCGAAAAGTCAAGTGAATTCTTAATTGTCGAAGCAACAGTGAATAACTTATATTTCATGACAATATAAATCATAACGTGATAACAGTGTTTAATTTCATTCTACGGTTCATCGTTACTTCAGTGACAAACGGCCGTAGTGGTCCTTCGCAAAGCCAAAAATACATTCCCTCTAATTAACCCTAAGTAAAAGGGTTAAATTAGAACATGGTCCTGATTCGAGACCGGATAGAACCAGAAAATAGTGAAGCACAGTCCTAGCGAGAGCAGTGAAACAGCCCTTGGAGTCCAGAGAATATAGACCCTCAGCGTTCCCGAGAACTCTTCGAGAATTTCAGTCAGCAGAAAACAGACATTAGATAAGGTATTTATCGATAATAAAAGATTTTGTATATTTGCTTATCAACCAACGTAAAATTTTGTAAACATAGAATATAGTGTGATACGAAATTCAGTGATCTAACAATGCAAAAACATTTATCACATTTTACAATTTAAAATTACAGTCATGTATATTAATATTATAAGATAATATAGTTAAAACTGATGAATATTTTCATATATTTGCGTATCAAACGATGGAAAAATCTCATAAATTTAACATACAGTGGTAGACGAAAGTCTGCACTCAAACACTTTAAAATAATTAACATTGCTATGGATTTATAATAAAAGTCTTTGATATATTTTTTATGCAACATAAACTTTAAATCGTTGGGTTTCGGCTCCGGGGACCGTTTTTATATACACGTATGGAGAAGACATGGAGACTTCATTTTCGGTATAGGGCATATAGGATGCGTAAAATCTCAAAAAAACACATTAAAAAAAAAATTCACCCTCGGGGGCGGTTTTTTTGGGGGGCGGCTACCCTTATTTTTGGAAAAATTGAAATTTCAACGACGTCATCGTTTTCCTTGAATTTTTTTATATACGGCCCTAAATTTTCATAATTTTATCTCAAACTTGAAATTTTTGCTCAAGTATGGACTTTGACAAAATTTCAGAAAAAAGCGAGGGTTTCGGCTCTGGGGACACTCTGTTATATGAAAAACGGGAAGACATGGAGACTTCATTTTCGGGATAGGGCATATAGAACGCGTGAAATTTCGAAAAAACGCATGAAATAAAAAATTCACCCTCGGGGGCGGTTTTTGTGGGGGGCGGCTACCCTTATTTTTGGAAAAATTGAAATTTCAACGACGTCATCGTTTTCCTTGAATTTTTTTATATACGGCCCTAAATTTTCATAATTTTATCTCAAACTTGAAATTTTTGCTCAAGTATGGACTTTGACAAAATTTCAGAAAAAAGCGAGGGTTTCGGCTCTGGGGACACTCTGTTATATGAAAAACGGGAAGACATGGAGACTTCATTTTCGGGATAGGGCATATAGAACGCGTGAAATTTCGAAAAAACGCATGAAATAAAAAATTCACCCTCGGGGGCGGTTTTTTTGGGGGGCGGCTACCCTTATTTTTGGAAAAATTGAAATTTCAACGACGTCATCGTTTTCCTTGAATTTTTTTATATACGGCCCTAAATTTTCATAATTTTATCTCAAACTTGAAATTTTTGCTCAAGTATGGACTTTGACAAAATTTCAGAAAAAAGCGAGGGTTTCGGCTCTGGGGACACTCTGTTATATGAAAAACGGGAAGACATGGAGACTTCATTTTCGGGATAGGGCATATAGAACGCGTGAAATTTCGAAAAAACACATTGAAAAAAAAATTCACCCTCGGGGGCGGTTTTTTTGGGGGGCGTCAACCCTTATTTTTGGAAAAAATTAAATTCCATGGAAACTTCATTTTCGGGATAGGGCATATACGATGCGTGAAAAGTAGATATGCTATGTTAGTCTGAGCTCACTGTTTCCAATTTTCGCCACTAGATGGCGCTGATCGTTGGCGGTCGTTTGCGGGCGATTCAGGGCGCTTGTGACGTCACTACGATGTTCGATATGGATGGCGCTGATCGTTGGCGGTCGCTAGCGTGCGATTCGGGGCGCTTGTGACGTCACTACTATGTTCGATATAGATGGGGCTGATCGTTGGCGGGCGATTCAAATGGGGCGCTTGTGACGTCACTACGATGTTCGATATAGATGCTGCTGATCGTTGGCGGGCGATTCAAATGAGGCGCTGTTGACGTCACTATGACGTTCGATGTACAGGGTGTCGCGAACAGACAAAAGGGCGTTATCGATGACGCGAAACTCTACTTTTTCGTGCCAAAAGGGCTGTAGTAGCAAAGCTACTTTTTCCGTACCCTGCGCATATTTTTCCTTACATACAGACAGTAAAAGACGTATGTTGACGTTCTGCGCAGGTCGTAAGGGCATTGGTGCATATCTCTGTACTTATTGGTCATATTTTTATGGAACTAACGATATTATGATTGCTAGATTATTATCATATACAGGAAGTGCAAAAAGATGTCATTAGGACACTAGCGCATATCTCTGCTATTATTGTTCAGATTTTTATGGAACAAATGACATTATGATTGCTAGACTATTATCATATACAGGATGTTCAAAAAAGTTGTCATTAGGGCTCTAGCGATCATCTGTTATTATTAATCAGATTGAAGTCGTAAAAACGGTATTCTGTTACGACGATATACAGGGTGTCGACATAAAGGTGGTCGTAGTTACATCACCCGCGCCTCATTTTGTAGTATTTCAGCGATCAATATACAGGTTGTCGACATAAACATGCCATAAGGGCACTACAATGTATATCTACTATTATTGTGACGTTACACGTGACGCTAACGCCCTTATGGCATCTTTTTGTCGACACCCTGTATATTGATCGAACGTCATTGTGATGTACCTAATGCCGTTTATTCGACTTCAATCCAACCAATGATAACCGAGTGCCCTTATGACATCTTTATGTTGACACCCTGTATATTGATCGGACGTTGTAGTACTTAACATAATACCGTGTGTTCGACTTCAATCCGACCAATAATAACCGAGTGCCCTTATGGCATCTTTATGTCGGCATCCTGTATATTGATCGAACGTCGTAGTGACGTACCTAACATAATACCGTTTATTCGACTTCAATCCGACCAATAGTAGCAGAGTGCCCTTGTGACATATTTATGTCGACACCCTGTATATCGTCGCAGTGACGTACCTAACAAAATACCGTTTATTCGACTTCAATCTGATTAATAATAACAGAGATATTCGCTAGTGCCCTAATGACATATTTTTTGCACTTCCTGTATATGATAATCATCTAGCAATCATAATGTCGTTTGTTCCATAAAAATCTAAACAATAATAGCGGAGATATGCGCCAATGCCTTTAAGACCTGCGCAGAATGTTAAAATACGTCTATTACGGTCTGTATGTAAGAAAAAACATGCGCAGTGTACGGAAAAAGTAGCGTCGCTACCACCGTCCCTTTAGCTCGAAAAAGTAGAGTTTTGGCGTCATCGATAACGCCCTTTTGTCTGTTCGCGACACCCTGTATATCATAACATCATAGTGACGTCACCAGCGCCTCATTTGAATCGCCCGCCAACGATCAGCGCAATCTAAATCGAACATCGTAGTGAAGTCACAAGCGCCCCATTTGAATGGCCCGCCAACGATCAGCCCCATCTATATCGAACATAGTAGTGACGTCACAAGCGCCCCGAATCGCACGATCAGCGCCATCTAGTGGCGAAAATTGGAAACAGTGAGCTCAGACTAACATAGCATATCTACTTTTCACGCATCGTATATGCCCTATCCCGAAAATGAAGTTTCCATGGAATTTAATTTTTTCCAAAAATAAGGGTTGACGCCCCCCAAAAAAACCGCCCCCGAGGGTGAATTTTTTTTTCAATGTGTTTTTTCGAAATTTCACGCGTTCTATATGCCCTATCCCGAAAATGAAGTCTCCATGTCTTCCCGTTTTTCATATAACAGAGTGTCCCCAGAGCCGAAACCCTCGCTTTTTTCTGAAATTTTGTCAAAGTCCATACTTGAGCAAAAATTTCAAGTTTGAGATAAAATTATGAAAATTTAGGGCCGTATATAAAAAAATTCAAGGAAAACGATGACGTCGTTGAAATTTCAATTTTTCCAAAAATAAGGGTAGCCGCCCCCCAAAAAAACCGCCCCCGAGGGTGAATTTTTTATTTCATGCGTTTTTTCGAAATTTCACGCGTTCTATATGCCCTATCCCGAAAATGAAGTCTCCATGTCTTCCCGTTTTTCATATAACAGAGTGTCCCCAGAGCCGAAACCCTCGCTTTTTTCTGAAATTTTGTCAAAGTCCATACTTGAGCAAAAATTTCAAGTTTGAGATAAAATTATGAAAATTTAGGGCCGTATATAAAAAAATTCAAGGAAAACGATGACGTCGTTGAAATTTCAATTTTTCCAAAAATAAGGGTAGCCGCCCCCCACAAAAACCGCCCCCGAGGGTGAATTTTTTATTTCATGCGTTTTTTCGAAATTTCACGCGTTCTATATGCCCTATCCCGAAAATGAAGTCTCCATGTCTTCCCGTTTTTCATATAACAGAGTGTCCCCAGAGCCGAAACCCTCGCTTTTTTCTGAAATTTTGTCAAAGTCCATACTTGAGCAAAAATTTCAAGTTTGAGATAAAATTATGAAAATTTAGGGCCGTATATAAAAAAATTCAAGGAAAACGATGACGTCGTTGAAATTTCAATTTTTCCAAAAATAAGGGTAGCCGCCCCCCAAAAAAACCGCCCCCGAGGGTGAATTTTTTTTTAATGTGTTTTTTTGAGATTTTACGCATCCTATATGCCCTATACCGAAAATGAAGTCTCCATGTCTTCTCCATACGTGTATATAAAAACGGTCCCCGGAGCCGAAACCCAACGATTTAAAGTTTATGTTGCATAAAAAATATATCAAAGACTTTTATTATAAATCCATAGCAATGTTAATTATTTTAAAGTGTTTGAGTGCAGACTTTCGTCTACCACTGTATGTTAAATTTATGAGATTTTTCCATCGTTTGATACGCAAATATATGAAAATATTCATCAGTTTTAACTATATTATCTTATAATATTAATATACATGACTGTAATTTTAAATTGTAAAATGTGATAAATGTTTTTGCATTGTTAGATCACTGAATTTCGTATCACACTATATTCTATGTTTACAAAATTTTACGTTGGTTGATAAGCAAATATACAAAATCTTTTATTATCGATAAATACCTTATCTAATGTCTGTTTTCTGCTGACTGAAATTCTCGAAGAGTTCTCGGGAACGCTGAGGGTCTATATTCTCTGGACTCCAAGGGCTGTTTCACTGCTCTCGCTAGGACTGTGCTTCACTATTTTCTGGTTCTATCCGGTCTCGAATCAGGACCATGTTCTAATTTAACCCTTTTACTTAGGGTTAATTAGAGGGAATGTATTTTTGGCTTTGCGAAGGACCACTACGGCCGTTTGTCACTGAAGTAACGATGAACCGTAGAATGAAATTAAACACTGTTATCACGTTATGATTTATATTGTCATGAAATATAAGTTATTCACTGTTGCTTCGACAATTAAGAATTCACTTGACTTTTCGCGATAACTGAAAGTATTGTGCACATACTATGTTGGTTTATTAAAAGAATAAAGATTACGGACACATGGTGGTTCCCGGGTTAAAAACGCCGGCTGGTTTTACGAAGTTGTAGCATGTTATATGATGAAAGAGGGTGTCTGAGAATTGTGAAAGCTATCTGGGAAGTGTGAAAGCTATCTGGGAAGTGTAGTAAAAATGAGGCTATTTTCGTATTTATATGGTTGATGACGTAGGAACGAGGAATGAGTAAACTATTAGAAACTAGCCAATGGGATAAAAGTATTTTAAAATGTAACGTTCGAACAACAAGTGAATGTTGCAGATATGAAGATGTTTTTTGTGGGGTTTTCAACGGTTTTGTAGATACAGATAACAGAGTTTGGAAGAGAGTTTTTATGAAGAGATAAGATGTCGGGGACTTTGATATGTTCAGTAGAATTTCAGAAAACGATATTTATCTGTTTTTCTTAGGTGTTAGTAAATTTAAATGACTTTTTTAGTGAAGTAAAGAAATATTAACTGTTGAAAATAAGGATATATTTAGTTATGTGTTTTGAGCATAATATTCGACTTTTATTATACAGGGGAAATTGAAATAGAATCACGGGAGAATTTGGTAATTAAAAACCAAATTCGAACAACCGAGTTACGTAAGGTTGCGAAGAATGAGTTTGAGAAGAACCTATTCAAACTGATGAACAATGCGGTGTTTGGTGAGTATTGCTAGTTTTATATAAATATTTCTATACTAATCACTTTTTCTAATTGTTGCAGGTAAAACCATGGAAAACGTGCGCAAACGCGTTGATGTAAAGCTAATTTCTCATTGGAGTGGTCGATATGGTGCTGAATCGTACATAGCTAAGCCCGAGTTTAAGAATAGTACGATTTTCAGCGAAAACCTAGTTGCCATCGAATTACGAAAGCTGCAAATATGGCTAAATAAACCGATATATGTAGGAATGGCAATTTTAGATCTGGCTAAAACTACGATCTATGATTTTCACTATGAGTATATGGCGAACCGTTTTAGTGAAAACTGTACTGTACTGTATACCGATACCGATAGTCTTATATATGAGATTGGAGATCAAGATCCTTATGAAGTAATGAAAATTGATTGCTATAAATATTTCGACACCTCAGACTATCCTCTCGATAACGTTTACGGGATTCCCCAAGTTAATAAGAAGGTTCTTGGAATGATGAAGGATGAGAACAATGGTATCATAATGACCGATTATATTGGGTTACGATCTAAATTATATGCAACGCGGTTACTTACCTCTGAAGATGGTCTAGCGGAAAAACGAAAACGTCTTGCGAATGATGGATTCGAGAAAGAAGAAATAGACTGCCTTATTCGAAACGATGGAATAACTAAGAAGGCTAAAGGGGTAAAATCATCAGTTGTGAAGACAGTAATCACATTTGAAGATTATGAAGAATGCCTCGACACCTTCACACAGAAAACCGTTACCCAAAATCTAATTCGTGCTGAGAAACATCTAGTACATTCAATTGTTCAAGATAAAATAGCGTTAAGTCCTTTTGATGACAAACGATTTATTCTTCCTGGGTCCGATGAAACTTTACCCTGGGGCCACTATTCCATTGATGCATATATAGATGTTGACGTCATTATTCCTTAAAAATTTATATAAGAATAGAAATTATTGTTATTATTTTCATTCATTATACTTTTCAATTTTATATTATACAATAAAATGTTTATTCAATTTTTCTTTATTTTGATACCCTATTATCGAGTGACTGAGCATGGGTGACGTCATCAGTATGAGTGCCCTTATGGCTTTACATATTTACCTCTTGTCCACTCTTCTTCATAATGTTGTTTATTTCACTTCAATCTGACTAATCAGAGATGTTGGTGCCCTTACGACATCTTTGTACATTCTCTAAAAATGTTACACTTATCACGTTTATTCAACTTCAATACGGCCAATCAGAGATGCTAGTGCTTTAATGACAACGTCGGTACGACAGAAGGCCCATACGATACATTTGACGGTTGACACATTTGATGGACGGCCGCCCCCCACCCCCGACGACGCATAAGGCACATACGGCGATGGTCAACGGCACCCTCTGGTCATTGTCGTTCACTTCTTCAGATGACTCTTTTGATACTCCTTGTATATTTGCGAAACTTATCGCTTATCTCTTCTTCTTTCTCAATTCTTTTACACCCTCTGGTCATTGTCTTCAGGTATGATTTTGTACACCCTCTAGTCATTATCTTCATCACAATTGCGTTTATTCGATTTCAATGCGACCAATAATAGCCGAGATATGTGTTATAGTGCCCTAATGGCAGCGTTGCTTACGTCACGCCATATACATGTTACCATAGAAAAATCATGGAGTACATGATACCACAGAACAGATGGGGTATAGAAAAATCATGAAGCACAGAACAGATGGGGCATACGACGGAAGGCCCGTACGACACATAGAACAGATGGGGCATACGACGGTTGCCCCATTTGACAGACGGCCGCCCCCCTCCCCCCGACGGCACATACGGTGCGTGAAATCCAAGATGGCCGCCGACTTCCGGTACGTTTTTGTGGGGTTTCCGATACACAAGATTTCGTGGGGTTTGCTATGTTAGGTTACCGCCATTCGAGATTCTATTGATGACGTCCGCTTCATGATTGGCGCATGCGCAGATCGAATTGAGCCAAAAATTACCACGATGGACCTTGGCGATTTCCCATGTTAATTTACATAAGGAATGGTCCCGAACCCGTGTTGCTCATTTACTAAGCGCTTTCGGCTATTAAGCCATTATCAAAGCTGTCCTATGAAAAATTACAAAGTTTGTGAAATTTTGAAAAAACAATTTAAAAAAGGTTGAACTTACGTCATTTAAAAAGTAGGTGTCAAAGCCATCAAGTTGATTAAGAACAATGCTCAAAGTAGAATCATTGTTATGATTAAGTCATTGGAATAAAAACATTAAAATAACCCTATTGGAAAGGTGTAAAATTATAATTTACATGATGTAAATTCATTCAAAATTAAAAATCTGAATGAAAACAGATGACAAGTTTGACGTTAAAATTACGGTGGCTAATTACGGCGCGCTGGCTTATTAGCCACCGTAATTTTAACGTCAAACTTGTCATCTGTTTTCATTCAGTTTTTTAATTTTGAATGAATTTACATCATGTAAATTATAATTTTACACCCTTCCAATAGGGTTTTTTTAATGTTTTTATTCCAATGACTTAATCATAACAATGATTCTACTTTGAGCATTGTTCTTAATCAACTTGATGGCTTTGACACCTACTTTTTAAATGACGTAAGTTCAACCTTTTTTAAATTGTTTTTTCAAAATTTCACAAACTTTGTAATTTTCCATAGGACAGCTTTGATAATGGCTTAATAGCCGAAAGCGCTTAGCTGGAAATTAATAAACTAATACACACTGAGTATTCGTATTTCGTCGTTTTCATTCACTCATTTAAAGAAGAGATCACATTATTGGAACCTGGACCAGACAAAATTACACCAAAAATGTTGAAAGAACTTACCCAAAAAGCAATACTGTTGCTAACATATATATTTAGTTTAATAATAAGAATGGAGCTTTGGCCAAAAAAACTGAAAATATCACAAATAATTGCAATAATCAAACCAGGAAAAGAGCCCTCTGAAGTAAACTCCTATCGACCAATAAGCATCCTATCAGTACTTTCTAAAATGGATGCGAAACTTATACTACCCAGAATAATCAATCATATTATACGACCAGAAGAATGGATCCCACACCATCAATTTGAAGGCCACTAAGGCACAGATACATCGAATAGTAGATGTCATCCATAAAGCCTATGAAAACAGAAGCTATTGCTTTGCGTATTCTTGGACGTGAGCAAGGTATTTGACCCTGTTTGACATCATGGTCTACTATTCAAAATCAAGCAAATCCTTCCATCTCACTTTATCCTATTTAAATCCTACATTACAATTGAAATAACAGTGGGAAATGAAAGATCAAAACTTGCCGATGATACAGTTGTATTATCAGTAGTAATATAACAAGAGAGTGAGAATAAATTGAAAATAATTTGACAGATTTTTTGAAAACTTGTTGCCAGGCAATAGTCACGAGAGCCCGCAGGGCTCGAGTGGCTATTGCCAAATGGCAACAAGTTTGAACAAAATCTGTCAAATTATTTTCTAATTTACGGAACTCTCGAGTTATATTTGACTAGATTATTTTTTGATTCACAAATTGGTGAAGGTCTTAAATTGTCTCCATATAGAATGATTACTTATTAGAGTATTTTTCGAAGTAGTTTCTATAATCTTATTCGTTATTTCTTCATCAGAAAAGGTACTAAACCGATGATGTTCACTCATTTTTTATATAACGTTGACACAATTAGATAATTATTTTGACAACTATCTGACACTTGCTAGACAAATAAAAGCAACAGTGATTATTCCCGAGAATAATCACAAGAGCTTTATTACCACTATAATAATGACGTGATTGGTTGAAACTTACCCTTGTGTCAAATAAAGAAGCATTTCATTGGTTTTAAGAAACGTCAAAAAATAATCGGTGGATAATATTCCTGATAGAACAGTACTTAACTTGCAAGAACACCTCAACATTCTACAAAACTGGTTTGAAAATGCAGAAAATTAATGCAAATCCAGCCACATCACTTTCACACAACAAAACCACAACGCCTGAAGTTCATATCAACAACATTCTAATTCCTAAAAATGAATAAGTAATATATTCAGGAATAATTTTGGACAGTAAATCAAGATGGAAAAACATATAATAAAGAAAAGAAATCAAATCGACTTAACTACTAGTCAAATAAACTGGTTAATATGGAGACGATCGAAACTAGCTGTGGAAAACAAAACTTATTTGGACTTATGTTATTAAGATATGGTTCTATACTGGCAAATCCAATATAAATATAATCCAAAGACGCCAATCTAAGCATCTAAGAACAATATTGGATGCCTCATGGTTCGTCTCCGATGAAACAATTTATAACGATGTCATACAACAAAATTGAAGCAACACCTACCATGTAAAAATTGAGAACCATGAAAACCCAACCCTAGAACCCCTACTGATAAGAGAAGACAACAGAAGACTCAAAAGAAACTCGATAATTGACTGAATCTTCATCATGCCAAATTCCTTAGTCATAATATTAGCTTATAGAATAAATGTATTCTTATTGCCGATTTAATTATAATAAAAAAAACGTTTAGGTACTATTACAATGAAGAAAGTCCTCATTTCCTTCGTACTTGAGATCACGAGGATAGGTAGGGAGGTGATCTGTGAGTATCAAGGAATAAAACGAGCCCCTGATATTGGTTTTTATTTTTGAATGGAACAAAATTTTGAAGATTTCTGTTCAAAAATTATCTGATGTATATTTTATGCAAAATGGTGAACGCAGACATATGGAGCTTCTCCGTCCTTTGAACCCATATTTTTCAACAACAAGATTTAATGTTGTTTGTTTTCTTTCAGTGAAAGTAAATTTTATTTTGTATAAGATCACCACTATATTACAAGAGATGCTTTCAAAGTGTCTACTTAAGATTATCTCTTCAAGCCCAAAGAATGTCATCAGCAATTGTCTAATAAGTGAACTATTCATGTTGTAAGTCTATGTTGATATAACCTTGACCTCTTTGATCGTATTGTTCAAGGTTACGAATTAAGAATTCTTTAAACCAATCATGAAGGAGAAAAGTGGAGTTATAAAAACATTACTCAATTTTTTCCTATGAATCAAAATCTTATTTCTGTTTCACCTCATACAGAGGAAATTATTTCTATTTTGCAATGTTAAAGAGGTTTTGAACCCGTATTGAAACAATGAAACATCAAATTTTAAGTGTTTTTCTTTTAAGCTTCCTTAAAGTGGTTAAAATGTACTATATATTAGCAAAATGGACATTGTTTTATTTGTTAAAACTGGCTCTCAGGTTCTAATGAACTCTTCCTTAATTTGTAGCAGAAATTGATGATAATGATATATGAACACGTTTATAAAAGTAATATGGACAGTTTGGTTAGTAATTTTTTATCAACTGTAATTCAAAATTTTCAATATCAAGAGTAGTTTACTTCTATTTTTATAATTTCCCCTTGTTTACTATTCATGAAGCCTGATATTGCGATAACGATATTGCCCAAAATAGAGAAATGTTTAAAAAAATGAAACGGTCAAGTGCACAAATCAACGCCTCCATACTTAAACTTGTCCCGACATCCAAGTGCACTCCACGAAATACTGCACATATGAAGAAAACGATCCAGGCATTCGTTCCATCCTTCAGGTAACTAGTTTAGCAAGATCAACTCCGGTGGTGGAAAATTGCTCGTTGATTTTCACTCGATTTTCAGGAAGTACCGCCTGTCTTATACCACTTTGACACCTTCCAAAATACTCGTAAGACAATTTATTTACTTCTTCTAATACCCACAAAGATTATCAACCCAGTTACAACCATCACTTTAACTCATCCTCAGGAGAAATCCCTGTCCATTACTTTAACACCTCCCAAAAAATTCGTAAGAAAATTTATTTATATTTTCTAATGCTAACAAAGATTTTCAGCCCAGTCGCAACCATCGCGTTCACCCCTAAGACCCCCCCAAGAGACATTCCTGTCTTACACCACTTTAACACCTTCCAAAAAACTCATAAGACAATTTATTTACTTCTTCTAATAACGACAAATATTTTCAAACCAGTTAGAACCATCGCGTTAACCCCTAACACTCACCCTCAGGAGAAATTCCTGTCCTACATCACTTTAACACATCCCACAAAATGGGTGAGAAAATTTATTTATTTTTTCTAATGCTAACAAAGATTTTCAGCCTGGTTGCAATCATCGCGTTCACCTCTAACACCCACCCCCAAGAGAAATTCCTGTCTTACATCACTTTAACAATCTCCAAAAAAGCTTCATCTAATACCCGCAAATATTTTCAGGAATAGTTTTGTATCAAATTTGTTTTAGCTGTTCTTACTACTGGATTTTATTGTGGTTCAGGAAGTCAATGATTAATGGAGCTGTAGGCAGATTCAACAGCTATTTCTTCAGTCGTTAAATCTCTTGTTAGTGGTGATATTTTGTTTTGCTGGTAAGTTTTTTTCTCTTTCTCAAATTGTAGTTTTGTGCTTACAAATCTATTGTGATTTTAATTTTGTTATAATACTTTTCTATTATTTTAAAACGTTAACTATATTTAGTGAACCAAATTTTTAGTAGATTCTTTTAGATAATTTTTTTGTAGTTTAAATTTACATTTTCTGAATATTTTGGGAACTGAACGGATAAGAATAAAACTGATTTCTGTGGTTTTATTTTAAAAATTAAATTCGATTTTTGTATGTATAGGAGTATAAGCTTTCAATCTGTTCATCTTATTACTACAATATATATTCCTTCTTCTTTTTTCTTTACAGCTCTCCAGCTCGCACGTGAATCTTGGGATCTTGGACTTCAAGAACTGTACTTATTTGGCATTCAAGAAGCCGTTATATTCCATCAAGAACTCCAGCACATTGCCATCTCAAGTACCACTTCTCCAAGATATCGCTGGGATCTGTACATTCTAAGTCTCTCTAAGATAAGTCCTAAAACTTATTTTCGATGTATATAAAACTTGAGTTGGTTAATTTTATAGACTGATTTTTATTCGCATTGTATCGTGAATACATATGAATTTATTCTTATATCATTAATAAATCCATTTTTCCAGAAACTTTTTTTATTGATCCACCTTATTCCAGTTGAGGTAATAAAAAATACGCCAAATACCTACCACTACCTCAGCTGAGTGTTTGACAGGGACGTTAAGTTCAGGTTACAAACAGCCACAATGAATTACTGGTGTCTTATGCCTTCTTCGAATGAATTAATATTTAATAAAAACCATGGTTTGTTGGGAAACTGTTTCTGAATTTGTCAATACCATTTTATTTTATTGTTCGACAATCTTTCTAGAAATAGAAAAATCAAAATAAAAACTATTCTAAACAAATGTTCGTGAAAAGTTTTCATTTATTACTTTGAAAAAATACAGAGATATTACTATTTAGTGTAGCAATTACCAGTGGTGGTTGCGTTAGAAGCTTGAAAAGAAGTATTTGTTGTGGACATAAATAAATATGATAATAATCAGTCTTATTAGGATCACCCTAATGTTAATTAGTTTCTGGTATAATTTTCAAACTGACATGAGAGCCAGAGTTAAATAGAGTACAAAAAAAATTTGGAAACTTGTTTTTGAATGGATAGCTACAGTTTGAAAGAACATTTGAGATATGTCTAATTTGGAGATTCCAGTTTTCAAATTGCAGTATAGGCAAATTAATAATTTTTGTATCAGGTATATCATTGTTTTCTATAAATACTGGACAACTTCGATGTAGTGAGAATGATCTCTAAAAGATGAATGACCAATGAATCAGAAAAATTTCTCAATGTCGAATCTGGAAACTTAGTAAGTATCCAAAAACGACATAGCCCAAAATTTTGTAGCGTTAGATATTTACAGGTAAATATTTTTCTACTAATTTACAAATGATGTTATGAACAATTACCTACTTATAAATAGAGAATACTTTAAAATAAATATCAATTCAGTTTGGCAAAGGTTGCACTTGGTAACAAAATAGTAAATGATCGTTTTGATACTTTGAAAGTGGTTCATGAAAATTCTGAAAAGTTGGAAAAATTAAAATTCTTTGCTCTCATTGCCTAATACTTATTTTGAACGTTGAATAATTCAGGAATGGACGCATATGTTCTGTTATTAAAATGTACAAGTAAAGATGTATTTTCTGCTAACAGGAATATAGTCAATTACTTGTTTGTTACAAAAATCTCACTCATTTATTATTTTTATTCTAAGCTCGTCCAGTTAACTGCCACCTTTGTGTTTGCAGACTACTGCTGCATCTTTCTGCTGTTATGCCTTTTATGTCGGTATATCGGGAATCCAAACATAACGGATATCTTGAATTTCGGAGAAGGCCGTCCGGTGATATGAGATGCCATTTCTGTTCGTCTGAACCGTCGCATATTCGCATTATTACTTGGGAGCCTACTGAAACATCAATAATCAAGTTATTTATTTTATTTGTTATTAACGCTCATCTAAAATTTTAATAAAATATATTGCTGCTGAGATATGTTGTCAGTAGTTATTTGAAGAACATGTTTTACAACTATGGACAATAAGTTGACTTTTGCATGTCGACAATATTTCAGTATCAAAAACTCAATGACGATAAAAGCACAAGTGCAACAAAAATGTCGATGTTGTGAGCAAATATCATTAAGATTTAGGAAGAGATCAACTTCATTACTGATTTGAATGAATGTATGTTTTACTTTATCGATGTAGCGAACAAAAACTTTACCTTTATTGAAATTAATCAGCGTCAAACATAGATCGTGGTGTCTAATTAGGCCTGTATTAGTTAATCCCCATTCCTGATTACCACCAGTATGGTGGCATTGGTACAATGCCACGATACCATCCAGTTGGTGTCCCATGGAATCCAAGCAGAAGGCACCTTGGCGTATTTGGCCGATATGTGAGGTAGTGGCTTGAGGCACTGCTAGTTCTGGGTAAACATTTTTCAAATACCATTTAAATGGTTTACATTGAAGTCGAGTTTTCAGTTCGAGACGATCGCTGATACTGTAAAGAAATAAGTACTTTCTTAAAAAATATCTTACATTCATTACTATTAATAGCTCACAAAAATTGAGTCTCAAACGTACTCAAAACTAAGTTCCTCGAGCTATGACAAAAGTTACGCTGATAATAATATTTCGGGAGAGGAGAATATGGTTATAAAAGAGATGACGTGGGAGGAATAGAAAGTATGTTGACCATATTTACAGTTGGGTTTCCTTGTACACAATGCAATGTAGAATTTACTATTTTTTTTTATTTAAATTAACGTGCATAAGACAGCTATGGCCATTAGCACGAGTAGTCCGGGAAAGTAAGGAAATAAAAGTCAAAAGTTTCCCATAATTGATTTTTCATTTTTAAATGAAAATATATTGACCCAGCATCACTCTCATAGATTTTCTAATAATTTCCACTGGAGCTTGCGACGCAGCTTGCAAGCACAGCTCAGACCACCTAAAATTCAAGTGATTTATGCTCGTGTCATTTCTGGATGTGTTCTTACAAAAAAATCGTAGAGATGAAAATTGAAGCAAATCTTATGCTCTTGAAGGTGACGTTAATAATTTTTTAAAAAAATTATAAATAAAATATTAATATCGAGGTCTAAACATAGATAAACATAGAGGGCAAACTTCTAAAAATTTACATTTTTTCAGATTTGGAAAATTCAAAATGGCGGCTGCGCAAATTGGAAACAATTTTGGTTTTTCAATCCCGTCTAAATTTATGAACATTAACGATATTGAGAAACGGTTTGTTGCAATCGACAGAGTGAAAGTTATATTTTTATAAATAACAAACAAAATTTTTTACATAATTTTTTAGAACATTTACCAAAAATAAAAAATTTTCCATCTAGTTTTTTCTCATTTTGGCGTTGAAAAATTTGTTTAAAATATGTTTTCACGTTATAAATATGTGTGTCTTTCAAAGACGAGTATTTAAAACAACTTTTTTTTAGATGCGACTTTTACAAGTTGAGATAAACAAATTCAAAGTCTGTTAGATTCTGTGATAATATTGATTGAAATTTTCAAATTTTGATCACTTCGCTAGGTTGTCGAATCCCAACTCAACTTAAACACAAATTTTCATTTTTCTACCGTCAATTGGTCCATTCAAAAGAGAATAGTAATCCTAGCTCGCTCGGCCAAACGGTGCGGCGGCAGCTGCTTGGCGTTGTGGTGGGGGGTCAGCGCTCGTTCGCAGTTGAACGAAGCTCAAGCTTTTATTTTGGTTTTCTTTGTAAAAATTTTGTATTTGTGGTTTGCTAATAGTATGGTTATTATCAACCATTACATATTGCTAGAAATAAGGTACAATGATATTTATAATTTATATCTATAAATCCATTTATTATATGTATTATACATAATTCGAAACGTAGATACTAAGAATAATATCTATTTACAAATTTACATCTATTTTCTACAAATTCTCGCCCTTTTTGGTCTCTGATGAAATGGCTCTGTACAATTTTCTTCGTCATTATCATTAGCAAACAAATCCTCATAGATATTATTGCTACTATCAATTGCATGTTCACAATCAACTAATTGAGTCATATCAAAATTTAGCTCATCACTCTGAGATTCATTATCACCCTCGTCATTGTCAAATACCGTACTTACAATTTCGATGTTACAACAGTTTTTGCCTTCGCAATTTTTACATAATATCGTACAATGTATGCCAACTTTTTTACAACCACACCTGGTAGTAGAGCACCATGTGGTACAAGAACACGAAATAATGTTCAATAATTCGTCGGGTACAAGTACGTCGTTAGTCATGTTATAGTAAGGATCTTTTGGGCGTGAAGAGAATGAGCGCTGACCCCCCACCAGAACGCCAAGCAGCTGCCGCCGCACCGTTTGGCCGAGCGAGCTAGGATTACTGTTCTCTTTTGAATGGACCAATTAACGGTAGAAAAATGAAAAATTGTGTTTGAGTTGGGATTCAACAACCTAGCGAAGTGACCAAAATTTGAAAATTTCAATTAATATTATGACAGTATCTAGCAGATTTTGAATTTGTTTATCTCAGCTTGTAAAAGTCGCATCTGAAAAATTTTTTTTTCAAAATACTCGTCTTTCAAAAACAAACATATTTATAACGTAAAAAGATATTTTTAAGAAATTTTTCAACGCCAAAATGAGAAAAAACTAGATGTAAAAATTTTTATTTTCGGTAAATGTTCTAAAAAATTATGTAAAAGAATTTTCAAAAATTTTGTTTATGGTATTTATAAAAATATGACTTTCACTCTGTCGATTGCCATAAACCGTTTCTCAATATCTTTAATGTTCAAAAATTTAGACGCGATTGAAAAAAAAATAGTTTCCAATTTGCGCAGCCGCCATTTTGAATTTTCCAAATCTGAAAAAACGTAAATTTTTAGAAGTTTGCCCTCTATGTTTATCTATGTTTTGAACTCGATATTAATATTTTATTTATAATTACCAACCAAAAATATAATTTTAGTAATTTTTTTCAATTTTTGGAAAATTTAAGATCGAAAATATTTTTTTTGAAAAAACTATTTACGTCACCTTCAAGAGCTAAAGATTTGCTTCAATTTTCATCTTTACGATTTTTTTGTAAGAACACATCCAGGAATGACACGAGCATAAATCACTTGAATTTTAGGTGGTCTGAGCTGTGCTTGCAAGCTGCGTCGCAAGCTCCAGTGGAAATTATTAGACAATCTTGGAGAGTGATGCTGGGTCAATATATTTTGATTTAAAAATGAAAAATCAGTTATGGGAAAGTTTTGATAGTTAACAGATTTTTCGACCTTACTTTCCCGGACTAGAGGTACAATACAAAGTTACATTATACAGGGTGTCCCGGGACTAATGGGAAAAAAGTCAGGAGAGTATAATATGAGCCAAAATAATGTTAGTACTTCATATAAACTTTTACTATGCAGGCCCTCGTTTTCGAGTTATAGGCCTCCAAAGTTTTAATTTTGAATTTGGTTTTTATTTTTATTTTTTGTACTAGTTATTTGATCTTTATAAAATTTACGGCAAAGCTATAATGTAAGTGTATGTTTATTTTGGTAAGGTAAACAGATTTACAGTAGTGCATTGAAGCCAGGGACGGACTACTAGCAATGGTTAGTGATGCAAAAATTTTGCAGGTATGGCACACCCTGTATGAAATTATCGAAATTCACTTCCCCACACATTAAGCTAACGAAAAGGTACTCTTGTTGGAATTCGATAAAATAAGCTTATTAATACGATGTCCAGAATTTACTTGCTTTTAATCAAAATTACGAACACAACATGGTTAAACCATTAAGAAAACCTCAAAAAACACAAGTTATAAAACATTAGACTAAAACTAATTCCTAAACAACAACAAAAACTAACGTTATTCTAATAAATGTTCAATATGAGCTCCTCCCACTTCCACGCACATTCTAAGTCTACGAAGGTTGTTTCTTTGCACTTGAAAGAGCAATCCCACACTATTTCTAATAACATTGCAGTGTAACACAATTCTGTCTATTAAATCTTGCCTTGTTTGCACAGGTGTTGCATATACCTTACTTTTGAGATAACCCTAGAGAAAGAAATCCATAGGAATAACGTCTCCTGATCGCGGTGGCCATTGAAAAGGGCCTCCACGACCAATCCATCTATTAGGAAGCCTTGTGTGTAAATGCTGTCGTACATCTAAACTGAAATGAGGAGGGACCCCATCATGCATGAACCATAAATTCCTACGAGTTTGTAGTAGCACATCATCAAACAGGTTCCATAACTCATTTTGCAAAAACTCCAAATATCTCTGACCGGTCAAAGTACCGTCAATAAAGTATGGCTGTATCAAATGATTGCCAACTATTCCTGCCAAACATTAACCATGAATCTATGCTGGATCCTAGTTTGGATAATGCCATGTGGATTCACATCATCCCATAAATGCATATTATGAGAATTTATGATTCCATCTCTGGTGAAACCGGATTCGTTCGTAAAGAGAACGTTACTAATAAATGTGTTGTCTGCTTGTTGTTGTCGCAGAAACCACTGGCTATACTCAAGTCGTGCAGGATAATCAGCCACTGTCATACGGTGTACTTTTTTCATGTGAAAAGGATATAACAGCTGTTCTTTTAGGACGCGATGAACAACTGATTTCGAGACGTTATGTTCTCTTGATAATTTTCTAAAACTCGATGGTTCATTATCAACTGCATTTAAGAAGTCTTGTTCAACTGCCACAGTACGTATGCTTCGTACTGGACCTTCTCCAGCTTTTTCTGGCGAAAATCTTCCTAAAATTTAAAATTTTGTTTTGTATACATGGAAAATTACATTTACTTATTCATACTTGTTTCTCGTAACCTGAGATCAATACGCCCAAACATTCGTCTGTCTGGCAATGCTCTGTTTCGAGAAGCCAGTCCATACATTAGATGTTTATCTGCGTACTCAATAAAAGCGAATTCTGCTATTGTAACTGTTAAATTAAGGACTTATGAATTATTGACAAGTACTGACTACGAACTATTCTACACAACGTTTGACAACTAATCCTATGGTAACTTGATAAACGGTAAAAACACTTATAAAAAGTTTTTACCAACTTTCTCTTGGACAAGGGGGTGGTTAGTAAATGTATTCTAAATTGAATGGATGGAGGATAATGAGTCTGCATATGGCTATGTGTGTATTTGCAAGTTGTTGGACATGTTTGAAGGCTTGTAAGATAGCGTATAGCTCACCCGTGTGGACGCTACAAATAGAGGGTATTTTGTAGGTTCCAATCGATTCATGTACCGTGGTTATGGAACACCCAACTCCTACTTCTGTCTTGGATGCGTCCGTATATTTGACCATCTCTATCAGTTTCATCTTTGTTAAATTTGCAGAGGGGGAGATCGCATTGTGGGAGAAATTTGGTCCATGGAGGAGTGTTGGACAGTGGGCGTGTTCGAGTATGTGAAAGGTTTACGTCTTGAATTAGAGGTTGTATAAGTTGAGGAATATAACGTATAATAAAGGTATATTGATGATTGTCATGAAGTTGGTATGATGTTAATATAGGATATACTGGATTGGAGGGATTGGAGGAAATCGCGGCAATATAGTTGAGAAGGAGGTGTTGTCGTCTGAGCCAGAGAGGGGGTTCATTTGCTTCACAATAAAAACTTTCAGCTGGGCTTGATAAAAACGCTCCCAGGCATAAGCGGATGGTGGTATTATGTACTGTGTTGAGGGAACGTAAAATAGTTTTTGTTGCAGACATGTAGGTATATGAAACTTTCATAATCAATTTTGGAACGAATGAGGGTTCTATATACTTTTAGCAAGGTAGATTCATCTACGCCACAATGATAATGTGAGAGTGTTTCAATAATATTTAGTCGCTTAAAACATATTCCTTTAATTTCCTGTATATGTTGTCTCCAGGATAATTTAGACTCGAATAACATTCCCAGGATTTTACACTCATCTACAACAGGTAATTGAAAGTTGTTGACTGTGATACTAGGGATATAAGATTGCGCTCTCCTACTGAATTTAACAACTTTCGATTTGGAATGTGAGAGGGTTAGTCGTAGAGTGGCAATTATGGTTTGTAGGGCATTTACTGCTAGCTGAAGTATTTTGGAAGTAGAGGCATTGGATTTGCCATGGCAGTACATTATCAGGTCATCCGCGTATAGAGAGCATTTAACAGGGGAAGGAAGATTGTCGCATAACTTGTTAATGGTGATGAACAAGGTTGTACTTAAAACTGAGCCTTGGGGAACTCCATCATGATGGGTATATGAAGAGGAATGGAGTTATTAACAGAAACCATAAATGTTCTAGATGTTAAAAAACTTTTTATGAATGCATATATATTACCAGTGAGATTGTATTGTGTGAGATTTTCGAGAATTGCCTTTCTAGATATGTTATCAAATGCTCTATCAATGTCGAAGATAGTGGCTATTACATCTTGTCTGTTATTAATTGCGCTGGAAATGTGGGCTTGTAGTAGTACAAGATTATCTCTGGTTGAGCGCTGTCGTTGGAAGCCAGATTGTTCCTTTGGGATGCTACTATGTTTTTCAAAAAACCATAAAAGACGCCTATTGATCATCTTTTCCATTAATTTGCACATAGTGCATGTAAGTGAAATCGGTCTGTAAGATTGCGGAAAGATAGGTGACTGATTTGGTTTAAGTATCGGAATAACAATCGACTTGTGCCATTGAGAAGGGAACTTTTGTGACATACATATGAAATTGTATACATTCAGAAGCTTAGTAAGTATTTTAGGAAACTATAGGGAATATCATCAGGACCAGCAGCAGAGTTTTTGCATTTGGCCAAGGCAGTTGTTAGTTCACTTATGGTGAAAGGAGAATTAATGTGCTTGACATCTTCGGATAGTAGAACGTTACTAGAAGGAGTTTCTTGAGAAGGTGAAGTATTGACATTTGTGTGATTCCTGGATTTCGCTTCGAAAATACTTGCAAGAATATTTGAAATATGTTCATGTGATCCAAAACCCGAGCCGTTTGAAATGAGACGGGTAATTTTGTTATTTGTTTTGTGACCTTGAATTTGTCGGATTTTCTTCCATAGTTGACTGGGGTTGGAATTTTCGTTTATGGTTGATACATAATTCTTCCAAGATGATTTCTTACTCTGTTTTACTACGTATTTAGCTTTAGCCTTGAGTCTTTTGTTGCTAATAAGGTTGTCTGTGCTTTTGTTTTTCAAATATTGGTTCAGAGCTCTTTTGGATTGGCCTATTGCGTCCTCACAAGAGGAATTTCACCAAGGAACTGCCCTATGATTGGACAAAAAAGACATTTTTCCAATATGGGTCTTCGCAGCCGAGAGAACTGAATCTGTTATTGATTTTATCAAGTTATCAACATTGTTGAAAGCGAAAGCATCATATGTAAGTAAAAGGGTGTCAACTGTCGTGGAATACTCAGACCAGTTAGCTTTTTTGAGGCACCAATAACTTTTTTTGGAAACTGCTTCATTGTGATTGTCTGATTTAATTATTGGGTAGTGATTACTATCATAAAGTCCATCAGCTGTTTTCCAAGACATAAAAGGGGCTGATTTGGGATCACTTATGCTTAGGTCTATGGCATAAAAGGTACCGGAGGAAATATTAAAGTGTGTATTACACCCTGTATTGAGTAGGCAAGAATTTGTACAGTTCAATATATTTTCCACTACCTTTCCGCATCCAAATGTCTTTTGTGAACCCCACATGTTGTTGTGAGCGTTAAAGTCTCCTGTGAGGATAAACGACTGGGGGAGTTGATATATTAGTTCAAGAAGCTCATCTTCTTTTAGAGGATGATCTGAAGCAATATATATGGAGCATATGGTTAGCTTGTGGGGGCAGTATGTCTTTATGGCGAGTGCCTCCAGGTTTGTTGTCAGAGGAAGTAGTTCTGAATACATTTCGTTTGAGGCTAATATTGATGAACCGCCGCTGGCTCTTTTGCAGTAATTTCTAATAGAATGGTACCCTTCAAAAGATTTATTTCGTGGGATATTAGTTGTTTTAAAATTGGTCTCCTGTAGACAGAGGAAATCTGGGCGGTAAATTGAGGTTAGACGCTGAATTTGTTCTAGGCGCGTATAATATCCGTCGCAGTTCCATTGTAAAATACTGAATTTGAAAATTTAGAATATTACAAAAAATGTGTTGGATAAAAGATATATTAAAATAAATCGGAATCTTCCTGATTGGAGTCGTTTAAATTGATGGACGATAGGCTTGCAAGTTCGACAGCATCATTGGGGTTTATTGCGCGTTTTAATTTTTTTGCAATCTAGTAATTCGATTTTTAAGAGATCTATCAGATAGAATTTGGTATATTTGTGAAGGGTATTCAATGAGTGATTTAATATTAGTGATAAAGCTATAGGCTTCTTTTAAAGGATCACTACCGCCAAAAGAATTTTCCAGGAAAGCTATTAACTGTATGGACGATAGAGAGAATTTTTTAGGATCGATATCAATTAGATTTTCTATTTTGGCTTGATTAGAGGGAGTTATCTTCCAAACGTCTTTGTTTTCAGTTTTGGATTTTTCTTAAGAGCTGAAATTGGTGTTACAAAAGCAGCAGTTGAGGGGGATGGAGTATTTTCAAGGCCGAGAATTGGAGGAATAGTAGTTGGTTGTTAAACCATCTGAAATTTGGGGTTGTTCTGTAGTTATTTTTTTAAATGAAAGAGGTATTATCGGCAGGATGCTCTTTGGATGAGGAATGTTGAGGAGGTGATATGTCTTGACTTTCGTGTCTGAAGGTAGAAGGTGTAGGGGGGTTGCAGGATATATCTTGCGGATTTGGGCAGGAATATGCGATGTGTCCAGACTGCTTACAGAGGAAGCATTCAAGTTTGTCTGAAGTAATGAAGATTCTGTAGTTCGTATTTTCATGTAGGACTACAATTGCAGTTTGTATTTCAAAATGTTCATTTTCAGGTATAACATAAATAGATCGTCGGAAACTGAAAATGTGTGCATATTCATCTTCTGGGGAGCCACATCGATTGAAGGAAATTGGAGAGGCGAGCTGCAGCCCAAGCTCATTTTTAAGTGCCTGTTCAATAAGAGAGTTAGGGATAGAGGGACCAACATTGAAGAGTAGTAATCTTTTAGCTGGTGTGATAAGTCTACGAATTGGTATGATTTGTTGTTTTATGGTAACAGAAGGATGCTTTTTTATGAGACTATCTATAACGGATACAAAAGATAGATATATACATATACGGTGATTGGAAATGCGTGATGCAAAGGTAATCCCTTTCGGTGTTACAATTTCGCCGATTGCCTTAATGTAGTCAAAAAGGACGACGTCTGGGAGAGCATTCATGACAATAGCTTGATTTCTGCTTGGGAATGATGTAGGTGCTTGCGGTTTCTTTACTGAATTTTTAGTAACTGCTGCGAAGCTAGGTCCAGCTGGTTGTGGTTGGTTTATTGTGGTTGACATTTTTGGTTTTAATATTTTGGATACCAAAATGTTAAGTGAAAATTGGCCAGATGGATTGACCTATTATTTATTCGTTACTATACGGTAGATATAAAGCGACTTACCACTTGTAAAAACAATACACATAAAACTAACGTGTATTTAATGATATTTACCAAAAAAATGCAGAAAACGAGACTATATGTGTTTACTCGATGAAAGCTTAATTCCGAATGAATTCACTATTTAAAAGCATTGCTAGTTCACAAAAATATGTTAAGGATCGCGATAGAACCACATAAAAAATTGATAGACTTAAATGCATACATGGTCAGCTTAGGATTCATTGAAGAATCATATTTTGATAGTTATTGCTTAACAAAAAGCAACCAAATCGCTGATGTTTTTGCTAGAAGCTTGTAAAGAACAATTTTAATCCCAATGCTTCTATATTTTTAGGTACATTATTGTAACTCTAATAGAAGAATATTTTTATAAACGATATTTAATGTTTGTCACATTTGTGTGTCGAGACATGGCAAACCAACTTGGAATATGACAGAATTGGATCACATCGAAGGGATCGAGGTTCATGTTTCAAATTATTGCTTTTTTATATTTCTATACATCGTTCTTTTTGTCAAATATCCTGCTTCCATGGGAAATGATCTACTCAAAACCTATTTACCAGTATGTTCTTTTCATTCATTGTCTTACAAAATAGAGTATTTCTAGTTTAGTTTTTAGAAGAAACTTGATACTTACTCTCCAAATGAAACACTTTTGGCTAGAGGAACTGAAGCATAATAATAGTTTTTATATTCATCCATCCAAACTTCAGCGGCACGTCTCGTGTTTCTAGCAAATACAGTACCACTACCTCCTGGGAAAGTATATGGATGTCTTTTTCGGAATACGTGACCTACCTAAAAATATCAAAAGATCAATTATATTGTTTGTCACTGAGATTTACAAATATGGAACTGAAGTTGCTTACTCTACTACATGGAATGATTTCCAGGCTACCGCCGCACTGCCATACTCTAAATGATATTTCTAAATTCTCTCCTCCCCACACGTCCATTTTCATGTCGTATTTTCCTAATTTATCGAAATAATCTTTATTTATGACAAATAGTCCACCGGCTATCATTGGTGTCCTTATGGGCTGAAATAAATAAACATACATTTAGATTACAATCAAAAAGTTCTTTATTCAAATGTTTTGTTTCCCTTTTTACAGGTCTAAAAGATTACAATGAAAGAAAAAATGTAAATGCCGATCTTCAGACTTCTTGTGCTCGTCTCCAGTGGGTTGCAAGACTCCTTGCTATAATAGCATTATCCACATTTTTTTGTTTGAATTACTAACTTTGTCACTGGTATATAATTGTTACGGAACAGCACACTGGTATACTCCCTAAAACCGACCCTGTCTAAACCAGGTATAATAGTTGAAATTATGGCGGATGCGTAGGAATTTCTTAGAACTGTTTGCGATTGTCACTATCTTATCTAGACATTGTTTTTGTGACCAGTCTTATCTAGAAAATGCCAGAGAGCCAATTGATTTTATGTAAGGCGCAAACTAGAATTATCTAGTAAAAAAGGCACTAATATATAAAGGACCGACCAGCGAGAGGAAGTTAGTTTATAATTTAACATCGTGAGATAAACAGTAAATAAGTGAATATAAATTAGTGAAGTGAGTGAGTATACCGTGTACATAATATAAATTAGTGAATAGTGTAGTGAATAAATAAATTAAGTTAGTAGACATAACGTGTGTGTATAAATTTATCCCACCCGTGATAAAAACGTTTAAATAAATAAAAAAAACATTACATAATTTTGGCACCTAGAATATATCGGCTGTGGTATCTCGTATCCCTGAAAGCAGCTGAAAAACAGACTCTCAATAGTTGATAGGGGGTTTTAGTTTTAGAGAAGGCAACATGTCAGACGTTGATTTGGTTTAATTTCATTGTTTATGAAACAGGGGTAGTTCAATCCGGTTTGTGGGACGGGGCTGAATTTATTCGTGATTTGAAGAAAGTGAGTTTGATATTGAGCAACAATCCATGCAGAAGTCTAAACCCACTATCTCGGATGTCTTCTGCGCGATTTGCGGCTTTGAGTGCATCTTTTGACAGACAGTGCTTATAAAAACTTGATATTTGAGTCTTGAAATCATTAATAGTTTATATTTTGGCAATGTCATGTAACCAGGTATTTCTTGGGAGTTTAGGACAGATCGTTTTATATTTGATTACCATTCTTAGACACTTGTTTTGTACCTTCTGCAGGGAGTAAAAGTTGGGCTTTTTTCATGTGTAATAAACTGGTGCTGATTATGTTGTTATGGGTCTAATGTTTTGCCTGTATATAAGTAATTTGTTTTGTGTAGTGGGATGACTGTGTCTGCAGATGAGTGGGTATAGTTTGATCATTGCAATTTTAGCTTTTTGTACTTTGTTGCTAATGTGTGCATTATTGTTGGTATTCCTTTGCATTGTGTACCTTAAGTACCTTAGGGTATTGCTAAGGGTGATAGTTTGTCCGTCTTCGCAAGGTTGCGATTGCAATGACATATTTTTCCCGGCTAATAAATACTATGTTGATGTGTGTTTGAATGTTTTCAAGTGCATGTTCTGGATTATTTGCTGATGCTACAAAACAAGTAAGTATCGTCGGTATACATGACATCTAATAGTTTTGGGGAAGATTATGGATGAATATTGAATAGAGCAAAGGTGATAGTACTGAGCCCTGCTAATAATATATATATATATATATATATATATATATATATACTTACATTACTAAATTTTTAAGTCGATAACAATCGTAAGCACCTCTTAACTATGAACTATATTGTCTATATCGAGCACTAAATATAAAAAGGCGTTACCTTTAACATAAACCGAAAAAAATAAGTTCACTAACAACTCAAAGATTTAATCGCTCAATACGATGAGTGAGAATAAAATGACAATGTTTTCAGTTTAGAGTGTAGATCTCTCGGGGTCGTATATTGGTCGTTTGCGCAGGCTGGGGCTACTGTTCACGAGATACCCTACTGTATTTTTTCCAGTCTATATACAATATTTACTTTAATTTTCATTTGATATTTATTACCTGAGTTGGATCTTTTTGTCTGTTTTCTCTTTCGGCATAACTCAAATATTCCCATTTGAAGACTAGATTCCAGTCAAAACCGCCACGTAAGTCAGCGGAAGCACCAATGTATTGGAATGTGTCCATACTTATAACATCTATCACAGGACAAACAACTCTAGTAGGATCCTAAAACATAAAATATTTTTTAACAAGAACGAACATTTCTCAGATAGTTATGGTCTTTTGAAAATTTCTCTGTTATTTCGAATACTCGTACAAGATTGAAGAAGCTGAAAATGTCGGTAAAATGTATCATTCCACATTCATAAATTTCCCATAAGAACACATTTTTACGCCATTAGAAACTGTCATGTTAGTTGGTGGAGTTCGCTTTCTTTTAATAACATCTCATTTATCTCAGGAAAAAGGGGTGGTGGTTTTAGTTTACACTATTATTCAGGATTTTGAATAGCCTGGAATTTTAAGAAATTATCTCGTTGAGGGGTTGCTATAATTAGATTAAATTTAAACATCATCAAAATTAATGTCGACATGTTCGTGATGAAGTTCAATAATTTATAAATGTTTTCAATTTTTTTCTGTCTTACTTCAGTCCTTGTTATTATTTCACTTAATATTTATGCTATATTCTTGTTTCATGTTACTCTTGGTTTTCCTTAACATATTGTTACGAAGCAGCACACTGGTATAGTTCCTAAAACCGACCCTGTCTAAGCCAGGTATAATAGTTAAAATTATGGCGGATACGCAGATATAAAAAACTGTTCACGATTCAGACTATCTTATCTAGAAGTGGTTTTTGTGACCAGAGTTATCTAGAAAAGGCCAGAAAAATTATTTGTGTGTATAAGCCGCAGCCCGGAATTATCTAGTACAAAAGGCACTAGTATATAAGGGGACTGATCAGGAAGAGTTAGTTTAGTTTATAATTTGACATCGTGAGTTAAACAGTTAATAAGTGAATATAAAGTGTTTATATAAATTAGTTTGAGTGAATATACAGTTAATATAAATTAATAATTAACTGATTAGTTGAGTATATATAAATTAAGTGTTAGTGAGTTAGTGTTTCAATAAATTAAGTAAGTAAACATACCGTGTGTTTAAAATTTATCCCACCCGTTTATTGTTTAAATAAATAACAAAAACATTACATTGGTTTTAGAAGTGGGATAATATAAATAAATTGCTACGTAAAAATGGCCAAGAGACTATGTGACCTCAAAGTGGCGGAGCTAAGAGCAGAATTAGAAGATCGTGAGCTGGAAACGTCCGGTAAGAAAAGTGAATTAGTAGAACGACTTAAAGTGGCACTGGAAAATGATGGCTTTGATCCAGAAACAGTTTTATTTAATGACGAAGCCTCCACCTTAATCTCGTCAATTTCTGCCATGGAAGAGAAGATTTCAACGAATGTGAAAAACGATATTTCTGCTAACATGGACAAGATTTCTACTAATATAGACGAGAAAATTTCTACTGTGAAGAATGATATTTCTACTAATATGGACGAGAAAATTTCCACTATGAAGAATGATATTTCTACTAATATGGACGAGAAGATTTCCACTATGAAGAAGGATATTTCTACTAATATGGACGAGAAGATTTCCACCATGAAGAATGACATTTCTGCCGATATCTTATCGTTAAAAAATGACATTGCTGCTGACGTCGAGAATAAAATTACGTCTCTAAAATCAGACATTGAAAACAAGATAACAACGATAGTCGAGAAAATCATGGAATTGGAGAGAAATATGGCAGATTTAAGAACAGAGGACACGCCAGCAGAAGGAAAGAAGATTGAACATATAAAACCCTGCAAGCCAGAAATAACTTCCAGGATAGAGGACATTGGCAGTTTTGCCCGAGTCAAGGCCCCAACGTTCGATGGAAAAATGTCTTGGACCAATTATGTGAAACAGTTTAAAGCAGCCGCTAGAGTGAATAATTGGTCCGATAAGAAAGCAGTGAACCTAACTATAGCGCTTCGGGGATATGCCTTAGATGTACTTCAGACGATACCGCTTGAAGAAACGGATGACTTCGAGCTGCTGAAGAAGAGGTTGGACATGCGATACGGTCACGAACATCTAGAACATTTGTATCAATCTCAGCTGAAGAACCGAAGGCAGAAACGTGACGAATCACTTCAAGAATATGAAGTGGATATTGCCCGACTCGTTCGATTTGCTTATCCATCAGCAGCAGAGAACATGATGGAATGTCTGGGCATATATGCGTTTATTGATGGCTTACGTGACCTCAATATGCAGAGGATGCTTCGCTTATCCCATCCTAAAACATTGGCCGATGCATTGACTGCTGCTCTTGAATATGAAGCAGCCACGATGGCTTCGGGATACAACAAAGATAGGACCATACAGGAAGAAGGTGACAATGACAAACTTGATCAGATCGTCAATTTGTTGAAAGGTATGGCAGACAAGAGGCCGAAGAAGATCAAATGCCGGAAGTGTGGTGAGCTAGAGCACGTACGCAGTCCGGCTAAGCTCCCCAAGACTCCTATAACCCAAGAACTCCAGACACAGGGGAAATCAGACAGGGGTGAACATCCAGCTTATGTGAATCACCAAAAAGCCAACTCCTTGCCTAGACGGCCATGCCCTGTAGACTATTCACAATGCAACAAGTCGAAATCTAAGGAAGTTGCAGTTTCAAGAATTACAGTAGTCAACGAGGAATGGTCACCCACCAGGATCAGAGAAGATCAGGAGAATGATCCTCACCTGAAGATGATCCGGCAATGGAAGGAAGAAGATCGGCGACCTACATGGCAAGAAGTGTCAAGATTTTCACCGACACTCAAGGCATATTGGGCTCAGTGGGACTCCCTTGTCCTGGAAGAAGGGCTGTTGAAAAGAGTCCTTGAAAACGATGATGGTTCTGTGATGAGGAGACAGCTAGTTATCCCGAGAACAAGAGTAGCTGAGGTACTGAAGAAGTTACACGACAGTCCATCGGGAGGTCATCTGAGAGTGAAGAAAACCCTTCAGCGAGTTCGTGAAAGGTTTTATTGGATGAACAGCTCCGACGATGTGAAGGACTGGTGTAAGAAATGTACGACTTGTGCTACGAGTAATGGACCACATCGCAAGAGAAAGGCACCCATGAAACAGTACAATGTTGGAAGCCCTTTCGAAAGGATTGCTTTAGATATCGCTGGACCATTTCCGACGACAGGAAATGGTAGCAAGTACATACTGGTTGTAATGGATTATTTCACAAAGTGGGTGGAAATTTACGCTATCCCGAACCAAGAGGCCACAACTGTCGCGGATGTATTGGTGAAAGAATTCATCAGCCGATATGGAGTGCCCATGGAAGTCCACAGTGACCAGAGAAGAAATTTCGGAAGCCATCTATTCCAGGAGATTTGCGACAAGCTGGGAATGAAGAAGACCAGGACAACAGCATTACATCCACAGTCAGAAGGAATGAACGAGAGAATGAACAGGACTATTGGAAAATACCTGTCCAAAGTAGTATCCAGCCATCAGAGAGATTGGGACCAGTATCTCTCCCTATTCGCATTGGCTTATCGATCTACCGTCAATGAGTCCACGGGTGAAACACCTGCGTAAATCCTGTTTGGACGTGAAATCAGGCTTCCTTGTGACCTGGAATTTGGCTGTCAGCCTGGAGAAGATATAGCAGGCGAAGACTACGTGATCCAATTGAGAAGAAGGCTGGACGATATTCATGAATTAGTTCGAACAAATTTTCAAGTTGCCAGCGACAGAATGAAAAGTCGGTACGACACGCAGGCCACAGAAGGCGGTTTCATAGAAGGGGACAAAGTATGGTTACACAACCCGACGAGGAGAAAAGGATTTTCTCCAAAATTACAAAAATCCTGGGAAGGTCCATACTTAATCAAGAGAAGGATCAATGCTGTTTTATATCGCATAAGCAAGATCCCCAACGGAAAACCAAAAGTAGTTCACCAAAACCGACTAGCGCCATTCGAAGGAGACCATGACATAGAGGAAGGAGTAAACCTTATTCGAGATGTGTCTGACCCCACCTTCGATGAATTTATGGGCGCCTATGGAGGTACCGGGAAAGCTAGATATGGAGTCACTTCGGAACAACAACAAGATTTGTTCACTCTCCCGGAAGATTATTCACTGGCATACAACATCCCCGCCCGTATCAAGAACGCACGAGGGTTGGCAACCGTCTTTCGAAAGAAGTTCGGGAAATTAGAAAAACTTGAAGACCAGATTCCAGCCCCTGTCAAGACACTGAAACTGAAACATAGTTCGCGGTACGTCTTCTACGTGGTAACTAAAAATGAATTCAAAGATCGATCTACCTACTGCGATGTGTGGGAAGCACTTCGAAACCTCCGAGACCATGTGTTGGAATCCAACGTGAAGAAACTGGCTATGCCTAAGATAGCGAGTAACCAGTTGGATTGGCGAATCATCAGGAACATGGTAGAGATTATCTTTCAAGATACCGGTGTCCAGATATTAATTTGCAGCTACAACCCCCGTTATCAGTTTCCGATGAAGACGGTGCCCTGCTATTTCCATAAAATCGGAAAGTATAGAAATGGGGCCAGTTGCCGATTCTAACATCCAGTCTCGGCTACACAAAAGTTCCAGGAGGAACTTCAATTTAAGGAGGGGGTAATGTTACGAAACAGCACACTGGTATAGTCCCTAAAACCAACTCTGTCTAAGCCAGGTATAATAGTTAAAATTATGGCGGATACGCAGTTATAAAAAACTGTTTACGATTGAGACTATCTTATCTAGAACTGGTTTTTGTGACCAGAGTTATCTAGAAAAGGCCAGAAAAATTATTTGTGCGTATAAGCCGCAGGCCGGAATTCTCTAGTACAAAAGGCACTAGTATATAAGGGGACTGATCAGGAAGAGTTAGTTTAGTTTATAATTTGACATCGTGAGTTAAACAGTCAATAAGTGAATATAAAGTGTTTATATAAATTAGTTTGAGTGAATATACAGTTAATATAAATTAATAATTAAGTGATTAGTTAAGTATATATAAATTAAGTGTTTCAATAAATTAAGTAAGTGAACATACCGTGTGTTTAAATGTATCCCATCCGTTACAGTATAAATAAATTAGAAAAACATTACAATATTATTTCTTTCATAGCATATTTTCAATCTTTTGTGAATGTCTCCATCATACCAATTTTCTGTTTTCGGTAAATTCCAATAGTGATTGCATTTCTAATATATTTTTTGTTTCTACTATTCGTGTTTCACAACTATACGTTAAGATTGGCCAGTGATCCCAGGCCGTTACATAAGTAAGTAGCTCTTTGCATTTTCAGCGCAGTAATATAGGATTCAAAAATACTCGTATCCTTTGGGCACTATTTACATAATTTAGTTTGTGTTTGAACTATATTGGAAGCAGACAACCTCGTAAATGACGATTTTTTACATAATTTTCATCATATCATTCAAGCGTGAAAGAAAAGCAATATCTGAACCAAACTGCAAAATATGCAGTTATGATAGAAGCAATGTATGTACCAGTTGCACTTGTCCAAATCTTTCTTGGAAATAGTCATTAAATTTATTGTACTGAATATCTGGTTGTTTGTTTTGGTCAGTAAAGTTTACTACTAGTTGAGATCCATCTGCATACCTTAACTTCCGTAATCTCAAGAGATAATCACGTCGAACAAATATGAAAATATCAATAAGACTTAAAAATTAAATCGTACCTCCATAACCCTTTCAAGTAGAGGTTCCAACCAATCCACGTTACACTCGCAATGGCTATCTAAAAATGTCAATACAGATGCCGTTGCAGCGTCAGCACCTTTAACTCTCGATCTCATCAGTCCTTCTCTTTTCTCATTTCGAATAATCCGAACTTTTTGAATTTTCGCCAACTCTTCTCCATCAGATGCTGAAATATTTTTATTCAATTAATATACAATGTCATCCCCAAAGTATGCACCATATGGGAAACTTATTTATTAAGGGTTTTTCGACGAAAAGTTATTCCTGATAAAAGTTTGTGCATCCCCTAAAACTGAACATGCACCAACAAAATACAGTAAAACACACGTAATGTACGAGGAGACTTCAAATATTTGATTTTAAGACAAGAGTAAAGTACTCTTATTTTAAAAAATCTCGCGATATGTTATTCAGAAAAGTTATTCAGCATCAAAAAATACATCTAGTTTTGAAGTCATGGCCATCTTAGTGAAGTTTTATTTTTCACCCATTTTTTTTAAATGGGGACTACGAAAAAAATTATTTGCTAAAACGATAAATAGACAAATCATACAGTTTAGTAACAAGAACTTAATAGTCAATAATATCAAATCACAAAACATCTAAATAAAATAGGTATTTCGGAACAAACTCATTGATTTTCTGGAGATTTTCTTGTCCAAAATAATTCTTATATTCGTTTTAAAAACAAAAGCATGTTTCCGAAAGAAGTATTGTACATCTCAGTATGATGTTCATCACGAAACATGCACAGTTCGGTTCTTCTTACACAATCCTTGACTGCATTCGTAATTTGCTCCGGTTGAATGGCCCTGACGCAATTAATAATTACATTTTTTAAATGTTCTCTATCCCTATATGGACGATGTTTGTGAACTTCGTTCTCCAATAAGCCCCATAAAAAGAAATCCATTGTGGTTAAATCTGGTGAGCGCGCTGGCATTGGATACTCTGAGTAACGTCCTATCCATTTTCCATTGAACGATTCATTTAAAAATTGTCTTATTGCAACACTACACTGAACACTAGCTCCATCTAGCTGATACCAAATTCTTTCTCTTTGTCTACGCGGCATTTGATTTAAAATTGGTAATAAATCTTGTTGTAAAAATTGCAAATATCGATTGGCATTAAGGTTTCCATCAATGAAGAAGGGACCATTTACAGTATTGTTTAACAGTCCACATAAGACATTTACCTTGAATGAGTATTGGTCCTTGCACTCTATAGTGAAATGAGGGTTTTCTAAAGCCCACCATCTACAGTTCTGTGAACTTACGGTTCCATTAGTTGTAAATGTTGCTTCATCAGTCCATAAAATATTTATTGGGAACCGTGCGTTTTCTTCGTATTCTCCCTGATACCATGCGGAAAACTCAAATCTTGGAATAAAATCCCATTCTTTTAGGGTATTTATAAATTTTGGTTTGAAAGCTTTGAATTTAATTCTTCTTAAAATTTTTTGTACGGTAGTAATAGGTACATCAAGAGATGTTGATATTTGTTTAATTGATGTCTTTTTCGATAACACTTAAACACACTTCCTCTTCCACTTCTCTAGATACTTTTGCAGCTGAGTGAAGTTTTTTGAAATTGTTGTTAATACTGCCTGTTTCTTTAAATTTATTTAAAATACCGGTAATTGTAATGTGATTTACATTGCGATTTGGATGCCTGGCATTAAAAATGTTTGTAACTTGTCTGCTTGGAGTATTTTCCCCACACAACAATATAATCTCAACTTTTTCTTCTTTTGTAAGCATCTTGATATTATTTAAATAGTACTTATTATCAAACGTTAACAAAATAAGCAATAACAATAACTACGTATTGAATATTCAGCAAATATGTCACGTACTTAATGTCAAACATACGTTTGGTTTCAAAGCCAACTTAAAACACTTATTTTGGACAAGAAAATCTCCAGAAAATCAATGAGTTTGTTCCGAAATACCCATTTTATTTAGATGTTTTGTGATTTGATATTATTGAATATTAAGTTCTTGTTACTAAACTGTATAATTTTGAGTAATTTTCGGTGTTAACAAAAAATAAAAATAACTTTGCACCAAAAAATTTGAAAATTATTTTACTCTTCAGAAAAATTGACCGTTGTTAACACATTTGTTATGTCATTTGAAATACTATAAACTTTTTTAATAAACCGTCGTATACAGGATGTTGTCTATTTATCGTTTTAGTAAATAATTTAAAAAAAAAATTGGTAAAAAAATAAAACTTCAGTAAGATGGCCATGACTTCAAAACTAGATGTATTTTTTGATGCTGAACAACTTTTCTAAATAACATATCCCGAGATGTTTCAAAATAAGAGTACTGTACTCTTGTCTTAAAATCAAATATTTGAAGGCTCCTCGTACATTACGTGTGTTTTACTGTATTTTGTTGGTGCATGTTTGGTTTTAGGGGATGCAAGAATAACTTTTCGTCGAAAACCCCTTAATAAATAAGCTTCCCATATGGTGCATACTTTGGGGATGACATTGTATATGACAAAAATCAACAAACTATTGTATTTGTTTGAGACACGTTGAGCTATATATGACGTAATCAAATCAAAATTGTCTGTAATACAAAAATATCAACAATCGCCAATGAGTGAAGAAGTTTGCACTTGATTTTGGAGTATTCCATGTTTGGACGTGCAGTTGTTTCACAATTTTCTAAGTAGTTCGTTACGAGAGTTTTTGTAAAAATGGAAAAATAGAGTCATGAAGTGTCATTGAATATGTAATTTCTGTATGTATATCAACAATAGGTTGGAAGTTACGCACATGAGTTTTGAACTTTTGAATCTAACAAGGCCGTATTGCAAATATTGCCGGTAGCATGGTTCAAGTTCACCAAATGATGCTAGATAAAACATGAAGACGTAGAGAGGTAGCATATAATTGCAAATTCAATAAGGTTATGAGTCTCTATTGTTGCCTCTAGTAGTTCCTTTCAACATTTAGAGATATTAAAAAAATATCGCTTTATCTTATTGTCGGCGCCTATTTCTTTTACCAACATTAAGCGCTTCTCTAATTAACGCTTCGTTTATCGAAGTACATAGAATTTATTAATTGTTTACATAAATCACTTTTATTTAAGCTACTTACGGTTGTCGCTGAAGTCATCTACAAGAATAATTTCCTTAATTAGATGTTCCGGGCTTCTATTTAGGACACTGAAAGACATTTATACATGTTATTTCTTCATATAAAGTAAGTGTATAAGTAGATACATTCAAGCTGAGATTTATATACCCTTTAAAGGTTACAACAAGATTACAGAGAAATTGGGAATATACAAGGTGTTGTTATACTATATCTACTGGTATATATTATCGATAAATTACAATACTATTATTAAGAATTGTGTCAACCCTTTTCGATTTTTGATCAAAGAAGTTTCAATCACAAGCGAAATTAATAATCAATTTAGTAAGTTGCTGTTTCAGAGTAGTATTTATGGTAAACATTTGGGAGTGAGTTTGATACATTATTTTATTTTCCAAAAAATTGATTACTCAATTAACCACGATTATAATCTGATATTACCACAATATAGAAAAGTTAATTATAATCAGAAATGGTTATTAATAATTACAAATGGAGTCAAAAATTTAAGGTTTCTATAAAAAAAAGTCCGTCCAGAAATACAACAATAAATGGGTGTGATCCCAGATTTTCAATTACTACCACCCAATAAACACACCTACTTAAAAAAACGTTTTTAAAACGTTTTAATGTTATTTCAACGTTACTAGTTGAATTTTCAACGTTGACAAATTGGTTGAATTCGAAACGTTATATTTCAAACGTTTTTTCAAATTTGAAAACAACGACTTAACCTAACCCACATGTATTTTCGAAAACGGTTTTTATGGCCGTTATTTTACCGTAGTATTTTTTAACATTATTTATACCATTTCGCGACTTATAGACGGTTATACAGAAATGTTTTTAACACGTTGTATGTACAACGCTTTTTTAAATTTAAAAACAACGACACAATTGAACTCAAATGTATATACAAAAACGCTTTTAATTCCCGTTATTTTAACGTAGTATTTTAAACATTATTTATACTATTTTGCGTGATTTAAACGGTTATACAGTAATGTTTTTTAACACGTTGTATATACAACGCTTTTTTAAATTTGAAAACAACGACTTAATTGAACTCATATGCATTTACGAAAACGCTTTCTAATCCCGTTATATATATATACACGTTGTTTTGTAAAATATTAAAACTAGAAATCTTATATATTTAATGTTATAGTTTCAAGAAAATTTTTTATTTTATTATGTTAATTACAAGAATATTCTTTTTTTTATTGTATACTATTTTTGTGTGAATTTATCAAATAAAATAAATATAACGTGTAACAATCGCCCGTAATTCTCGCAACCCCAAACCACAACGGCCAACACGAGACGCCTGAAGAGTTGGTAGTAATCCTATTAACGTCGCCGTGGAGTTCCGGTTCCCGCTCATCGATGTCGCTGTACGAATAGACTAGCTCCTTTTAATCGTAAGCGTAGCTCATCAGTATAAGGGATCCATCGATGACCGAAGACGGTAACAAGTAAAGAATACATAAACGCAATGGGTACATCACATCCAATAAGTAACGTTTAAATTACGTTAAAAGTATGTGCTAAATATCATTATACAAAAATGTTTATAAACTGCATTATAAAAACATTCATATTACGTTATAAAAGTACTGGGTAAATCACATTGAAAAGGTAACGTTTAAGTGACGTTAGTAAGATGTGTGCTGAATTTCGTTTCAGAAGACTGTTTTATAAATGTTTATATTGCGTTCAAAAGCAACCGGTAAATCACATTAAAACGGTAACGTTTGAATGACGTTATGAAAATCACGTTGTATTTGACGTTGGAAAAATCGTTATATGTTACGTAGAAACGAGCGACATTACTCCGGTAATATAACCAGTTGCCTAAGAACCATTTATAAACGTTAGGTTACATGTTAAATATTTTACGTTTTTAAAACGTTTGTGTGTTTATTGGGATTGCTCAATGATTCTGAGGCCCTTTTGTAATAAATCACACAAGGTGCTCTAGAACTTGCCTCTGACTATTAGAACTATGTCATCAGCATAGCCCATACATTGGAAGCCAAGCTCCGTTAGCATGTAGAGCAACTCATCTACTACGAGACTCCATAGAAGGGGAGATATCAGTTCCCCTTGAGGTGTCCCCTGAGTGGCTTTAACTGAGGTGATTTGATTCCCCACCTGTGTCTCAGCTATACTCGTCGTCAACAACTCATACATCCATTTTACAATGATTTCATTTACTCCTCGCCTTTTTAGTGCTTCTTTGACAGACACATGAGTTGTGTTGTCAAATGCCCCAGATATATCCAGGAATGCGCACATTGCGATTATTTGTTGTTCATTTCTCTGGATGACTTCGGTCAGCTGACACAGAGCCGTCTCAGTTGTTCGACCCGCTCTGTAGGCATGCTGACATTTATGAAGTAGTATATTCTCCAGATTCTCTGTTCTTATGTAGTTATTCACTACTTCCTCCATCGTTTTGAGTAGGAACGATATTAGACAGATGGGTCTAAAAGATCGGGGATCAGTCCATTCACTAGTCTCGATCTTTATTGCCAGACTTCGCGCGGGCGCAAAATCGTCCTCGACTAGAAAATGTTACTTACATTCCTTGTAGTATAAATAACTATTAAATTGAGTGAATGAAAACGACGAATACTCAGTGTGTATTAGTTTATTACTTTCCGGCTAAGCGCTTTCGGCTATTAAGCCATTATCAAAGCCGTCGTCATTTAAAAAAGTAGGTGTCAAAGCCATCAAGTTGATTAAAAACAATGCTCAAGATAGAATCATTGTTATGATTGAGTCATTGGAATAAAAACATTAAAATACCCTATTGGAAGGGTGTAAAATTATAATTCATATGATGTAAATTCACTCAAAATTGAAAAACAGTTTTTTAATTTTGAGTGAATTCACATCATGTGAATTATAATTTTACACCCTTCCAATAGGGTATTTTAATGTTTTTATTCCAATGACTCAATCATAACAATGATTCTATCTTGAGCATTGTTTTTAATCAACTTGATGGCTTTGACACCTACTTTTTTAAATGACGACGGCTTTGATAATGGCTTAATAGCCGAAAGCGCTTAGCCGGAAAGTAATGAACTAATACACACTGAGTATTCGTCGTTTTCATTCACTCAATTTACATCTAGTGTGTACACCATATCCACAGACATTTCTAAATAACTATTAGTTCCCATTAACAGATGTCGCATTTGGTTTACTACTTCGAGTAAAATAGTGGTGGTACAATATACCAGGCAGTTCGTTATCCCCGACCTAACATTATCCTTCATCTATTTATAAAAACGAACAGCATTATATTCCAAAAATTATTAATCAATTTACAGCAACATTAGTAGTACTTTAGAGCTACACATCTAAATAACATACGATACATATACGACACAATTATCTCCGCGGACAGTTTGGCGGGATTACAAACTTTGGTCCAACGTGTAGCAGAAACCTGTAAACTATAGTCAATAAGAGAAGATACGTGGTCATTAGTAAAAATCAAATTCCAGATGGACAAGTAATAGCCTATAACCAATAAATAACAAAGGTAAACAACTACACGTACCTGAGCACCAATCTAAACGACCAGTGAGACCATTCAATAGAAATAAAGCAGCGCATTGAGAAAGCAAGAACATCGTTTATTAAAATTGCCAATATTTTCAAGAGCCATGATTTACAACTAACAACAAAAATACGATTGTTCTGATGTTATGTATTTTCGGCACTCTTCTATGGTGTGGAGACCTGGACGCTGACTAATGCAACAATGAAAAAACTGGATGCTTTTGAGACGTAGTTCTACAGAAGATTGCTCAAGATATCTTGCGTGGATCATGTCACCAACGCTGAGGTTCTACAAAGACTAAATAAATAGTGCGAGATCCCTTTCCAAGTAAAACAACGCAAACTTGAATATTTGGGACACGCAACTAGAAACAACAACAGATTTAGCTTACTGCTACTCATCCTACAGGGAAATGTGTATGGAAGAACAGGTCTGGGGAGGAGAAGAAACTCTTGGCCTCAAAATCAAAGATTCTCCTTATCAACTACGGGTCTGTTTCGTGCTGCAGCTAACAAGATACGAATAGCCATGTTGATCGCAAACATCCGTACTGGATAGACACTCTAAAAAGAAGAAGAGCTACACCACTTATGCGTACTAATTTCGTTTTAATGTTATGACAATGACGTTTATGTGAATCTCTGCATACCCCATGTACGGTATTTAGTAGATGGTAATACAATTTTTGTTCGTTAAACCCTCCACCAAAGACCCTGTATACGTATTCGACCATAAAATTTTATTAGACTATAATTTTCAAAAAACAAACTATTCAGGTGCTCATATTTTTCCCAGAAGCACCAACAACCGGCGTTGAGAATGTTTTAATGCTTCACATATACCGTACATATTCTAATATCTAGCTACATAATGTACAAACAATTTTATTTTGTTAAATCCGTGAACTTACGAGACAGATTTAGTGCCTTGTTTTGTGTTAGAAAATAAGTTGTTTCAACTTTTATAGCAGTTTCACATATAACCATAGAAAGACTTAAGAATAAGTAAGTTTTATGGTAAAAGTATACAGGATGAATAATTGACGATGTTATCCTTTCTAAATTATAAATTCTAGGTCCAAAACATGATGATAAATCCCAAGATGCCTCATACAAATATTGCAGGTTTCCGAGATACAGGATTTTTTTTAAATTTTAATATGATTTCTGAATTTCGCAACAACTTATGTTTCATTAGTTTCTACTTGATAATAATGGGCAGTTATACGTTCATGGCATGAGGATTAGGGGAGAGTAGGTACACTTGATCCTCTAGGAGACTTGATCCCCATTCGAAATTCGCGCCGTGTTCAGCCGTTAGTGCATCATTTCATCAGTGGCGCTTTTTTTGGTTGGCAACAGTGCTCTACTGCTCCAGTAAAGGTGCGTACAGACCACGGACGTAAGATCTATGGACTTCTAATAGTATATTCGGTTTGACTCCTCTACGGTGGTCGCCATGTTGTGCTAATTTTAAGTTGGCCGGCCTTAGTCACGTGATTCGTACAGGACCGGTTTAAAGAATAAAGCAGAAATCATTTATAAGATACGAAAATATGAAACGGTGAGAGAAAAAGTATACCTACTTTATTACTATACTAGCTACTGCGTATTGTGTATCTACCTAAGTTGGGGTTATGTAAAACTTTTTCATAAATTTCAAGAATCGTTAATTTATAAATTATATTCTTATTCAAATTCCATAAATCAGGAAAAAAATAAAATAACCGTTAATTTTAATTTCATTTAATCACGGTCAAGCCAAATTCACATTAATACAATATGGAAATATAAAAAAAATGCTACAGTAAGTAGTATACAACAACCTGCCAGTTTGGGTTTTGCAAGTTTCCAAATATACCAATATTTCTTCCAAAACTGGTTTCCAGGTAGCTTCATTTTTTCCTTGCATTGGAGTTTTCATACCCTTTCCATATAAATTCCTCGAATTTAACAAGTCAAACAACTCGTCAACATTTCTTATGAAATTTACTGTAGGTTTGACTCCCTTAAAATCATCGAGATGTAAAGTATCGCACAAAAATTCAAGTGCATCTGCAACACTATTACTCAAAGTCTGAGCGGCAATGTTCACCTAAAAATAAAACATCTACATAATAATAATGTAGCCCCAACGTACATATATTTTGGAAAGATTTTGTCATTAAGAGTGGCAGTGTAGGACTTCTAATAAGTTTTTTACAGTTTCTTTATAATAAGTGCACAATGAACAAATGCAGTGCGGAACAAGTATAACCACTTTAGGTAAAAACAAAATAAAATGACATTATATTTACTACTTTATGGAATCAGAAAATTATATGTGTCACACAATCCACAAAACAGATGGCGTAGTCGACAGGAAATTTACATATATCCACTTTTTATTTTATGAGGAGAAAAATATAAATATATTAAAAATGTTATACAAAATAAGATTATTTATTACAGTAAATAAATAATGTAATTCCTACCTTCATTTTTGCAGTTTCCCAGCTTCATCATCTTGAATTTTAAAGAGTTTTTCTATGTACTCCCATTTCACTTCATTTCCACTGGGATCAATGATTACTTTGATATTTGCCCAATTATTTCTAATAAGCTTCAACATGTGGCAAACATCTAATAATACATAGACTCGCTGATGTGTAATGGGATGGTAAAAGTATGGTTTCAGATTTACAACATTTGTGACATTGCATCCTAAACTCTGCAGCATCTTAAAATGAACATGGGGTCCATCGCAGGTGACTGACAAAACTTTGCAGTTTACTTGTTGTAATTTCCGCAGCGCTTCCAATATTAAATTTGCCTTTTCAATTCCCGACATATTGTTAATTAAAAAGTATGCAATTGGGACTTTAAAATGGTCGTTTACTCCTACTACCATTAAAACTAAGGCTTCAGTAGCCAACTCTTGCTTATTGTTAAGGCTTTTGCCTGCTCCAATATCGGTGTAGCCAAATACTTGTTGAGTGTGTCTATCACTAGTTAACTCTTTTTTTATTGACATCTCATCAATTATTAACAAAGATACCACCATCAATTGTTTGTTCTTTTTAGTGAAGAATTCATCAGCTCTTAATTTTAGTGACAATATTGCGGGAGCTGTAAACCCTGGACTGCAGTCCACTTTTGACAGCCAACTACTAATTGTTGATGGGGCAGGAAGCGCAAATCCAAATATTTCTCTTACATAGTTGTAAGCTTTGCTGCTATAAAATTGTAGAGTCATAGCAAAGCTTCTTAATTCTTTTTCAATTTTTGGCTTTGTTACTTTCCTACCATCCAGTTTCCTATTCAACATCATTCTTTTTAATAAAGCAGCTGGGGCTCCTTGAAGAGATGTCATAATATCTGATGTGGCTTGGGTAGATAAAGAAAATTTATTTTTTAGTTCGGTTAATAACCCGTTCAAGGATTTTATTTTTAGTTTTCGCCTCCTGCTTGTTTTTCTGCAAATTTTTAGTTTGTTTCTGCATACTCTTAATTGCCTCTTCAAAAAGCGAATCCTCTCTCTTAATTTTACATTGATATCTTCTGTGGAAGGTTTGCTGAAAATAGAACATTTCTTTAGACTAGTTAAACTTTGGTACTAAGGCATTATATAAATGCTACGTAAAATTTATATAAATAAAATACATATTACATTTTGAATTTTGATTTTAAAGAAAATTTGATATTAAACTTACCTATACGGATGATATAATTGTACCATCCGTACTATATCAGAAGAATGAGCAGATGGAGACGAGTCTGAATCACTCCGTTTTATTGGAGAAAGTTTTGTCGGAGATTTTGGTGAACTACTTTGAGGTGAATCAACACTTTCCAGCTTGCTGCTACAATTAAAAAATATTTTTTGATTCTTTGTGAGTACTAAGTGAAAATTAACATACCATGTAGGTGGAGGTGAGCTCGGTAAATAACTTTTGTCCAAGTGATCAACTTCAAAACATTGAGGTAGTTTTAGGGTTGGAATTGACCCTATTCTTAAACGTTTCCGTTCGCCTGCCACTTCAAAATTGGTTTGTCCAAAATGTTCGGAGCACACCCTTTCATAGGCAATATTATAAGCTGGATCTTTTCCAAGTGCTACCAACCAGGACCTTTTGAAGTGTATTGTCACTGGGAAATCTACAAATTGGAGAAAAAGGAAAATGTAAATTAACTTACATACAAAAAAAAATCTTATAACTTACTTATGAAATATTACACCCTCTTTCAAACGAGAAATGTAAGTAGCGTTAGAGCAACCTCGTACAAAACAGGAAGGCATTTTAGCAGTTTGTAGCTAGTCTCCTACAGTTCTAGATCTTACAAATAACACTATACTATTAAGTACCTTACTAAAATAACACTACTTATAAAATGTAATTAACCACTATTAATTTGTAATAAACACGAATATAATCCAAAAGTTAACACACAAATATCAAACTTGTGCTTAACTCAATAAAAAACAATGCGAAAATTGCGAAATGTGACCTGATGCCACTCCTGACGCTGTCACAAATCAGTCAAATCGCATTGCAACAACGGAACAAAGGAAACAGAAATTGACAGAACGAAAATGCCGCGTCAGTTCATCCAGCTAAATTCTAATTGGTTAATCAATTCTATTATGCTGTCAATTATTTCGCGCAACCAACCAACGTTCCATCTTCAATACCAAGAAAACGCATATGAACTGTAGCTTCTTAATACCAACTTAAAATTAGCCCAACATGGCGGCCATGTGTAGGCAAAAAGAGGGGTCATTTCGGATGTATGGGAAACATATACTATTAGAAGTCCATAGATCTTAAGTCAGTGGTACAGACATATAACAAAACTTCGTATCGTAACGGCACTGCGTAACACCGTAACACCAGAACATAGTAACATCTCGGCGTTCCATCGGTTGTCGGTTTTATGACGCCGCATCAAAGAAATGATACGCACTGATGTTGCACCTCTTGTTAGCATGTCTGGACAGGTGTGCGGTACACAGTTGCGATTTATTTTTCGTTTTGTTTATTCAGTTGAAAACATGGAGTGGACAGAAGAATCTACCCTGGATTTCATAAATAGTTATCGTAATAAAGAAATTTTGTGGGATGCAAAACATCCCAACTACTATAATAAAATAAAGAAGCATGAAGCTTGGGAAGAACTTGCTGTACAGTTTCGGACAACAGTAGATGAATGCAAAAAAAAATTAATTTTCTTGTCAGGCGCGAGAAAACAAGAATTAAAAAGAGACACGGTACGGGTAAAGGTAAGTTTGAATAATTGAAAATTAATTTGTTTTCTATTTTGTTTATTTACTTTTCAATTACAAATTTCATTTTTCTTTATTACAGGGCTTTCAGATATCTATGAAAGTAGTTGGTTTGCCTTTAGAAGTTTGCTATTCCTTTGGGACAAAAACAAGGTTCGGGAAACACAAAGCACCGTAAGTATAAAACAAATTACGAATTACGTATAATTATCTTGCCACAAAAGTCGATTTTCGTTTTGAAAGTACGATGACTATTCGTCTCTAATTCGTGTTGCGTTTTCGGTTGGTCTTCTGGGAATATTTCTAATTGGAAATAAAGAAGACATTGGTTCATTAGATATAGTTTAATACTTTCCTCCTACAAGCTTTTAATCAATTTCTGTATCGAAGATTCCATGTGGCGTATACAAAGCACAAGATGTGGAACTTTCTATTAAAAAACTATGTATTCCATTAGAGTTTTCCAGAGAGTAGAGATGATATATTCTTGTCGTACGCCCCGCAAAATGTCAATTGCTTCTATGACTTCATTCCTATCGTTAATCTTTATAGTGACTCTTTGGTTCCAGTACAGCTTTTGCATAACTTATCTTTATCGCCCATTCCAATATCTTTCAGTGCACTTTGTATATAAATATATAGTGTAAGATTTATTTCAAATGGAATTGATATTTATTGTAATTTGAGAAGGTATGCTACACGTTCAGATAACCAGAACTATGTTTGTGAACGCACATTTATATCTCATAATAGACCAAAAAAGCAATGACGTCATAAACATAGCCGCTGACAGTTACTGAGGGAAAATAAATATTTATTTACGTTCATTTTACGTTTGTAATGTGCTTAAACATGGCTATTGTTAATTTGTCGAGCATTGCGGAGCAGTTTTGTAATGAAATTAAAGTGTTAAAGAAATGTGGATATGTCGTAGAAATAGAGTATATGATCAGGGCCGGATTAAGACATTAGAGCGCCCTAGGCTGACATCAGTTTGGCGCCTCTAAACTAGGAAAGTAAAAATATAAATACAAGTAAAATAAAACGCATTTCACAAAATATATATGAATTTGTGAAAATGTACAAATCGATTATTTACAGGTGGATTTTACGACACTTAATACTTGAAAAATTTTGTATGATATCGTCAAAATTTCTTTCTTTTAGTGCCTCACATTCTATACATAATATTGAGAGGTCAGCAGTTTTATCGTCTGTTAAAGAATTTTTTACTCGTTTTAACACGGAGAAGGACCTTTCGACTGTACAATTCGTCACTGGAAGACACAGATATATTCTTAAAATAATGTCCATGTTGGGAAACGTACAAATTAAATTTCTGCTGCGGAGTGTTTGCAACCATGACATAGCTTTTGATGTTTCTTTCTCAGAGTTAGGTGAGTCCATAGTTTGAATAAAATATTTGAATTGTACACATTCATTATCAAAATTACAATCCGAATCTCTAGTATAAATTCCTTGAAGATGTCTGCACTTTTCTTTTATTATATTGTCTTCAGTGTTTTCTAAGTTTGTCAGAAAACCAAAAGATCCATTGATTTCATCGTACGAATTTTTTCGCCTCTCGAGTTCTGATACTATATTGTCTACAACCACGTAGAACATATTTACTTCCATATCTGTCCTACCATCAAAAGTAGTTTCTCCAACATCACTCTCTCCTGGCAAACATTCCCTTTTTTTCTTCCTTTTCGAATCCAACATATAGGTACTACATTTTGTTAACAATTTACCGCTTTCCTCGTATTTGTTATAAGTTGTTCTCATTTCCGTAACAAAGTGAATTAATGATTTATAGAGTTGAACGGCTGTCACTATATCCATACTTTGCTTTTGCAAAGACTGGCTTGTTTTGTGGAATTGAATTAAAATATCTCTCCAAAAAGAGAGTATAATACCATTCTTCAAGCTTAACATTTTTTGCAACATACCCTTCCCCTCAGCTTTTGTTTTAGGTGCTTGCGAGGTATCATTCAAAATAAAATTCAAAGCTTCTTTAAAAGCATCGTAACTGTCATAAAGAGCGGTGCAGGCATCGACTCTAGCCGACCATCTAGTAGCTGAAAGTTTTTTAGGCACATGTAGTTCTGACCCACTCATAGTTCTGTTACGTGCTAAACACTCTTTCATTATTTCCCACCTATAGGTTGATGCTGAAAAGAAAGTGTATATTTCTTCCACAAACAAGAAGAAATTTGTTACAACAGGAGAACACTCCGCAACGCAGGTTCCTACTAAATTTAGTGAATGGTATAAATTTTGCCAATTTGTTCTTTTCCTTGATTCTAGCTTGCAAACCAAAATATCGACCAGACATGTTGCTAGCGTTATCGTAAGATTGTCCTCTACAGTTCTGTATATCTAATGACATATGTTCTAAAACTTTCAAAACTGGTGTTACCATACTTGAAGCTTTGTGCCCTACCTTAACAGCAAATGTAATAAATCGTTCTACTACCGAACCGTTTTCAATTACATATCTGTGAACAACAGTAAGTTGGTCAGTATGGGATATGTCGGATGTAGAATCTATGATTATTGCAAAATATTTCGTGTTTTTTATTTCTGATGCTAATTGTTCTCTTAGATCAACCGCCATGAGTTTTATAAATTCATCACAAATAGTTGATGACAAATAAGAAACATTTCCTTTTCCTGGATTGCCTTTTGTTTCAATGTGGATTTTCAGAAACGGATCGAATTCTGCTAAAAGTTCTAACGAACCTAGGTAGTTGCCGTTATCAATAGCTCCAAACATTTCACTAGAACCCCTAAATTCTAATCCACGCAATGTCAAAAATTTGATAACTGCAACTACTGGTTTAAGTATGTTAACCCAGTAATATCTTCCTGCAAGGAACTGCTTATGAACTTCGGTATCTATTTTCCCTAAGACATTTGATCGCGCAGTATACGCCTTCGCATTTTCACAGTGTTCAGAAGAGTTTTCATGTTCAGAAATCCGATGGATATTTTTCCAGTCGTTGAATCCAGTCATGAAATAATTCGTTTTTATCCGGTTAGTCGGCGCCTATCTCTTTCACGGCCCCCTAGGCTATAGCCTAGTCAGCCTATTGGATAATATGGCACTGTATATGATGGAAGTTTAGGAGCGAAGCAATAAGGCATAATTACTTGATAGTCACTGCAGTGTCACTTCACAAATGAAACAACGAATAAACTTTTAAAATATTGCAACGGTCAAGACTAGATATAAGTTAAATAATTGATTTGTTTTCCCTCAGTAACTGTCAGCGGCCATGTTCTGACGGTCTATACCCAGCACAAGGTTTTCGAGTGTACTTTTGTTTTTTAGACAGAACAAAAGTAGTGAGTGAAAAGTACAAAGAGTTAAGAAAAGTAAGAAATAACATAACTACGAAAAAACAATGACTGTGAAGTTGGTTTATAATCGTTTTCTAATCGTTTTGCGCTGTTTGCGGTTTATGTAATTTGACTTTTAACTTTACTTGCAACGTTGCAACTAAATTCATAAGCATATGAAATATTTAGCCATTATTCTTCTTGTTCCAGTGCTTCACTATTAATTGCACTTTTTTAAATATTGCATAGTTCGCTTTTTGCGTGTTTTATTCGAAACAATGCTGCATGTAAAAGTAGACGTCTTCCGTCGATTCACATATTCATGCTCTAAATGAGGCGTATAATATTGAGTAATTTTTTTTATAAAACTCGATAGAACAACAATAAGAATTTTATAACAATAAGTGCTTCACATTCCACTTACCTAACTACAGTTCTTAATAAGGTAGATCTGGCTTCGTTGTGAAATGTAATTATCACTGAGGTAGCAGGAAGTTCTTCGGTATTGTATGTTTTTCTACGGCACCTGAAACAATCGAAATATCTGTTGATAAAAACAAAAGAAGTATTGACGACTATATTTATTAATCTAAATAAAGCGTCAACACACTTTTACTAATATTAAAAAGAAATCGATGAATGAAACACGAAACATGTTACTCAAATTTATAGTGATTTACTATACGTTATCTTTACCAATCGCAGATCCAATAGTTCAAAAATAATTTTTATAATTCGCGTATAAAAGAGACTTCATTGTAACATTAGTCCAGGAAAATCAGACCTAAAATGATCATTTTGCGTCATTTTCGAGGTAACGGCTGATACTTGGTAACAAGTTAGTAAAAATGGTGTACAACAAAACTTAACTTATGCGACCTCTCAAATCGGACCAGAACATTGTTTATGATTTGATTTACACTCACATTTCATGCGTTTTGTAGATTTTTCAGGTATATCTTTTTTCTCGTGCATAGTACAGACAAAAAGTTGAATACTTTTTTTTATTATTTTAAAGACCTACAATTCTAGACCTTACACGTAAGAAAAATTGATTGGGTCAAAAGTTATTGGCAAATAAACAACTGATAACGTTATTGTTAATAAATAAAAATATAATGAGCATTTTTTACACTAACACTACCACATCACGCTTATCTATTCTCACTCATTAAAAAATGATACTCACGAAAGATGGAGTCTGTAAGTTCAATAGTTTATGAGTTATGGCCTTATAAACAAATTAACTAAAAAATGACTTGCAGAGTTCTGTAAACTATGCGACCTCGCGCCAATTTTTTCACTGTTAGATTTCATAATAAGACATCAATAATCATCATTGTTTTTTAAAAAAAAATATTTTTGCAACAACGCGATTTTTTTTCCATATTTGGCTTAGTTGCATAATTAATTTGACACTATATCCGCCGATTTTTGTCGAGAATTAAGTACGCACATAGGAGGGGCATGGAAAGAGCTTTAATTGAAAAAAAAATACGTTAAGATTAAAAGAAGAAAAGAACGTTCAGTATAGTAAGAGATATATTTTTAGTATTTATGTTAAGGTAATTCATTCACAACTATCACATATACTACATCCCATAGAGTTTGACATTTTAGATAGGGACATAAGAGATAAGATTAAAGTAATTATTCACAAAAAGTACCAAGGACAAAAACGTAAATTAAAGTCATTATTAACCAACAAACCAGTATCACGAAACCCACAAACCAAATTCTCAGAACATAAATTTTTTAATAGATTCGTCAATCTTTCAAATACAATTTTTTCAGATAAAGAAATTCAATTATTACAAAAAGGTTTTAAACATAATATTCAACCCACATGTTCATTGGATAACTTCAACAAACTAGGTATAGAAACAGAAATTAACTTGTATAATATTCCAAATAATTCTAATCTAAAACACAAAGCTTCAGAAATTATTAAAAAAGAATTCGTCGAGTTTAACAAACCCAATTATGAATTATCAGCCGCCAAATCAATTCAACAAAAATCAAAGTCAAATAGTCTTATTTTCACAAAAGCAGATAAAGGAAATACGGTAATAGCATTACCTAAAGAAGATTATTTATTAAAAACCAACAATTTTATTCAGGCAAGCAATTTTGAGACCCTTAAAAAAGACCCAACTAATAAATTTCAGAGAGAAATAAAATTAGCAGTAGATAACGTTAAATCAATAATTAACGATAAAGAAAAATATAAATTATTTTTACCCAATCCGCAACACCCTGAACTTTATTCATTAATTAAACTCCATAAAGAGGGGTACCCTATCAGGCCAGTTGTTTCTTATTTCACAGCACCTTCATTCAAAATTTCAAAGATTCTCATAGATGTCATTTCTAAATATTGTTCATTCATACCTCGATTTTCAGTTAAAAACTCAACGGAATTAATTAATAATATTCAAGATATAATACTACCCCATAATTATAAATTCATATCGTTCGATGTAACAAATCTATTCCCTAGTATACCTCCTAAAGAAACTATAACTCTTGTTGATAACTTGCTCACATACAATAATGTTAATCCTATAATTCACTCTGATATCATTACTTTATTAAAAGTGTGTTTGAATCGAAATTATTTTCATTTCAATGGAGAGGTTTGTAGCAGTAAAGATGGTTTGATTATGGGCAACCCTCTCAGCCCCCTACTAGCAGAAATATTCATGGATAATATAGAAAAAATAATTCATGAACACCCCCTTAGTAAAAAATTTATGTACTGGCACCGATATGTGGACGATATTTTAGCTAGCTTCATCGGTACAAATAGACAATTAGAGACGTCATTTGATTTGTCAGTCAGCTGTTAGACATCGTCCGTCATATAGTGAATATAATTCAAATATAATATCATTTTTTCCTTCCCGCGGGCGAAGAAAAAGTATAGTAAAAACCTCGATTTACTAGGAACTCGTTCTGCTTCGCTTCACTCGTGCCTAGTAAAACTCGTGACTAAAGTTACTTTTTGACACTTGGTACTTAATATACTATTAAGATAGATGAAACCCCAACGCACCAGCATGGTTTGTAAGATATAAGTACTTTGGGCGTTGTTTTCTGGTCGAAATTGTGACTTCTTACATTTTATAGTATTTCACCGAAGCGGTACGAAATATCACGTTACGCGCATATTATTTTGACAACATTTTTCCTGCTAGCGTACGGAAACTACTCACTTAACAACAACAAAAAATTTTTCTCTACGCCCTATCTTTAAAGTACCTTGTATTTCATCGGTTTGCTGCGCTTAAAGTGGTTGTTTATGGTTAGAATGAAAAAAAGTAAAAAAGCGTTAAAAAAAGTTGCCATAACGTTAACTTTATTTCACGCTTCCCATAAGCTAACACAATGAATCTTGGCTGGGCATCGAGGATGGACTTTCATGAAACTTGGAATACGTATCATTGTAATTTACCGAAGGAGCTTAATTAAAATATCCCAAATTTCTATTTTTCTGTATAGGGCTGTAGAAAAAATAATGTATGCAACATGTGCATAAAGTGATTTTTTTTTCACTCATGGAATTGCCGCACTCGCCTGACGGCTTTTTCTATACGTGAAAAAAAGTACCACTTTATGCACTTGTTGCATAAATTACTATTTTTCAATCACCCTATGAATGGGCACTTTCTGAAATCTCGACAATTTTCCGGGCTCTTTTCCACCAAGGTTTGCAATAATTCTCCAAAAAATGACAAAAATTTGGTACTTCAAGTACCACAGTACCCGCTGTACTGGCTTTAGTGAGCTCAATATCAATAGGGTTCATCTTTAAGACGCTCTGAATAATATCCAATCATAAAATTCATCACTTGTATATACTCCGGAGGCTGTATCGTGCTAACAAACTGAAACTTCTCCAAAAATGACAAATATATCGTACTTAAAGTACTGTAGCACCGGTTGTATTGGCTCTGGTGAGCTGAAAATCAATAGGATTCATCAGTGAGATGCCCTGAATAATATTCAATCATAAAATTGGTAGTCAACTGAAAATCAATGGGGTACATCTGTGCGACACCTTGAAAAATACTTATTCATAAAGTTGATCCATCGTATACTCTGTGGAGGCTGTATCGTGCTAACAAATTCTCCAAAAAATGACAAAAAATTGGTACTTCAAGTACCACAGTACCCGTTGTACTGGCTTTAGTGAGCTCAATATCAATAGGGTTCATCTTTAAGACGCTCTGAATAATATCCAATCATAAAATTCATCACTTGTATATACTCCGGAGGCTGTATCGTGCTAACAAACTGAAACTTCTCCAAAAATGACAAATATATCGTATTAGTGTTTTTAAATGGAACTCAAGGTCTCTAGTAAGGGTCGAGACAGTCAATTTCAAATATATCGTACTTAAAGTACTGTAGCACCGGTTGTATTGGCTCTGGCGAGCTGAAAATCAATAGGATTCATCAGTGAGATGCCCTGAATAATATGCAATCATAAAATTGGTGACTAACAAGACTTGCAAGGAAAAGTGGCCGACGACAACGACGGCGACATACACACAGGATTTTTTTTCTAAAAACCGTTTTTTCGTGTTGTTGTTGATGGATAACGTAAAAATAACTCAAAAAAAATTTCAAATTTCCAACTTTTTTGTGAGTAAACCAATACTTTTCTCACATATTAGATAGGTTGGCGGAAAAGTAAAAACACAAAAAGAAGAATAGCCGCGAATAGCGGTTAAGTGTTAAGGTTCCAATTTTAAATTTTAAAGATTAAAAATAATTTTTAAGCATCTGTGGCCCTGAACAATATTCTATCATAAAATTGTTACTTGTATACACGTCGGGAAATGTATCGTGCTAACAAACCGAAATTTCTCCAAAAATAACCAAAAATTTAGTATATCTAGTTTTATAGGACGCGCTGTACTCGCACTAGTCAACTGAAAATCAATAGGGTACATATGTGAGACATCATGAAACATACTTATTCATAAAGTTGATCAATCGTATACTCTCGGGAGGCTGTATCGTGCTAACAAATTCTCCAAAAATGACAAAAATTTGGTACTTCAAGTACCACAGTACCCGTTGTACTGGCTTTAGTGAGCTCAATATCAATAGGGTTCATCTTTAAGACGCTCTGAATAATATCCAATCATAAAATTAATCACTTGTATATACTCCGGAGGCTGTATCGTGCTAACAAACTGAAACTTCTCCAAAAATGACAAATATATCGTACTTAAAGTACTGTAGCACCGGTTGTATTGGCTCTGGTGAGCTGAAAATCAATAGGGTTCATCAGTGGGATGCCCTGAATAATATTCAATCATAAAATTGGTGACTTGTTGAACTCCGGAGGCTGTATCGTGCTAACAAACTGAAATTTCTCGAAAAACGACAAAATGTCGTACTTCAAGTACCATAGCACCCGTTGTACTGGCTCTGGTGAGCTGAAAATCAATAGGGTTCATCTGTGAAATGTCCTTAACAATATTCCATCATAAAATTGGTGACTTATTGCACTTTCTAAAAACCGTTTTTTCGTGTTGTTGTTGATGGATAACGTAAAAATAACTCAAAAAAAATTTTCAAATTTCCAACTTTTTTGTGGGTAAACCAATACTTTTCTCGCATATTAGATAGGTTGGCGGAAAAATAAAAAGTGCCATAACGTTAACTTTATTTCACGCTTCCCATAAGCTAACACAATGAATCTTGGCTGGGCATCGAGGATGGACTTTCATGAAACTTGGAATACGTATCATTGTAATTTACCGAAGGAGCTTAATTAAAATATCCCAAATTTCTATTTTTCTGTATAGGGCTGTAGAAAAAATAATGTATGCAACATGTGCATAAAGTGATTTTTTTTTTCACTCATGGAATTGCCGCACTCGCCTGACGGCTTTTTCTATACGTGAAAAAAAGTACCACTTTATGCACTTGTGCATAAATTATTATTTTTCAATCACCCGATGAATGGGCACTTTCTGAAATCTCGACAATTTTCCGGGCTCTTTTCCACCAAGGTTTGCAATAATTTTGGCAATTTTTTTGGATAGAATATACTTTTTGTATTTGAGGGAAAGGAAGATTTTTTTGTTGGTGGTGCATAAGAGTGCATTAGGAATGGATTCCACCACCCTATACTTTTTTCAAAAATTGTCGTTCGGAGGAGACAAATTTACTTTGTATTGTAATGTTTTTCTTATTTATTTAAACGTTTTTATTACGGGTGGGATAAATTTTAAACACACGGTAGGTTCACTTACTTTATTTATTTATTCACTGCACTTTTCACTAATTATATACACAGCATATTCACTTAAACTAATTTATATAAACACTTAACAAATTTATATTCACTCATTTGCTATTTCGGTGTATTCTTGTATATTTCACGAGATCACTTTATCAACTCCACTGACTCTCCCGAGTCGGTCCCTTATATATTAGTGCCTTTTTTACTAGATAATTCTACATTACAAAAACAATTGGCTGAGACAGAGTCGGATTCAGGGACTATACCAGTGTGATGTTTCGTAACTGTGAGGTTTAACTAATTAGAGGGAGAAGGGATTTTGTTTTTGTTGGTGGTGTATAGAAGTGCATTTGAAGTGGGTTCCGGTACAATTTTTTTTTCTAAATTATCATTATAATCTAATCTAAATCCAGTTTTCGCATTGAGTCTAGTTCCTCATTACTCAACCAGTACTTAACAAATACAAAATCTCAAATTTGATTGTGTGACAAGACGTATTTTTTCAATTACTTCCGATTTTGTACATTGTAGTCACCTTGTACGTTATTCATGTAATAGGATGCCTCGCTTCCGATTTTCTATCAATGATCTACCCGGTCATTATATCTGTAGATAGAGTAGTTTGTAAACGATTAGAATTCTCGATTGAGAGGAATTCGAGAAACCTAACACTTACAACAATATAATTACAACGAAGCGGTTCCTTGATCTCGTTAATTAACTGAGAACAACACGTATTTCACGTTTATCTTAATTGGGAAAGTGAAAATCCACTGCGATTTTAAGTAGGTGCGGGTATGAAATTTTATAACAAAAATGAAACGTTCATTGTATACAAATTAGAGGGGAGATATGTGTTAAGAGTTATTCTATTTTAAATAGGTATGTTTCTTAATCGTTGTAAGAAAAATTAGCATGAATATCATGGTTAACGAATGAGAAAGAAGCAACGAAATAATCTTTTGGTATACTTTGAATATTAAGTTTTAAAAACTCTCTCGTGGTATTTTGGCAATTGTCTGTTTGGTTTTGAAAGACAAATTCAAGAACAAAGTAAATTTCTAAATATACTTCAGGCTTAAGGCTGGTTCTCCTAATTCCCACTGTAGATTTTTTACCGGCGTAGTTCTAAAAGGTTCAAATATAATCCGGAAAGAGGAATTTTGGATTATTTCGAGTTGGTCGGTGTCAGTTTTGTTTGCTGTATCATATGCTATAGAACCATAGTCTAATACTGATCTGATGAGAGATTTATACAGTAACAATAAAGTTGGTCCGTCAGCACCCCATTTCTGGTTAGCTACCACTTTTAGAATGTTTAATCTCTTTTGGCAATCTAAGGCTAGATTGTTGATGTGTATTTTCCAATTTAATTTGCTGTCTAAGTGCATACCTAAAATTTTTACAGAAGGTAGTATCTTTAGATTTTCGCCATGTAGTATCAGGTTAGGTTGAAATAGTTAATTTGTTTTGCTAAATACCATGCAGTGAGTTTTGGAGGTTGAAAAACGAACTCCTGTTTGCGAACACCAAATCTTCAGGTTTGTAAGAGAATCTTGGAGAAAATTATTCATTGTGATCATATTTCTACCTTTTAAGAAAACAACTAGATCGTCAGCGTGTATTCTTGCTCTAAGGGGTGCTTTTGTATTCTCCAAGATGCTATTTAAGGCTACAATAAATAATGTTGGGCTTATTACGGAGAGTTGCGGTGTCCCATCCTCTTGCAATTTATTTTTAGATATCTGTGTATTTGTTCTGATAACAAAAGTTCTTTGGAACACACCGTGTCGAATGCCCGGTTAATATCGAAAAATATGGCCATACACGTCTGGTTCAATGCGAAATCCTCATGAATAAAGCTTTCTAATTCAACAATGTTATCTAAAGTTGATCTATGTTTTCTGAAGCCACTTTGTTCCGGGATTAAAAGGTTTCTGCTTTCAAGTGTCCATAAAAGTCGTTTGTTAATTATTTTCTCGAGTAGCTTGCACATTGATTAAGTTAGTGAGATAGGTCTATAAGATGCAGCGATTATTTTAGTTTTTCTAGGCTTTAGTATTGGTATGAAAATAGCGTCAACCCATTTTTCTGGAAAGAGGTGTTAAGTCCAGATTTTATTGTATAGGTGTAACAAGTAATCTTCGGAATTTTGAGGTAAGTGCTTCAAGAATACTACAGGAATGTCGTCTGGCCCTCCGCATGTACCTTTTAAGTCTTCCAGTGCTTCATTTAAATCATTTTCAGTTATAATATGATTTAATGGATCGTGTATGTCAAAAATTTGAATATAATTTGCTTCCTGTGAGACTTTCTTGGTAATAAAGGCGTTATCATAATTATTGTTATTGGAGTGACTAGCATATGTATCAGAGAGTATACCTGCAATATGTTTGTCGCCTGTAACCGTTATTCCATTGAGATCTAGAGATGTTATTTTTTGAATGGAGCTTTTACCAGAAATCATCTTGATTTTTTTCCATACATCTGATATTGGAGTAGATCTATTATTTGAAGATACAAATTGTCTCCATGATTCCTTTTTTGCAGTTTTTATTATGTGTCTAGAAATTGCTTAGTCGTTTGAATTCAACGAGGTTTTCTGTGGTTTTTTGTCTTTTGTGAACGTTGAAGGCATGCTTAATAATTTTTATAGCGCCTTCGCATGCTATACTCCACCATGGAACTGGAATTCTAGCTGTAAAACTGGAATTCTGCTTGTAACAGGCTTTGTTCTACCAATACTAGAATCTGCGGCAGATATGATAATATTTTCAAGATTTCTTACATCCTTATCAATATTCTCGGTCGTAGTAAGGTTTTCTATTTTCTTTGGAATATTTTCAGAAAAAGGCATCCCAGTTTGCATTCTATAATCTCCAAATGTAAGATGGTGAAGTAGTTTTAGTTTCGAAGTTTGTATTTCGTAGAATAATCGGGTAATGATCACTATCATATAAGTAAGGATCTACTTCTCAGGATACCGATAACGAGACCGTAAGATCACAAAAGGATAGATCTATTGCGGATGATTCTCCTGTTGCAGAATTGAAGCGAGTTTTAGTACCATCATTTAATATATTAAAATTAAAATGGTCGACCTAGATTATCATTAGATTCGGAGCCCCAAAATATATGGTGACCGTTAAAATCACCTAAAATTAATCTTAGTGTTGGTATTTGATTAATAACATCACAAATATCTTGCATATCCAATGGACCTGCAGGTAGGTACATATTACATATGTGTATTGGGTACGAGCTCTTAATTTTTGCGGCAACGGCTTCCAGGTTGGAATTAATCGGAATAATTTCTGCTTCTAATGTGTTCGATACATAAATCGCAACTCCGCAACTGGCATGTTGACGATTTGTTCTGTTACTAAAGAAGCACTGATAACTTTTTAGTGAATGATAATGATCTAGTTTAAAATGTGTCTCTTGAAGGCATAAAATGTCAGGAAGGTGTTCTGATAAGATTTTTTGTAGCATAGGTAGACGCTCGTAGTATCCATTCAGGTTCCACTGAATGATTTATTCAAATAGCATTGGATTGAAAATAAATAATAATAAATAAATGAAAGTGGAGTTCTATTCATGAGAGGACTAGTCATTTTCTGTAGCCATCGGTTCATAATTGATTTCGTCTCCTAGTTGTATGTATATTTTTTGTTTAAGTTTGGTGATACGGCTTTTAATTCGTCTTTCTGTAAGCAGAGGGTAAATTTTGTTTAACATGATCACTAGAGATTCAGTTGTGTAGTCCGTAACTACTTCCAGGGCATTATGAGAGCCAAGAGTATTTTCAAATATGTCAACAAGTTGGTCGTAGTTTAATGGCAGTCCTTCAGAATTGTCTGTTATATATGCTTTGGCTGGTTGAAGTAAAATTTTTACAGGAATTGCTGATACCATTGCTGAGGTTATTTTAACTTTTTTTATTGTTTTTTTTAATAGGATTAGGTTTTTGGAAAATTGATTCTGAGTTTGTTTCTTCTATAGTGGGGCTCTCAGATGCGGGTCTTTTTGGAGTATTGATAGCTGATGGAATTGGTGTGTTGGAATTGTTGATCGCTCCAATGATGGAGGGTTTTATTATATTGATAATAGGAGTAGGTGTGCAGGTTGTGGCGTTATTGGTTGATAATGTCCTAGGTGCGGGAGTTGTGTCAGTCTGTTGTTGAATTACATTAGCTGAGATAGAAACTGAGCAGTGTGCTGCAAGATATCCTCATTTAAAACAAGTCATTACGTCTTGTACTACAAATACTCTGTATGATGTATTATCATGATTGATCAATATAGAATCAGAAATTTGGATATTGTGAGGCGTAACGAAAATTTGTCTTCTAGAACTAAGAATATGACTAAATTCCGAAAGAGCTGTACTGATTCTTAGTACTGACAAAGGTGAAACTGGATTTAGACCTATATTTTGTAATTCAATTAATAAAAGTTCATTAGGTATGGTAGGACATACATTCGATAATACAAGTCTTTTTGCTGGTGTAACAAGTTTTCTGCCCTTAAGTATTTCACCATTTACCGTTATTTCTCCAATATAATCGAGTAATTTATTGACTATATTGTAATGTTTTTGTTATTTATTTAAACAATAAACTGGTGGGATAAATTTTAAACACACGGTAGGTTCACTTACTTAATTTATTTAAACACTAAACTAATCACTAACACTTAATTTATATATACTCAGTATATTCACTAACTAATTTATATAATCACTTAATTTATATTCACTTATTTACTGTTTATCTCACGATATCAAATTATAAACTGAACTCATCCGCTGATCGGTCCTTTATTTATATTAAAGCTTTTTTTACTAGAAAATTCCGGACTGCGGCTTACATACACAAAACAATTGCCTTTCGCGATATTTCTCGATAGCCGGCTCAATCCTTAAAAGACCTTCCGAGAACATGTCTATAAAAACGGTCACAATAAATACCAATAGACCTTCTTAGAATTCGGCGCGCTCGCCATTTTTTCAACTCCGTTAACATAACGTTACAGGACCGTACGTAGTATCTGCTTCCGTGTGCGAGTTCGTAACAATATTTTTGTCGGCTAAATATACGCAGATTCTGTTATTAGTTATTTTAGAGATATGTGTGATATGTTTTGGTTGTATAACAATTCCCAAAGGAATTAAATAGTCTTGAATAGGAATTCCTTCTAATGCGTTAAAAATAATAGCTTGTTCTTTATTAGGATATCTTGTTTGTTTCGAAACGTTAGAATAGGATTTTGTTTGGTTGGATAGGATTTGAGAAGAGGAATATAATGGTGTGTTATTGATCATTGTGTTGTTGGTGTTGTAATGTGTTGGTAGTTGATCAGTTTCAGAGCTCCTGTAGTCAGAAGTGGTCTGCGTGGGAATTAACAGTGGCATATTAGAATATGTTTAATTAATTATACTAGGTCGTATTGGGCAGGTTTCTGTGTTTTTACTAAGAAATTAACAAAATATAAGAGCGAGGTTAAAACCACTTGTTATATTATTTGCCAGAACCGGACTCGCGCGAGCAAGGTGGTAAATTGTTTTCTTCTAGCTTTTGCTTCCGCAAAACTTTTTATTAAATGGTTATTATTCATTTTGGCCGCCTCTTGTACCTCTAAGGACAGTATAACAAAGTTAGTTAACCTTGTCTGAGAGGAACTATTTCGTAAATAATTTTTAATTATTTTTAATTTGGAATAGGATCTTTCAGCTGTAGCAACGCTTACCTGTTGTTACCTCTGGAAAATTTGATGATAAAGTATTATTTTCCACAATTAAAAACACAGCAAAGTCTTTAATATTTTGAAGGGAAGCAATTTTTTCCTTTAATGGCATACACAACGCGACTATCTCTAAAGGAAAAGTCGCAGACATATCGCTGGAATATGTCTGCTGTAGTGTTTCTGCAGACATAAATAATTTGGGCATAGGCCCCCCGCAACTGCGGGGGTTCGCGGTAGTAGCGCTATGCAAATGAGTGTTATTGAGAGGTAGTTAATATTAGTAAATAAATATTTAATTTCATAAACTCTCTTTATTGAAACTATTCCTGGTTTACCATATAATTTTTGCTAGACAAACAAATTCTATATTACAAGTTTTTTTTTATAAATTGAATGACTGTTCACAAAGATAACGAAGATTGTAGCTGCTTATTAAAATATAAATTACAACTGATAGTGTTTCACCAAATCCTGCATCATCAAGAGTTTGAATTATTGCCAAATATTTTCGTAGGTTCAACTCTGATCTCTGATGCAGGATTAGGCGAAGTACTCTTATCAGTTATAATTCATCTTTTTTAATAAAACGCTGCATTTTTTGTTCTTTTGGTTAACAGTCGATTTATTGTTAAAAATCATAAAATTCTTCCTCAGTATAATATTTAAAATTCCCGCTGATTTCCCTGTCCAAATAATTGTTTCCGAGGTAGCTTGTTGCCTCTATCTGAAGTATCTATGAATATAGTTCTTGCGGCCATACTTCAGATGGCACTCAAGTAGTCACCGCTGATAATATAAGAGTTACAATTCTATGTTCAAGTATTTTATACAAACTACGTAATTTTCCTGTTAGGTTTTTAATATAGTGGTCCCATTTTAGATTGCAGTCGATAATCAGTCCCAAGTAGCATTGAAAAAGTTATTGACACAGTGGGAGAAGTCTTTGAAATTTATAAAACAACAATTATATCAATACTTTATTTTATTATCATTTATAACTAGCACCTTAGGTAGTGAAATCATTTTGAAATGGATTCAAACGTGGGGTTACAAGCAAAAAGCACTAAGTCAACAATTTGGAGAAACGTCTTTTCATCGGTTACTGTATTAACTTTTGATCATTTATGTACTGCTAAATCGCACTAAGTCCGCAATCAACTGAAAATAGAGTTACAGCAACTGACGAAATGTTTTAACATCACTAGGTATTAGTACAAGCAAAACACATTAAGTCCCTTAGTGCTTTTTGCTTGTTCTCTAATCTAACTTTTTTTTTTTTTTTTTTTTTTTTTTTTTTTTTTTTTTTTTTTTTTTTTTTTTTTTAAACTTCCCAATTTATTTACAATCTGTAAATTAAAATTACAATAGGTAAATAGTTTGTCACTAATCACATTAACATGCAGAGCAATGGTCCTATAACCATACTCTATTCTTAAATATTTTATATAAAATATAAAATTATTTGTCTCTAGGGTATTGTGCACATTAATTTAAATATACATTTAAAATCTTGTTGGTAAATCACTAACAATATAACGTTTTAATCTTCTTCTTGCCGGTATTCTCCTGAGGGACTTTGCTAAATTATTGGGGTGTTGCTGCAGTCTCTGTTGGTATTTTTGGGCGAAGTTTGATATTTCTTCTTTTACAGTGGGTATTTGGAGGTCATTTCGTATATAGTTGTTTGGGACATACCAAGGTGCATTGGTCATGACTCGAAGAGTTTTGGATTGGAACCTTTCTAAGATTTCGAGGTTAGAATTAGAAGCAGTTCCCCATAGTTGTATTCCATAACTCCAAATGGGTTTCAAGATTGTTTTATAAATAAGTATTTTATTTTGTAGACATAGTTGTGATTTTCGACCTATAAGCCAATATAAACCATTAAGTTTCAGTCCAAGTTGCTTCCTCTTCATGAAAATGTGTTTTTTCCAGGTCAGTTTTCTATCTATATGCATGCCTAAATATTTTACATCCTGTTGCTGGTTAAGCTGTTGACTGTTTAGGGTCACTGGTGGGCAGTTTCCTTTTCGGTTCGTAAAAGTAACATGCACCGATTTCGTTGTATTTGCTTGTATTCTCCACTTTTTTAACCAGGTTTGTATATTGTTCAGGTTCATTTGGAGTATTTGTGATGCTTGATTGGGATCTTCATGCATTGATAGTAGGGCGGTATCATCAGCATATGTGGCTGTTACAACGCCATTGGTGGTAGGTAAATCGGCTGTGTACAAGAGATACAACACAGGTCCCAGAACACTGCCCTGAGGAACTCCAGATTTAACAGGAAATATTGACGTATGCGCGTCTTGATATTTGACGAGGAAATGGCGATCTTCTAGGTAGGATTTTAGGGTTAGGAAGTAACTAAGTGGAAGGATTTTTTTTAGTTTGTAGAGGAGGCCGGTATGCCAAACTTTATCAAAAGCCTGAGAAATATCCAAAAAGGCTGCAGAGCAGTATTTTTTGTCTTCTAGTGTTTGGCTTATGTTTGTACAGACACGATGAATTTGTTCAATAGTCGCATGTTTTGGTCTAAATCCAAATTGGTGAGTTGGTATAATTTTACGGGCTGTTAGGACTGGTTCAATTCTTGAGAGTATTAACTTTTCCAGGACTTTGGACATTGCTGGCAGTAAGCTGATCGGTCTGTATGATTTTACTTCTTCAGCCGGTTTACCAGGTTTAAGTATTAAAATTATTTGGGCTACTTTCCAAACCATGGGAAAGTGACCTATCCTCAGAATTGCGTTATATATTTGTGTTAAATATACTACACCTTTTCTTGGTAGTTCTTGAAGTACTCTTCCTGTAATAAGGTCATAGCCAGGGGCTTTTCTAGGATTTAAATTTGTTTTAATTATACTATTGACTTGCGCGATTGTAAATTTTTCTGCTGCTAATTCTAACTGGTATGGAGATTCTAGATCAGTTAAGAGCTGTGCTTCGATGTCGTTGTCGTTATTTGGTGGATTCGGTTGAAAGACCTTTTCAAGGTGACAAGCGAATGTTTCTGCTTTTTCTTCGTCGCTCTTTGCCCACTGATTGTTTTCTTTGCGTATAGGTGGATTAAGCAGTTGTGGCCGGTTGATTTTTTGAGTGGCTTTCCATAGTGCATATTCGGTAGCTTCGGTTGCGGTGAGCCCTTTCAAATACTTTTGGATACTGTCATTTTTGTGATTATTTAGTAAATCTTTAAGTTGACGAGTGATTTGATTAAGTTTTGTTTTGTCTTGAGGGCACCTCGTGTTCTGCCATATTTTCCGTAGCCGTCGTTTCTCTACTATTTTTTGTTTTATTATAGTTGGCAACACCTGACGAGAATAAGTAGTTGTGTTTGTAGGTGTGCTGTTCCACACTGCTGCTTGAATAATTTTGTTAAGATTTTGCACTGCATTTTCTATATCTATGCGTGACTTCAATGGTATGTTTAATTTTAATTCCTCGTCTATTATTTCTCGAAATATATCCCAATTTGTGTTCTTGCTGCCGAGTTTTGGGGGTGTTTCTCGTATTAGTATTGTTGTACTCAGCTCTATTAGTACGGGAGAGTGATCAGAAGACAAATCAAAACAGGATTCTGCTTTTTGCGATTCTTTTGGGATACCTTTGGTTACGCAAAAATCAACTAGATCTGGGATTTTACTTCTATCCGTTGGCCAGTACGTAGGTTCGCCAGTAGATAGGTGTTTGTAATTATTATCATTTATGGCCATCAGGAGTTGTCTGCCTTTCGGGTTGATTAGCCTCGAACCCCAGTGGGTGTGCTTGGCGTTGTAATCACCACCTGCGAGAAATCTATTACCAAGTTGCTTAAAGTATTGTTCAAATTCTTCTTTTTTGACAGCATGTTTTGGTGGGAAGTAGACGGCAGAAACTGTTAATGGACCGTGCCAGTCTTCTATTATTACGCTTGTTGCTTGTAAGAAGTCTTTTTTAAAGCTAACTGTTTCGTGATGTTTTATTTTAGATTTAATTATTAGAGCACTTCCGCCATGCGCCGTACCATCCGGGTGCTGGGTGTCATATATTACATAATTTGGAATTTTAAGGTAACTTTTTTTTGTAAAGTGGGTTTCTGACACCAGCATAATGTCGATGTCGTGGTTATATATAAAAGTTTTGAGTTCTTGTGAATGTTGGGTAAGCCCATTGGCATTCCATATTGATATTTTTAAGTACTTAGTCATTATTTTAATTTACTAATCACGGTTGTCAACAGATTTAGCATTGTGCCCATTTGCTCCATGAGACCTTTCATCATGTGTTTAAGTTCAGCCATATCATTTGTCGCTGGAAGGTATTGTTGTATATTAACTGGTTGTGTGTTATTTCCAGCGAGTTCTTGTTGTTGTCCCTTACAAATTTGTGCATAGCTTGTTCCTGGTTGGTCAGTTTGTTCTCTTCTTTGCATCGTTGTGTTCGGTTTTTGTCTTAGGGGAGGGTACTTTTTCTTTTGCAGCTCCTTATAGATAGAGCAACCTTTATAATTTGCCGGGTGGTTCCCTTCACATAATATACATTTTACATTTGTGGATTTCTCTTTTCTTGGGCAATCAACTGTTGCGTGATCTTCAGTACATTTTACGCATCTTGGTCTGTGTTGACAGTATTTTTTTGTGTGACCATACCGTTGGCACCTTGCACATTGTGGAATGTCTCTCTTTTGTCGAGGTGGTTCAAATTTCACTTTGTAAAATAAAAGATTCTCAATATCGTATATTTTTTTGTTGTTTACATCTGGTTGTAGGTCTATAAAGAACATAGGTAACGGTTGCTTGGTCTTAAAATGTTTGATGTTCCAGATATTTTCGACTACGTGACCTTGCGCTTCAATCGCTTCTTTTAATTCTGTTAGGTTAACTGAATTGTGCATGTTTTTTAACACAACTCTAAAGCTACGTTCTTCTTTGGGTCTGTACGTATGAAATTCTGTTTTTTTGTCTATAAGTGCTTGGGTTATTGTTTTATAATATTCTACAGTCTTTGGCTGTACTTTTATTTGATCGTAGCCTAATACCTTTATTTCATATCCATTTTTAGTTATATGATTTAAAAGCGTTGTCAGCGGAGTTATATTTTTGACTCCTTTAATAAATATTGGAGGAGGCTTAGGTTCTTTCTGTTCTTCGTTATCCATTTGCTGTTCTGCATCTACATCATTTCCTAGTTGCTCAAACCGGTTTGAAGTGGTTGGCGTATTTAACCAATAATCATTGATTTTGGTTTGTTTAACTGAGCGTTTGTCTGGACTAGTTCTATTTTTCTTTTTATTTTCTACTATTTTCCATTCTTGGGATTCGTTAGTTTGTGATTGAGGAAGGGGAGTAGGATTAGTGTATTGCAGGTTTTGCATTGGATAATAAAAATTGGGTTGAATATTACCTTGCGGCTGTTGCTCATTTGCCATTTGCAGTTGTGAAGGATACGCCACTGGAAGCGATGAAAACTGACCTGGTTGAAACATCGGTATTGCTGGACCCGTAGTGTAGTACATACCCGATTGTGGCTGCGGTATTTGATTTGTTGACGAAATGTTAAAGTCCATGTTGATGGCTTTTAAATATATATTTTGTTTCACATTATAAGGCAATTATAAACATTTTAGCTACGTTGGATTATCTTTTTCTTGGCTTGTGCAGTTGGTCCACTCCCATCATTAAAATTGATAAAAACGGGATTTCGTTTAATTATCGATTTTGTTCTTACGAACAGTCTAAGAACTAATTTGTATTGCGGAACTGTTGCAATAAATTATAAGTTACTAACACTTACCAGTGCAGTAATTGTTACAATGAATCTGCTGGTCCACTTTCACTTTTTAACTTTGTTGTTTAACTAGTGTATTCCTGATTTTAATAACGAAATATAATAACAGGTGATAGTTAGTTGATGGCTCAACTGCACTCAAATCTAACTTGTGTAACAAAAATATTGCACTAAGTCACTTAGTGCGTTTTGCGTGTAGTTATTCAGCATTGAAAATGTAATAGAGCTTTGCATCACGTGACTTAGAGCTTATTATAGTTGTTTATAAGTTAGGTTTGAAACATTCATTCCTTACCGTAATTGTGTTTTCCAATTTAAAAAAAGGTGAAATAAGCTAAAAATGAGTGGCCGGGGTGCTTTAATGTTAGCAATGTTGGCCAAGAATAAAGTGGAACAGCAAGAATCATCACGTAAGTAATAAATTATTTTGTTTCACTTTCTGTTTTGAGGTTAGTTTATGTAAAAATCATACATTTATAAAGGTTTTCATTTCCAGAAAAAGACATTCGACTGAAACATAAAGAAGGTAGTTGGGAAACCATAGAAAAACAAGTACCACAAGTTCCTTTGAATAGTTTTTTAAAAACCCCCGATGAACCTGTTGTATGCCAGACATCAAATAAACACGAAAGTGACATTCATGAAGAAAACGTCAGTTATATAAGTGATTGTGATGATTCTGTCATTGATAAAGACTATGAACCAAATCTGAGTGATGAATCTTATGACAGTTTGAATTCAAGTACGGAAATGGATGATTAAGAAATTGAACAAGCAGAACCTGAAACCTGGAAAAAACATAAGAATAGAAAGTTGAGAGATAGAATGGCTTCCATATGAAAATTACAAAGGAGTTAAAAAGGCTCCGAAACATCCAAAGCAAGTAGATTGTACAAAGTGCAAATTTCAGTGTACTAACAAATTTTCTGAAGACGAACGAAAAATAATTTGCCAGAAATATTGGATTTTGTCATCGTATCAAAGAATTTATACTATTCATACTATATTACGTTTCAAATTCCGTTCCATTAACAAGACGTCCTCGAAAGAAAATGCCAAAAGAAGACAAAATGCTAAACAGTATTATTTTAGCAAAGATTCGGAAATAGTTATTTGTATACTAAGGCCGCAAAATGCTTTTTCGCGTTCCGAGAGAGAGATTATCGCCGAGGCCGCTCCGGCCGAGGCAAGATAATCTCGAGGTCGCGAAAACATTTCGCGGCCATAGTATACACAATATTTTTCGTGCAAACGTGAAAATTACATAATTTCAATAAACATTATGTCTCTTTAGAAAAGTCAGCGTTTCAACGCGGATAGAGAAAATTACACGTATCACAATGTTTCTATGGAGATGAAATATTTAGCAATACAAATCAATTTGACATTTCTCGTGAAGTCGTGAAGATGTCCGATAGCGATAGTGATATTTCAGTTACTTGCACTCCTCCTGAGTTGAGAGATCTGATAGACTCAGCACTTTCTGATTTGATACCCGAAAAACCTGAACGGAAATATGAAAAATGTTACAGCAACTTCAAAGATTGGTGTGTCAACCAAAATGTCAAGACGGTGTCAGAAAACATATTATTAGGATATTTGATGCAGCGATCAAAAGTTGTGAAGAGTTCAACTTTATGGAGCATTTATTCTATGTTAAAGACTATGCTTAACGTACGAGATGGAATTGACGTAAAGAAGTTTTTAAAATTGGTACCGTTCCTCAAGAAAAAGTCAGTTGGTTATCGAGCAAAGAAATCAAAAGTTTTTACGCACGAGCAAATTGATTCATTCCTCAAACAAGTTAGTGATGCAAATCATCTACTGTGGAAGGTATATAAATATGGAAAAAAAGTGAAGTACTCGTATGATGTTTTATTCATAATAATTATTATTATAGGTAGTTTTGATAATGGGAATATCAGGAGCATTGCGACGAGATGAATTAGTGAGAATGACCCTCGAAGATATTCAGGAAGACAAAACTGTATTGATAGTAACTGTTCCTGATACTAAAACTGATCAAAAGCGTGTTTTTACCATTACTAATCAAGATTATATAAGAATTTACTATAAATATGTAACTCTTCGACCAAAGCATACTGCTATTCGTCGTCTATTTCTGAGATATGAAAATGGAAAGTGCTCGGCACAGGTTGTTGGAGTGCATACGATTGGAAAAATACCTAGTATGATTGCAAAATATCGCGGCTTACCAAATAGTGAGGCATACACAGGCCACAGTTTCAGAAGAAGTTCCGCCAAGCTGCTTGCCAATACAGGTGCTGATATATCAGTTCTTAAACGCCACGGTGGATGGAAGTCCACTACTGTAGCGGAAGGATATGTCGAGGATTCCATCCATAATAAGAACAAAATTTCCGATGCAATTTCTGGCACTGTAGCATCTAGTTCAAATGTAGTCAATCGCAAAATGTTAATGTCCAAAGAAAATAATACGTTTTTGTCTAATGTAAATAATGATTGTTCAGAAACAATAGATTTAGTTGTTTCATCTTCAGGGATGAATATCAGTAATAATATAAACATTACAATCAATGTTAATATATATCAAAAATAAAGTATGTTTCTGTTGTGAATTTGGAAATAGTTTTTGGTTCGAAATACATTGTTATTGTCATATTTCAGAAATGTTAAATGCTGTAATGGCGTTCAGTTTGCCGGCAGTCACTATGGGAACGGCCGTAAAAATGTTTGTCGGCCGTCACTCTGGGTAACGGCCGCAAAATATCATTTTGCAGCCTCTGTTGCGGCTGCAAAATGCTTGTTTTGCGTCCGGTTGCACGAAAAATTACAAGTCTGTTATAATTTCTTTATGAAAACACTTTGTATATCAAATCGTGTAATCCTATCTGCTTTCAAAGACAAAGATGAATTGGAACATTTTCAAGGCACTGATAAAAGAGGAAAAAACCCTCCCAGTAACAAAACAAAAGAAGAGGTTGCTGCTAAAGTAAGAGCGCACATAGAGAGTTTTCCGTCCGTGGAGAGTCATTACACGCGAAAATGTACTCAAAGGAAACACTTGGACAGCACTTTATCTATAACAAAAATGTATGACTTATATAAAAAAGAGTGTGAAGAAAGAGGAGAGACGGAAATGGTTAGCTTAATAACATATCGCAGGATCTTCTGCAGTGAATACAACCTTTCTTTCTTTCATCCAAAGAAGGACCAATGTCTTACTTGTATAAAGTACCAGCAAGCTACTCTTGAAGCGAAAATTGGATAAGAAGGGGAATATAAAGAACATCTGAAGAGAAATGACCAAGCACAAGAAGCTAAAACAGCAGATAAAGAAAGAGCTAAGAATGATAATTCATTCATGTCGGTTTCATTTCACTTGCAAAGTGTACTGCAAATTCCGTCATCTGAAGTGTCTTTAACTTATTACATGCGAAAGCTAATTATGTACAACTTGACGGTGTATGAATCAGCACCACCTGACAGAGCATTTTGTTTCTGTTGGACAGAAGTCAATGGTAAAAAAGAAAGCTGTGAAATTGGAACTTGCTTGCTGAAGTACAGGGTTATTGGTTATAATTTGACCACCCCTTTATTTCTCTTATGCGTACAGATACAAGAAAAAGTTTCATATAAAAGTTGTAGGAGTATAAATGAATTTTAATAAAATGCACTTTGCACACCAATAGCGCTTCTGAATTACGGGGTATAATATAAAAATATTTTTTTAAATCGAACGCCCTGTATATTATGACATATTCGGATAGGGCCTTTTTTTCTCATAACAAAAATATACACTTTTATAGTTCTAGCTTTCATACTTTCCAAAATAATGGACAGTAAACTCCTAAAGTATTTAAGTTAGTATTTACCTAAAAAAAGTAGTTGGCTATGCATGGCTTACTGCATTTGTTGATATTATCTGTCAAAACTAAGTAACTTCTAAAGTAATAGACAGTAAATGTTTAAAAAATAGGCTACTGGGTGTGGCATTAACAAAGAATATAAAAAATAATACAGTGTTTATTACGAAATATAATACAATAGCAAACAACATAAAAATCAATACAGTGTTTATTACAAAATAGAAACCGATTTGATATTTTCATTAATTTTAAACAAACTATAGTAAGTGCTCAAAATGACCGCCGTTAGTTTCAATACAAAGTTCATACCTTCTCCTTAACTTTTCCATACAGTTTAAAAGTTTATTACTATTTCGATGGTTAAAAAGTTCAATTTCAGCTTCAATTTTCTCTAATTATTGCAATACTGTTACTGGTATCGGAATAAACTTTTTCTTTTAAACAGCCCCATGAGAAGCCATCTTTAGGCGTTAAATCAGGACTATTTGGCGGCCATTGAATCGTGCCACCATTACATTTCCAAGTTGCGAACTCATTATTCAAGTGTTCTCGCACTTCTCTTACATTATGCGGAGGTGCTCCGCCTTGTTGCCATATTATGACAGCGCATCTTCTGGAAATTCCTGAAGTAAATCGTCGACTTGTGGCAGAATGTTATCGAAATATGATTGACCCGTTAAAGTGAAATTATAGAATATTGGCCCAACTACTTTACCCCGAAAAATTCCACACCAGACATGAATATATTTTCGACCTGATTTTTAAATTTGTTTAATTTTGTATTTCCTAAAACTTTATCGTTCCCACGAACATCTATTTTTTTTTGTTAAACAGACCTGATGTAGAGAAACTTGATTCATCCGTCCAAATAATTTGTTTAAAGTAATTTTCGTTGTCGTCTAAATTTCTTATCATTTGTTGACAGAATTCCAATCGTTTTCGCTTATTTCTTCACATAGTTCCTGTACTGGCAAAATTTTGTGAGGACGATAGTTATTATTTTTTAGTGTTTTTTGAACTTCATAGTAACTTGTCTGTAATTCGCCAGAAGCTTTTTTTATACTACTCTCTGCATTCTCTAAAATAAAAATAATTGATATTTTGGTGTGTCTTATTCTAAGAATATATTTTTAGGTGATTTAATATTAATTGAATAAAAGTATTATTTTACCTTCAAAGTGTAACAGTATATTCAACTGTTCTTCTTCATTTACTATGGCAATACGCTTCTTTCTCAAAAAGTTATGAAAGACATTGACGTGATGGTAAATATTTACAAATGTGTTTAGACTAGGACATTGTCGATTTGGATACAACTGTAGATATTCTCGTCTTGTTATTTTTGACATATACAGAAAATATTTCTACTTTTTCAGAAGCCGTATCATCCATTTTTGAAAAATATAGCTAGCAATTAGTTGTATTTGTTACGTTAGTTTAAAATTTTGACAGATAACATTAACAATATTGCAGTAAGACATGCATAGCCAACTACGTTTTTTAGCTAGATACTAACTTAAATACTTTAGGAATTTACTGTCCATTATTTTGGAAAGTATAAAAGCTAGACCTATAAAAGTATATATTTTTGTTATGAGAGAAAAAAGCCCTCTCCGAATATGTCATAATATACAGGGTGTTCTATTTAAAAATATATATTCTTATTTTATACCCCCTAATGCAAAAACGCTACTGGTGTTCAAAGTATATTTTATTAAAATTCGTTAATACTCCTACAACTTGTATTTGAAACTTTTTTTTGTATCTATATACATAAGAGAAATAAAGGGGTGGTCAAATTATAAGCAATAACCCTGTACATTAATAAATTACCTCCCCACATAAAACATTTGTCACTATCGGAACTTACAGATTTCCGCATTATTTCTCTATGTAGTACAAAATTCCCAACTTGAAGTTATCGAACAAAAATTTTTGGAAAGCGGGCATTCATTTATGGAGGTCAACTCGATGCAAAGCGCTATAGAGTGTCAAAGGAAATTTGTATCAGTTTTTTGCGTAAACGATTGGATGAACATTTTTAAATTAGCACGTTCTGTAAGAGGAAAAAACAAAAATGAACCACCTTATGAAACAGAAGAACTAAAATTTATTGACATGTTGGATTTGAAGGAATTATCGGCTAATTTAATAAAAAATAAATCTCTTGACGAAAACGGCGCAAAGGTAAATTGGCTTAAAGTTAAATGCTTAGTTACCGCAAATCGACGTGGGAGAAGATCAACCAATAATTTGACATTTAACGATGGTTTACCAAAACTGTACTCCGAAGAATTGAAAATAAGCAGGGCAAAAAAATTAAATCTATTAACCATGTATTAGAAAATGGTTATTCCTTAAGTTTTTCATCCATGCTTTGAATCCCTTCCAAGTGATTTGGCAGTTAGAGACGTTTTGCCTGAAGCCGATATTCTAGATTCTGATCCAGAGGAGCAAGCTGAATTTATATTTTTTTATAATATAATTTTTGCTTTTTTTTGCCTATTGTTTGGTTAGTTTGATCATTTTCTAACATTTAGTAATAAAACCAAAATAATGGTAACTAAGTCCTAGATAATAAAACTCTTTACAACCAAAATGCACCAAGTCGTTGTTTTTCACATTTTTTTTTTTTAATTTTTGGGGATTGCAATATTGTTTAAATAATATAAAACTATGACATGGTATTCCTAAGGTGTATCTCTTCTATTTGAAACAGTTTTTAACGCCTACAATATTTATACAAATTTTTGAAATTCATTCAAACTTTAAATTGCTTGTAACTCCTAAACTTGTTTTTAGACTTAGTGCTCTTTGCATGTAACCCCACGCAAATAAATCCTGATTCACATTTTTAGATGAGACCCTTCAATGTTGTAATCGGATTAAATATTGCAGTAATCATATTGATAGCCTTAAATCAATACCTCGTAAGTCCAAAATTTAACATTTTAGTATTTTTACTCCTTTAATATCGTACAAAAATAAATAATTGGGTTGATAACAATAAATATGGAAAAAATGAAGACAAAAAAAATAGATGAAATTAAAAGGAGTCTCAACGCTTTTTCGCGGGGTTCCAATACATTATTTAACACATTAATTTATAGACAACCTGAATAAATTGCACTTGCACTTTTGTAGAACAGATATTATTAAAATCACTTAGAGCAGTCATTTACGACAATTACCGTGTATCTAAATATCGCGAAGGAATCAAATCGAACTACAATGAGACCAAATTCCCAGATCAAATTTCTAAAAAAGAAAAATATCTCACTCTTATAAGTCAAAGATGATACTTGTTGTCAATACAGCGAAAAAAAAACCTTACAGAAGAAGAGTAGCAGAGTCACCAACGTCAAAAAGTTGGAGTGGACACGGTAATGACCAGGAAGAAAGTTTGAGAGCATCAGTTAAGCATGACCAAATTAAGCAAAAAATCAACAACTTTGTCTTAATATCCCATGTTAGCCCTATGTATAGGACACAAATGTATTCAGTTAGCTGTTTTGTTGTCATAATTTATAATTTTTAGTATAACTTTTTTTGTCTTTCCTAAAAAATGATGAGTTTTTGATTTACGTGGTATTGATTTGAGACCGTCGATATCATTAGTTATAGACGAACATTGCTTATAAGATCATTAGGTATAAAGATATAAGAAAATATAAGATCTACTTAAATAGACGTAGGCGATGCGATTATAAAATTACGATTTCATATAATCTAAGAATACTTTCAAATCGACATGGCTTGCTGATATATTTATAGAAATTATATATCGACTTCCTCGATTTAAAAACAAACTTTGATACTACAGCTGAAATTACTTTAACCTGTATTACTGTAATTGATTTATTGCATATTTAATGTGAAATGTTCCACACAGGCATACGAAAATATTTCATTGGCAAAATTACGCAAATCGCGACTTCCTTATAAAATAGTTTTCATTTAATACAATAATGATAAGAGCAGTGCCTATTTATATAAGAAAATTTGAATGTTTGAAAATTAATATTCTATTTATTTGTTTACAGTATCCTACGGAATATCTCTAATTTACAGGACAAGGTTGGTTGTACTCAGATAAATAACATTCAACAATATAAAAGAAAACATTCAGGGGCGTCGATAATTTTTTTTCTTGTGGGGAAAAGGCTTTTTGGATTAGATAATGAAAAAATTTTAGAGAGTCATATATAATGTTGCGAAACAGCACACTGGTATAATCCCTAAATCCGACTCTGTCTAAGCCAAGTATGAAAGTTAAAATTATGGCGGATAAGCAGTTTTTTTATAACTGTTTACGATTGTGACTATCTTATCTAAACATTGTTTTTGTGACCAGTTTTATCTAGAAAAACCGAGAGCCAATGTTTTTGTGTGTGTAAGCCGTAATCTAGAATTCTCTAGTAAAAAAGGAACTAATATATATAAAGGACGGATCAGCGGATAAGTTTAGTTGATAATTTCACATCGTGAGATAAACAAGTAAATAAGTGAACTGTTTATATTAATTAGTTTAAGTGAATCTACTGTGTATATAATTAGTGAATAGTGTAGTGAATAAATAAATTAAGTAAGTGAACCCAGCGAGTGTTTAAAGTTTATCCCACCCGTCTGCTGTTTAAATAAATAAGGAAAAACATTACATTGGTGTCAGGTGTGGGGTAATATAAATAAATTGCTATGTAAAAATGACCAAGAGACTATGTGATCTGAAAGTCACGGAATTAAGAGCAAAATTGGAAGATCGTGAGTTGGAAACATCCGGTAAAAAAAGTGAATTAGTAGAAAGACTTAAAGTGGCACTGGAAAATGACAGCTTTGATCCAGAAACAGTTTTATTTAATGACGAGGCTTCCACCTTAATCTCGTCAATTTCTGCTAACATGGACGAGAAGATTTCTGCTATGAAGAGCGACATTTCTGCTAACATGGACGAGAAGATTTTAACAATGAAGAACGATTTTCCGAATATGAAGAACAATATTTCTACTATGAAGAATGACATTTCTGATAATGACATTTCTGCTAACATGGATAAGGTTTCTACTAATATGGACGAGAAGATTTCTGCTATGAAGAGTGATATATCTGCAGACATCTTATCATTGAAAAATGACATTGCTGCGGAAGTCTAGAATAAAATTTCGTCTCTAAAATCAGAAATGGAGAATAAGATGACAACGATGGAAAATCAGATGGACGAGAAAATCAAGGAGTTAGAGACAACGATTGTCGATTTAAAAACACAAGACACTTCAGCAGGAGATCGAGATCTGCAAGTCAGAAATACAACTCAAGACAGATGATATTGGCAGTTTTGCCCGAGTCAAGGCTCCAACGTTCGACGGAAAGACATCGTGGACCAATTATGTCTCACAATTTGAAGCAGCCGCTAGAGTGAATAATTGGTCCCATAGGGAGAAGGCAGTAAACTTAACCATCGCGCTTCGGCGAAATGCCTTAGATGTATTTCAGACGATACCACTTGAAGAAACGGATGACTTCGAGCAGCTGAAGAAGAGGTTGGTCATGCGATCCAATTGAGAAGAAGACTGGACGATATTCATGAATTAGTTCGAACAAATCTTCAAGTTGCCAGCGACAGAATGAAAAGTCGGTACGACACGCAGGCCACAGAAGGCGGTTTTAAAGAAGGGGATAAAGTATGGTTACACAACCCGACGAGGAGAAAACGATTTTCTCCAAAATTACAAAAATCCTGGGAAGGTCCATACTTAATCAAGAAAAGGATCAATGATGTTATATATCGCATAAGCAAGATCCCCAACGGAGAACCAAAAGTACTTCACCAAAACCGACTAGCGCCATTCGAAGGAGACCATGACCTAGAGAAAGGAGTAAACCATATTCGAGATGTATCTGACCCTATCTTCGATGAATTTATGGGCGCGTATGGAGTTACTTCAGAACAACGACAAGATTTGTTCACTCTCCCGGAAGATTATTCACTGGCATACATCATCCCCGCCCGTGTTAAGAACGCACGAGGGTTGGTATCCGTCTTTCGAAAGAAGTTCGGGCAATTAGAAAAATTTGAAGACCAGATTCCAGCCCCTGGCAAGACACTGAAACTGAAACATCACAGACACTTGACACTCCACTTGATTATATTTAGATACAAGTAATTTTCTAAACCGCACTCATTTAGAAGTTCGACATTATTTTGGAGTTAAATGATCGAATCGACTCTGTAAATTAACTTGAGATCGTCAGTATACAACAGAGCTTTCACGCTCATTGTAGTTATAAAGTCATTAATAAATAAAATAAAAAGTAATGGCCCCAAGACAGGGTCCTGAGGTACTCCAAAGGTTTGATGAAAAACCGTTGATTTATAACTAAGACATTTTATAAATTGCAGTCGATCGGATAGGAGGAGAGTTAAGAAGATTAATTAGTGTTGGATGAAATCCAAGTGCGTCTAGATTAACTAGTAAAATATTGTGATTAATTGTATTAAAAACTTTGGAGAAGTCAGTGTAGACTACATCCACTTGACTTATTTCATTCAAGGCCCTTACAATAAATAACGTTTTGCAGAATAAATTGGTGATAGTTGATCCACTTGAAACAAAACCATGTTGGTTTGGTGACATAATATGTTTAACCTTATTCATGTACAACTATTTCAAACACAGACACATTATTCAGATAGTTATTGGCCGATAGTTGGATTTATCATTCTTGTTTTCTTCTTTGAAAATAGGACAAATGAGACCTTCTATTTAACTGGAAAATTGGAATGCATCTTCCCCCACGTTAAGATATCTAATTTCATGCCATAATGAGGTCTTCAGTGGGCAAAAAAATGATGATCTGAATTCTATATTAGGAGAAACGTAGCTATAATGACTCGATATGTCTATCAAGAAGCTCTCATGGCCTCTTAGTAATTATGTTGCCTTAAAGCGTTTTGTTAAAAAACACATACTTACATAGCATTCCGAGTATCTGGTATTTCTCTATTACTTGATAAATTATCACTGGCTTGTTGATTAAATTTGTTTCTACCGTACGGATCTTCGCCCTTACGTAGCCGCCCTTTGGAAACGTAACCGCTTTCGTCGAAATAGTTCCATGCTAATCGACCGTCGGTTGTTTCCAGACTTTGGAGCGCCATGGGAACACCTGGACCAATGGCGTTGTCTTCTTGTTGGGCATACGAAGACATCGTTACGCCATCTTTCAGTCTTAAGGCTTTATTTTCACTCTGGAATCAAAAATTCAATATAAGTACTAATACTTTTATCAAATCAGATAGAATATTGATCACTGAATAAACAGGAACAAATTATTTCTACCTAAATGACAAAAAAATGCGTTGTGGACAGCACACACGAGACATGTGAAATTTTTAACAGCCATGTCATACACTACATAAAAACTATTGATTTCCTAACTAATTGCTATTTGCCATTTTATAATAGCCGTAGAAATGTTTGGGCGATAAATATTATAAAACAATGTTAGTCTCAGAAACGTTTTCAAAATGTTTATAAAATATCTATAAATACAAAATGGGTGATTAGGTTTTCTATGTTGGCTAACATGAAAATTGTTAAAAATAGAGTTTCGACTATAATACGGCATTGAGATAGGTAGTCATGGTAATATGGGTTATTATCCGAATAGCCCTTTCCTAATGTTGGTTATAAATTGGACATTTAATAGCAAAATTAAAGTACTGGAGAAGAAAAACTATTTTTATAGAAATTCTCTCTTTCTCTCACAAAAATGGATTTTTGGTCGACCTGTAGGAGAGACTGGGGCGCTCTCAACATTGGGGCACTTTCTACACCCAAATTTCATTTGAAAAATATACAATTGGCGAGAAAGTAAAATACAGTACCCTGTTCTACAACCATCAAGAATAGTGTGTGTGAAATTGCAGTTCATACGTGTATGTAGTTTTTCGGTAAAAAAATAATTGGTAGAGTGCATCAAAAAAGCGGTAAGTCGAACACTTTTTATTTCATTTGTATCTACTATTGTTATTGCTAGTTCTTCAGATATTTACCAATATACTTATTCAGTCATCAAGGCACAATATTCTAACCTAACTTTTAACATGAGTTTGTTTGAATTGAGGATTTGTTAACAAGCGGGATGGGGCAGATTCGATACCATGTAGGTGGGGCAGTTTCGACATGGTGTTGAATGTACCCCATGCAACTTTTTCGATAATACCTATTAACAATAATTATAACATTCATGTCTCATATATTTGATCGATATTTTTCGATATACTATACTGGTATTATTATGATTCCAGATTGTGCGAGTGTACAAGAAGAAGACATCCAGAGTTAATATAGATGAAAACCAAGTTTCGGCAGCAATAAAAGTCATTCTACACAAGGTGAGGAGTACAAAAGCTGCAGCAGAATTTTACAATATCAAAAGAAAACATTGATATCTAGAATAAAGGCATAAGATAAGCAACATTCTACAGATAAACTCAAAACCTTGTGCCAGGAACGTGATAGCGCCAACGAAAGTGATGAAGATCAAGCTCCTCGCTTTCCTGGGCCAGTGAAAGCTGTGAGCTTCAGTTCTAAATACACTGTAAACCAGGTGTTTACAATGCAGCAAGAAAATGAGCTTGCAAAGTATTTAGCAAAATGCGCTAATTTGAGCTATGGATTGAATTACCGCCAAGTAAGAATCCTAGCATTAGATTATACAAATATCATACCTGAATGTAAGGTGCCAAAAACCTGGAAAACCAACATGATAGCTGATCTAGATTGGGTAATGAATTTCATGAAGAAACATCAAGAGCTTAGCCTTCGTAAACCCGAAAATACCAGCGTCGCACGTGCTACAGCTTCCAATAGAAGAAATGTCGAGGAATTCTTCAACAATTACAAAGCTGTTCTTGCGAAATATAAGTTTGAACCTTAGGGTAGGTTGGGGCAATGTGAACTATCTAAGATAAAAAATTGTATAGCCTCATTATTAAGATGAAATTTGAAATTGTAATGAACTCACATTGTTCAGTGAACCTTGTACTATCATTATGAACTTACCAGACTTCATTTTTAAAACTTGTTTGTTAAAAAAAAATCTGAACACATGTCTGCCCCCCCATGCGGTGGGGCAATATGGACCACAAAAAGGAAATTCAAAATTAAATCTTTATTTAGGTATAGAACATAAAAATAATGGTACTACCAACTTAAAAATACGAGTACTTGAAATATTAACATTCTACACAAAATTCACATTTAAATGCCTCGTCATCTTCAGGGTCCAATCCTGCGCAGGCTTCATGAGCCCATCTTAAATATCCGCAGCAGCGCACCCAACCTTCTTCGGCCATTGATGTTGAGAACAACTCATTACAATAAAAACATTATGCATCGTGGTCTCCCTCGTCTGCATCTTCATCTACAAATTTTTTTTCTGCTTTCCTTTATCTGATTTAGAAAGACTGTTATTAGACTCTACTTTTTGTTTCTTTGGTTCATTTTCTTGATTATCAAATTTTCTTTTAACTGTTTCCTTTTTCTTTGCTTCTTTTTCCTCTTTTATTTTTAGTTCAGCTTCTAACTCCAATTTATAAGAACTAGATGTTAGTATTGCTGCTTTGCCCTTTTTATTTTTCCGTAATGGTTTATTATTTGATTTAGTAGTCTTTGGAAGTGGACGAATGTCGATAGGACTTTCTGACCCAAAACTACTTTTCTTTTGGTTTTCTGTAGAGCGAAGACATGCTGATGCTGATATTGATTTATCGAAACAATTGTCAATTTTTTAGAATTTTCAGTAACTTGTATTGTATTGTGGAATTAACTAGAGACCTTGAGTTTCATTTAAAAACACTACATTGTGTGAGCTTCGATAAGGTGCTCCCTGCAGTAAAGGTTGGAGAAATTATGTCTTCCTTTTTAGATTGTAGCAGTTCGTTTGTCGCTAGATTTTTGTCAGTAACAGCAGACGGGGCAAAGTCTAAATCTATGAAAATATTTGGATCATAGGGGACTAATCCACACTTTTTAAAAGCGTTAATAGCCGTTAAGGGGGTTGCTGCTTGTAAGTACGCATCACCAAAAATTTTGGCGATCTGAGCGACCGTGACAACTCTGCCTGGATGATTATTCAAAAACTTTTCCAGGGCCATATCGTACTAGCGTGCTAATGGGGCCATGAAACCGACATCTGTTGGCTGCATACGATGAGTGCTGTGGGGCGGCAAGCAAATAATATGTACATGTTTAGTTCTGGCTATATCAATCACATCAATATTTTTTGTGTGGCTACTATGCCCATCTAAAATTAGTAAGACGGGATCATCGTCGGTGGGTTTCACCTGTTGAACGAAATGATTAAACCAGACTAAAAGGATGTCGGTATTAATCCAGCCACTTTCACTGCATGCAAATATTGTTCCAGGTGGTGCGCCATCTTGGAGTTCGACCTTCATCCTTTTCCTTGCAAAAATTAATAATGGTGGTACAAAGTTTCCTGATGACGACATACAAATAACTGCTGTGGTGGTTCCACTTCTATCTGCAGAGGTGAGACGGCCAACTTGCTTCCTTCCTTTTTTAGCTAATATTTTACTGTTACATTTTGGAACAGTGCCTAACCCGGTTTCATCACAATTGAATATTCTGGTTAATGCGATATTTTTAGAATCCAAAACGTTTTTGTATAGGTCAAAAAATTGCTTGACATTATGGCGGTTAAAGGCTTGAGCCCTTGCAACAGAAGTCGACTCGGGTTTGCGCAACGAAATGTTTGGATGACGGTTACGAAATCCATAAGTCCAATCAAGGCCAGCTAGTCTTTTGGTGTTATTAAATGTATGCTCTATCTGATTTTTTTCTGCTAACTGAAAAGCAAGAGAACGAAGGCCAAGCAATGTAATACCAAAGAACCTGGTTTGCATATCCAGAATATAATTTTCCAATTCTTCCTCCTGTTGTTTGGTGAACACAGGTTTATGAAACCCCAAACCTTTTTTGTTGGGTAAAATTCTTTTATTTTGTTCCTTACATCGTCGAATTAATGTTGCTTTTGGAATATTAAAACATTTACTTGCCTTCAAATAGCCCATTTGTCCGCTTTTAACTGCTTTAATAGCATTTTCCATTGCAACAAGTGACTATGTTTGTTTGTCCGTTTTTCTTCTATAATTACGGACCATCTTGACTAGGCACCTGAAAACAAGGAAAATAAAATTAGATATATAAAAATGTACTTGGGGTAATATGTACCACTGACGGTTCAATTTGCCCCACATAGACAATAAATTGAACACGTGTAGTTTATATTCAATGTTTATAAAAAATCGTAACATTGCCGTTTGGCATATATTAAGCACACTCTAAACAACGTATGGAGACTAAAAAATAGATAAAAATACATTTACTTACCAAGTAATTCTGATATAAAGTCAACACTTTTGTTAGATCGACGCTTCCGCAAATCACGTTTTGGCTCTAAACTCTGATAAACAATCCTCTACGGCTGCCAAGTTCTTACTGAGTATCGGTAGGACCCGTATGCACATAAGTAGAATCGAATCTGTTGCATTGCTGCCGCTGTTATGAAAAAAACCTAGGTGGTTTACATTGCACCCGTAGTCCACATTGCCCCAACCTTCCCTAATATATTCTAAATTTAGATGAAACTGGTGTTACTACTGTCACCAAGCCAGTTAAGGTGATTGCTACAAAAGGAAAGAAGCAAATTAACCAGGCTTCTTAAGCTGAGAGGGGTGAACTGGTAACCATAGTTGGAATCATAAATGCTTCAGGTGGTTACTTACCCGCAGTCTACATCATTCCAAAAAAAGGCGGCTGGAAGATTTGATTCAAGAGGCACCCCCTTCAGGTATAGCCTTAGGTAATAGCTCTAGATGGATGACCAAGGAATTATTCCTCAAAGTTATAGAACATATCAAAATGCGCACAAAATGTACTCACATTAGACAATCATTGATCACATATTTCTGTGGCTGCTATGAATTACTGTAAAGCAAATGGCATTGTTATGCTATTATTTCCACCACATACGTCGCATCAGCTTCAACCTTCCGACATTGCTGTATTTGGTCCTTCCAAGCAATACTGTGCCAATGCCTTCAACGATTGGTTGTTGATATACCCAGGAAAAACTATACAAATGATGGATTTAGCAAGACTGACTCTACATGCCTTTTTAGCAGCTTTCACGCCATCCAACATTATCAATGCTTCAAGAAACCTGGAATTTGGCCATTGAATTCCCTAGCATTCACTAACGATGATTTCAGTGAAACTGATGTTTATGACACAGAAGCACCTTTTGACAAGCAATTTCAATGTATAATTGACGAGAACATACCCAAATTAAGTCAAATGATACCTATTGCGAGCACAAGCAGTGAAACCGAGACAAATAATGAACAAGAACTCATACAAAAATGCAACAATGAAATCATCGAAAAAGCAACACCTCAACATCTCCCACCTCTTCCAAAAGCCATCAAATCCTCTAAACCGAGAAGAAAACTGCAGGGAAAATCAAAAATTTATACTGACACTCCTGAGAAACTTCAGTTGGAAATGAGAGAAAGAGAAATACAAGAGAGAAAGATGAAAGTTGCAACTAGAAATAAAAACAAAAGGCCATGTAAAAGGAAGGTCTTCACGCAATCCTCTTCATCATCCAGTGAAGGTGATATGCAATTAAGAGTTGACGAAGAAAGTGATGTGGATTGTATAGGTCTCAGTGAAAACGAATCCATTTCCCACGAAAGTTTGACTCTTCTGGATGACGACACCATTGATGCAAAAGATTTTCTACTAGTAACATTTTGTACTAAAACTAATACCAAATACTACGTTGGTCAAGTCACAAATTGCAGTCAAGGAGAGTATGCCATTAAATTTCTGAGAAGAACAGGACAATCAATGCAATTTATATTTCCAGATGTTGAAGACATCTCAACTGATATTGTTAGAAAACTGAGAGCTATCGAGAATAAAGGAACATCAAGAACTCAAGCTATTACTTTTCCGCCCAACCTATCTATATGCGAGAAAAGTATTGGTTTACCCCAAAAAAAGTTGGAATTTTGAAATATTTTTTGAGTTATTTATACGTTTTCTATCAAAAACACGAAAGAACGGTTTTTATAAAAACAATCCTGTGTGTATGTCGTCGTCGTTGTCGTCGGCCACTTTTCGTTACATGTCTTGTTAGCACGATACAGCCTCCGTAGTGCAATCAGTCTCCAATTTTATGATTGAATATTGTTAAGGACATGTCACAGAGGAATCCTATTGATTTTCAGCTCACCAGAGCCACTACAACGGGTGCTATGGTACTTGAAGTACGACATTTTGTCCTTTTTTGAGAAATATCAGTTTGTTAGCACGATACATCATCCGGAGTTCAACAAGTCACCGATTTTATGATTGAATATTATTCAGGACATCTCACTGATGAACCCTATTGATATTCAGCCCACTAAAGCCAGTACAACGGGTGCTATGGTACTTGAAGTACCAAATTTTTGACATTTTTGGAGAATTTTCAGTTTGTTAGCACGATACAGCCTCCAGAGATCCAGAGATTGATCAATTTTATGAACTAATATTGTTCAAGATGTCTCACATATGTACCCTATTGATTTTCAGTTGACTAGAGCGAGTGCAGCGGGTCCTATAAATCCAGATATACAAAATTTTTGCTGATTTTTGGAGAAATTTCGGTTTGTTAGCACGATACATCCCCCGAAGCGTATACAAGTACCAATTTTATGATAGAATATTGTTCAGGGACACAGATGCGAAAAAGTTCTTCCAAGAACTGCATTTGCATTTCCCGGTATAACAAACAAATCTCCAATTATCTTGTTATTATTGAAAGAGATAGGAATTTGCACGAATCCCAATGGATTAAATATATGGTTCGTATAAGAGCGAAATTTAATATTTGTACTTTGTGAAGTGAAATTTAAATTAAGTGTATTAAAGTCTTTTTCTGAAATAAGTGGAAGGTTTATTTCCAATTTGAAGTTCAATTAAAATTTTAGGTTGGTAGCTTGATGTTATGGTTTCGGTAAAAATATCTACTATTTGATTGATATTAGTATCGCTTTCCACATCATTTTCATTGTCATATTCGTTAAGATTATTCACATTATTTGATGTTTTACTTTTCCGTCCAACCTATCTAATATGCGAGAAAAGTATTGGTTTGCCCCAAAAAAGTTAAAATTTTGAATTTTTTTTTGAGTTATTTCTACGTTTTCCATCAAAAACAACACGAAAAATGGTTTTTAGAAAAAAAATTCTCTGTGTATGTCGTCGTCGTCGGCCACTTTTCCTTACATGTCTTGTTAGCACGATACAGCCTCCGGAGTGCAATAAGTCACCAGTTTTATGATTGAATATTGTTAAGGACATGTCACAGATGAACCCTATTGTTGTTCGGCTCACCAGAGCCAGCACAACGGGTGCTATGTTACTTGAAGTACATTTTGTAATTTTTTGAGAACTTTCAGTTTGTTCGCACGATACAGCCTCCGGAGTTCAACAAGTCACCAATTTTATGATTGAATATTATTCAGAACATCTCACAGATGAACCCTGTTGATTTTCAGCTCACCAGAGCCAATACAACAGGTGCTACAGTACTTTAAGTACGATATTTTCGTCATTTTTGGAAAAGTTTCAGTTTGTTATCACGATGCAGCCTCCGGAGTATATTAAAGTGACCAATTTTAAGATAGGATATTATTCAGAGCGTCTCAAAGATGAACCCTATTGATATTCAGCTCACGAAAGCCAGTACAACGGGTGCTATGGTACTTGAAGGACCAAATTTTTGTCATGTTTGGAGAATTTTCAGTTTGTTAGCACGATACAGCCTCCAGAGAGTATACGATTGATCAATTTTATGAATAAATATTGTTCAAGGTGTCTCACAGATGTCCCTATTGATTTTCAGTTGACTAGAGCGAGTACAGAGGGTCCTATAAATCCAGATATACTAAACTTTTGGTTATTTTTGGAGAAATTTCGGTTTGTTAGCCCGATACATCCCTCGAAGTGTATACAAGTAACAAATTTATGATAGAATATTGTTTAGGGCCACAGATGCGGAAAAGTTAATTTTAATATTTAAAACCGTTTATTTTTTCGTTCAAGATTAGTATGAAAAAATATAATGTATTTCAGAATTTGTGGCCGTTGAATTAAAGCTTTTTCATTGTTAAACGAAAATCTTATTAGTATTCCCCTTTTTCTCACATTATAGGCATGAATAATAAATTAGAAGGGGTTGTCGAAACTACCCCATGGTGAAGTTGAATGTGCCCCACCGGTGGGGCACATTCATCACATTGCAAAAATCTACCCCATCGAAAAATTACATCGTATAAAGAATGCAATATATGCAGGTAATGTAAGACAAATACCCGCCTTTTGTAATATTCATCTGGCAGTCACCTGAAAAATGTGTTGAAGAACAGACGATCGAAAAAAAAAGTGTCGAATGTGTCCCAGTCTCCCCTATATCAACTAGATCATGTATACTAATATATTTGTAATTCAATTCAAATATCCTTAAAAACTATTCTCATAGATATTTTTCCTTAATTCTCTCACTAAAATGAATTTTTAGTCACCCTGTATATGAACTAGATCCTGTATATCATTTCAATTCGAAACATTATTCTCATAAATATTTTTTCAAATTAATAACATTCTATAATTCCCCTTACGCCAATGTATTTTTGATTGCCCTGTATATCTACATATCGTTTCACAAGATCCTGCATAAGTAAAACATGAATCAATTAGAAACATCATTAAAATTTATTCTCCTAAATATTTTTTAAAATTAACAACATTCTAAAATTCTTCTTACGTCAATGTATTTTTAGCTGCCCTGTATATATAACAAATCCTGAAAATATCGTTTCACAAGATGAATTAGAAACATCATTAAAAATGGTGTTTTTAAATGAAACTCAAGGTCTCTAGTTAATTCCACAATATAATACAAGTTATTGAAAATTCTAAAAAATTGACAATTGTTTCGATAAATCAATATCGAAACAATTGTCAATTTTTTAGAATTTTCAATAACTTGTATTATATTGTGGAATTAACTAGAGACCTTGAGTTTCATTTAAAAACACTAATATGAGCATATTCCACGAAGTAAGGGTCGAGACAGTCAATTTCATCATTAAAAATATTCTCATATATATTTTTTCAAATTAATAACTTTTTATTTCTTCTTACAACAATGTATTTTTAGTCGTCCTGTATATTCTGGCAAATATGTTTCACTTAATATCCTAAAATTCCTCTTATTAAAATTTATTCTTATCCGGCCTGTATACAAAAAAAATCCTTTTTTATATTTGTTTACAAAGTACACTAGTACAATGTTTACAAAAAAAACGTTCAATTATCCACTTTATACGCACCTATCAATTCCAAGAAAACGATGCTTTCCGAGAGCACGATTTTTGACTAGTTTTTTTGCGCCGAAAGGGAATAGTGCATATATTTTACGGTTATTATGTCAATCATTATCATTTAATTATTCGGTGGTGATTGATACGGACGTTATTCATGGTGGTGTTGATAAACATTTGTGAAAAGTGTACAAAATTCAATTTATTTGTTTGAATTATTTAACTGGGTAAGTTATTTCTTTTAATAGTATTTCATAAAATTCACTATTACGTTTTTGTTCCTTCTAGAAATTGCATAGAAAGAGTAATTCATTGGTTATGTTAATATTGTTCAAATTTCTAAATCACATTTTTAGTTGTTGCATATAATTTGCATGTTGTTTTTTTGTTGACATCGATAATTATTGATTGCAAGTGTTTTTGAAGTTCATTTTCCATTTTATTTTTCGCCAATGACGAATAAAGTAAAAAGCTGTGAGTTTTCTTCATTAAATGTCTATGTTTCATGAAATAAAAGTAGGTATCTCAACACTGGATTTATGAGTGAAATATGTTATAATTTCACGAAGAATATTGCTCATGTCTTTGAATAGATCTTGTTCGGGATTTAAGCTAGAATTGTTTATGAAATACGTTGAATAGTTTTATGATAGATTTGAATATTCTCAAATTCCGTACAAAAGGAACAAAAAATGTACGATTTTCAATTCATTTTATGTTTTCTTTGCTACTCTAATTCTAATGTGGCTAATAATATGAAACATCATTCCAGCAAAACGCTGCAGTCACACCCACGAATATAGAAAAACAAAATGTATCGCTAGCCAACTGTCACAGTAAATTATATATACTTAATACTATATTGCTAGTAAGGTCTGAAGCCGGGAGCCGGGCTAAATCACTACGGTGTGCACATATATCTATCTATCCTTCTCGCCAAACCGCGAGCATTATAAGCATGTCCGAGGATGGAGAAAACTGAACTAACTCCATCAAAAATGAATACCTACTGTATTTTTAATGGATACATTTTTTTAATCAGATCGGAATGATATTTGATAATAGAGAAATGAATAATTTTGTTAGTTCCTATTAACTTAATGTAATTAATAAGTGATCAGTTTCCTGTCAAAAATAAATTGCTTTATCAAAAGTCACTCATAATAAGATCAAAATACATTTTGTTGCAAACTTATAATTTTTATTGATACTAACCAATTTGCTTTACATATCGAACGACGATTTTGAAAAAGATTTTAAATATATTGAAATTCTTGCACTGCTTCTTTTTTAATACGGGAAAAACTTGGTGATTCTATCTTTAATAAAAATTGTCTGTGTTTTAACAAATATATATAATATTTAACACTCATTTATTCCGTTGGGTTTTGGAGATCTTGTGGCTTTCTAAAATTGGTTTTAATTCCATATCAACTTTATAAAAAATAATTTATCTTCAAGAATATTTTCGTCCATAAACTGGTCCAATAAAAATGGTAATAATTTCAAGTCTCTATGGTTTTGGCTTACGTCACTTATCTTCTGGCGCATGGTACATAACTTATAATTTTTACTGTTCTTTGTAGGCACTTGTTTTGAAGTTGCTTATTATTTATAAAAACTTTTACATTGATTTGACAATAATTAATAATATAAAATGCTAAATCACCGAGACAAATGTCAAACGTTAACAAATGTTACTCAGAGCCAACTATTTATAGACCAGGGTTGAAGCATTTAAAAATGGTAAAATAAAAGAAGGATGAAACCCATTGGAAAAGGAGGAGAATATTAAAAAAATTAAAGGAAAAATTAATTTACGGGCGATCTGAGGTCGGGAAGTGGAAAGGGGTGAGTTTTGAAGGGTAAAAAACTGTTTACCTCGATTTCCGGCAAAAATACAAGTCCTATGGAAAAAAGCTAAATAGCAAAGTTGTAGGTAATACACAGATGTATAACTTTTGTACCAACACTTTTTTCACATAACCTCAAAATTTTGCGAAAAGTTCAAATAACCAAGTTTTTGGTTTTTTTATCTTTACGATGAAATAAAACAATATAGTTTGTTTAAATCTTAATTTATTTGAACTAATGTTCAATTTAAACTTGTTGACGCGTTTCACTAACACAGTAGCTTTGTCAAAACAAATGAAGGTAAAATATAAAAATGTCTTAATATATACAGTGCTAAATCTATTTACTAAAGTTAACAATGGTATTGAAAGAAATTACCTGGAAATTCATTCACTACAAACATTCCTAAGCTATCTTCTAGATAAAGAGGTTCAATAAAGGAGACTGATTGATATCTATTTGGTCGTTAAGGAGATTACCTGAATATTTATTTTTGTTAATCTCTAGGGCCTCTAATAAATTTAAACTAAAGGATTTACCGACTACATGGAGAATTTCAAAATTTGGGTCGAAAATGTGTTGGTTTTCTAATAAATGATTTGAATAGTTAGAATCTAATTTTTTTTGTCACAGCTACGTTTGTGTTGCGAAATTCTAGTTTTAAAATTTCTAAAAGTTCTACCGATATAAATTTTATCACAATTGTCATTACCACATTTTAATTTATAAACTTCTGATTTGTTTAATTTTGAAGATTTAGATTTATTATTTTTAATGAATTTGGATAAATTGTGATCAGTTTTAAAGGAAATATTCATGTCTAAAGTTTCTAAAAATGATTTAATTTTTAAGGATGGTGTTCCAAAGTATGTTAAGCTTTTAAATTGTTTATTATTTTTATCTGAAGGGAATACTTGTTCTAAAGTCTGTTTTTTTTATCTTTTTATTTATGATATTGTCAATTAAATTTGGATCGTAATTATTATTAACTGCTATTTGTCTTATGATATTTAATTCTTTGGTATAATTATTAATATTTAATGGGACTGTTAAGAGATAATTAACGATAAAGAAAAATATAAATTATTTTTACCCAATCCGCAACACCCTGAACTTTATTCATTAATTAAACTCCATAAAGAGGGGTATCCAATCAGGCCAGTTGTTTCTTATTTCACAGCACCTTCATTAAAAATTTCAAAGATTCTCATAGATGTCATTTCTAAATATTGTTCATGCATATCTCGATTTTCGGTTAAAAACTCAACGGAATTCATTAATAATATTCAAGATATAATACTACCCCATAATTCTAAATTCATATCGTTCGATGTAACAAATCTATTCCCTAGTATACCTCCTAAAGAAACTATAACTCTTGTTGATAACTTGCTCACATACAATAATGTAAATCCTATAATTCACTCTGATATCATTACTTTATTAAAAGTGTGTTTGAATCAAAATTATTTTCATTTCAATGGAGAGGTTTATAGCAGTAAATATGGTTTGATTATGGGCAACCCTCTCAGCCCCCTACTAGCAGAAATTTTCATGGATAATATAGAAAAAATAATTCATGAACACCCTCTTAGTAAAAAATTTATGTACTAGCACCGATATGTGGACGACATTTTAGCTAGTTTCATCGGTACAAATAGACAATTAGAGAGCTTCATCACTTACATGAACTCGATTCACAATAATATCAAATTTACCGTAGAACTTGAACAAAATAAGTCTATCAACTTTCTAGACCTTACAATTTCAAATATAAATAATAAACATGATTTTTCTATATTTCATAAACCATCACATACAGATATTACAATTCATAATAGTTCGATCCACCCATTCAGTCATAAACTAGCAGCTTTCAATATGATACACAGACTCTTAACAGTCCCATTAAATATTAATAATTATACATTATATATGGAATGAAAGCTGAAACTCTGAAGATTATTGCAAAATTCATATGTGAACCTTTGACGGACATCATAAATAAATCCTTCGAATCAGGCATATTTCCTTCGATTCTAAAGAAATCTCTTATAACTCCAATTTTCAAAAATGGGAATGCAGAAAATATTTCGAATTATAGGCCTATTTCACTTCTATCTTCAATAAGCAAAGTCTTTGAAAAAATTATAAAAACGAGACTTACGACATACCTATCAAATTATAATCTGCTGTCGCCATCCCAGTATGGCTTTAGAGAAAAAAAATCTACCAATGACGCAATCCATTCCTTGACAAAAACCATCTACGAATCCTTGGATTCAAGCACTCCATCTATTGGGGTTTTTTTGGATCTAAAAAAGGCCTTCGATACTGTCGACCACTCCATACTTTTAGATACACTAGAAGATATGGGTGTAAGGGGTTTAGCTCACAATTTATTCAAAAGTTATCTAACAAGCAGAACACAAAAAACTAAATTCAAAAATCATGTGAGTGAAGAGATCAACATCAAATGTGGTGTACCTCAAGGAACAGTATTGGGGCCGGTGCTATTCGTAATTTACTTAAATAATCTATTTGAACAGGAAACAATCGGAAAAATAATCAGCTTCGCGGACGATACTGTGATTTATTACAAACATGAGGACTGGTATAATCTCAAAATAAATATTGGAAATGATCTTGGAAAACTCAAAGAATGGTTCGACAGCAGATTACTCTCAATAAACTTTGACAAAACTGTATACTTACCCTTCAGTAGTCATGAAAAGTCTCTGCCAAAATACAATCTTAATATCCAACAAGATTTTTCAATTAAACCTGCAAAAAGAATTAAATACTTGTGTATTTACATTGACAATCACTTACGATGGAACCATCATATGGAATATTTAACTAAAAAGCTTCGGAGTATCCTATTTCGATTTAAGCAAGTAAGCCAATTTTTGAGCTTTAAATGTAAAACAATACTGTACCACAGTTTGGTTGAGTCACACCTCAAATATGGCATTATTGGCTGGGGAGGAGTTTCAAGGAACTATCTAAATGCCCTCGAAGTGTCTCAAAGGCGATTCCTCCGAATGATTCTCAACAAACCTAAAAGATATTCAAGCTCACTACTCTATACTGAAACACAAATATTAGATGTTAGACAATTATACATTATTCAGATAGGATGCCATCAATATAAAAATAAATACAAACTTACCACTCAAAATCATAGATACGCGACAAGATCGAATAATCAATACTGTATACCAACAGCTCTTAAAACAATAGGTCAAAAAGGTTACTCCTACTTGGCACCTAAATTATTCGGGCAACTACCACAGAGAATTATCGATGAAACTTCTTTTAAACGCTTCAAAACCCAACTAGTAACATTTGTTAAAGAAACAGACAAAACAAAAATACACAAAATGCTGAATAATAAAAAAAAAAACAGAGATGAGTAAACTCATATACGAAATGTATGTCGGAAATACAATCCTGTAAAAATGGATTTATATTGTTTTTAACTGCATTTTTTGTTTTTTTGAATTTTTTTAAATTTTGACACACTTGCCTATATTCACCACATACAAGTATGTACAATACTTCTGTGGATGTCTAGATGTTTATTCAATTTTATTTGTATTTTATCACTGTATTTGTAAATTTATGAATAAACGTTATTATTATTATTATTATTATACCAAAGAATTGAATTTCATAAGACAAATAGCAGTTAATAATAATTACAATCCAAATTTAATTGACAATATCATAAATGAAAAGATAAAAAATTAGACTTTAGAACAAGCATTTCCTTCAGATAAGAATAATAAACAATTTAAAAGCTTAACATACTTTGGAACACCATCCTTAAAAATTAAATCATTTTTAGAAACTTTAGACATGAATATTTCCTTTAAAACTGATCACAATTTATCCAAGTTCATTAAAAATAATAAATCTAAATCTTCAAAATTAAACAAATCAGGAGTTTATAAATTAAAATTTGGTAATGACAATTGTGATAAAATTTATATCGGTAGAACTTTTAGAAATTTTAAAACTAGAATTTCGGAACACAAACGTAGCTATGACAAAAAAAAATTAGATTCTAACTATTCAAATCATTTATTAGAAAACCAACACATTTTCGACCAAAATTTTGAAATTCTCCATGTAGTCGGTAAATCCTTTAGTTTAAATTTATTAGAGGCCCTAGAGATTAACAAAAATAAATATTCAGGTAATCTCCTTAACGACCAAATAGATATCAATCAGTCTCCTTTATTGAACCTCTTTACCTAGAAGATAGCTTAGGAATGTTTGTAGTGAATGAATTTCCAGGTAATTTCTTTCAATACCATTGTTAACCTTAGTAAATAGATTTAGCACTGTATATATTAAGACATTTTTATATTTTACCTTCATTTGTTTTGACAAAGCTACTGTGTTAGTGAAACGCGTCAACAAGTTTATATTGAACATTAGTTCAAATATATGAAGATTTAAACAAACTATATTGTTTTATTTAATCGTTCAGTATGGATCTTCATCAAGTCATTTTTTTTATCTTTCACAAAAAAATTGTTTTTTCCACGAAATTTGGTGAAAACTTACTTCTCCATGTCCCAAATACACTGAATTTTATTTGATTTGAAAAATTCATTTTTCACCTTATTTTGACTTAATATCGAAAAAGCACCCTAATTTTCAATCGAAAATTCTCGCATCAAAATATCAGCTTTTTTGAAAAAGTCGGTGGGCTTTTTGTTTGTTGAAATCTCCACTTTCTGTTGGTATAAAAAAATATACATTACTATGGTAAACGTTCTCAGAAAAGATACGAGATAGGAAAAATCTCGAATCCGAAATTTTTTTTCAACCATTATGTATAAGGTGGGCAAATAAGCGAGGTGAGCGGCTGTATCTCAGAAACTAATGATCGCAGCGAGTTACGGTAAAAAAAATTATGTGTAAAGTGGGCAAGGGAAAATGCTGGAAATTATTTTCAAGTTTCCAAGATGGCTGCTAGTGGGTGTTTCCACCATCTTGAATTACATAAAGTAAAGTTTCTCGCAATTTTCCCTAATGAATCTAACAAAAAAGTACCTATTTGCGTTTTAATGCTAACTTAAATTTTTTGTGAAAACAATTTTTCTCTATCTTTCGAAATAAAGTGGTGGGGGGTATTTGAATGTTGTTTTAAATAAATGTCTGTAACTTCGAAACGACTTAATGGATTTGGATAAATTTGGTATCATTGAAAATAGCATTTCTTGGTATTTCAGGTTTCTCGTAATAATGACAGTTATGATCGACCCGTCCGCTGATAGAGGGCGTTATTCAATATCATAACCAAAATATTGGATTTTCTCAAAAAATTTAAATAGGGAAAAGGCGGGTAAGATGACGACCTTAAGGTTTACTGCTTGCTTACTTTTAACTTCGTAGTTGTATACAAACTATATTTTATGTATTGGTATTTTAAACATTATTAAACAAATATTATTGCAAATAATGTGGATAAATATTATATTTTTCTATATTTTCGATGGTAAGTTGGCGAAGTAGTTAGTAACAAAACAATATTAAAAAAAAGTATTCTGCCTTTATAATAATAAAAAATGAAATACACATTGGAAAAACAAGGAATAAAACCGAATTTATCAAAAAATAAAAACTATCAAACAACTGAATAGAATGTCTAACTGCAAAAGTCACAAAACCAGAGTTTTCGTTTCGCCTCTTTTTCGTCAAAAAGCCAGTACAATCTACATGAGCCCAATTAAGACACTTAATACACTGATACCAGAGTTCATTATCTTTGCCTGAATCTTCACAGATGATACAGATTTTCTCGTTTTCTAAAATTAATGGATCGTTGTCGTCATCATTGTCAATAAATTCAACTGTAACTGATGAGTCTGAAGAATCTGAGCTAAAATTTATTTTGCGCTTTGCTACTGCTGACTCCTTTTCTTGAATTTCTAGCTTTTTCCTTTTTTCTCTTGTATTTTAGCTTTATTCTGTTGCTTTTTAATTTTCTGTTGCAGCATTTTGTCTTGTTTAAGTTCATTTACTTTCTTCTTTTTCTCATTTCTTTTTATCTGTTTTCTCCCTTTTTCTAGTTTTTCCTCTGCTACTCTCTCCAAAGCAGTTTTTACTGGTGTGCTTGAAATGATTAGTGATGGCACTTTTGACTTTCTTTGTTTTGTAAATTTGACTTCTGCAACTGGTAATGGTGGAAGGCCTGTGAGTTTAGAATAAAACTGTTTGGTGATGAACGTAAGAGATGAAGACGGTAAATTTTTTATCAATTGTTGAGAATTTTTGACTGGTGAAATCCTTGATGTTTATAGAATAAGTTTAAGAGATGAAGACGGTAAATTTTTTATCAATTGTTGAGAATTTTTGACTGGTGAAATCCTTGATGTTGATGGAATAAGTTTGAGATCAAGACGGTAAATTTTTTATCAATTGTTGAGAATTTTTGACTGGTGAAATCCTTGATGTTGATGGAATAAGTTTAAGAGATGAAGACGGTACATTTTTTATCAATTGTTGAGAATTTTTGACAGGTGAAATCCTTGATGTTGATGGAATAAGTTTATGAAATAAACACGGTAAATTTTTTATCAATTGTTGAGAATTTTTGATTGCTGAAATCCTTGATGTTGATGGAATAAGTTTAAGAGATGAAGACGGTAAATTTTTTATCAATTGTTGAGAATTTTTGACAGGTGAAATCCTTGATGTTGATGGAATAAGTTTGAGATGAAGACGGTAAATTTTTTATCAATTGTTGAGAATTTTTGACTGGTGAAATCCTTGATGTGGATGGAATAAGTTTGACATGAAGACGGTACATTTTTTATCAATTGTTGAGAATTTTTGACTGCTAAAATCCTTGATGTTGATGGAATAAGTTTGAGATGAAGACGGTAAATTTTTTATCAATTGTTGAGAGTTTCTGACTGCTAAAATCCTTGATGTTGATGGAATACGTTTAAGAGATGAAGACAGTAGATTTTTTATCATTTGTTGAGAATTTTTGACTGGTGAAATCCTTGATGTTGATGGAATAAGTTTAAGAGATGAAGACGGTAAATTTTTTATCAATTGTTGAGAATTTTTGACTGGTGAAATCCTTGATGTTGATGGAATAAGTTAAAGAAATTAAGACGCTAAATTTTTTATCAATTGTTGAGAATTTTTGACTGGTGAAATCCTTGATGTTGATGGAATAAGTTAAAGAAATGAAGACGCTAAATTTTTTATCAATTGTTGAGAATTTTTGACTGCTAAAATCCTTGATGTTGATGGAATACGTTTGAGATGAAGACGGTACATTTTTTATCAATTGTTGAGAGTTTCTGACTGCTAAAATCCTTGATGTTGATGGAATACGTTTAAGAGATGAAGACAGTAAATTTTTTATCATTTGTTGAGAATGTTTGACTGGTGAAATCCTTGATGTTGATGGAATAAGTTTAAGAGATGAAGACGGTATATTTTTTATCAATTGTTGAGAATTTTTGACTGGTGAAATCCTTGATGTTGATGGAATAAGTTAAAGAAATGAAGACGCTAAATTTTTTATCAATTGTTGAGAATTTTTGACTGGTGAAATCCTTGATGTTGATGGAATAAGTTAAAGAAATGAAGACGCCAAATTTTTATCAATTGTTGAGAATTTTTGACTGCTAAAATCCTTGATGTTGATGGAATAAGTTTGAGATGAAGACGGTACATTTTTTATCAATTGTTGAGAGTTTCTGACTGCTAAAATCCTTGATGTTGATGGAATACGTTTAAGAGATGAAGACAGTAAATTTTTTATCATTTGTTGAGAATTTTTGACTGGTGAAATCCTTGATGTTGATGGAATAAGTTTAAGAGATGAAGACGGTAAATTTTTTATCAATTGTTGAGAATTTTTGACTGGTGAAATCCTTGATGTTGATGGAATAAGTTAAAGAAATGAAGACGCTAAATTTTTTATCAATTGTTGAGAATTTTTGACTGCTGAAATCCTTGATGTTGATGGTATTAGATGAACTACTGTAGAAGGTGCAGCATCCAAATTACCATCAATTGTTGGGACATCGGTTGATAGATCTGATTTAAACAAAACTTTTGGTATAACAGATTGAGGTGTTGTTGAGGGTGTAGTCACAGGGGGCTTATCAGCAGTATCAGCGGATGCAAAGTCAATTTCTGAGAAAACATCTGAATCAAGTGGTTCTATTCCCGTTGCTTTGAACCCGTTTACAGCATTTGCAACTGTTGCTGCTTTCAAATAAGTATTTCCGAAAAGAGACCCAATTTCTTGTAATCTGATTGTTGTGCCCGGATTACTGGTTAAAAAATCGTCACAGACAATGCTGTTAACTGTTTTAAGAGGCACATAAAATGAGATATCTAACAGCTGCATTCGGTGACTCGTATGGGGTGGAAACCCCAGTAAAGTAATGTGATTTTCTCGGCATAAATTGATAATATCTAGACTAATGTGTGTCGCATGGTTATCCATCAGTAAAAGTACTGGCTTATCTTTTCATGGTGAATGAAATGTTGTAGGAATTTCGTGAAATTCTCCGTGGACATCCATCCGCTTTCATGGGCTAATCCAATGGTACTTGGAGGAGCTCCATTTAAGTAACTTGGTTGCATTCTAACCCTAGGGAATATTAATAATGGAGGAATATACGTTCCTGTCGAACTAATTAATCATAGAGCTGTTACGTTGCTTCCCCTCTCACCGGAAGACAATTTTACAACCCTACGGGTTCCTGTAATTGTTATTATTTCTGGAGTTTTGGTTGGAACGGTAGAAATACCAGTTTCGTCACAATTATAAATACATTTGGCAGAAAACCCATGCTTTTGCTTTATTTCCTTAAGTGTGGAAAAAACTTATTACCATTCTCTTCATTGAATGCCATTAATCGAGCAACCGAGGTTGACTTTGGAGTTCGCAACGAAATTTTGAATTTTTTCATGAATTCTTCGCAAAAAGCTCTTCCAGCTTTTTTCTTATTTGTATTAAATCTGTGGGCAACACCATGATGAACTGCATAATCAAAAACAATTGAACTGAACTGTTTTTTTTGTTAAACCAAATGTTCTCTGATCTATTTGTGTTATGTAATCTTTTAATTCTAATAATTGGTTGTCTGTGAATGTCGGTTTGAATCGACCAGCATTTCGTGGGAAATTCTGTAAAAGAAACACACCCTGTTTTATCCTAAAAATTGCGGGTCTATGTCAACTTACCTCATCGCTATGCTTTTTAAGATATCGCCTTAGAGTTGATTCTGGAATTGAGTGTTGTTTTGCAGCCGAATTTGTGTTTACATTATTATCTGTAACGGCTTTCATTGCTGCCCTCATCGAGTCTTTGCTCCATGTTTGTCTAGTTGATTTTCTTATATATTTACCCATGGTTTACGTCATAACATAACCACTAAAATTATTTAAGTTTTAAAAATTTAGCTTGCATCTAAGATGACAAAGTCGTCAACTTAGCAACAACCAGTATTCGTCATCTTAGAAACAACACGTGGGTAAGTTTTAAAAATTCCTAATTCAATTTACGCTAATTAGATCAGGGTAGAAGCCTTTAAAAATAATAAAAAGTGAAAAAAAATGATAGTAGGATGAAACCCATTAGAGTAGGAGAGGAATATTATAAAAATGAAAGGAAAAATAATTTACGGGCGATCTGAGGTCGGGAAGGGGATGGGGGTGAGTTTTTAAGGGTAAAAAACGGTTTTTCTCGATTTCCGGCAAAACTAAAAGTCCTATGGAAAAAAGTCAAACGGCAAAGTTGTAGGCAATAAAAAGATCTAAAACTTTTGTACCTACATTTTTTCACATAACCTCAAAATTTATGTGAAAAATTCAAAAAACCAATTTTTTGGTTTTATATTTTTTTCTATTACAAAATTTTTTTTTTAACGAAATTTGGTGAAAACTTACCTTTTTATGTCCCAAATACGCTGTAATTTATTTGATTAAAAATATTTATGTTTTCACCTTATTTTGAATTAATATCGAAAAACACCCTAATTTTCAATCGAAAACTCATCCGTCAAAATATCAGCTTTTTTAAAAAAGTTGGTATGTTTTCTGTTCGTTGAAATCTCTACTTTCCGATGGTGAAAAAAAAATATATGTTACTATAGTAAATCTTCTCAGAAAATGCAAAAAATCGAAAAAAACTCGAATTCGAAATTTTTTTTTAATTATTATAAAAAATGTTGAGCTATTTATATATATATTATAACTATAATTACTCGAAAAACGTTAGATCACATGTTACATTGATAAAAAAAATTCCAAATAAAAATATACTACTATAATTAATAAAATTAATATTTAATAAGACATCTACAATATTTGGAGAAAGTTGTCGAATCTTCTTTAAATGATATACGTAGATGTCTATTTATAACTATTTTAGGGCGGATGTAATTTCGGCCGGAAAAAGGGCAGGTACTAAAAGCCGGTAGGTAAATTCGGCCGGAGGTTTTAAGTTGCTTCCTTATCTCATAGGTATTTTCGGCCGCAAATCAAATAAAATAACAGAATGCTTTATATTAAAATATTTCTTTATTTCAATAAAATTATTACATCAACTGGAAAAAAGTCAAACGGCAAAGTTGTAGGCAATAAAAAGATCTAAAACTTTTGTATCTACATTTTTTCACATAACCTCAAAATTTATGTGAAAAATTCAAAAAACCAATTTTTTGGTTTTTTATTTTTTTCTATTACAAAATTTTTTTTTTAACGAAATTTGGTGAAAACTTACCTTTTTATGTCCCAAATACGCTGTAATTTATTTGATTAAAAATATTTATGTTTTCACCTTATTTTGAATTAATATCGAAAAAACACCCTAATTTTCAATCGAAAACTCATCCGTCAAAATATCAGCTTTTTTAAAAAAGTTGGTATGTTTTCTGTTCGTTGAAATCTCTACTTTCCGATGGTGAAAAAAAAATATATGTTACTATAGTAAATCTTCTCAGAAAGTGCAAAAAATCGAAAAAAACTCGAATTCGAAATTTTTTTTTAATTATTATGAAAAATGTTAAGCTATTTATATATATATATATATATATATATATATATATATATATATATATATATATATTATAACTATAATTACTCGAAAAACGTTAGATCACATGTTACATTGATAAAAAAAATTCCAAATAAAAATATACTACTATAATTAATAAAATTAATATTTAATAAGACATCTACAATATTTGGAGAAAGTTGTTGAATCTTCTTTAAATGATATACGTAGATGTCTATTTATAACTATTTTAGGGCGGATGTAATTTCGGCCGGAAAAAGGGCAGGTACTAAAAGCCGGTAGGTAAATTCGGCCGGAGGTTTTATGTTGCTTCCTTATCTCATAGGTATTTTCGGCCGCAAATCAAATAAAATAACAGAATGCTTTATATTAAAATATTTCTTTATTTCAATAAAATTATTACATCAACTTATTTCTATAACTTAGGTAAACTATAAATTTTTAAAAAACGTTTTGATGTGATACAGATTTAACGAAATTAATTCTAGAAATATTGTCAGATCGAAGCATATTTACCATGTTTTCGATAAATTTTAGTTTGTTTTTTACTTGTTTGTCTTTAATTTTTGCTGGAATATTTAAATTTTTTATTTTTAAATATGCATCGATCTGACAATCTTTTAATTTTTCTATAAAAATAAATATAGAAGGGTGACTTGAATAAAAACTAGAATTAAAGTGCGAATGGAATGATTCGCAAGCATTTGTGGTTCTTTTAATTGATGGGTTTTCATATGCCCATATATTTGGTGGAAAATGAGATTCTGGCGCTATGTAGTTTTCTAATAAATAGTCTGCGTATTTATCTATAAGTTTATGGTCCGGTTTGTATGACATGAGATCAAATATGAAACAATCTTCAACTTCAGAGGGGTCTAAATAAGTTAGCCCAAAAGTATGAGTAAGCCATTTGCTTTCCTCGCAGTTTTTATCTTTATACATTTGGGTTAACCCTAATCATTGTATTTTCCTATACCACGCCTGGTGCAAGTGGAATCTACAACCATTTAGTTTGGTTTTGGGAAAGACAACTTTTAATGCGTTATGAATTGCGATTTCAAAATCCACAAATACCTCCTTCGGTTCAAAAACAATATTATAAAGTTCAAAATTTTTAGATTTTACCAACAGAAAAAGTCTCATATATGTGTCACTGGTCTTATTGGGCAACAGACAATACAAAAGAGGAACATAATGCCCATTTTCCAGTCCATGGATGGTAAATAACTGATAAAAATATTCTAACAATATATGCGATTAGATAGATAGATAATCCCACCGTGTTACCACTCTAATAATATGCTCTGTCACCACTCTAATGATATATAATTATTGTATCACTGTAATCCCCTAATGATACACGATATATAATATATAATAATATACGATTAGATATCACTATTATCCCTATTATTTACTGATGTCACCACTCTAATAAATGGGTATTTTCTTTTTCGTTCTTATGGTGAAGCCGTGATAAACTCAGCCGATGTTGCTGATATCCCAGGCTGTCACCAATCTAATAAACACCACTATGTAGCTACCAAAGATATTAATCGCTGTCACCAGTGTAATAACTTGTATTGTATCGAATCGGTATTATCCTATAGTTCCTAGTAGTATCCTATATCTGGGGTAATGTATATAGTAGTTCTCTGTTACCAGTGTAGTAACTCTATCTATTGTCTCTTTTTTCTCTAACTGTACAGCTGCTGTCACCAGTGCCTGATGGCACAAAAAAAAAATTATAGAACCCGGGATTCTCCCTGCGGAATTTCCTCGAGGAAGGGGGGTTGTTCCGGGCTCGAGCGGTCGAAGACGTCGTGGGGCCCCTTGGGCTTATACAGTGTGCCAAGCCCGAGTTCGTAGTGCAGGGTTAGCTGGTCCGACCTATTTGACGGGTATGGGGTGGTGAGGATTGAGATAATTGAAAGGTTAGAGCATATGATAACAATATATTACAAAAAAAACAAAACTGTGTCAAATAACCTCCGAAAGTAAACTAGTATTAGCGGTACCTGAACTATGATCTCTATTTCTAGTATAAACGTCTACCAAACTCTATGATCTAGGATTTAACTAAAATTCTCAAGTGTACAATATAAAATATCTCTGAAATGGTTTTAACTTATGGATCTCCAGTGCAACGGAGAATATCAATATGTTTGACTAAAATCCCTAGTGTAACGTAAATAACTCTAAAAAAGATTACATATAGTGGAAAAGATCTCTAATGTCGAATTAGGTATAGTATCGAGCCAAATGTAGTTATATCTACGTAGTTTGATTAAACTAATTAGATGATAAAGAGATAATATGCACAAACAAAATCTCTGAATATAACTAGATAAAATGCCCCTATACTCTTGGGCCTTAGCGGTAGATGAAGGGCGCTGATGTATAAGAACACTCGATATGACTGAACACCTTGTAGAGTCCCTTAACTTTCTTGGGTTACCCGATTTAGTCAAAGAAAAAAAATATAATAACACAAACCAATATTCAATATAATAAATGAATTTGAACTTTTAAAAACTTACGTTTTGAAAATCCCACAGGTCACATAAATATTCACACTATTACTTTTTGAGGGTGAGGGTCCGTCAAGACTCAGACTTGCCTCACCAGGGGAGAGATAATACCTATCTCACCGACTGACTGACGGACTGACTGTCCCTTTTCCTAATATTTTTTCCATATTTATTTCCGTAATTCACCTTCAATGAAGGTTAATTATTCATATTTGTTTTATTTCGTGGTTTACCAAACTGACCTGTACGTGATATCTAATATTGTGTTAACCTTTGTTTTGTTTGTATATTTTCCTTTGGTTGAGGTCGATAATTAATAACTATTTTGAATTAAAAAACGAAATTCTATAGTGTTAGCCTTGTTTTGTTTAAATGTTTTAATTTATTTGAGGTCGGTAAATTTGATAACGATTTTGAATTAAAAGAAATCATCTATATAGGGTGTTTTTAGAACTTGTGTCATATCTCGTGTTTATTACATCACTTCCCCCCTTGTAAAAGTGTTGTGACGTTTCAGGTCCAACACCTTTTTTATACCTTAACTAATACATTAACATTGATGATGACATTAACATGAACTCTGTACTACATATAGTAAGTTTTACGTACCGCGCACTTGACCGCACTCGCGTTCCGATTTAACTGTTTTGATCCTGACCTAGGACACGATTATTTACACTCGCGACACTGCTGCTTAGTAGATCGTTCATGGAGTGATTTCTCTCCGTCCAGTGTTGCGTACTGGGGTGGCTCGTCTCGTGATGCTGTATCTGCTCCATTTCTATCGCCTCTTCGTCTTGTTTCTGGGTTCTGCTATGGGTATGTATTACCCATGCCGTAAGGGAATCCCATATGCTGCATAACATCGCTATCCCACATCCTACAGTCTGCTGGATGCGAATTGCGTTTAGTATCGTGTCTACTATGTATTTTAGTAGTTGGTATGTGCAGTATATACCAATTATACCGCTTATTATTGAACCTATCTCTGTGAACCATTCCCAAGTATGTTTTAGGGTTGATTCGGCTAGGTTTTTGATTTCTTTTTCATCGAAAATACCAGATACTGAATAACCTTGGCTGTTGGCGTTCAGTCCGGCTGCTCTGCGGGTGATTATGTTTTCGACCGCTCTTCTTTCGGTTCCGAATGTGAGGGTTCTTTGCGCTGCGTCAATTTCTTCTGGTGTGTACAGGCCTTTTGCTCCCAAGGGTTGGATGGGACCAAAGTGGAGGTCCATGTCTTCGTCGGGTTTGAGTGTCTTTGGTTCGTTCGCTATTGTGGGGTGCGGGTGTAAGCCCAACCATTGGTCTTGTATGTAATATAAGGGCGGTATCATGTTGTTGCAGTCGATTTCTTCTGCGTGGTTTTGGATTATTCTGGTTAGTGGGGCCATGAATTTCGTTTCGTTATTTACTTCGATTGGTAACTCGTTGTAGCATTTTTCGGTTCTTCTTATGTTAACTGTGGTGGGTGTGCACTTCATTATGTAAAGTACCTCGCCCAGAACTCTACCTATGTGACCAGGTTCGTTCTCCATTAATTGACTAACTGCGTTTGGTAAGGTGTGAGCCAGTATTAGTCTGTTTTTTAGTACGTCTCTCTTTATTATGCATCTTCTATGTATTGTGTCTGTATATAGCATGCTTATGTCACGTTTATATGCTTGCTCTATATACAATAGTTTGCTATTGACGTAGTTCATGAGATCGACGTTTTGGGGTAGAATTGGCATTGACGGTTGAAGGTTTTGGTTGTCTTCGAGGCCAATGACAATTCTGGGGTGCTCTGTTTGCCAGACTTCAATACCGCATAGTAAGTTTCTTTTCTGTAAGGTTAAGGCGAAAACTTTGTCTTTTTCTTCTATGACTATCAGTTTCTCTTGTGTTTGTTTGTTTGTGATTATGTTTCCCAAGCCTTTGTATAGCTGGCTTAGGTGATCTTCACATGTGGATGGCTCGTAACTGGTCCAGGTTGCTTCGCCCGTGGTCGTGTCGAAACAATACCCATTTGTAAATTTGCATGTTATGCCTTCTTTTAGATGGATTTCGTTTGTGTCGAGGGTTACTCTGGCTAGATAGTCTCTTGTTGTTATTTTGACTGTGGCTATTATTACCACGTCGTTCCAACTTCGTCCATTCTCTTGGTAGGAGGTCCCTTTGCAAGTTCCGGTGTTGTCTAGGGTCCCACCTATTTTTATTGATGCTGTTGTGGTTCCATTCATGATTATATTGTCGATTGTCTGTTGATGCAGTTGTATTGTTTTGTATCTATGCATGGCTCTGCATTCTTCGGATCCCAGTTTATGTATGTAGGTGGACAGCCCTTCGTTGACTAGGGATGTGTGGCTATGCATTCCACAGTAGAACCTGAGTCTGGTTACTTCTGCTAGGCAAGTCCAGACTTTTTGTAGTTTGATTTCGTTGCGTTGAATCACTTGGAGGTATTTGCTTTCACTCGCGTACGCCGTCTCGGGTTCCGGGCACTTTTGTACGTCTTTTAGGGAGATCACCGTAATGTTTGTGTTGGGGTTCGCACAATCGTAGGCGATTAACGTCATTGCTGTTTGAAGACCGCACATAACTAATGTTACCCAGGTCAGGAGGGCGGTGTGTCGTTCCATGGTTGCGTTCTTACCGTTTTCTACAACTATTAATAATTACATTTATTAACATTCATTGGTTTCATATATATAAGCAGGATGATTATTTATTACAGTTATTTATTACTATTCCTCAAAAAAAAAACTAATACTTTTATTTTCCCTATGATAACGTTGTATTTTCGGTTTTATCCTTAGCTTATATTTTTTTTCTCAATTGACCGAACTGTACAATCATTTAGGACTGTCAATTGAGTTTCCTGTGTAAGATTATTTCTTAATTTTCTAGTTGGTGACTGGAGTGTAACTTATGTGTTCACCTCGTAGTTATTGCAATTAAAATATTTCTTTTAATCATACTTCGGTTGACCTTGTAATGGTGCAACACAGCAAAATTTTTAATATGATTACCTGCTATGACCTTGCATTTGTCGGTGTGTAATGGAGTTTCTTTCCGTGTTTTATTTTGTCTTGGTCGACAATAATTACTTGTTTATTGTTTTACTTATAGTTAATAAATCTGTGTTTGTCTTAATTCTAGTGTACTTATTATGTATTTTATAACTTATTGTTTATGAGTGCTTGTGTATATCTATATGTATTACTGTTTCATAAAATTTTATTTCTTCTTAAAGCAAAATTTGACTTTCGTGTGAGATCGGTGTGTGTGAGTGACCTGTGTTTTTGGCGGTTAAATTTGTCGTCTGTGTGTATATTTCCGCCTGGTTTTGTGTGGTGTGTGATAGCGTTTGGTTAGTTCCGCCTTTTTCCTGTATAGTTTTGACGCCTGTGCCCATGTTATATTAATGTAGCTAGGTGCACTCGGAATTCGATTTCTTATCCTGGCTGATCTTCGAATTTCCGGTGGGGGTCTTAGTGAGACGGGGAGCCTTCCGCTCGGCTTATCTTTTAGTGGTTTTGTGCGGGGTACTGTCTTATCGCTGTGTGGTTGTGTTGACCATAATGGTAAGGCTGCCAACTTCCCTATGTTTAAATCGTTGCTGGTTTCTTCTTGTTGCTCTTCCTGTTCGTGTGTTGTGTTCTCCTCATTCTGGGTCGTTGTCGTCTCTAAAATTTCGTGTTGATCGTCGTCCAGCTTGCCGTAGTATGTTTTTAATCTATTAACGTGAACAACTTGTATCTTCTTTCCTTTGTTGGACGCTATTTGGTAGGTGACTGGTCCTACTTGGTCTTTTATTTCGAATGGTCCTATCCATCGGTTTTGAAGTTTTTTTGATAATCCTGTTGTGTTACTTATGTCTAGAAGGTAAACTAGGTCTCCTGGTTTAAACTCTCTTAGGGTGGTTTTTTCATTGTATCTGTTTATCCGTTCGTCTTTTGCCTTTTCTGTGTTCTCTAGTACTCTTGTGTATATTTGGTTAAGTCTCGTCTCTAGTTCTGACACGTAGTTATCGTCTAAGTTGTATTTTAGTCTTCTTGGTTTGATGAATTTGTCGAATGGTAGTGCTTGATCTTTCCCATGTAGTAGAAAATACGGGCTGTACCCTGTTGATGTATGTATACTTCCTCGATATGCCATTAGTACATATGGTATCCAACTATCCCAATCTCGTTGATTTGGGGCTATGTAATGCGCTAGCATATCTTTTATTACTCTGTGTAATCTTTCTATTTGACCATTGGTTGTTGGTGCGTAGCTCGCTGTGTGTATTCTTTTTATGTTGAGTAGTTTGCATGTCTCTCTCATTAGTTCTGACATGAAGTTTGTTCCTCTATCTGTTAACAGTTTCTGGGGTGTTCCGTGTCTGCATATTATTTGTTCTACAAAAACTCTTGCTACCGTATCTGCTTTCTGGTCTGGTATCGGAATTGCTTCGCAGTATTTCGTAAAATGATCTTGAAATGTTAGAAGGTACTTGTTTCCTTTGTTTGACGTGGGTAGCGGGCCTACTATGTCCATTGACGTTATTTCCCACGGTTCTGTGACTTTTGTAAATCTTTGTAGTGGTGCCTTTTTAAAGTGTGGTGAGGTCTTTCGTCTGTTGCATGCGTCGCAGCGTTTACAGTAATTTATTATGTCCGTTCTCATCGTTGGCCAGAAGCAACGCCTTTTTATTGCCAATAACGTTTTTTGTTGTCCTTGGTGACAATATATGGGCGAGTCGTGAAAGTCTTCTATAACTTTGGTGATATATTTCCTGGGTATAACTAGTTGGTCCTTGTTGTCCTCTTGATCTTGTCTGTATAGGAGTCCTTCTTTGTCGAGGTAATATTTTTGTTTTGTTTCGTCCTCTTGGTTTAACTGTTGTACTGTGCTAATGCAGAAATCGTCGTGTTTTTGTTCTTTCTTCAATAATTCTTTGTCCCACAGTGGTTCCCATTCTTCTTCTTCCTTGATTATTTGGATTTTTCCTGTGTTTTTTGTTGGTGTCGGTTTCAGTATGCTTACTTTGGTGGTTGACCCGTAGAATGTGAATTGTATCATCTTTGTGATTTCGTGCCAGCTTAATCCTGGAATTTGTTCTTGACTAGCTATGAAGGTTAAGCGTTTTTCCGCGTTCTCTTCGCATTGTTTTTTTAGCTTTTGGATAATATTCCACATTATTTCATATGATGTTTCTTCTTTGACTGATGTCCTATTTAATGCTACGTAGAATTTCGTGTCTAATGTGTCCCATTCTTTGACCGATTCTATTTGTTCCTGTGAGATGTCCGGTAAAGTGTATATGTTTTCTATCTTTTTAATTAGTGATTCCTGATTAGGTCTGTTTTTTGCTAGTAGGAGGGCTATTGATTCTTCTTCTTGGATGTAGTCTAGATTTCCTTCTTTCCAGTTTATTGTGTCCTTTCCTGGTAGGTCGTTTTCTGCAATATACTGTAAGTAGTCTTCGTATGTGGTTTCTATGTAGTTGCATGTTTTGTCGTACATTCTGCTTAGTGCGTCCGCGTTTCCATGTCTTCTTCCCATTCTGTGTATTACTTCGAAGTCGTATTCTGCCAGTGTTAAGGCCCACCGTGTTAGCCTAGAGTTTGGGTCTTTTAGTGTCAGTACCCATTTTAGTGCTCTGTGGTCTGTTATTATGGTGAACTTTGTTCCGTAAATATAGCATCTGAAAGTTTTGATTCCGAAAATAACGCCTAGTAATTCTTTTTCTGTAGTTGAGTAGTTGGTTTCTGCTTTGTTTAGTGTTCTGCTCGCGTATGCTATAGGTCTTTCTCTGCCCTCCCTTATTTGACTCAATATTGCTCCTACGCCTATGTTTGACGCGTCGGTTGATAGCAGGAAGGGTTTGGTGAAATCGGGGAATATTAGTACTTTATCTGAGGTTAGTGATGTTTTTAATTGGTTCATTGCTGTTATTACGTCTTCCGATACTTTGAACGGTGTGTCCTTTTTTGTTAGGTTCACTAGTGGTGCTGCTATTTCTGTTATATTTGGTATAAAACGTCTGTACCAGTTTACTAAACCTAGAAATCCTCTTACTCCTTTTACATTCTTTGGTAGGGGATATTTGTGCACTGCCTCCAGCTTTTGTGGGTCCGGAGCTATTCCCTCTTGTGAGATAATGTGTCCCAGATATTTTACTTTTTCTAGCATGAATTTACATTTTTTTGGTTTTAGTTTAATGTTGGCTTCTGAAAGTCTTTCGAACACTTCCTCTACTTTCTGTAAGTGATCCCTGCTTCCCGCGTAATTGAATATGATGATATCATCTAGATATACCATACATTTTATTCCTGTCAATCCTCTTAAGGTGGCGTTCATGAATCTCTGGAACGTTGATGGTGCGTTTACTAATCCGAAAGGCATTTTGGTGTATTCGTAGTGTCCTTGGTATGTGCTGAATCCTGTTAACGGGATGTCCTCTTCTTTCATGTCTACTTGGTGGTATGCTTCCGCTACGTCGATTACCGAAAATAACGTTTCGCCTCCCGCTTTGTATCCTTGAAGTAGGTCTGATACGTTAGGTAGTGGGTAGTATTCTTTCTTGGTTACCGCGTTCAGAGCTCTATAATCTATACACATTCTTACTTTTTCTTCTCCTTCTGGGGTCTGCTTTACTACCAAGACTACTGGTGCTGACCATGGGCTAGAGGATGTTCTGATTACCTTGGATGCTAGTAGCCTATCGATTTCTTTTTGTAGTGTTTCTCGTTGATGGTAAGGTATCCTATATGGAGCCTTGCATATTGGTTGAGCGCCTGGTTCTAGAATTATGTGGTGTTTGACTTTCGTGGTGCTTGTCAGAGTTTCGTCGTCATCCGTAAATAGATGGTGGTACTTTTGTATCAGCTTGACTAGTTCTTCTCTGCTTTGTGTGTCCATGTGGTTTAATTCGAAGTTATTTCTGATCCAGTCGTCTGTTTTAATGTCGAATTTTCTGATTGTGCCCTGTATAGTATTGTCAGTTGGTTTTTCTTCGGAGCATTCGTAGGCTTTCCCTATCTTAGTGCCTTTCGTGAGATTTATTTCCTGCGCCGATGTATTGATTATTCTTACTGGAATTTGTCTTTGATTTTTCGATATGCTGTTTGCTAATCTGATTGTGTGTTGTCCGTATTCTTGAGTTTCGCATACGACTGTATTTCCTTTTATCTCATGTTTTAGGATCCCTATTGTGTGAACCTCCGTTAGTGCTGGTATGGTCAAACTGTCCTCCGTGTATATGTCTGTGCTGGTTCTTGTGCATTCTGTTCCTTCTCTGCTATTCCTGATGTCTTCGGTTGTTTCGTTTTTTCCGTTTTCTTTCTTCGAGTCTGGGTCTGTGCGCCCTTTTCCGTTCATTATTGGTTTTTGGTTTGTGTGTGTAGTTTCTCTTCCTACGGTTATGTCCGTGCTTGTAGTTTCCTTTATTTTTCCTACATCTTTATTTAGGTCTACTTCTGGTTTGGTTATTTCTTGTCTGTACATTGATTCCACTGTTTTTAGCCATTTCTGCCATGCTTCTTTCTCCCTCGCGTTTTCTTGATCCCTTGTTGCCGTTATTTTTCCGTATGCCTCTGTCCGCCTTTGTCTATACTTATTCAGCAAATCTCTGATTTGTCTTGGGTTCATTAGTGGTATTTTACTTCCCCATATTTCTAATGTTGGTTTTCCTTTGTATGAAATAGTTGCCTCGTGTTCTTCTAGGAAATCTCTTCCTAATAGTACTGCTGTGTCTCCCATTATACCATCATCGGCTGCAATTACTTCCGTGTGAATATTATAATCCATTTCTGTTGTTGCTATGGCTATTTGTGTTGATCCGTATAAGTGGATTGTGTGTCCCGTTATGCCTTTTAAGGTTAATTGGTCTGTGATCCGTGTGTCTAATTCGTTGTCTGCTACTATGGATTCACTTATTAGTGAGTATGCTCCGCCTGTGTCTATCATACAAGGTTCGGTTTTACCGTTTATTCTTAGGAGTACTATATACGGGGGTTCTTCGCTTTTACTTATCGTCGGTCCGTTATGATGCATTGTTTTTATCTGGTTTTTCTTGTCTTCTTCTTTGTTACCCTTTTGTGTTGCCTGTTGATTCCAGTTTTTTTCTGTGTGAGTCCAGTTTTTTCCCCTAGTTTCAGATTGACCACTTGTTTGGGGAGTAACGGTGGTCCTTGTTAGTTTAAATGTTTTCTTCCGTCTTCCTTGTTTATGTGTCCTCTCTCTGTGGACTGTCCTCTTTGCTATTTTTGTCTTGTGCGGAAGCTTGTTGCTGACTTTGCGAATTCCTCACCTGTATATTTGCTGTTTTTCATCCGTTGTCTAAATGTTTATGTATTAAAATAGATTTGGATTCAACGTTCGTTTGTAATAAATAGAATAACTGAGTAAGCAGATATATCTGATTGAAATTATATCACTTTGGTTATATATTAGTTTTGATTAGACCTATGTCGCAATATTTATTTTATGATATGAATATGAAATTAAAAATAACGTATGTATCAAATGTAAATTATGTAGGTGAAATTTACACGGCCTTAATTAATGTAATTGAATGTAACTATCTCCTCCTACCTTTTGGGCTTCTACGATGCCTGAAATGGGTAGTTTAATTGGGATAGAGAAGAAAAAAAAAGGATTATTGCCAGGACTTCCCCTCTTGTTAACCTCTGCTGTACGGACTCAGTATCTGGAGCACCGCTGTCACCACTCTAATCAATATGTGATTATGATAGATAGATATCCCACCGCTGTCACCACTCTAACAATATATGCGATTAGATAGATAGATAATCCCACCGTGTTACCACTCTAATAATATGCTCTGTCACCACTCTAATGATATATAATTATTGTATCACTGTAATCCCCTAATGATACACGATATATAATATATAATAATATACGATTAGATATCACTATTATCCCTATTATTTACTGATGTCACCACTCTAATAAATGGGTATTTTCTTTTTCGTTCTTATGGTGAAGCCGTGATAAACTCAGCCGATGTTGCTGATATCCCAGGCTGTCACCAATCTAATAAACACCACTATGTAGCTACCAAAGATATTAATCGCTGTCACCAGTGTAATAACTTGTATTGTATCGAATCGGTATTATCCTATAGTTCCTAGTAGTATCCTATATCTGGGGTAATGTATATAGTAGTTCTCTGTTACCAGTGTAGTAACTCTATCTATCGTCTCTTTTTTCTCTAACTGTACAGCTGCTGTCACCAGTGCCTGATGGCACAAAAAAAAAATTATAGAACCCGGGATTCTCCCTGCGGAATTTCCTCGAGGAAGGGGGGTTGTTCCGGGCTCGAGCGGTCGAAGACGTCGTGGGGCCCCTTGGGCTTATACAGTGTGCCAAGCCCGAGTTCGTAGTGCAGGGTTAGCTGGTCCGACCTATTTGACGGGTATGGGGTGGTGAGGATTGAGATAATTGAAAGGTTAGAGCATATGATAACAATATATTACAAAAAAAACAAAACTGTGTCAAATAACCTCCGAAAGTAAACTAGTATTAGCGGTACCTGAACTATGATCTCTATTTCTAGTATAAACGTCTACCAAACTCTATGATCTAGGATTTAACTAAAATTCTCAAGTGTACAATATAAAATATCTCTGAAATGGTTTTAACTTATGGATCTCCAGTGCAACGGAGAATATCAATATGTTTGACTAAAATCCCTAGTGTAACGTAAATAACTCTAAAAAAGATTACATATAGTGGAAAAGATCTCTAATGTCGAATTAGGTATAGTATCGAGCCAAATGTAGTTATATCTACGTAGTTTGATTAAACTAATTAGATGATAAAGAGATAATATGCACAAACAAAATCTCTGAATATAACTAGATAAAATGCCCCTATACTCTTGGGCCTTAGCGGTAGATGAAGGGCGCTGATGTATAAGAACACTCGATATGACTGAACACCTTGTAGAGTCCCTTAACTTTCTTGGGTTACCCGATTTAGTCAAAGAAAAAAAATATAATAACACAAACCAATATTCAATATAATAAATGAATTTGAACTTTTAAAAACTTACGTTTTGAAAATCCCACAGGTCACATAAATATTCACACTATTACTTTTTGAGGGTGAGGGTCCGTCAAGACTCAGACTTGCCTCACCAGGGGAGAGATAATACCTATCTCACCGACTGACTGACGGACTGACTGTCCCTTTTCCTAATATTTTTTCCATATTTATTTCCGTAATTCACCTTCAATGAAGGTTAATTATTCATATTTGTTTTATTTCGTGGTTTACCAAACTGACCTGTACGTGATATCTAATATTGTGTTAACCTTTGTTTTGTTTGTATATTTTCCTTTGGTTGAGGTCGATAATTAATAACTATTTTGAATTAAAAAACGAAATTCTATAGTGTTAGCCTTGTTTTGTTTAAATGTTTTAATTTATTTGAGGTCGGTAAATTTGATAACGATTTTGAATTAAAAGAAATCATCTATATAGGGTGTTTTTAGAACTTGTGTCATATCTCGTGTTTATTACAATATTTTGTACAATAAGAAAATGTGCCATCCATGTAAAAATCTTTCATTTTACATAAACTTATTATATTTGTATGGCAAGAAAAAACAATGATATTATCAGCTGTGCTGTTAATAAACAAAAAATTTTCACCTGTTGTGGTTTTCGGTCCATAACTATCGAGTACAGAATGTACATCGTGAATATCCTTAGGCAGGGCTGGTAAGAGCTTACGGCGGCTGTTGTACAAATTTCTTCTTATTAGACTGACATCTATCGATGACAAATTCTCTGGCAAATGATTTGAAAGAACGCTTTTAATAATTTTTGAAGGTTTCTCCGATATGTCTTCCTCAGCTTTGCGCTTGCATGAAGTCGTCACTATTTTTCTCTCCAACGTAGTTTCATCGGACTCGTGGTTGTGGATTAATTCACTTCTAGTAACTGTGTATTCTGCACCAACAGTGTACAGTTTGGCTAAACATCTCAAATTTTTCTTTATACACCTCCAACGTACTTCACCACTTTTTAATACGTCCTGTTTACAAAACTGAAACTTTTCTACAACTAGTAAGTCACAACCGCGTGAACTCTTAATTACTGAAACTGATGCCATCGTATACAAATAATATATTTTATGCTCTCTATCGACTAGTAGCTTAAAGATAAGTTATAATACTGACTAGCTATAATAATTTTATACCTGTTATTTGTGAATTTTATACATTTAAAGGAATAATCTTAAGTAGGTACAACATAGTTATTAGAATAAAGAGATAAGTAAATTAAAGGTACTTCCGACAGGTACACAGGATTAGGTATTTCCAAATAAATACACAACTAATATTTTACAGAAACTATTAAGCGTAATTACCAATATTTTAATCTCATCGTAAACATCAACCCCTCGGCCGAAATTACCCCTGTCATAAATGGTACCCTTTGATTTATGCAGGTAGGCCAAGGGATTACCGGCCGAAATTACGCCCGCCGCTATTTTAAGATAAATTATATACCTGAGTGACCTACGAAAAATAGTAGCCCATCAAAAGATATTTCATGGAGAAGTGGGGAAGGGGCTAGGCGGGTCTGGCTCTTACTATATACATACCTACTATCAGTGTTGGGTTTGCTATTACAATTGTACTAAATCTATTACTATTACACCTTGATTAGTACGCCATTACGACAACAGATAAAACTTCAATAATCTAGTACGTTCTTGATATGCGATTCGAATATTTGACCCTGAGAAAATCCCTGCCACAGAACACCTCATGTTCTAATTTAACCCTTTTACTTTGGGTTAATTAGAGGGAATGTAGGTTATCTGGTTTGGCGAAGGACCACTACGGCCGTTTGTCACTGATGTAACGATGAACCGTAGAATGAAATTAAACACTTATGTCACGTTACGATTTATATTGTCATGAAGTTATAATTTATTTATTTTGCGTCGACAATTAAGACTTCACTTATTATTTACGCGATAACTGAAAGTATTTTGCACATACTTCGATGATTTATGAAATGATTAAAGCTTAAGGACACAAACGCCGGGTGATTTTATGAAATCAGGTACCTTGTTGTACCACGTTGTATGATGACAGAGGGTGTCTGAGAAGTGTGAAAGCTATCTGGGAAGTGTGTCTGGGAAGTGGGTGAAAATATAATATTATTCCTATTTATAGATAGTTTAAAGTGAGTGGGAAGTACACGTGTATGTCTTTTTTGGTGGGTGAGAAAGTTTGAGATTTTAAATGGAAAAATTCCTAGAACAATAATCGTCTTTATTTTGTATAATATGGTAGTGCTGAAATGGAATTTTGTCGATGTGTGGGAAGTTAGATGTTTTAGAAATATGATATATTTCTTCAAGTGGTGTGATCATTGAAATGGAAGTTTGTGGATGTGTGCGAAATTAAATGTTTGAGAATTATGATATATTTCTTCAAGGTCTGTGCAAGATATATGAATTATGTTATACAGGGGAAGTAAAAATAAAATCACAGGAGAATTTGGTATTCAAATCAAATTCGAACACCTCAACTAGGTGTTCTGTGACCTGGATTACCGATTTGTATGATGACATTTGTCATTGATATCTATGACAGTTGGCAGTTGTGTGTGTTATGTGTTATGTTATGTTGCAAGTGAGAAATAAAATAATAAATACCGGAAAAGAAAATAATGGATAAGTATGTTTTGGTTAAGTTTTTGAGAATTGTATTTCAATAATAAATATTTTCTTAGATTTTTAATGAAAACTTCAAAGCCAAAAGAGACAGTCGAAGATAAAAATGAACCTATGGAAATAACACAACCCTCAACATCTAAAGAAGAGAGAATAGGAAAGAAACCCGCCCCTGCGATTTCAAGGGACAGTGGTAATAGTGTTCCATCCTACAGAGAATCGACTAGAAAGGAATAGAAATGTTACAAACAAAAGTTTACAGAATCCTGGCTTAAGGATCAAAAATTCAATACATGGTTGATAAAAAATCCAAGACAACAATATGAGCCTTTTTGTATGTTATGTTCCAAGGCAATTATGGGTGGAATCAGTCATATTAATATACATGCAGCTACTACATTGCATAGGAAGAAAGAAAAATCTGCTAAAGCAACTCCACGATTTTCTATGACATAAATGTAATTAGTATTAAATAAATCAACTTTTTAATTGAAACAAATTGCAGCAATCACATTTTTTAGATGAAATTATTTATAATAATTGAAAAAAAAATTTGAATTCGAGTTTTTTTCGATTTTTTGCATTTTCTGAATAGATTTACTATAGTAACATATATTTTTTTTAACCATCGGAAAGTAGAGATTTCAACGAACAGAAAACATACCAACTTTTTTAAAAAAGCTGATATTTTGATTGGTGAGTTTTCGATATTAATTCAAAATAAGGTGAAAAAATAAATATTTTTAATCAAATAAATTACAGCGTATTTGGGACATAAAAAGGTAAGTTTTCACCAAATTTCGTTAGAAAAAAAAAATTTGTAAAAGAAAAAAATAAAAAACCTAAAAATTGGTTTTTTGAATTTTTCACATAAATTTTGAGGTTATGTGAAAAAAGTGTGAATACAAAAGTTTTAGATCTTTTTATTACCTACAACTTTGCGATTTGACTTTTTTCGATAGAACTTTTAGTTTTGCCGGAAATCGAGAAAAACCGTTTTTACCCTTAAAAACTCACCCCCATCCCTTTCCCGACCTCAGATCGTCCGTAAATTATTTTTCCTTTCATTTTTATAATATTCCCCTCCTTTTCTAATGGGTTTCATCCTACTATTATTTTTTTTGGTTTTAAAAATTATCGACCCTGGTCTAAATTGTATTAATATTTTAACTAATTTGTGCTATAACTAACAATTTTCATAACCAACATAATTATTAAGTGGCATCTCTTTCTATTATTTGTGAAGAACAAAACAAAATAATTTGACATGTGTCGGTTATGTTATCAGATATTATTGGCGCAATAATTCAACTGTGGGTAAGGCTTAATAGATTGACTACTGAACTGGCCTGTTATTTTAAAGAGTTGTTCTTCAGCTCCAGACTGTGCCAGGCTAGTGACTGCGTGGCTCTGGCTGAATGATTTATCTTCTTCTTCTCCTTCTTCTCCTTCTTCTTCTTCTTCTGCTATCCATTAATGGATGTTTGCGACTACTTCTGACCATTTCGTTCTGTCTCTGATATTTCGGAGTCCCGACATCCTCTTTCTGTCCACTTAGAGCAACTGGTATCTCTTATTGCGTATCACATGTTCCAGGTACGCTGTTTTCCTGCGTTTTTTCGTGTTCAGCAATTAACGTTCTCTTCCTGCCCTCCTCAGAATTTCCTCGTTGGTTTATCTTACCCTACATGGAACTTTCAAGATTCTTCGATAGATCCACATTTCAAATGCTTCCAGTATTCACCTTCAGAGTCCAGCCTTTCATGCCATACAATAGAACGGACCATACGTAGCATTTTGTGAATCTTATTCTGAGATTGAGGTCGAAATCAGAGTTCGTGAAGATGTTTTTGAATCACAGGAATGAGCTCCTCGCCTTTTCTATCCGGCACTTGATTTCCACGTCTGAAGAGCAGTCTTCACATAGCCAGGTTCCCATGTATATAAACTTTTTCACCCGCTCTATGTCTTCACTATTGTGTGATAGCTTTGCATTCTGGAAATCATCTAGTTTACGGGTGATTATTAGGAATTTTGTCTTTTTTATATTGATGGTAATCCTCATCAACCGGCTATGTATTCCTACCATGTCCAGAAGTCATTCATGTTATCTGCTATCAGGACTGTCTCATCTGCATACCGTATATTGTTAATAGGTGGGGAGTGGGGAGAGGACACAACCCTGCCTTACACCTCTAAAGATTTTCTGTGCTTTTGTGGCCTCGTTGTCAACTCTAACTGCAGCTGTTTGGTTCCAGTACAAGTTTTCAATACAGCGTATATCTTTCTGATTTATGTCAAGTCGCCTTAGTGTTTGAACGAGTTTGTGATGTTGCACTCTTTCAAACGCCTTTTCATAGTCTATAAAACACATCACTACATCTTTTCTCTGGTCGTAGCAGTTCTGAATTAATACATGGGTTGCGACTAGTGCCTCTCTTGTACCGAGACCCCTTCTAAAACCGAATTGAGAGGATCCAATAACGCTTTCGTGGAAATTCTGTAGTGAATGACATTCAGAAATATTTTAGTGTGACTCATCAAGCTGATCAATCTGTGGTCTTCACATCTTGTTGCGTTGTTATTTTTTGGAAGTGGGATGAAAAGAGACGTAAGCCATTTATTTGGGAATTTTTCTTTGTTGTAAATTTGGTTGAAAAGCCTATGAAGTATGATTTGTCACTTTTGTTCTTTTAGTGTCAATCCCAATCTTTGCTGTTGACTGTTTCAACCATGTAGAGATTGTGTTTTTGCCTATTGGAGGATTTTAGTACCATTTGTTGGACACGCTTCGATTTCGATTTATTTGAGACTCTGATTCCTATTTTTTTACTAGGGCTAAGGGAAAGTAAAGAACGATGAAATAAAACAATATAGTTTGTTTAAATCTTCATATATTTGAACTTATGTTCAATTTAAACTTGTTGACGTGTTTCACTAACACAGTAGCTTTGTCAAAACGAATGAAGGTAAAATATAAAAATGTCTAAAAAAGTTTAAATTTATTAGAAGCCCTAGAGATTAACGAAAATAAATATTCAGGTAATCTCCTTAACGACCAAATAGATATCAATCAGTCTCCTTTATTGAACCTCTTTACCTAGAAGATAGCTTAAGAATGTTTGTAGTGAATGAATTTCCCGGTAATTTCTTTCAATACCATTGTTAACCTTAGTAAATAGATTTAGCACTGTATATATTAAGACATTTTTATATTTTACCTTCATTCGTTTTGACTAAGCTACTGTGTTAGTGAAACGCGTCAAAAAGTTTAAATTGAACATTAGTTCAAATATAAGAAGATTTAAACAAACTATATTGTTTTATTTCATCGTTCAGTATGGATCTTCATCAAGTAACAGCCTCATCTATTCAATTTTTGAAAGTAAAAAAATTAAAACTATTTAAAATACAACGTAGGTATATAATTTTCGTACCGAATCTCTCGCTAGCTTGAATTATTCTCCGTAAATTTTTTCTCTGTTGCGAATTATTTTTTTTTAAATAATTTTATTTGAAAATCGCACCTCGAAAAATTTTTCGGAAATCATTCAAGCTCTAGGGAAATTTTATCTCATAATTCTTGGTATTAATAAGTGGAAAGAATTGCCAGAATTAAAGATAAATGTTTTGTGTGTAAAATTTATAAAAGTAATGAATCTTTTGATCTATAATAGACGTACATTTCCCACAGGACCGGTTTTAGTAAAAAAAATATTATTTAGCATTTCTTTGCATTCTTTTTTTGAAGAATTTTCAAATGAAACAGCGTTTTTTTGTTACAGAAATTTTAACAATGAACGTGTAGAAAAAAGCGGTTTGCTAAAGGTAGGTGGTAGTTGATGAGAATTGCAAAAATAAAATTGTTTCAACGTTTGCTCAATATATATCAATTTGTAGTTGAATTTTTTTACGGATAGGTCTTATTATAAAAAACATTTTTTCTACTTCCGCTACTAAAAGCGCACTTTGAACACGGGTTTGACATGCACAAAACGACTCTTTAAACACTAGTGTCTAAAATGCGAAAAGTCACATCTCGTTTATCTTTGGTTTTTTAAACGTCAAATCAGGTGTATCTTTTGTATGTTGAATTTCATGTCAGCCATCGTCCGTCATGTAATGAACATAATTCTAATATAATATAATGTTTTCCGTTCCGCGGGCGAAGAAAAAGTATAGTAAGCACCTCGTGTTAAAAACGTCTTTCGTTACTCGTTTCACAAGGAACTCGTTCCGCCTCGCTTCACTCGTGCCTAGTAAAACTCGTGACTAAAGTAACCGTTTTGACCCTTGGTACTTAATATACTAGTACCTGGATGACCGAGCTTTGCTCGTTAACCGATTCATTTCATCCTCTACTTCTCGTATCATTATATATCCCTGTGCATAACGATTTTGCGCTCGAACGATAAACTCCAATAACTTCATCATTGAGGTAGTAATTCCTGAATTGAGTGGATGGTTAACTTTTTCATTCACGGCTTCATCAGGGTCTAAAAAGTATAGTTGTCCATACTGTGGCCGTTCAAGGACACCAACATCATTTTGGATCGGATGTGCTGCCATATTCATTTTATGATATACTTGTCCGTGTAATTTCAGTCAAATTTTGCAAGCATCTCACTTTAGCAGCACGTGTGGAACGAGCAGAAACCTGATTATGTTCTGTATTTAATGAGTCTTCACTGTGAGAAGTTTGAGAATCCTGATCAGTTTGATGACGATGCTCTTCTAGGTGTTCTTGAGACGAGTTGCGGCTTCGTGAAGTTAGATTGTTTATAAGCGTTTTTTTCCAAGATCGTTTAGGCATTTTTAAGTGAACACGTGCATTAAGAAGACACAAATAACATAAATAAACAATTGATTTTAGTCTAACCTCAAAGCAAACACTCATTGACTTCGTGTTACTTAACAACGCCATCTGTTGTCGTGTCGTTAAAGCAATTAGTTGCTCACAAAAAATAGTATTATTATTCGCCAATAGATGTCAGGAAGAGTCATATTTTTCAGTTGAGACTACTCAGACGCCTCCTTTTTGTTATTTTTCTTCCAAGTTTATGTTTAAGTTGATTATCGATAAAACACGAATAAAATGACATTTTCTAAAAATGATTCCTAGCTAGATCGATTTATCGCCCCCGAAACCCCCTATATACTAAATTTTATGAAAATCGTTGGTGCCGATTCCGAGATTTCAATTATATATATATATATATATATATATATATATATATATATATATATATATATATATATATATATATATATATACATACAAGAATTGCTCATTTAAAGATATAAGATATAATACCAAGTCACAAGTTGCGGAAATAAATACTTTTCGATATATAAATTTTTAAAATTAATTCAATTCACGTGCTGAATTTCAAAAATTGTACCATTGAAAAGTAAGAGTTTTATATCACAATAATGACAAAAAGTGGGGACTGTTCACATTTAAGCCTGAAATTTAATTCTGATATCTAGAAAATGAGTCATTTGGCAACGTTGCCAACAATTTCAATATGTAAAAATAAATTGCAAATCAAATGACACAGAACAACAAAATTATCACGGAACAATTTAACATACAAAATATACCGTTGATGTGACGTTTAAAAAACAAAAGAGTCGTTTTGTAGATGTCAAACCCGTGTTTAAAATGCGGTTTTAGTAACGGATGTAGAAAAAAATAGTTTAACTATGATCTTACTTGCTAATACACTAAATATAAAGAAATTTATGTGACTACTATAAATTGACATTAATTTCAAATATGCCAATTTGAAAGTTTTTATTATGTTTATTTGAAATAATGGTATTGTTTTTCCTTTTTATACATTTTATAGATATTGTGACTAACCTCAATTAGTTCTAAATAAGATTTTTCACTTTAAATTTAATTTTAAAAGTCTATAATGTACATCTTCTATAATTCTATGATAATGGTTACAATAAATGACCGAAAGTTTAGAACGAACTAACAAGAGTTTATTTTCTTCACATTGCTGCATATAAATAAATAAATAAATAAATAAATAAATAAATAAATAAATAAATAAATAAATAAATAAATAAATAAATAAATAAATAAATAAATAAATAAATAAATAAATAAATAAATAAATAAATAAATAAATAAATAAATAAATAAATAAATGAATAAATAAATAAATAAATAAATAAATAAATAAATAAATGTTTTAAACATTGCTGTCGAAATGATGACAAATCAATTATCAATATCTGTTCATAGAATTTACTTTACAACGGAAAGTTACAAAAAATTTAAAACATAAATAAGACTGAAACATAACCTAAAAACTATGAATGTTTCTATATAGAAGACTATTACATTATTTTATTACATCAACTCCGTAAAGTCGAACAGAACTAATTTTGAAAATTTATATGTCGAATAGTATATGTTTCTGCAACTTGTGAGTTGGTGTAAACTTTCCTTATAATAAGATCTATCTGTAAAAAAATACGATCTCTGAACTCAATCAGAGGCATAGTAAAGCTGAGCCAAAATTTTATTTTCTTAATTTTATTCTCAATTTTTGTAATTTTATTTTTGTTATTTCAGAAGTATGTCTGGAATATTTATGATTTACGTACAGTTGCGGCCAAAAAAAATTGGCAATTGTTGATGACTAGTGTAAATGTGACTTTTCCGTTTCCGGGAAAAATGGGATAGTTTTGTCTTATATTTAAATGATAATAACACTAATAATATTGTTTACCATTATTAAATAACAAAGTCTACTTAAATAATCTTTAATTTTCAATAAAAAACAACAATTAATATTTAGTAATCCCGTTATTATGCTCTACTTAATCCACTAATCTATATAATGTGGAATAATATTCTTCAGTTATTTCCTCCCAATCATTATTTATAATTTCCAATGACATATTCAAGCAACTAGAATTAGACAAAAATCTGATATAAGAGTTGTCCCATTTTTTATTGGCCGCACTGTACATTGAACAATAATATAATTTAGATTTTTATAAACTTGAAACATAGTTTAGGCTTCAATGATTTCATAACTATAAACATTTTAAATGCTCGACAAAATAAATATAAAATATTAAATAAAAGGAAATAATATTCAATAAAAATGATCATTTTTTATATTATTACAATTTACGGTATCTAAAATTTACTATGGTAAAATAAAATTCATGATTAAAAACAAATTAAAATACTATTTGAAATACTGTTTTCATAAGGTGTATAAAGAATGTGTCAAAATTGATTCTTAATATCAAACTAATTAAGAAAAGGCTTGCTTTGCGCATAAAAATTTGTGTACAAAAGTGTGTTTTGCATAGTAGTTGTAGAAAAAATATTTTTTTCTTATTCTCTAGTGGTATCCTTATAAAATCTACTATTTTTCAAGTTTAATTTTAGAATAAAATATTATAATATACATTTTATATAACTTGTGTGTTTGTTTCGTTTATAGGTTTATAGAGAACCTGTGTGACTAGTGGCGCCTCTTTTGGTTTTTATAAGTTCATACGTGAGATAGAACTATTTGTAAATACAACTCCATAAATTCAGAACAAGTAAATACATTCATTTTAATAAATAATTAGTGGAATACACAAATTTAAAGTATAAGTAAATATGAGGAAGTAATTTTATTTTGAAGATTGAATGTTTTGCATTAAATACATTAGTAGAGAGATAAAGTGATAGTCGTAAAACTGAGACAACATTGGCCATTTTTCAACTTTAGATTACTTCATATTTTGTATGTATTCCACTATAAAATTTAATTTCTCTCACATACTAGATGCTAAATTTCGCCATCATGAGCGCTAGTATCCAATCACCAAGGTCACGCAGGTTCTCTATAAGTTGAATCACATTTTTATCTCTGGGTACAATAAAGACTTGTAGTTTTTGAAAATCTATGAAGCCGGGATCGATGACCACGATCTACAGCATCCAGCAGGAAGAAGCAGAAGTTGGTTTTTAGGCTTTGTTGAACAGTTATGTAATTATTATCAATATCAGTAGAAATTGGTGGTAGTTTTGGAAATTTTGTCATGGATAGGATTCAAATGATTTGGAAATTAATTTTTGAGTTATTGAGTAAAATATAAATATAAATAAAAATACGATAATTATTTTGGTTTATAATTTTTATTTTCAAACTTTTAATAACAAGAAACAAGTATTCAAACAATATAGGAATTTATTATTTTATGATGAATAACGATTTTTCCAAATTTTCAATATTTTTCGTAAAATGTACACTAATTAATATCAAAACAATACAGTATTATATTTTAATATTGTTAATAAAAAATAATAGTACTAAAAATTACGTTAATTATTTTAATTGTGATAGGATCGTTGAGAGGTGATTTTTTATGCTTTTCTAATTCAAATTTTCCCCTATTTTGAATTCGAAAAAAATATTTCTAGATAAAATTGTTGGGTCTTATAGTTTACTGTAACTATATCGAGCATTATAGTATTGTTAGGCATTGGAGAATATTCTAGATCTCCTTGGTGTTTTCTTTCGTATGTCTGTATCCATAAATGTGTGGGTTGTCCGGTAAGATTTTCTTGAACTACAAGGACAAGGCTGTTGGGTTAAGCTAATTTTTTTTCATAATAATCAATTTGGTATACATAATTCGTACTATATGGTACGAATAGTATCCAAACGATTCTTGAGGAAAATTAGTTCCCTGGAAACGTCGGGTACTTGCTTGAGACTGCTCTAATGTAGTGGTCTAAGTCTGTACCCATAAGGAGATATTAGTGTAATTTATGTCACTAATGTATGTCACTGATGTAAGTAAAAATGTGGAAGCAAACCGCTATGGCGTATGGCATGGTATGGAAATATGGTGCTGATCAATGAAGATAAAGGTGACATCGTAGAGAATTTAAGGTAAGTTTATTTATGCTTAAATTGTTAAAAACGTTCACATTTTCAATTCTCAAGAAAAAGTGATAACGATAAAGATAGATATAATTGTGTTGCAATCACTCTTTGATTCCAACACTAAAGTAGGGTCGACCTTTCAATTGCCGAAATTTAGTTTACTATAATTCATGGGTGCCGGTTAAAATTATTCTTGGTTTTTTAAAATTTTGAAAATAAAATTAAACCCAACTGATTCTAATAACAAATATACTAAACTGAAAATTTCCTATATTACCTTTTAACAATAACTGAGACTATACAATAGGTTTATACTAACACACATTCATCCACAGGCCTGTCATTCACCCTTAATTAAAACTACAACAAATAAATTATTTTACATTTACCGGAAATATATAAAGAAATTAAAATGAGGAAAAACTATGAAGATCTTATCTGTTGGCGATGAAGACAAGTAATCAAATTATAAATTTACTTAGCTTGTGAAATTGTTAGCACCTCTGTAACAATTTCTTATACATCTAATAAACCATTCTCCATTTTCCTGGTGCGCTGGTCAAAGGGTTTTTTTTATCAGGTAATTGATCTATATATTATTTATTTTACAGAGTCAGTCAACACTGAAATTCCACGAATACTTTTATCAACTTTATGGATGGGACATGCTTTACAACACCTCTCTTTTCTTAAAAGAAATTTTGAAATCATTAATTTTTTGATTACTTCAAAAAATGACAATTAATGTCATTCTTTTTTTTAGACTCCTTATTTTTCTGATAAAAAAAATACTGAAAGTTTTTCATTTATAATTTGGCAGATGCCAAAAACAATATTCGAAATGGCGTTAGATTATTTACTTCTCCAACAAATTGTTTACAAAATTTTTCACGGCAACACGTGGTCACTTTCTAATCGCTGTTGGAAGAAATGGGTCTATTGAATAAAAAAAGTATTGGCTTCTACTTCCTCTTATTTAAGTATTTTCTTAGTATAAATTGAATAAAAGGTCAGTGACTACTTCATGTAAAAGGGATTACTTATGGCCATAAGCAAACTCTTCTGTTTTTAAGTAGTGACTTAAAATATAAGGATTTTTCCAGTACTGGCTTATTTTTATTTGAATAAAAATCTGTCTTAAATTAGTAAGTTATAACTTGACGATTTTTAAGGTACCTTTAAAGCATCCTTATTTCCTACGGTAGTTGCTAGTGTTAAACATGGTGGACTTCATAAATGTTCGTAACAGGAAGAACTATAGGAAGAGAAGAAGCATCAGCCCAAGCAAATCTAAGCTCTTGTTGCGTTTTGAAAGTGAAAGTGTAGACTATATTTCGGATTATTTTTTACCAGAGAAAGATGAATCCAGAGGAGGTGCACTTGCATCTCGGCAAAAGATGGAGATATTTCTACGATATTGTTACGAAACAACACACTGGTATAGACCCTAAATCCGACTCTGTCTAAGCCAGGTATGAAAATTAAAATTATGGCGGATACGCACTGTTTTTTTATAACTGTTTACGACTTATCTTATGTAAACATTGTTTTTGTGACCAGAGTTATCTAGAAAAGGCCAGAAAAATTTTTTGTGCAGCCCGGAATTTTCTAGTTAGAAAGGCATTAATATAAATAAGGACCGATCATCGGAGGAGGGAGTTGATAAAGTGATCTCGAGAAATAAACAAAAATACACCGAACAGTAAAGTGCTAATTAATAATCAAGTTTGTGTGTATATAAATTAAATTTAAGTGATTAGTTAAGTATATATAAATTAGGTGTTAGTGAGTTAGTGTTTAAATAAATTAGTAAGTAGCCATACCGAGTGTTTGAAATTTATCCCACCCGTAATAAAAACTTTTAATAAATAAGAAAAACATTACATTGGTGTCAGGTGTGGGGTAATATAAATAAATTGCTACGTAAAAATGGCCAAGAGATTAAGGGATCTGAAAGTGGCGGAATTAAGAGCAGAATTGGAAGATCGTGAGTTGGAAACGTTCGGTAAGAAAAGTGAATTAGTAGAAAGACTTAAAGTGGCACTGGAAAATGACTGCTTTGATCCAGAAACAGTTTTATTTAATGACGAGGCTTCCACCTTAATCTCGTCAATTTCTGCTAACATGGACGAGAAGATTTCTGTTAATATGGACGAGAAGATTTCTACTTTGAAGAACGATATATCTGCCGATATTTTATTAATGAAAAACGACATTGCCGCTGACGTTGAAAATGAAATTTCGTCTCTAAAATCTGAAATCGAGAATAAAATGTCAACGATGGACGAGAAAATCGAGAATAAGATTACAACGATAGACGAGAAAATCAAGGAGTTAGAGGAAAAGATTCCCGATTCAAGAACGCGAGGCACGCCAGAGGAAGAAAAGAAGACCGAGCAAACGAAACCTTGCAAGCCAGAAACAGTATCTAAGTTTGAAGACATTGGCAGTTTTACCCGAGTCAAGGCCCCAACGTTCGATGGAAAAATGTCGTGGAACAATTATGTGAAACAATTTGAAGCAGCCGCTAGAGTGAATAATTGGTCCGATAGAGAGAAGGCAGTGAACTTAACCATCGCGCTTCGCAGAGATGCCTTAGATGTACTTCAGACGATACCTTTGGAAGAAAGGAATGCCTTCGAGCAGCTGAAGAAGTAGTACTGGGGAAGACATTTGACGAGCATCTGAAGAATTTGGAAGACGTACTCAAACGACTCCCAGCTGCCCGGCTCATGTTAAACCCGAAGAAATGTCAGCTATTCCAAAACCGAGTCAACTATCTAGGTCATATAGTGAGCAACAAAGGAGTGGCGGTGGATCCAGAGAAAATTGCTTCCATTCAGCAATGGCCGCAACCAACCGACAAACATCAAATTAAGAGTTTCCTTGGACTTTGCACGTATTATAGAAGATTTATCAGGAAGTTTGGAGATATTGCCAAGCCTCTAACACGACTCACAGTAGAAGCAAGAGCTTTCCAATGGGACGAAGACTGTCAAACGGCTTTTGAAACCTTGAAGAGGCATTTAACCTCGGAGCCGATGTTAGGATATCCATTACCAGAGGGAGACTTTATTCTTGACACTGACGCAAGCAACGTAGGAATTGGTGGAGTGCTCTCACATATCCAAGGACGGCAAGAAAGAGTGCTGGGATATTTCAGTAAAGTCCTCTCCAAACCAGAACGAAACTACTGCGTCACAAGAAGAGAACTTTTGGCAGTAGTGAAGTCCGTGGAACACTTTTACCAGTATCTCTATGGTAGGAAGTTTTTAATCCGGACTGAACGACTTCCAGAATATGATTTCAACATCGAACATCGAGCCGGTGTGAGTCACCAAAATTCCGACTCCCTGTCCAGACGGCCGTGCCCAACAGACTGCTCCCACTGCAACAAGGTGGAATCTAGGGATGTTGCAGTTTCAAGAACTACTGTAGTTAACGAGGAATGGTCATCCACCAGGATCAGAGAAGATCAGGAGAATGATTATCACCTGAAGATGATCCGGCAATGGAAGAAAGAAAATCGGCGACCTACCTGGCAAGAAGTGTCAAAGTTTTCACCGAAACTCAAGGCGTATTGGGCTCAGTGGAACTCTCTTGTCCTGGAAGAAGGGCTGTTGAAAAGAGTCCTTGAAAACGATGATGGTTCTGAGATGAGGAGACAGCTAGTTATCTCGAGAACAAAAGTAGCTGAGGTACTGAAGAAATTACAAGACAGTCCATCGGAAGGTCATCTGGGAGTGAAGAAAACCCTTCAGCGAGTCCGTGAAAGGTTTCATTGGATGAACAGCTCCGACGATGTGAAGGACTGGTGTAAGAAATGTACGACTTGTGCTACGAGTAATGGACCACATCGCAAGAGAAAGGCACCCATGAAACAGTACAATGTTGGAAGCCCTTTCGAAAGGATTGCTTTAGATATCGCTGGACCATTTCCGACGACAGAAAATGGTAGCAAGTACATAATGGTTGTAATGGATTATTTCACAAAGTGGGTGGAAATTTACGCTATCTAGAACCAAGAGGCCACAACTGTCGCGGATGTATTGGTGAAAGAATTCATCAGCCGATATGGAGTGCCCATGGAAGTCCACAGTGACCAGGGACGAAATTTCGAAAGCCATCTATTCCAGGAGATTGGCGACAAGCTGGGAATGAAGATGACCAGGACAACAGCTTTACATCCACAGTCAGATGGAATGGTCGAGAGAATGAACAGGACTATTGGAAAATACCTGGCCAAAGTAGTTTCCAGCCATCAGAGAGATTGGGACCAGCAAAGAGGCTCAACAATATACTTAATAGTTACTTATATGAATTTCAGTACTCAATTAGAAATTCAATAGAACTAATCAAAAAGTTGAATTCAATCAACTTGCAAGATAACTATGAACTTATTTCGTTCAATGTGAATAATATGTTCTCTAAAGTTCCTCCTAAAGAATGTATAATACTTGTAAGAAAATTACTAGAAGATAAAAATGTTAATCCAGGAATAATATCAGATATACTTAACTTATTTGATGTATGCATTAATCAAAATTATTTCACTTTTGACAATAAGATATATATTCAAAATGAAGATTTACCAGCCTCGCGGTCGGATTATTTAAACTGTCAAACTGATACTCTTTATAATTATGCAACAAGTTATCGACGTATAACCTGATTATTTTGAAGTACTTATAGTATTACTACTGAATGTAACTATTCACTTGTATTCTTTAGGTTTGTGCAGTTGTAGAAAAAAAATTAAAATGTTCAAATTTCTAATTTCTTTGTGGTTGGAGAAAAAATCGCATCCCGCATTCGTGGGAATTCGCAATTACATACTCGTGTGATCTGCCACTCGACATCGTCTCGTAGCAAAAGATTCACACTAATATGGCATTAGCTTCATCCCGCCTCGTGTCGGATTATACTAATCTCGTGGCACTTTGCCCACACTACATACATTTATATGGAGGATCCAGTAAGGGGATCCTCGATGTCTAGACGCTTTTCGGTGAGTGGTCCTCGATGCCTTAGCTTTTTCTACAAAACTATTCACTTGTATTCTTTAAATTTGTGATGATGTAGAAAGAGTATAGTGTGCAACATGTAGAAAAAGTACTTTTTTCTCTCGAGTGTTCCAATTTTCACACTCGTGAGAAAAGTTAACTTTCCCCACTTATTGCACAATATACTATTTACTGGTGATGGGACAAGAGTTGCAAACATCAATTCAGTGAACAAAAAATGCTTCCCATCTGAGCCGATATCAAACAAGCAGTCGATAAAAAGTAGCTTTATTTGTGAAAAGGAAACTCCCACGATAATGTACCGTCTCACAAATCTATCATTGCTAAATCATTTGTGATGAATGCGGTCTTATTCTTCGATAGGATTTATTCTATCCTTTTTTGCTAAGCTTATTCTTTCGTCGCGTAACCCTGTATTTGGAATAATTGTAATAATATCATTATAAAAATGAGTCTGTAAATAATTTCACATTACGCGTAGCAGTTTGTTTTAATTTATTTCATTCTATTGTTATTTGACTAGTTCCGCTTGGTACATTTACCTCATTAAGAAGATATGGTATGGTTTTATTTCTCACCTTTATAATATTTAATATAAATCCATTCCGTTAAATTTCTTTTTGTTAATGGTACGCGGAATATACCGTAATTTTGGTTGTATTTTATGTTTCGCAATAATATTGCAAACAATTGGTCAAATAACATATTTTCTGGAGGATAACAACAATATCTACTCTATTGTTGTTGATATATTGATATTACGATTTAAACAACTTCTTGTTCTAAACAATAACTCTATTAAATGAAACACAAATCTACAATCATAAATTTCATGTTTTACATAACTCACAACAGGTTAGCGCAAAATGTAGAATAGTAAATCAGCATACGATAGAAAATATTAAAATAAACAAAAATTATCTGTACCTAATTTTTGGATTATGATCGTACTCCGTATCTCTTCTTGTATCACACATCTATACTATTCTGACATTGTTTCCTCTTATGAAAGCAGTTTTAATTATCTCCAAAGCCATTGAGTGTCAATTAACGTCCAGTATTAATAATAATAATAATAATAACGTTTATTCATAAATTTAACAAATACAGTGATAAAATACAAATAAAATTGAATAAACATCTATACATCCACAGAAGTATTGTACATACTTGTATGTGGTGAATATAGGCAGGTGTGTCATAATTTAAAAAAACAAAAAATGCAGTTAAAAACAATATAAATCGATTTCTACATGATTCTATTTCAAACATACATTTCGTATATGAGTTTACTTTTCTCTGTTTTTGATTCAGCATTCTATCATTTTGTGTATTTTTGTTTTGTCTGATTCTCTAACAAATGTTACTAGTTGGGTTTTGAAGCGTTTAAAAGAAGTTTCATCGATAATTCTCTGTGGTAGTTGCCCGAATGATTTAGGTGCCAAGTAGGAGTAACCTTTTTGGCCTATTGTTTTAAGAGCTGTTGGTATACAGTATTGATTATTCGATCTTGTCGCGTATCTATGATTTTGACTGGTAAGTTCGTATTCATTTTTATATTGATGGCATCCTATCTGAATAATGTATAATTGTCTAACATCTAATATTTCTGTTTCAGTATAGAGTAGTGAGCTTGAATATCTTGTAGGTTTGTTGAGATTCATTCGGAGGAATCGCCTTTGAGACACTTCGAGGGCATTTAGATAGTTCCTTGATACTCCTCCCCAGCCAATAATGCCATAATTGAGGTGTGACTCAACCAAACTGTGGTACAGTATTTTTTCACATTTAAAGCTCAAAAATTGGCTTTTTTGCTTAAATCCAAATAGAATACTCCGAAGCTTTTTATTTTTAGTTAAATATTCCATATGATGGTTCCATCGTAAGTGATTGTCAATGTAAATACCCAAGTATTTAATTCTTTTTGCAGGTTTAATAGAAAAATCTTGTTGGATATTAGGATTGTATTTTGGCAGAGACGTTTCATGACTACTGAAGGGTAAGTATACAGTTTTGTCAAAGTTTATTGAGAGTAATTTGCTGTCGAACCAGTCTTTGAGTTTTCCAAGATCATTTTCAATATTTATTTTGAGATTATACCAGTCATCATGTTTGTAATAAATCACAGTATCGTCCGCGAAGCTGATTATTTTTCCGACTGTTTCCTGTTCAAATAGATTATTTAAGTAGATTACGAATAGCACCGGCCCCAATACTGTTCCTTGAGGTACACCACATTTAATGTTGATCTCTTCACTCACATGATTTGTGAATTTAGTTTTTTGTGTTCTGCTTGTTAGATAACTTTTGAATAAATTATGAGCTAAACCCCTTACACCCATATCTTCTAGTGTATCTAATAGTATGGAGTGGTCGACAGTATCGAAGGCCTTTTTTAGATCCAAAAAAACCCCAATAGATGAAGTGATTGAATCCAAGGATTCGTAGATGGTTTTTGTCAAGGAATGGATTGCATAATTGGTAGATTTTTTTCTCTAAAGCCATACTGGGATGTCGACAGCAGATTATAATTTGATAGGTATGTCGTAAGTCTCGTTTTTATAATTGTTTCAAAGACTTTGCTTATTGAAGATAGAAGTGAAATAGGCCTATAGTTTGAAATATTTTCTGTATCCCCATTTTTGAAAATTGGAGTTATAAGAGATTTCTTTAGAATCGAAGGAAATATGCCTGATTCGAAGGATTTATTTATGATGCCCGTCAGAGGTTCACATATGAATTTTGCAATAATCTTTAGAGTTTCAGCTTTCATTCCATCAAGCCTGGGAGCCTTTTTATTTTTTAAGCTAATTATTGTATTTTCATCCTCAGTAGGATTCGTTGGTGTAAGAAAAAGTGAATTTTTATTTACATATTTTTTACTTTTGTAATTGGGATTTTGTCGTATGTTCTTTGCCAAAGTTTCCCCCACATTCGCGAAGAAGTTGTTAAATATATCAGCAGTAATGACATATTTTCTAAAGAAAATTCCCCAGCACTATTTAAATATCACTAAGACGTCAACGTACAAAGAAATTGTTGATCTAATTAAAGAACCAATTTTAAAGGCTCAGTTGTTTTTTGTGGTCGAAAGTGCCAAATTGTTCACATCATATACTGAATTTTTTCAGCAATAAAAACCTATACTTAAGTTATATGAAGATGATAAGGAACTGATATTAAACGTTATAAACAAAGTTTACAAATCTGGGATGTCACAGGAGAAACAAATTTCTTACCATTGAGAAAAATAATTTTTAGTGAAGCCATTTCCAAAGAGTTAAAAAACTTAAAGGAAACTGATGTAATTCGTTTTCAAAATGGGGATAGAAATAAATTCTCTGCCAGTGCTAAGTATCTTGTAAAGCAATTAAGTTTGGATGAAGACGACAACATTTAAAAAAATGCCAGATGTTTAGATATCGGCAAATTTAAAACTAATGAAAGCGAGACACAGATCTGAGCAAACAGTTACCATTTGAAGTTGATCAGAATCAGCTAGCTGATGAATGGAAAATTTTAAGATATGAAGAAAACATCGAAGAAGAAGTCAGCGCCATTGACGAATATTAGTCATTCGTATTCGACATAAAAAACAACATTATGAGAGAAAGTACCCAACGGTAACAAAAGTGGTGAAAACGATTCTGTGCCTTTCACATGGCAGCGCAACTATAAAGCGAGGATTCTCCATTTCTGGATTAGTACTAACAAAAGATAAGACCTCAATGAACGGGAGAGGTATAAATGCCAGATTAAACGTCATATCCGGTATGAAAATAATTAAAAATAACCAACCCTTCCCCGATGCCGATGTCAAAAGAATTAATTATGTTCGCCACAAATGCCCACAGAAGGTAACAGGTTTATTTATTAGAACAAAAAGAAGAGAAAGACAGACAAAAAAATGAAGATAAAAAAAGAAGAGAAAATGTTATTTAATAAAAAACGTGAAGAAGCAGCTACACTTAAGGAATTGGCAAAAGAACTTGTTGAAAAACAGAAAATTGAAGAGGAGAGAAAAAAAGCAGCAGAGAAGTTGTTTGAAAAGGCAAACAAACGACTTGAGTCAGGAATAAAGAGAAAAGGTATGCTACACGGAGTAAAAATGCTGAGAAAGGATGAAAATAAAACCTCTACAGAGGCTATGACAGTTGCCAAAAAAATGCAGACAAAGTCGTCAAAAATTATTTTTTCTCCAAACGACATTAAAAGCGGCCTTTTAATGACACTTGGCAGGCTTAGAAGTTGTACTTTTAATGCCTAGGCAGAAAAAGTCCACTTTTACTGCCTAGGCAGAAAAAGTTCGTTGCTAGACAACCTTCCAAGTAATAATTTAAATCAAACTGGTTAATAAAATTGACAATGACATTAAGGAAACTCAAAATGATGCTGATGATAATAAACTGGTTTCATTGCATTAAAACTACAAACTACAACACGAAATTTTTATTTATTAGATATATTTATGGTAAATTGTGAACAATTATTTAACACAATTGAACTCTGTCCACTTCCCTCCTTTCCAGTAAAATTAACAACTTTAGTATCCACACTTGATACTCCGGAAACGCCAAAAAATATTTTATTGCCGATGTTCGACTTATTGGCTAGCGAGTCCTCAATATAGCCTTCCATCCTCCATGTTTCTTCAGCATTGTTATGTCCCCACCAGAATTCACCAGCAACGTGGCCGAAGTTCTGCGAAAGCAGTGCCCGGTATACTCTTTCGCATGGGATAGTCCCAGAAAAGTAGCAATTTCTTCTGGCATTTTACCGAATTTGTGAATGCCAATGAATTGATGATGTGCTTTACCGTTCGCATACTTATAGAAGACACGCCGATTATTTAAATTCGAGGGTCTGGAGGCTGCATATTTTCTGTAATCGCTTAAATATTCCGTTACTACAAAAGATCTTGATCTTTTGGTCTTAGTATTTGGTAGCATAATTAGCAATATGTCGCCCATATCATTTATATCATCTGTTTTCATTTGCAAAAGCTCATCACATCTACAAGCCCCAGCGACTGCAACAATAAGTACAACCTAAAATATAAATTGAAAATTAGTTCTTCAATCCATAATAGATCATTTTCAATATATTCCTACCTTCGTACACAAATACAGTTCATCTGGGGCATCTGATAAAAATTTCTCGATTTCTTCTCTTTGAAAAACTCGGGAGTTTTTTGCATGGAAACCGTCTGACTGGCGTTTCAAAAAAGCCTGTAACTTCAGGTATTTTGCCAAATCAATGTTATTTTTTATGTTCAGGGTAGCTTTCAACATCGAATAGGTAGACCATAACGTTGAAGGCTTCATTTTCTTTGAAAGATCGGAAAAATAGACAATCAGCACATTTTCAGAGAAAGATCCTATATTTTTCTTCTGTCTATATTCCATGATTCTGCTGTGAGTTCATATACAGTTCTTGATTTTTCCTTTAAAAGGTTAAATTCCACATCTCGCGCCTGGTCTCTTATCTGAGGTTGTGTTAATTGTATCAATTCAGCCTCACTTTGCAGTAAATTCATTTCTAACATGACAACTTTTCAAAATTGATAATGACAAAGTAAACAGTGAACAAACATATTCAACAAACGTCATCAGCGGTAAACATAGTAACGCAGGGCCCAGTTACCTTTGATAAAATAATTTAGTTATTTGGATATTGATAATGAAATGCAATTTAAATATGAAAAAGTCGATTTGCCTGGAATTGGAACAAATTTGAAGAAAAAATTATATGTTTCACACGGCAGAAAAGCAGATTTAATGCCTTGGCTGGTTTCATAGCCTCGCTATGCTCGGCTATGAAACACCAGCCGCGGCATTAAATCTGCTTTTCTGCCGTGTGAAACATAGACATACTAGTAAAACAAATAACTATTTATTTGAAAAAAAGTAATTTTTCTTTATTCAGTTAAATTTTGTGATTAGGGTTGTACCTTCTAGTTCTAATGTAACATTTTGAAATAAACATATTTATAAACCATAAATAAGCCATACCCCATCCAAGAAATGTTTTTTAAACATTTCTCAACCGGCATTTTGGTAGGGGATTTTCTAAAAAAAAATCCCTTAAAGTCCCTTTTTTTCTCAGCATTAGTCCCTTTTCCCCTTTTTTAGAGCAGAAACTTGCTAAAAGCCCTGAGATTACGTAGATTATGTAGAATATTAGAGCTTCATCCAGGGAAGGACGGTGTTGTTCATGTGGTGTCAATTTAAATGAGAAATGGCACATTTAAAAGAGCAGTTACAAAGATTGCTGTGCTGCCAATTGACTAGAGAGGGAAGAATCTTGTTTTCCCTGTTAGCATATCGTTTTTACGACATATTTGTAAAATTTTATTAAGTAGTTAATATTGAAATTCTAAGCCTAGCCTTTCAAGGGGGCCGAATATGTTAAGATTCTTTATTAGATTTACAGAGTTATTGTCAAGTATGTATGGCTGCTGTCTAATTTGACATTACTAATTTTTTTACTGTAATTTTGTGTAGTAATAAACCTGAACTGAAATAGGCTTTATTCGACTTTTAACAACTTGACATTGACAAAATCAACTGAACAAAAATCTCAACGAAGATCAGATCAATATATTACATTTTGTAAACATTTCTTCATAAAATATCTAATATAAAGAATTCACGAGTGGTTTTTCTTTCACTCAATTAAGAGGGAAAACCCCAACAATTTCTTCTCCGGTAGTGTTTGTGGGCAGCTATGAACACATAAGCATGTCTTCTTCAAAAGAACTTTCATATGGATATCTCACGATAACCAGCAAGATAGCCAGACCATCGACATCAGACGATTCATTCATTTGCAAGACGAATCGTGTTTTTGTAGACGTGTAACTCGTTCTTGTTTGACGTAGTTTACCAGATCATGAATTCGTCGTGAAACAGTATCGTTTGATAGCGACACAATAAATAGAAAGATGATTTACAGATTTTTCATCAAGCATACATTTTATTATGTTTAACACACATGGTTTTATTAAATTCTCAGTGATAGTGTGTGCTTCACCTGCTTGTGCAATACGATAGCTAACTAAATATTATACCGCCGTGGCCTTTTCGATGATAGTTTGGGTTACAAGCTCCATGGTTTTTTTAATTTCCAATAATTGTTCTTTTTTACGTACAAAATTTTTTTTATTCTCGTCTTTAAACTCGGGGTGTACAGTTTCCAAATGTCAGGGCGACTTGGAAGGTGCCATGGAACTATTAGGAAGCAGTTTACTACATAATATGCTGAGAGGTGAACCGTTGGAATCAACAAATCCGAAACTAATACATGATTCATCATACTTCCTTTTTTTCACCTTTGAAACCGTGTAGCTTGACTCGTTGCATCAGCGTGTACTGCTTTTGAACATTCGGCTTCGTTAGAAGATGTTGTAACACGTTTAACGCCTATAAGCCAACGTTCGATTCTTCTTAATTAATAATGTTACTGCGTGTTTTTGTTGAAAATATCTATTGGGGGTCAAATTAACCGACCTCAATTTAAAGAGAATTCTAATACATTTTACATCGTTGTTAAATATTGACTTCGCAATAATGTCGACAAGGTTGACTAATAAAATGAGATTAGTAGATGGGATATAGGGATAGTTTAACTTCTTTAATGTATTTAACAAGGAACCGTTATTAACGTTTCGTTCCTAGGCTGCATCAGAATTTCTGTTACACAATAATCCCGAGAATAATTCACATGTCGTTAACTTTGACCGTTTGTCTATTTCGTGCTTTTAATCTAATTTTTGATGTAATATCATCCATTACTATACGGAAGAGAAAGTGAAGCAGTTGTACAACGTTGATCGTTAGTAAATTATTATTCTCGCCGGCGATGTTTGCTTAAGAAATAAACTTAAATCATCCCTTTCACTATGAAACGTCCGTTATGTGAATTTAATCTTAAGATGCTTTGTCTTATTTTAAATTATTCGTAGGCGTAACGGAAATTTTTAATTTTTAATTGTTAGTGTGGTGTGTATGAGAATATTTTGAACCATTGAAACTTGCTAACAAACGAATATAATATGTAATTTAGAACATCAAAGGCGTGCAGTAACATTTTACAATATATTTCTACATGTTTCTGATTTTTCATAACTGTCAGGTACTGTCTGCACTGACATTTACGCTTGAGGTTTTCTAGTTATTTTTGGTCTTCCATACATTACTAAGGTATGTCAAAAATTTGTCAATAAATTAGATGAAAAGCTTGAGAAAAAATTTAATAAACTTGAATCTACAATGAATGATATGAGTAGTAAAATGGATGAACTAAGGAACTCTGTAAATACGAACGAAAAGGAAATAAGTCTATTACATGTCGAACAGGAGGAACTTGAGACTTATAACAGAAGAAAAGTGCTACGTTTCGATGGAATAAGTGAGAATGAGGATGAAAACCTGGTCCAAATTATTACTAATTTAATAGGGCACACTATGAAGGTGGTATGTTCAATTGCCGACATTTCGAATATATATAGAATGGGAAAGGTCAATAAGAATAATCCTAGGCCAAGGACTGTACTAGTGGAATTTGTCTCCTTTTTGAAAAGGAATGAAATTTTGAAAGCTAAAAGTGCGTTAAAACAATCTAAGATATTTGTTAATGAATATCTATCAGTCAAACAATATAACTTGTTGAAGAAGGCTAAGAATAAGTATGGTAATAAAGACGTTTGGAGTAGGGCTGGAACCATTTTTGCAAAAGTCAATAACGTAATAAAGAAAATACAAAACGAAAATGAAATCTGATTACAAGTGTATGGACAGCTTTAATTAAAGAAATTGATTGTAACTAGTTGAACATTCTGTGAATTTTGTTATTTTCTTTTTTGCTCATTAACACTGATAAGACAAAACTGTTTTGCTACTTATTTAGAAATATAAAATAACAGTACAGGACGTTTGGCAATTGTTTATCAATTATAATAAAATTAAAATAAATAAGTCATGTATGTTTGAAAATTTGTAGAGGAAAAGGAGAGAGCTATGAAAATGTTAAAGCATCTGAGGGTTATCATTTCGATTTATTAGTTGTGTAGTTTCTTTTATTTTTCTATATTTTATTTTTCAGGATGCTTCTTATATAAAATTATATAATACAAAAATGTCAAGTGTGTCTGTGTGTTATCAAAATTGCAGAGGTTTGAACACGAAAATGGCGGAATTTTACACTAACACTTTAGAAGGTAATCACGATATATTTGTTGTTACTGAAACTTGGCTGAAGGACGGGGTCAGTAGTGGGGAATTAGCAGATGTAAGTTATTTTAATATATTCAGAGCAGATAGAAATTTGGAAATTACTCAAAAAACCCGGGGAGGGGGCGTTCTAATAGGAATTAAAAAAAAATTCAAGATATTAAATGTTGTTGAGCATTCTTCAGTATTCGAAGTTTTAATTGTGAATGTAAGGATTTGTAGAAAAACTACCTGTACAATCATTGGAGTATATATTCCACCTAATGCAGAACTGAATCAGTATACTTCATGTTTTCAATTATTACAAAATTATGTGAAAAATATAAATAAAATATTTATTTTTGGAGACTTCAATTTACCGGAAATAAAGGGAATTGACAGTTTGGACATTGTCGTAAATACTAAAACAAATAGCTTGCGAGAATTTTTAGATTTCAATTCCTTGAAACTTTGCAACGATGTAAAAAATGCGCATGGAAAAACATTAGACTTAGTACTTATGTCTGAAGAAAATTTTAACTCGTGCGGGGTATTTAGGGAAATGTGCTCCTTAGTTCAAGAAGATATATTTCATCCGGCCCTTGTGGCTACTGTGTGTTTAAATAAATGTGAAGTTCCTATTAAAGATAAATTAACATGCAACAAATTTAATTTTAAAAAAGCAAACTTTGATTTAATGTATGAGTATATGAGGAATGTTATTTGGGATAACGTAACTGAATTAAATGATATTAATAAAGCTGTGGAAAGTTTTTACACAAACATAAATGAAATATTGAACGTAACTGTACCAAAATATAAAACGTACGATGGTTTCAATAAATACCCTGCGTGGTTTAATGCCGAAATTAAAAAACTATTAAAAGAAAAATGCCAATGCAGAAAACTGAAGAATACTTCAGAATATCATAATAAACTATATGTAGAAACAAGGAAAAAACTAAAAATATTAATACGGAAGGAGTACAAAAAATATATACGGGACTTGGGTGATAATATAGGTGGGGGCAACATAAATAATTTTTGGAACTATGTAAATCAAAAGAGAAAAAATGTAAATCAATCACAAATTTTTAACTTTGGAGGTCGGGAAGTCTCTGACAAGGATACTGCAGATAAGTTTGCAGATTTTTTTGCATCAGCTCATTCTACAGAAAAATCACTGTATAACTTAGCAAATCTTAATAACACTACGAGTTATAGTAATATCTGTAAGACAGAGAATATAAATTCGGTTGACTATGAGGTTGCGGTAAGAAAATTGAAACCAAAGAAATCGGCTGGTATTGACAATCTACCCCCTTATATTATAAAAGGTTGCCAAGAGTTCCTTCAGAAACCTCTATTACATATTTTCAACTTAATTGTTAAACAATCAACCTATCCCGATCAATGGAAATTAGCAACTTACACTCCTATACACAAAACGGGAAATAAAAAAGATATAGAAAATTACAGAGGCGTGTCCATACTTTGTGCTCCTTCCAAATTGTTTGAGCATATCATTTATAATAAAATTTACAACCACATTAAAAACATATTAGTTGATGAACAGCATGGTTTTGTGACTGGAAAATCAATAAACACAAACTTGTTGATATTCACGGAAGTAGCGTCTAATACTCTTCATGAAAAATCGCAATTGGATACCATTTATACGGATTTCTCGAAAGCATTTGACCGCGTTAACCACGATATTTTACTTAAAAAAATAAATGATATGGGCATTGCAGGAAATTTGCTTCTATTGCTAAAAAGCTATCTACAGAACAGGCAGTTTGTTGTAAAACATGATGGAATTGTTTCGAACCGAAAAAATTCCATCTCGGGAGTACCGCAGGGTTCTAATCTGGGACCTTTGCTTTTCTTAATTTTTATCAACGATTTACCTACTTGTGTTAAATTTTCAGAGTGTTTAATCTTTGCGGACGACTTCAAATTGTATAAAAAAGTACAAACGGTGAGGGATTGTGTGATGATACAGAGAGATATAGATAACGTTCATTCATGGAGTGTTGATAATAAACTAAATTTTAATGAAGGTAAATGTTGTGTAATGTCAATTACTCGGAGAAAAGACCCTATTATCTTCAATTATATAATGAATAAACAAAATTTAAAACGAGTAGAGGAAACGAAAGACCTAGGGGTCACGTATGATTATCAGTTATCATTTGCTTCACATATTAGATTTACTGTTCAGAACGCCAATCGTATATTAGGGTTTGTTTTAAGACAGACTGCTTTATTTCACAATTTGAAGACAATTATTCTACTATATAAAACATTAGTCAGACCAAAACTAGATTTTGCATGTGTAATTTGGAATCAACAATCACAAATATATTTAGATTCAATAGAAAAAATTCAAAATAAACTGCTACGTCATTTGTATCATAAAAAATATCATAAGTGGCCAGACTATAATTGTGTAAGAACGCAAATGTTACGGGAAGAATTTGCAATCGTTTCACTAAGTACGACACGCAAAATTGCAATGATGAACTTGATATCGAAAGTGATGAAAAACAAAATAAATTGTAGCACTCTTTTATATTATTTACCGATTCATGTCCCTCCAAAGCGCACGAGAAACTCCGTAATGTTTAGTATACAAAATTCTGCTGGTTCTCCACTTCAGTCTATTTGTCGATTGACCAACACAATTAATGCACTGATAAACTTGGACTGGTCTCTACCTTTAGGGCAGTTGAAAAGATTAATAGTATCATATTTTGAAACGTTTGAGATTTAATACTTCTATGATTAAAACACGGGTATGAGTTTCTGATAAGAATTTAAAACATTTCATAAAATTATTCTACCATTTAATGTGTCTCTCCTCTGCAGTTAGAATAAAATAAGGTATTCCCTTAGATCACATGTAAAAATATTTTTTTATAATATACTATCCATGTAATAAGGCTATTAAGCCTGTTTGGATCTTTATTCAATAAATAAATACTTATTATTTGTGCACCTTCCCTATTCTTCTTCTGCTATTCTAACTCCTCCAAATATCTTTCTAAGCAGTTCTCTTTCCCAAATTTCTAGTTTTCTCTTGTTCTACTGATCATAATTTATGTTTCCCTTGCGTTAGTTGCGTTACTTGTTTCATAGATAGTAACTTTTGACTTTTGCGTTTAATATTATTGCTAGCCATTCTTTTACTTTGCTCGCTTTTGTCGTTCATTTCTCTATTTCGTGTTGTTCTTGACTTTGATTTGTAATGGTTACTCCCAGATACTTCGGTTTTTTCAAAATTGTGACGTATAATTAAATATACTTTGGTTTCATCTGTTCGCATTTCCGTATTGTTATATAAAAGAGTTTACCTACGACCACCCCTGTAAGTAGTCAAAAACACACAGTCGGCAATCAATGTAAGACGTCTATTACGCACGATCAAACAAAACGCACGGCTGTAAAGTAAATCGCACGGCTTCCATAGGAACCACTTAGCAATTGTCAATAGACGTAGCCATTTTATTCAAAATGTATTACTTAGATATTTGACGTTGAATTTTATTCTATATATAAATGGTAGATAACATTTATTAGATATGAGATTGCAGTTGATACTAAGAGTTATTTGGAATTATATGACAATTGGTTCCGTTTCATTCAATCCGCATCTTTAAGCTGTCTGAATGTATCTCATATCCCGAGGGAAGTAATCCACCTAAGGGATTAATGTCACTTTAGTCGAGAGATGTATACGCTATTTTATGCAATTCCGGTAATTCTACATACATTTTTAATAAAAATAAATACTACTCATGACGGACTTTTACGAAACTTGACTGGGCATCGAGGATGTACGTTTTTACTTGTACTTTAAATATCTTAATAAGATTATAAACACAAGTACAAGTGGGTCATAGGTAAAGTATAGTACGTAACTCGTGTTGTAACGCATTTTACGCACTTACGGAATTACGTCCGTGTGTAAAATGCTTCTTACAACACACGTTACGTAATATACTATTAATATACATAGACTTTATTCTTTAAAACGAAAATTAACGTGTGTTGCTATATAACCATAAAAATGGTAGATGAATCGATGTCCTTAAGACACTTGGCAGATGACGTTTGTCCTCACTAGTCAGTGCTGAAATTATGAAAATTTTATTTTATTTATTTGGGATACAAACAGGATAAACCCATAAAAGTATCCACTAATAGTTACACATAATTTTACAAATTAGGTAAAAAAGAAAATATAAGTATAATCATATAACTACATCAAATAAAAGTAATTACAAGTATACAAAAAAAGAGAGAAATAAGAGAGAACAAGAGTAAAGGTAATAAAACATATATGAATTGACCACCGCAAAAAATTAAATTTGGAAAAAATAGTTTTTCAGTAGTTTTTTAATCAAGTCTGCACTGTGGTAAAAAATATCCATTTCAACAATACTGGACAATTTATTGTGTTTGTTATTCTGTGAGCAGGAGAATTTGGAAAATAATTGGTGGATGCCTGATGTGTGATAACGGTATAATTGTTTCTAGTTGAGTGGCTGGGAATACGGAGTGTTATGAAGTTTGTAAGTTCAAGGCAATCTATATTGTTATTGAGGATTTTGTGAATAAACAGTACATCCGCAATTTGCCTACCATGATCTAGTGAAATTATCTTTAAATTAGAACGATTACGTTGCCTATCCACATCGGGATAAAATTTTCTTTTACAATATGAAATAAACTTGTTCTGGGCTTTTTCTAATTTTGAAATATAGACCGAATAACGCGAGTTCCAAATAATAGAACCAAACGTTAATACACTTTTTACGTATGCCAAATACAGTGCTATTCAAAAGTCCCCTCCCCCCTCGTATCTTTTGAACGACTACACTTACATTAATAAAATTTGGAGGGTGAAAATAGAGTGTTGTAATCTTCTATACGAATGGCAACAGGTGACGTAATAGTAATAGATGACGTCACAGTGCCATTCAGGCCAATATATTTAAATTGGACCTTATGGCAAGTGATATCTCGTTTGAAAGACATTGACATTGGCTACATAGCCATATTAATTTTGTTTGGGTTTAAATTAATTTTGACGGATAAATTAAATAAATACCAAAATTATTATTTCACATTTAAATATTGAAGATTTTTAAGTCCGCATCTGGTTAGTTTTCAAAAAAATTGACGTTTTTAATTTAATAGTATTTGTTGCTTTGCAGAGTTTTTCTAAATAGCTTCAATATTTAATTTTATTATTGTTTACATAGGCAAAATGGTACGTACTCAAGCCGACAAAGTAGCAGTTATTTTAATAATTGGTGAATCTAGAAATAATCTCCATGAAGCGGAACGTTTATTTAATGAGAGATACCCAGATCGCCATATCTCGAGAACTTATTTGAGGGAGCTTCTTCACAAGTTTGAAGCAACAGGTACTGTTCAAGATGCCAAACGATCTGGTCGACCAACATTTAGTGATGATAAAAAAATTGATATAGTTGCTGAAATGGTAGTAAACCCTACTTCCTCTTCAACTAAAGTTGCGTCTATCTGTGATATAAGTGAAAGTACAGTACAGAGAGCTTTGGCTAAAAGTAAATTTCATCCATACAAGTTAAAAATGGTGCACCACCTTTCGGATGACGACCCCGACAGAAGACTCGAATTCTGTGCATGTATGACAAATAAAATTAGTCAAAACCCACATTACACAAAAACAATTTGTTTTAGTGACGAAAGTACTTTTTGCCTCAATGGAAATGTGAATACACAAAATGTAAGGGTATTGGAGTGACACAAATCCTCACACCTTTCGTGAACAACATATTCAATTTCCAGAAAAAGTCAATGTTTGGGCAGGTATTTTGGGAAACCACATAGTTGGTCCTGATTTCCTAAATTCAAATTTAAGCGGTGAAGTGTATCTGGAGATGTTACAGAATGCAATTGACCCGTTAATTCTTGAAATTCTGGAAGATAATCAAGATGAATTCGGCCATCTGGAAATGACATTTCAACAAGATGGTGCTCCTGTACATTATTATGGTGCAGTAAGACGTTACCTGGATGAAGAATATCGAGGTAGATGGATCGGCCGGCGAGGTCCTATAGAATGGCCACCTCGGTCACCAGATCTGACACCATTGGATTTGTTTCTATGGGGGTACTTGAAATCCAAGGTTTATACTACGGCACCAGATAGCATTGGCGTTTTGAAAGAAAGAATTACTGAAGAATGCAATACTATTTCAGCTGACACATTCGAACGAGTACGACAAGAGTTTACTAATAGGATGTATTACTGTCAGGAAGTCGACGGCGCACATTTCGAACACTTGCTATAAGAATCCATTGTTGATATTTGATTAATTAAATTTAAAAAAATAATTTCAATAATTTTGGTATTTATTTAATTTATCCGTCAAAATTAATTTAAACCCAAACAAAATTAATATGGCTATGTATCCAATGTCAACAATACCTTTCAAACGATATATCACTTGCCATAAGGTCCTATTTAAAATTATTGGCCAGAGTGGCACTGTGACGTCATCTATTACTATTACGTCACCTGTTACCATTAGTAGAGAAGTTTACAACACTTTATTTTCACCCTCCAAATTTTATTAATGTAAGTGTAGCCGTTCAAAAGATAAGAGGGGGGGAGGGGACTTTTGAATAGCACTGTATAATGATCTAACGGTAAGAGGATTTTGAAGTTCGAAACATGTTCTGTATATGAAACCCAACTGCTGATTAGCTTTTCTAGTTATATTACAAATATGCCTATCGAAAAGTAATTTAGAGTCTAAAAGAATACCAAGACCCTAACCGTAGTTCAAGTCTGAATTACAACGATAAAACTGTATATAATTACATTTTGAGACATTTAAAAACAAATTATTTCCCACACAGTAGTCGGATAAATTGTCTAAGTCTTCTTGCAAGCACATGAAATTGAGTGATAAATTTTCAAATCATCGGCATACATAACAAACTTAGCAAATTGAAAGCAACCAGAGATGTCATGTATATATAAATTTAAAAGTAAAGGACCTAAATGGGACCCCTGAGGTACTCCTGAAGTAGTAACCACAGCCTTAGATTTAAGAGCACCTAAAATTACTTGTTGTGACCTATTTCTGACATGAGTCGGACCATCTTAATAAATTACCATGTATACCGACTTCAGAAAGTTTTGAGACAAAGACGGAATGATCGAAGGCCTTACTGAAATCAATATACACAGAATCAACGTTATGCCTATTATTTAGACTTTTAAGTATGTATTCAACGTATAGGAATAAATTTGTATCGACCGAACGTTTTTTCATGAAGCCATGCTGTTCAATGTTAAGTAGGTTTTTTACGTCATGATAAAGAAAATAAAAAATGATACTTTAAAACACCTTACTAAAGATGTTTAGTTTAGAAATAGGTCTATAATTTTCAACTCTATTCTTGTTTCCAGATTTATGAGTGTATGTATGTAATAAAGGCTGTTTTCCATGTATCAGGAAATTGACCTGAACTAAGAGATTTATTAATTAGCAAAAATAATGGCTCTATTAGCGATTCCTTACAATTTTTAACAAAATCAGTAGGTATTTTATCTGGCCCAGGACCTTTATTGGGTAGATTTTCATTTTTTTATCAATAGTTTCACGAGTAATTGTGTAGTTAGAAATATTCAGTGGTGTGTTAGTATACATATTACCAAAGTTACTAGCATCACTACTTACAAAAACAGAAGAGAAATAATCTGAAAATATATCAAAAATTTTCTGTAAGTCGGTGGTAGGGCCTTGAGCAGTGAGCAAGTTATTAGGGAAATTTTTTGCTTTTTACAAATTGCCAAAAATATTTAGAATTATGAATAATATTCGTTTCTACAGTAGTCAAGTATTTTTTATAATCTTCATTTATTAAACATTTTGATCTGCCTCGTAAAATTTTGAATGTTAACTAATCTATATTATTATGGTATTTCTTCAATCGACAGGGAAATTTAGTTTTTTCTTTAATCACTTTTATTGTAGAAGAAGAGAACCAATGAGGGTATTTTTTATAATAGCTGGGATATTGAGGTACATGTAAGTGAACGATCTGGGCAATAATATTGTAAAACAGATTAATTGCTTTATTTTTGTCAATTGAATGGAATTTAGCTGCCCAGTTAACACTACATAAAAGTCGGTTAATTTCGTGATAATTTGCCAACCTAAAATTCCAGTGATATTGATTAACAACTCTAGTACAAATATTGAAAGGAATATCCACATCGAATTCCAAAGTACTGTGGTACTGATCCTCGGGAACTAATGGATTAGATGAAAGATGTACATTTTTGATTGAAAAACTACACTACTAAATATGAGGTCTAGAGTGTTGCCAGATATATTCACATTTGGGTTATACTGAACTATATTAACCAGAGACATAGTGTCGACTAATAAGCTAGATCTAGGATTAATATAATTATTTGGCTTACAATAATCTACCTCGTTCAATAACCATTTAATTTCAGGAATATTGAAATCTCCACATATGATAGAAGTATCGTTAATATTATTTAAATAAATATCAATAAGCTTAGTACAGAAAAAATTTAATGCAGCCATGTCTCTGGGAGGTATGTAAACACACCCTATATGCACCTTTCGAAGTCCACTAAGAGGGATGGTGGTGACCCATACATCCTCTGCTTCGGACCGCCAAGAATCCTCAGGATAACTACTTAACTCTTCGGAGACGGCTATGAGGACACCACCTCCTGTATGTTTTGTGGAAGAGCTCGTTTCCCTATCTCGTCGATACACTTTATATGATGAAAACATTTCTTCTCTTAATATGTATGTATGTATGATTATTCTTAATCAAAAAATTTACAATAAAAAAAATACAGGTTATAAAGAGATAAAAAGAACGAATGATAAGAATAGTATACTCGATAAGTGAGTGAACACTTGTTTCGAGTGGAAATATTAGAATATTAAAATTTATATTATAAAAATCAAATATATAGCACATTAGCAAACAAAAAAGAAAAATAAACTGTTTTAAAGATTAAAACTAACTTTTCCGCATCTGTGGCCCTGAACAATATTCTATCATAAAATTGTTACTTGTATACACTTCGGGGGATGTATTGTGCTAACAAAACGAAATTTCTCCAAAAATAACCAAAAATTTAGTATATCTAGTTTTATAGGACCCGCTGTACTCGCTCTAGTCAACTGAAAATCAATAGGGTACATCTGTGAGACCCCTTGAACAATACTTATTCATAAAGTTGATCAATCGTATACTCTCTGGAAGCTATATCGTGCTAACAAACTGAAAATTCTCCAAAAATGACAAATATTTGGTACTTCAAGTACCACACCACCCGTTGTACTGGCTTTAGTGAGCTCAATATCACTAGGGTTCATCTTTAAGACGCTCTGAATAATATCCAATCATGAAATTCATCACTTGTATATACTCCGGAGGCTGTATCGTGCTAACAAACTGAAACTTCTCCAAAAATGACAAAAGTATCGTACTTAAAGTACTGTAGCACCGGTTGTATTGGCTCTGGTGAGCTGAATACCAATAGGGTTCATCAGTGAGATACCCTGAATAATAATCAATCATAAAATTGGTGACTTGTTGAACTCCGGAGGCTGTATCGTGCTAACAAACTGAAATTTCTCGAAAAACGACAAAATGTCGTACTTCAAGTACCATAGCACTCGTTGCACTGGCTCTGGTGAGCTGAAAATCAATAGGATTCATCTGTGAAATGTCCTTAACAATATTCCATCATAAAATTGGTGACTTATTCCACTCCGGAGGCTGTATCGTGCTAACAAGACTTGCAAGGAAAAGTGGCCGACGACAACGACGACGACGACGACATACACACAGGATTTTTTTTCTAAAAACCGTTTTTTCGTGTTGTTGTTGATGGATAACGTAAAAATAACTCAAAAAAAATTTCAAATGTCCAACTTTTTTGTGGGTAAACTAATACTTTTCTCGCATATTAGATAGGTTCGCGGAAAAGTAATAACTAATATCTATCATCTTACATGTAACCTCTAACTTTTGACATTTTACAATATATGTATTTACGAGAGAAAAGAATTTAGGTTTATTTGTTGAGTTTATCTATACTACATTCATATTTCTATACAATTATGTACCTCATGTCTGGATCTCTCCAAAGTATACAATTTTAATTTATTTTTGAATGAATGTTCGCTGTTTAATACTTTTAATGATTCCGGTAACGTGTTGTATAATTTTGGAGCCAGGTAAGTATAAGATTGTTGGGTGATTGTTTTTGTCATATCGATGGTGTAGCGCACATATGTGTTAAGTACAAAATATCATGTTTTGAAATACGACAAAATCAAAATTTATCAGCTTGTGATAATTAACCTGAAAACTTTCTGTAGCACAACACTACATTATAATGTCGTACGGCCATATTTACTAAAATTTAAGAACATAAAATTGTAATATTTGTTTTTAATAATTTAAAAAACGGCAGCGTGAGAAAAAATACTTTCAAAATTTTAGCACTTACCATATTTGTCATTCAGAAACTTACGTCCAATGATAAATCAACGAGTTAAGACAAAAACTGTAAAAATGAACATTTTATTAAAAATATAAAAAACATTGTAATCAATGCAGTAATATAAACCTATTATAACACTAATCATCTGAGTCATCATTGGTCGGTCTTGCTGTCTCCGGAATTTCCTGAATGAAACTTTTATATTCTTCAGGGATAATCTGTTTTTCCAGCAAAAAGAGAAGGTCCTTCTTCTTCTTTTGAGAGACCGGAAGTCTGGATTCATATTTTTTGTTCAAACTTACAGATGACCAGTTTTTCTTCCTTCCGGGCCTCCGCTTGTCTGCCACATCTAACTGGAGGAATGTCTCATCTGCAAGAGAATACTTGTATTGGATAATGAAAGGCTTTTCTTCTTGAAAACGCAGCCATTTGATGTTAAGCCAATTCACTTTGTCTTTATTTATGTTGTGAGTTGTGTTAACGACAATGTCGGACACGAGTTGTTGTAAATTGAAAAAATTGCAATACTTGAAATTTTTCACGCGGTATTGTCGCGGTTTAATTCTGGCTGTTTCTATTAGAAGACACCATTCGCGCGTGGAATAAATTTTTTTGTGCCGCTTGGCCCTCTCTATAGTAGCATGCATGGAATCTGCCTCTAAATAGGAATGACCTGATTCCATGAATTTCAAGTCTATTGTCTTCAAATGGTCAATTTTATTGACAGCAAACAGCATAGCTGCAGCAACATATTTGTTGCGGTTTTGTCCACCGCAAGTGTCGGAAAATGAGGCAACATGGTTTACTGTTTCTGGTAAATTAAATAGGTAATCCAGAATACAGCTTCCGATTTCAGCACTACCTTTGTTGCCATGGGTTTCATCCCACACAAAACAATATCCATCGGAGTTGAAAGCGTCGTAAATTGTAAAATTATAGACGTTTAACTTATGTTTATAATAGATTTGGTTATCACCTGCATGCGGAATTGAAAGTATTGCCTGGAGGTCAAATGAAATTGATCTGAAAGATTTTCCATTATCTTCTACTGACTTCTTCTTATCCGCTTCTTTCATTTCCAAAGCCTGCTTTTCTCTCTGTTTATGCTTATCATATTCTTCTTGTAAAGTTGTCTTTTCTGTAGCATTTTGATATGCGTTACAATGAAAGCACTGATCTTTTTTTGGTATGTAGAATGCCAAACGAGGTTCCTGATCATGAAAAATTTTCTGATTTACAAACCGTGACACTGGCTGAATTTTCTTCTGAGCACAATATTCCTTTGCATACAGTCTATACATTATGGAAATGTTTAGCTCCGGCGAAATGTATTGTTTTTGTGAATCACGCCTGCAGTAATGCGACTCAACCCGAGGGAACGAGTCAATGTGTTCTTTGACAAATCGCTTTGCCTCGTCAGAAGTAGTATTAGGAGGTCGAGTGTTCTTTCTCTTGTCATCTCCAATGTACAACCCGCTGTCGCTCATGTTGTGTGCACAATTTTCTATTACTCTATGTGAAATAGCAAATGTGGCACAAAAAAATTTCAAACACACTCTATGTGGTTTTCCATTGGAATCTTTCAGAAAATACAACGTAGATGTTTGACGGTTTTTTGTTTTTGGACTGTTTCGAACTCTAACAACAGGGACCTTTTGCATGAGAGAGGTTAGAAGAATTTTTTGACGAATATCGTTTGCCAAACTGTAGTATTCTTGACATAATGTCGCTCTGTGGGATTCTGGAATATTTTTGTTACATTTAAATCGGCACTTTGTACAGTCAACAATCTTAGGTTTTTTCTCTTGTACTTCTTTTCCGCTGCGATTCACATACTTTTTTCCACTCAGTCTACTATTTTTACTTATTGATCTGGCCCAGACTGCTCTATTTGCTCTCCTACTTCTTTTTATTTGTAGTTTCTCATTGGATTCGGTCGAATTTGTAGGTAATTTATGTTTCCTAGATTTAGCGACCTTTGTTGAAACTTCATCATCTGATTCTTCGCTGTTTGCATATGGCTCATAAGAACTCGACGAATACGCGAAGGGATCGCTCTCATCAGATTCACTGTTCTTTCTGTAAATAGCAGATGGTCCAGCCAAATTAGTTTCATCATTTATCTCCGATCTGTTATTTGTTACTAGTGCTAAAAATAAATTACTAAATTTAATCACTTGTCACATATTTGATATCCTGAACTTACCTCGACTCGATTTACCTGTATCACACGAGAAAGAAGGAGGGCTATTATTTTTTTCAGGACATGAACCATTTGTGCTTCTGGTTAGATCTATGTCTGTAACCTTTGGCAAAATAATCTGATTAGAAATGACTATTATATTTGATCCATGCTTTTTGGTTTCGTCTGTAAAAAAATAAATAAAAAAAGTAAAATAAAATGAAATTAAACTATAAATTAAAGCAAGGTATAATATTATTTACACAAAAAAGTGTAATAATACAAAACTAATGTAATTTTGTTACAAAAATCAGGATTGTTACTTCTTGTTCCGGTTTTTGTAATAAAATTACACGTTTTTTTAATAAAAAAACGAGAGGTCAGAGGACAAGAAAACTGAGTTAAACTTTTTTTAGGCTAATAGGTAAAGAATATTTTATTTAATAAATTACTGAGCACTTTGATCATTTGGACTGGAAAAACCTTTGTGACTAGTTTGGTACTTCTCAGTATTCAATTTACAAATCGTTTCTGTAGAACAAAACAAAAGTATGCAATTTGTTAGTTTTATCAAGTATCTACATCAAAACTTACCGGTACTCTCTGTTTGATTTCTTTCCTCTAATAGCTGGAGAATTTTCTTACCCCGCGAAACCATAATAAAAAACAAAACTAATTTTTTCACTGCACAGACACCAAAATAGATTAATTCACATGTGACGAACCGCGAAATAACCTCACTTTATTAAACACAAATGTGGTAACTACTCACTTACCTCAGTATAAGCATCTCATTGTATATGACAAATGTGTTAAGTACACTTAACACATATGAAGTAGAATTCTGCGATTTGCAAGTACTTTTCCCAAACGATAGATGCCACTACTGGCCACAAAATTTGGTTTGCAGTTACCACATTTGGGCATATGAAAATTTACACTAAAATTTATTTTTTAGTGCACTTAACCCATTTTGTGCAGACAGTGCATTTACCACATTTGTGCGCTACACCATCGATATGGGGTACAGGTTGGTGTGTTTTCTGGCGGGTATCAGGAATGTATAGTTGTTGGGAATGAGTCCTTTGTCTTGCGAAATTTAGTAATTGTACAATAATAGAACAATTGCCTTATATCCGTCACTTTTGCGTCTATATACAGCTGATCAGATGAACATTGGTATGGTTTATTCAGAATCACCTTAACAAAACGTTTCTGTGTTATCTCCAATAAGTGTATGTGGGTTTTTGATGCTGCTCCCCATCCCACTATTCCGAAGCGAAGATTTTGGACGAGAGTATAGTATAAAAGTTTCTATTCACAGCTTGGATGCGGTAATTACTATCATCTGCATTGATAGTTATATGGTTAAAAGTGGGTAGGCCAGATTTATTGCAGCTAAATGGGATATAATTTCTTTTATCTAAATTTATTGTGAGTAGTTTATGAGACAGCCATTTTTTTAATATGTTTAAAATCATTTTCTGCTTTTTCCTTAAGCTCATCCTAGGCGTTAGCGGTATAAAAAATAGCTGTATCATCAGCGAAACCAATAACGTGACCTGCGCTACCTAAAGAGAAAATATCATTCAGATAAATGTTAAATAAAAGTCGTCCTAGGACTGGATGCATTTAGCCACATTTCCGTGAGACAGATGACATTTTGCTCACAATTTAGTATATTTTGAAATATAGTGGTAATTTTTGAATTTAGTCCACGGTCATTTTGATATAAGAAAGACAGCGTAGAATCACCCGCCATATCAGTGATCAAAAATATCTAAATTAGATTGTGAGTACACAGTTAATTGACGTTTAAGCTAATTAATCAATATCGCCATCGCAAGATATTTTTATTATTCGAAACCTGTCATCTTTGCGCACAAATATGACTCCATTTCTTGTCCAAATATATTTAAATTGTTTGGATTTAGTAACTTTTTTGGTTTCTCGAAGTAGTTTTTTTTATTTTTTGAGCTCAAGTGTTCATTGATATATAATTTTTCAGAGATATTTGCTACTTTCAATCCTGCAATGTTTCCATATTGACGACGCTTAGCTTTTGCTGCAGCCAAAATGCATCTCTTTTCATTTTCTTAGAGAATTTCAGAATAATTGGACTGGGAAGATCTGTTCTAGGAGTAGAGGAACGGTAAAAAGAATCAATATCAACGTCAGAGATTGGAAGATCGATTGCCAAGCGGAAACGATATCTAAGATATTCTCATTATCTCTAAAAGGGACTCCACATATCTCAACCTCATTAGCCCTTAGCTGTTGCTCCAATGTATCCACTCGAGAATTTAAAAATTAAACGTCGTTCTTTAAGTCTAGATTTTCTCTTGTCAATCTCTCGACTTCTTTAATCTTAGTAGTGAGAGCCGATACAGTATTTTCAAAAGCTGTGATAGCATCACTACAAAAGTTGACAGACTGCAACACATTTCCATATTTCGTGTTCATTGATGCCATATCTTTCTGGATATCTTTTAAAATATTTAACGTTTGTGACGAAGAGGTTTCTTCTAATGGAAAGTCATCAGAATCCTCCTCAGTGACGATGACTGAACGCCTTTTAAGGAAATCAGTCGAATTTCTGCAATTAGTACAGGTCCAGGATAAACCCGGTGCCTGATATCGTGACACGTCCGCCTTAGCTAAACCTACACATTTAGCGTGATAAATTAACTCCAATGTTAAAATGTCATATACCTGGAAATGTTATTGTCACTTTGCCATCGATAAAAAAGGTGCATCCTTTTTTATCGCGATAAAAACTTCTCTTCCTCAATATCTAGTAAGCGGACGTCACTTTTACACAATGACAATGAGTCGCAATTATTGTTGTTGTTCATCCATATATTCTGTCGTTAATTTATCTTGCCAAAAAACACTCGAGCTTTTCTTTTATTAGATAAATTCCTCTTTGACTCAAAGTTTTGCCAATCACTAAATTTGCTCGAAAAACTGACATTAGATAAAATCGCTCCACCTTCGGTGTCGCGATTTTATCATGTCAGTTTTTCTCGTAAAATTAGTGATTGGCAAAACTGTTTCGTTGCAAAGAGAAATTTATCCGATAAAAAAAAAGCTCTTGTGTTTTTACTGTTGATAAAATTTCTGACAGCTACCACAACATTTCAGACCGGTAATTCCTTGGGTGTAAAGTTCACAGACTGGCATCGTTTGACCAAAACAAATTAAAATTCCATTATCTATTCAACAAAAACTGTGAGAACTGTTTATAGTAATTAATGTGTTCGAAATCTGAATTTAAGCCGAACTTTGACTAAGAATGTTTATAAAATTACTCACTTCAAGTCCCAGTCCAATTGAAAAAGGGAAACAAACTACAGAAGATAATGCACGACAACCATATTATTGCATAATCAAATTTTAAACAATATCACACACGAAATGACCGAGAATATTGCTATAAATCGAGAACGAAAATAAACACGTCGATACCTTAATGTAACTTTTAATTATAACAATTATTCCATATAAATATCGCATCCTCTCTTCTTTAGAAAAAGCACTGATAATCCTCAAACATAGCAGGAATTTTGCATTCTCTTTTCGATCGTCTAGTAGGTGTACTTTTTTCCTGTACATCTCTGGTTATCTTGGGTTGTTATTTGCTATCTCTTCTATTTTCACTTCCTCTCTTTTATTATTTATCTTATATTCTCTGCCCTCTATTTGTTAATAATCTTCATTTTCCACTTGTTTTCTTGGCTTTGTATTATTGTTTTTGTCACTGGCTTCGAGATTTTCTGGTTCCGTTCCTTTATTTGTGGACATCTGTCTGATATTTTCTAAGCTTCCCCGATACTTGTTGCGATTAACGTTGACGATTTATGAAGAATCGTCTAGTTTTAGTGGAACATATACTTTAGTCCAGTTTTATGTTGATTTTGGATTCATCTGACCAATGCCTGGTTCTTCCATTTTCAACTCGGGTAGATGTCTGCTATTCTTATCATAGTAGAATTTAGCCTTCGTCTTATTTGTTTATATTGTCTCGGGTACATTGTTGATTATCTTTGGTGTTAATCTATTTATTGAACATTGTGTTCTAGCTCTAGTATTTCTTGAAAATAATCTTTAAACGGGACTTCAGTCGGTTTTATTAGAGGTATTTCTCCACTTTCTTTGGAATTCTTAGTAAGTCTTTTAGCAATTTTCACAGCTGATTCTGCTTTTCCGTTGCCTTTTTGATGACATGAAGAAGAGAATACTAGTTCAATGTCCCATTCATGACAAAATTGTTTGACCTCTTGGCACCTAACGTTGGTATCGTTATCTGTACAATTTCTGGCTGGTATTCTATATCTAGTTTCTGTTTGCTCAATTTATAATTAAGAAATTCTGCATCGTATATTTCGCTGTTAGGATTTTGACTATATACTCGTAGTTGTGCTAGTACTTCAGCAATTTCTGCATTATTTGTGGTGATGTCATTGTCTTTCTGTAATACTTTTATTCCCTAGTTGGTAGAACATCCGGATATTTTTCTAATTTTTTTCCATGCGGTTGAGATAGGGGTGAAGCTATTTATTGATTCTACATATTTTTTCCATGATTCTTTTTGTTGGTTTTTAATGACAAGTCTTGAATACTCTTTATGATTTTTGTATTCTGTGAGGTTATCGGTTGTTTTATGTTTTCGGTATGGATACCACGCGTGCTTCCTTGCTTTGATTGCTTTCTCGTATTCATAGTTCCACCATGGAACGGGATTGCGTCTTTTTGTGTAACGAGTTTGGCCGATTTCTTTGTATGCTGTCTTCAAAATTATATCGTTGAAGCTGTTTATTGTAGAGTTAATGTCTGCAGAGAAATTAATATTAGGTATTTTATTTTCAATACGTGATGCAAATCCTTCCCAGTTTGCTTTTTTTAGATTCCATTTTGGTGAAGGATTAATGATTTGTGTTGCTGGATTATGATTTATATTTTCTTATAATTAAAGGAAAGTGATCTCTGTCATGTAGACTATCTAAAACTTGCCAGTCAAGTTGTATTACTAGGTTTGGAGTGCACATAGTCAAGTCTATGGCCGAAAAGTGCCATAAGATGCGTTGAAACGAGTCATGTTTCCATTGTTTAACAAAGCAAGATTAGAGTTATCTATGATGTTTTTAATTTTTCGACCTCTTGCATCTATTTTTTGTGAATGATGTCCATTGAAGTCTCCCAAAATAATACGGGGATTTGGTATTTGATTTATGAGTATTTCCAGTTCGTTTTCCTCTAACACAACGTCTGAAGGTAGGTACAGGTTGCATATGTGTAATTCGGTTTCTTCTATTCTTACAGCTATTGCTTCAAGGTTTGTTTAAATATTTAGTGCTGTTGTCTTCAAAATAAATTTCATATAAATTGCAACTCCCCCGTTTGCTCTGTTTCGGTTACGATTTTTAGAAAAATTTATTTCCTTTTTAAGGATGTGTATTTTGTCGTTATTAAAGTCCGTTTCTTGAAGTGCTATGATGTCTGGTGCGTTTTCGGCTAATAATATCCATTAAAATTCCATTGTAATATTGAGTTGAAGATTCTTTTTAAGTTTCAATAGGTACTGTCACTGGAGGTATCGATATTCAGATGTTTTTCCAATTTTTTTCTTAATTTAGTGCAGCGAGTTTTTGAAGTTATCTCGGTTAAGTATGGATAAACTTGTAAGAGCAGTTCAATTAGAACCTGTATGTTTGAAGTGTACTCTGTTGCTAAGTTCAATGCATCTGTGTCCTTTAAGCCGTATGAATTTTCGAGCAGACATTTGAACTGATCGATGTTGACTATAGGAGATGGGTTTGGTCTTAAAAAATTTTTGTAGCTGCTGCTATAAGTTCTGGTTCGATTGTAAAGTTAGATTCGTATGTACTTTGCTTTCTTGCTTTCAGTGGACGTTTTGGTGTTTTAAAATCTGTGTTTATGTCATCAGATGGTGGGAGCTACTCGCTGAATGGTGATACGATTTCCGAATATGTTCGTTCGTTGGATAGTTGTTTATTTAGTATGCTACTGTTGTCAATTATTTGCTCTTTCGTAGTGTTGGCGGTAGGCGTCGGAAGAGTTAAAGAGCCTGGTCGGAAGGTGGTTGGTGGATTTAATGAGGTAGAGGTGTTTGTGTCAGAATTTATTAGCTGTACTGATGGTGTGCGCAGTGAATTGTTTGAGGCAGTGGGAGCTGCGGTTCATTAGGGACGAACTGTGTATTTGGTCATTTCGATGCTTGGTGTCCAGTGAATTTGCATTTGAAACATCCCTGGCTGTCTTGTGTAATGAATATGCGATAAGAGGAGTTATCATCGCGAATGTCCAGGAAGTCAGGGATTGAAAGGGTGAAAAATGGTGCTATATATACTTCACGTCTAAAACTCCGTTAACGCACCATGAAGTTGCAGGAAATTATCGAGACAATTTTTGCTCAAGAGTTAAACGCATACTCTGTTGTTTGATATCCTTGATGAAAAAAAAGTATATTTTTTGGTTCTACAAGTGGTCCTAATTGAAGAAGGTAGTCCTGAAGTTTAGCTCCATTAATGGCGTTGAAAATAATTGCTTGATCTGTAGTAGGATATTTAGTCGTGGTTTGGCTTAGAACGTTGGAGTATGATTTTGGCATTGTGTTGGTAATGTTTGTAGAATTGTAACGCGAAAATTTGCCGAGCCGTCGGAGACTTAATATTGGCTAACCTGTCGACTGAGAGAAGTCACAGCGCTGTCGGTACGAAGTTAAAAATTCAGTACTGCATTTGCCGTCAAGGTGTAAACACACATCTTTCAACCTAAAATTTTCGCATGTGCTCTGGGAGCCATTAACGTTCTATTGGAAAATCCAACAATTCCGACGTAGGGGAAGAGAAATACGGCTGAAACCAACAACTGGCAGCTCCGACCCGATAGGTTTCTGGTCCAAAAACGGTCGATGGCTGTGGGTACCATAAGAATTTAGAGGGATTTCCGTAGACGGCGTTAGTTAGAAGGATTCATTAACAAGGGGGGTTTTTGTATATGGACATTAAAAAAAATCACTGATTGGAATTTAATGGGTCAGTGAGACCAGTTCCAGGAGAGCTGGAATATTCTGGAGAAACTTCAGTTCCTGTTCTGGTTCCGGAAAAGGATAAGTGAACAGTTTTCCTTTTCTTTATTCTTCAACTTCATTAGTAAACTCACATTTATGCTTCACTTATTACCGTTTTTCATATAAAGTTTTATTTCTTTTTTTTGCGGCAATTACTATAATTTCGCTTACATTTGTACTTTGTGTTTAAAAATTTGAAATCTTTGCTCATAGTTTATGATACGCTAAGACACTACGGTACTTACCTGGTATTGCGTTATTTAGTGGTTTTTTTTGCCTATTTCTGATGATCATCATCATCAGTGGCTTCACAACCCTGGGTGGGTTTTTGCCGACTCAACCACACGTCTCTATATTTTTCTATCTAGCATCCGATCGGGTCCATCTTCGATATTCATGGCTTTTAGGTCCTTTGTAATATTATCTCTCCACCTGAGGCGGGGCCGACCTAATGGGCGTTTTCCCCCCGGGACCTCCTCCCACACCAGTTTTACTATTCTATCATATGGCATTCTTTTAACGTGTCCTGCCCACTGTAGTCTCCTGGCCTTTATTTCGTTTATTATGTTGGTATCAGTGTAGAGTTCTCTGAGTTCTTGGTTGGTTTTTATTCTATATTGTCCTGTATTTTCGTCTCTATTTGGGCCGAATATTTTTCTTAGCAATTTCCTTTCAAAGACCTTAAGTCGTTCTTCGTTTGCAACCGTTAGAGTCCAGGTCTCACATCTATACATTACGACAGGCCTTATAATTGTTTTGTATATGTTCAGCTTAGTTTTCCTGGTATTCTAGATTTGATTAGGTCTTGAAGAGCAAAAAGGCATCTGTATATATATATATATATATATATATAATTTGAAAAAAGATATTTGCCAACTTATTTGTAATGGATATATATATATATATATATATATATATATATATATATATATATATATATAATTGATTATATTTTATTATTTATTTAATACAGTATTATTTAATATAGTATTTGTTTTACCTCGGCTAGCTCAAGATGTTAATTTTTTTATTAACTGTTATATTTATATTTATTTATCTCAGTCGAAAGTATGAGACTCCTCCCTTTGAGTTCAGGATGCATTAATACCAGTAATTGACAAATTTAATTCAAACCTTACCTTTTTCCTTGTAAAATTTTTTTTATGAAAATTAATTTCTGAAGTTTCTCCTATATAAAATTATTGAAATATGTTGACAATAGAAAATTTTCTGATGGATGTGATGAGAATAAAATACCAACACTCAAATGTAAACAATTTAATAAATTGGTTGTGTCTACTGACACACCTCCCGTGATAATCTATACTTTTTATGATAGTTATTTGTGAAAATTTGTTTCCAGAACTAGGTAACTAGTTCAATATATATATATATATATATATATATATATATATATATATATATATATATATATATTATCGTGGCATTTTTGAGATTTTGTACATGAACTATTTGGTCGTTTCTCTAGAACTATAGAATTGAGACATCAGTGTAGTTTGGGGCCCTCAGCTCTTCTGCACCCTGACTTTGAAGCCTTCAGCTCTGCTCAGGATTTATAGAATCTGCTTGACAGTTATTTACTTGAGTTGTAACTGATAAATTAGTTAGACATTTTTGGATTTATGTAGATTTCGGCCTTCAGCCCATCTATATTCTGAGTTTACAGCCTTCAGCATTATTTGCAACATTTTTGTAGTGATATTGTAATACATATTTTGAAAAGAGACCTTTGGTCCACAATGACTAATTAAAGCTTCAATCAGGGGATATTTGCTGACTTTTATTTTCTTATGATAACTTACCTATCAGTTTAACCTTTGGAGTGTGTAGTGAGTGTTGTTAACCCACTGAGAAGTTGTGGGCTAATTAAAGAAGTCTTGGGTGCTTGCCAAAACTTCTCTGGCGCCCTTTTTGTAAACTTAATAATTCTTTGAAGAATCCACCCCTTCTTCGACTCGAAGCTAGTCGACTGGCGAGCACGGGTTGTACCACGTGAGACAACCCGCATACCTATAACGAGCACTGAGAGGGTTAGTAGGTTTTTCTCGTTATAGAATTTTCGGGTAATGAATCAAGTCCACATTTATCAGGTTCCATTTTCGTTTAGTTTATAGCGAATTTTCGCAATATAGATTAGTGTGTTTATAAAATGTAGGTTACTCACAGTTTTATTATTTTATCACTTTTACTGGACTTTTACACACTAAGACTCTGAATCCGCTTATATATAAATACACTTATTCTTCAGATAATAATTCCTTCTACACCTGACACCATGTTATATAAAACAGTTTAATGTAAATAAAATGTATTAATGTGATGATATATAACCATAAAAATTGTGAATGAGTAGATATGCTAAGACACTTGGCAGATGACGTATGTCGTCATTCGTCAGTGCTACCATTATAAAATAAACAATTATTTCATATAATATAACACGTGGTTTTGTTTTATTGATAGACAAAATATTTTTACCTTGCCTTCTCAGGAGCACGACACGTCACCGTACGTAATACATTATTTTTGTAGGTGGTAAATTAAATCGGTTAATTGGATTCTACTTTTCTTTTTTATAAGTTACAGTGCTAACTTGACTAGGTCAGTTTATAATGAAATTCATGACTAACTCCAATCCTTTGTTATTTATTTCCTTTTAATCTAATGTTTATTCGAAACACTTCGTAGTCAAAAAATTAAATCATTAGATGGAGTATTATTTACGTTACAGGATAATTGGAGTAGAAAGTCAGATTCATCTTAAATCTGTTACAATGCATTTATTATCTAACATATAATCACGAATTCTCAACTAAATAGTTACCTAGGCATTCCTAATAACTCAATTATCTAATATATACTTTTAAACTAATTGTCAGTGCAATTAAACTATTTAAAAATGCCTTCGTAGATGTTATCACGGTATTTTTTTATCGGCTTCAATATTTTATGTCTGTTAATTGTAAAATGTTACAAATAAGCATTGTTAAACTTGAAAGTTTTGACCTTTTAACTGATTAATAACGCAATTCTTGAAAGTCATTGTGAACTTTTAAAACGAACATTGAAGCAAAATTCGTCTGTCGGCGTCTTGAACAACAGTGACAGAATTTTATTCGTACGATTTTTGAAAGTCAAAATATGAATATTTCACGGCGTAGTTGCGTGTAGCTCTCACTAGTAATGGAAAATTTCATATATTCAGGGTTACATGGTAAATAAATAAGACTTGTTCCTTCATTTGATCATCTAATCTAATACCAAAAATCAATTTTCCGCAACACTGGCAGTATTGAATACTGACATCTTGTAACGATAGATTATCTATCGTTATTTTTAGCAATATTTTCTAATATTAAATTCCAGATAAGTTATTTTCAAAACGCTTGTTCTTCCTTCTAATCCCTGACAAAATAACAAATCTTCGCATATGTCGTTTTCATATCGGTGTCGGATAAATATCAGAAGTTGAGCTACATTAGTTACATCAGTGCTTTCATCCAGCTGAATAGCATAATAGGGACTCCCTTTCACGCTGGCAAAATGAGCGTCTCGCCAATGTTGTGAGGTTTTTTAGTTTTGGCAATCAAAAAGGAAACCTCGAAAGATGCTTGTAACGCTTTTTGTTTAACTGTTGTGTATTTTTGGAAATCAACCTGCTGTTACGTTAGTTTGGTGGCAAGTCGTTCAAAATAAGATTCATCTTTATTCTTTAACTGTGGATGCTTAGTTTCTAGGTGCCTTTTCAGTTTGACCGGATTCGTGCTCTCATTTGCCAAAACCTCCGAACAAACAACGCACTGTGGACGTTGTTCAAAATTCAACACTGTACATTTAACACCAAACTGAATGTACGATTCTTTAAAAATGCGTTGACGCTTCCTAGTTGTCTCCGATGTAGCTGTTGCTTGTTTAGTTGAAGTTGAAGCGTCACTCTCTGTATCGACGTGTAAGGTAGATGTGGCTGTTGAACTACAATCATCGCTGTTATGACTAATAGTTCTAGTAGTGGAACTAGATGTTGCTCTGCTGTCATCGATAGTAATAACACTACTAGTACTTGAAGTGGCGGCATTGTTTCCACGACTTATATTACTCGTAACAGTAGTTGTCATTGTAGAATCTGAGGCGACACTGTTGTCAAGAGCTACGTGTTTAATTTTTTTGAATTGTGATACCTTATTAGGACTTTCGCCACCTGCATCTTTATATGTGCGTTTTATTAGCCACTTATCCATTGTTACTGCAATAATAAATACGTATTAATAAATAAAAAATGTATTCCAAACGATTATTATTAGATTTTTCGTCATATGCTCGCGTGGTAACAGGATTTACTTCAAATTTATTTTCAACGAAGCACAAATAGACAAGCAAAAAAATACATGAGTGAAGCGTAAAAAATATTTTTATTGACAGTTGCTGAGTACACTTGCCCGATAAATAAGTTATTTATAATAAAACATAAATTTTATTTCATAAAATATTGGGTCAATAATATGTATAATGAATTATAATTTAAAAGTACAGAAGTTATAAATTCGCGCTGGTTTGGTTATTGAACCCACGCGTCCAACATGGCCGCGCCGCGATGACGCCTCACTTTATTATCTAAGTATGAGTGCACAGTTACTTACCATGTGCGTGGTTATCCACGAGAAGACTAATCTTCTAAGAAAACTTTCTACAGAAGTAATCTTTCGTGTTTTGACATCAATGTATTTGCAGTCGACAAAGCGGCGATGAATACGCACGTGCGGATAGAACTGACTGAACAGACAGACTGAACGAAGAAAGAGTGATCGGGGTGGGGGCGCGGGCGCGGGAGCGGTGAGGCGTGGCCGACGAGAAAGACAGGCCTTGGTGCGTAAATATCACGTGACCATCTGAGGCCGAGAATCCAAAAACGATTTCTACTTTTCATGTTGATTTTATGTATTTGAGGTTACGTAAGCTTTTGTTTATCAAATTGTTAATTGTTTATCGAGTTTCTCTGAGTAGAAAAATATAACAAGGAAGTCACTGTAACAGTTAAAGATATACATACAGCTTTAGCATTAGAAGAATTAAAAAAACAGACAAGCAGGTAGGTACAGTTTTTGTTTTTATAACATCAGCAGCACATCTAAATTATTGTATAAATATTGTAGCCATGCCTAGAAAATGCAGTGTGTCAGGCTGTAGATCGAATTATCGCAGTGAAAACTCTGAGGAAGGGCCAAGTCATATTACAACATTTAGTTTACCGAGAAATGAACAGTTGAAACAGCGGTGGTTGCGAAGAATCCCAACAGACCTTAGCAACATAAAAAATCCTCAAGTTTGTATTAAGCATTTCCCTGAATCTGATATTATTAGAACGGATATATGTATCGTTCAGGGAGAACGAAAGGAATACCCTAGGAAGATACTAAAATTAAAAGATTCTGCTCTACCTGTAATATTTTCCAATGTTCCCAAGTATTTGTCATCTGTGCCCAGTTCTTCCAAAAGGCTATGTAATAAAGAAGAAGATCAACTTGAAAAAGCTATAGCAGACAGCCTCGAAACACATAAGCAGTTTGTTGACTCGCAAAAAATTAAACATTTAGATGATATTATGTCTTTTTATGAGAAATCTAATGTAAGTAAAGAATGGATTTTAGTAAGAGAAGACAGTAAAGTATATTTATGTCTGCTCACTTTATCTGAGAATGTACAGAAAATAATAGGATCACTTCTAGTGAGAGAAAATTTGGACTATGCAATTCAAATCGAGAATCATCCACTTCCCATGGCAAAAATTCCCAAAAAGCTACATGTTTTGAATAATTTTTGTATTTTAGAAAATCTGTTGGTGCTTATTGAATCTAGTGCTAGAAACCAAAAAGTGCGTGATGACACTAAAATAGCTAAAATTTGTAATGTGTTATCCGAAATGACTGCAGCAGAAGAGGTATCAAGTTTTTTTACTTTTATTATTGAGCAGTTACAGCTTTACCAGCAAACTCCCAATAACCGACGGTACTATGGTAAGACACTAATGTTTGCGGTAAGTTTATATATTCACTCTTCATCTATTTATATGACATTATATGATTCCCACTGTCTGTATTTACCACATCCTCGTAATCTCAAAAAACTTATATGCAAATTTACTTTGACAGATATGAGCATAAAAGGCAGTATCGAGTATTTGAAATCCAAACTCAGTTTCCTAAAAGAACATGAATTTCTCATAAATATACATCTAGATGAAATTTATGTTAATTCACAGTTTAGTTTTAAAGGTAAAACAGTTTTTGGTGGCACTGACAATGATCCATCAAAAATGGCTAAAACAGTACAAACCTTTATGATATCGAGCATACTATCAAAGTATCGGGATGTGGTAAGTTTAGTACCCGTCAACAATTTAACTGGAGTTCAGTTGTATGAGCTTATACTGAAAGTCTTGCAAGAGTTAGAAAAATTAGGTTTTAAAGTTATTGCCCTAATATCAGACAATCATAGTATAAACAGAAAAGCCTTTTCAATGTTTACAAAAGATAACATTTTGAAACCTTTTGCACAACATCCTTTAGATAATTCTAGATTACTTTTTTTTATATTTGACGTGGTCCACATTATAAAATCTATTAAAAATAACTGGATTAGTAAAAGAACTAATGACTACTCACTACATTTTCCAAATTTTGATATTGACACCTTGGAAATAAATACTGAATGTCTGTTTGTAGCAGAGTTTAAAAACTTCCAAATTTTGTATGAACTAGAGAAAAATTCTCTAATAAAATATGCTCATACATTGTCATATAAAACATTATATCCAACAAGTATTCAAAAACAAAACGTTCAGTTAGCACTGAATATATTTAATGAAAAAAATATAGCAGCCCTTAAATGTTTTTCACGTGACAATCCAAACAAATTTAGGAATATTGATGGTACATGTAAGTTTTTAGAGATTTTTGTTAAGTTTTGGAAAATTGTGAATGTTAAGAATGTCTTTGAAAGTGAAAGATTTAATGATAAGGACAGAGAAGCAATAAAGCGTGACAGCAAACAAGTAATAGATTTTCTTACAGCAATGTCAAAATGGCTAACACTTTGGAAGTCGTTAGTTCCTTTACACTCATCTTTATCAAATGAAACTTTCACATCATTAATAAATACTATCAATGCCTTTGTGGCTCTTATTCCATATTTGTTTAATACATATACAATAGATTATATCCTATTAGGCAAATTTGAAAATGATATATTAGAAGGTAGATTCAGCTGTTACCGTCAATTAAGTGGGGCTAATTATTATATTAGCCTAGTACAACTATTAGAAAGTGAAAAAAAGATCCGGTTTAAAAATGCTATTCTTTTCTCTTGCGCTGATAACCAGATACCACTAAAAACAATGTTACCAAATTATGAGGAAGTTTACGACAGTAATGTGGACATTGAACAATTAGTTTCCGTTTTGAATTCTGAATTTGGTTTGGAAAATATACCTAAAGAACATTTAACTGTACTCAGTTATATAGGGGGATATGCAGTAAGAAAGCAAATAAGAATCAAACATTGTTTAACTTGTTTTGAATGGCTTCAATCAAATACTGAGATGAATGTTGACATACCTTATGACTTTGGAATTAGACAGAGGAAAGTTGATTTTACCCTCGGAATATGCTTTGATCCCAGTAGCTATTTCCTGGCATATTATGCAAAATATTTGTAACTCAACCCACCAACTGAATACATTTTTAGCAGGCTCAAATCAGCTTTCCAAATTACACAGACTTAGTATTATCCTTATAAAAAATTATATGTCTGATTTAAAAGATCTTTATGAACAATGTAGTTGTGAAGAAACACTTTTTAACAAAATAGAAAGAATAAATTTAACTGTTTGTAAAATAATGTTAAATAACTTTGTCAAAAAACAAAATGATGTTGCAACAGAGAAAAATGTAAATGATCCTAGAAAACTAAAAAAACTTAAGTCTTCATAAATATACTTTAATCTGTTGTTTTATTTTCCTACTATACCATCACAAATAATTGCTGTGTAATAATGATTACAACAATTATTTATAAATTGTTTTTTTGGCTTTTGTCGCCACTGAGAATAAAGATAAGCATAAACGAAAAAAAAAACATTTTATAAATAATATGAATCTCCACAAAAAATAAATATTTTATTAATTTATACAAAGTATAACCACCCTATATGCATATTGACCAGCTGTCCTGGGCCTCAGATGGTCACGTGACTTTGTGAATAGCTTTACGCGCCATGGCCTGTCTTTCTCGTCGGCCACGGGTGAGGTTGTGACGGGCGGGACTGGACAGGTCGTACAGTCGTAATTATTTTCGATTCTCTCCGTTTTAAGGACATTGTGTAATTGTGTATGTGAAGAGAGGATATATTTTATGCATAAACCTTAATAAAACACGATAAGTACAGGACCTTGTTGTCTTTTTTGGCGATCCCATAAATATCTTTCGCGACCCCAGGGTTGCGGACCGCTGGGCTAGATGATAGAATAATTGTATACGCTATTTTTTGCAATTCTGGTAATTCTAGATACATTTTTAATAAAAATAAATACTACTTAGGATAGACTTTAACGAAACTTGGCTGGGCATTGAGGACGGACTTCTAAAATGCTTTGATAGGCATCGATGATATATGTTTTTATATGTACTTTAAATCACTTGTGATTTTAACTGTCACTTTATAACCCTTGGGTCTAAAAGTGACACTTCGTTCGACTTCGTGTTGAAATTGTTTACAATTTTAAATTTTCACTTAGGGAAAACTGTATGAAATATGCCCTATTTTATAGTGGTCGTCGGAAAACTATTATTTCCGATACTGTATAATTCTAATACAAAAAAAAATACTGATCCGATGGCTCCGCTTGAGCCAACACACTGTTAATTTGAAAAAAATATATAATTAATAACAAGTGTATTATTTCTGTGACAACTTAACCAGAGCATGCACACATAATATATAATTTTCTGCTTTGCGGATCGTCAGTATTGTATAACGTCAAATTTGCGGTTTACTGTTGTTGAGATATTTGTTACCGTAAACTGTTCTTTTTATTATAAACTGGAAGTTCTGTGATATTTATTCCTTAACTTTGTCCAATAATCCTTTTTTCTATTGTTCATTTGATGGAGAACCGCCCGATTTGTGATGTAAAGTGATGAATGCTAAACAAAAGAAGAAGAAGAAGAAGATTGCGATTAACCTTAGGATAAATTAATTTTCTGTAACAATTATTCGAAATTTGATGGAATAACAAGCTCGACATACCTCTCAACAGTTGTTATGAATAGAGTAAGCCACTATACTATGCAGTCAACACTCCCGTCTTAAATGGGCACATTGATACACCACGGCTCTTAGAAATATGGCAAATAATAATTTCACGCTATATGGCATACTAGTCACTAGTTTCGATAGCTACTAAGTTTGCTAGGTTAAAGGCCACGTCAAGTCGAAGTCCAATAAGTTTGGCGATTTATCCGGTGCAGGAGTGGGATTCTAAGATAGGTATCGTATCGTTTGAGACGACAGTAGGAATTCTAAGTAGTATTTGGTATCGGTTCGTGTCTCAAATTTTCGTAATTTCATCCGATAGGTGTAGATGTATCGTTTACAGATTTCGATATATGTTTCTTATTTCAATAGTAAATGTTTCTCTTTTCAATGTGTCAAATTACTAACCTTAAAACTAAATCGATTAAATTATAAATTATTTGTGTATTCAAAAAATAAACAACAAATATGCTGCCCATAGTTCATCAAGGAATTATACGAACTGACTACTTCTCGCTTGTGTAACTACACGAACCAAGAGAGGTTGTCGGAGGGTGTAATCTTCAGTTCGGATTAGAGATTCTGAACTGGAAGGCATTACGGCACTCTTGAAGAGACCCAAGAAGGTCGAAACGCGTAAGTGTACTATGCTCTTTCGCTATCAGTTGCGAATCACCACAGATGTCCGTATCGGCAAAATGGCCGATCGACGTCACGGTTTTCGAAGGGGATGTAATTCAATATTCTGCGTGGTATTAGCCAGGAATGTAGTTGTTTTGCCCTTCGAAGAACGGTCATGCCAATAAGTCGAAATTATTGAAATTTCGACTAAAACAGGTGTAGTAGAAAATCGAAATTTATATCTCATATAGCACCTCGTATTTTATGAAATTATATTCATTTATATATATATATATATATATATATATGTATATATTTGTAGTATTTCTTAAACCATTATATATTTATCTTTTTTGGATAGTTCTTGGGTATAGGTTTCTTGTGAATAATACGAAAATTTTATGACGACGTTTCGCCCATCATAGTAGGCTTTATCAAAATCTGTTTTATTTTGTGGAACAGTACCTACGAGTGGAAAGAATTAAAATGAAATTTGGTAGCTTACTATGAAGACATTCACAATTAACAATTGAAAATTAAAAGTCAAAAATTAAAAGGTTTTCCAGCTCACATGCAGGAATAAAATTTTGAAATTAAGTTTTATTATGGTACGTACCTCGATGTTTACATTTTAATGGTAAAATTAGGAATGGAAAGAATGAAGGTTCTATTATTGTTTTCGTTTTTTTTCTTTTTGAGTAAGTATTCTGGTTTATGTTACTTAGTTTTTCAATGGCAGAGAGATAAGGTGTATATTAATTATTAAAATGGAATAATTTTCATATAACTTATATACATTGCAAAATCCGCTCTTAAAATGTTAACAATGGCCGCATTCAGCAGACACGATCGATTACTAATCGCCGAATATTCGTCTGCTGAATGCGCAATAAAAGTAATGAGTTGTAAAGATATATTGCTACTCGGACGCCATTTTTTCGATCGTTTTAAATTTGCGATCTACGATTTCGATTAGTGATTCTTCAATTGACAATACTGTCAACAGTGCCAGAGTCGAAGGTCGAATTTATTTGAATTTTGAATATATTTGAGTAGTTTTTTTATTTTGTTGGTGGGATTTTGACTGATATGGAAGAGGTGGAAATATGTTATGAGTATAAAGACATGGTATACAGAATAATAGGAATAGAGGGTTTACACAATCAGTTGGAAAATGGTAATGTTTATTTTATTTATTATTATTTTTATCTGAAAACAACAAATATAATAGAAATAAGGGGCTATAAGCTTGGAATATATTTGTTTCTGTTACAGATCATGTTTTTTTTAGTCTTATGTTACAAGTAACGTAGGTTCTCTGGAAGTTGAGGCTCCAGACCATGCCAAGGATTATCCCAAGGATCTCACGGTTGGTAGTAATTTCCATACAAAATGTTGAAATTTACAATATTTTCATATTTTTTATTAGATAATATGTGGACATAATCAAGAGCCCATATTTTGGATTTCCTAGATTGTGTTCAGAAAAAGAAGTTGGATTTTAGAAATCCAAAAATTAAAAAGAAAGATTTGTGGAGTTCCATGACATTGGAAATGAAGAAAAAAGGTCACTTAAATATTGATGACTCCGTCGTCGAAATATGCAAAATACATATAAAGCCATCAAAGACAACAAAAGAAAAAGTGCCACACGGCGAGGAGCAGTAAAATGGGAGTACTTTGTTGCCACGGATGATGTTTTTGAGGAAGACAAAACTATAAATATCGGACCAAACATTTCTTCTTTTAGTGTTTTTAAATGAAACTCAAGGTCTCTAGTTAATTCCACAATATAATACAAGTTATTGAAAATTCTAAAAAATTGACAATTGTTTCGATAAATCAATATCATCGTCAGAATGACAGAAGTTACATTTCATTTTATGCCTACCTGATGTTTAGTAGTTATTTTTGGCTAGACCAAGAAGTAATCTAACTTGTGATTGGCTTAATATATATTTATAGGAAAAAGAAGAAGATGTGATATTACAAATATTGAAGCTTAGATATTATTAGCCCTATGGTGATATCCTGGATATCATTTTTCCAATTAAGATCAGTATAACTGTGCAATGATATAGAAAACCAGGAAAACTATATCTGCTGATCTTTACAATTATCACTTAAGAAGACAGTTTATTAGTGGAGAATTCCCTAGATTTAACTGTTCATTGACAACTTCATATTGTGGGTTTCTTAAATGTCTTCTTATTTCCAGTTCTTCAAGGAAATCCAGTTCTTGTTTCTTTTCACAAATATGCAGTACTTCTAGTTCTGTGTTAGGTGTCAATGAATGATTGGTGTCAAGTAGATGTTTTGCGTAGTGGGATTTATCTGGTTGTTTTATTCTGTATGCTTGTAAGTGCTCACTGTATCGTATTTCAAAATTCCTAAGGGTCTGACCCAAATAGACAGCATTACATTCTGGACATTTGAGTTTATATATACCTGACTTCTTTAATAGTGGTATTTTTGTTTTTACATTTAACAATTTTGTACTAACGTTACTTTCTGTTTTAAAAGAAATTGTTGTATTCGTTGCTGAAGATATTATCTTTGAAATATTTTAAGAAATATTTCCTGCATATGTGATGGTTTTATAAGTTTTAATTTCATTAGTTCATATGAAGTTGTCAATGAACAGTTAAATCTAGGGAATTCTCCACTAATAAACTGTCTTCTTAAGTGATAATTGTAAAGATCAGCAGATATAGTTTTGACTGTCTCGACCCTTACTTTGTCAATTTTTTAGAATTTTCAATAACTTGTATTATATTGTGGAATTAACTAGAGACCTTGAGTTTCATTTAAAAACACTAGATATAGTTTTCCTGGTTTTCTATATCATTGCACAGTTATACTGATCTTAATTGGAAAAATGATATCCAGGATATCACCATAGGGCTAATAATATCTAAGCTTCAATATTTGTAATATTACATCTTCTTCTTTTTTCTATAAACATATATTAAGCCAATCACAAGTTAGGTTACTTCTTGGTCTAGCCAAAAATAACTACTAAACATCAGGTAGGCATAAAATGAAATGTAACTTCTGTCATTCTGACGATGATATTGATTTATCGAAACAATTGTAAATTTTTTAGAATTTTCAATAACTTGTATTATATTGTGGAATTAACTAGAGACCTTGAGTTTCATTTAAAAACACTAATATGAGCATATTCCACGAAGTAAGGGTCGAGACAGTCAATTTCTTCTTTTGCCACAGCTGGGTTTTCTCCAATATCATCTTGCGCACGCTCCATAAGTCCAGTGGCACATTGTTCAAAAACAAGTCCCATGTCGTTTGGCCCCACAACTCCAGTGCCTGCATTTTCGATAAATTTGCCTCAACCAGATTGTAAGGCGACAAATGTAACAAAAGAAACCAGTGGCAAATCACCTGCCAACCTGACGCCTAGATCAAAAACAGTACAATCTGAAAGAGGAGGAAAACTTTATGGTCTTCGTAAAAAACAATTCGAATTTGAGGAAAAAAGAATTGAAGAGTTGCAGTTACGGACCATTGAAGAAAGCAATAGAATACAGAGGGAAAAGAATGAGCTTCTGAAGGATATATTAAAAAAACAATGTTATCATAAATTGGGAAGAAATATTTTATTTTTCAACTAAATAAATATATATTTGAAAGTTGAGTACTTCATTCATTATAACATTCTCATAATCCTATTACGTTTTACCACTGCAGCCATTTCTAAGATTACTGCTGCTTCCTCACCCTGATTTTGAACCCCAGCATTAATTTCTGTTGCATCTTCGAAATCTTTTTTTGGTCAATTATAAAATTATGCAATACACAGGCAGCTGCAATCATGTTGTTACCAAGTGCAAAATCACTTATGTCCAGATATTTGAGTCTTCTAAATTTTCCTTTCAATTGTCCAAAAGCTCTTTCAATTGTTGATCTCACACTACTTAATTTAGTGTTATAAATGGTCTGTGAAGGGGTTAAGTGTCCTGTATCTCTAAATGGAGTTAAAACATTTACCTTCAGGGGATATGCTGCATCTCCTTGCAGAGATGGTACACAATCGTTAAAGAAGACATTCAAATAAATAAACTAATTCTATTCTAATTGATCAAATAAGAATAAACTACCTAAACATAAACACGAGTACCACTAAGTGTCATTAACAGACCAAATCATAGATAAATACTTTTAATATGCACATAAATTTGGGTTTAATTAAATAGTTTGTGAAAGCCTTGGATAAAGACGGCGATAGTTTCAAGTATCTCAAGATTAAATTCCGAAATTTGAGCTGCACCAAAAATTTGAGAAGGAATACTTGTTGGTCCGCAAAAAAGAAAGCGCTTCTAAGATTAAAATTTCCAAGAATAAATGTTCAGTTTTGAAAATACAAGAAATGCAAATTATACCGAATTGGTGGTAGATCTTTTCGTAAATTACAAAAATTTGGGGTGTAGAATGTCTTTCCTGCAAATTCAGGAGCTGACTGTGACGAACGGGGTGAACGATTTCACATAATTGTCATGGAGAGACGGTACCAGGGGAGATTGGATCCTGTTATGATGGGTGATTTTTGTTGGTTTCTCCAAAAGAAAGATGATAGCCTACATAATAAATTGAAATAAATTTGGTTTGTACTGGATTGTACTAGTACTTAATCGCCCTTTCTGTGTTAACTTTAGTTTGTATTGTTAAAACATTTTTCAGTAGAATTGATATTGGATTTCAAGTTTTTTTTACTGTTTTAATAATAATACCATAAATGCATATTGGTTGTCATGTATTGTTTCTAGTAACTCTGAATCTAGACGTGCTAGAATAGATATGTTTACATTTATAGATTAAGCAGAGCATAATTACCCCAGTTTAGGTCATTTCACGGCAGCTGTAAAAAATAGTTTTCAAATGTGTAATTGGTTACACATTTTCAAGTCATAAGTTGTTGGTAGGTATATTATATAGTTACTTAAAGAAAATACGGAAGGACCAAAACTCATATTTAAAATTAGTAGGGGAGACTGGGGTACATTTGAACAAAAATCGCTTTGCGTAAACTAAAATGACCTCTAAATAAAAAAAAAAAAAAATAGCAGCTACATTAGTTTATCCTTAAAACTAGAGAAGTCGACCTTGAATGATAGTAAAGAAGCAGCTTTTCCAGTTCTCCCAAAAGTAAAATGGGGTACATTTGAACACCGTTCAAATGTACCCCATTTCCATAGTTCAAATGTACCCCAAACTCATTTTTCTTATTTACGAAGAATTCATTACACTATCAAAAAACCCAAACCTAAAACTAATACATTGTTAACACGCCAACACTTACCTCTTTCAAATGTTGTATTTCGATCAGCACTAAACTAATAATTTTCAAAATCACAGCAGATTTATCACACTGTAAAAATTTGAGTATGTATACAAACAACCACTTCTATTCAACTAGTATGACAAAATTGAGTCTGAAGTTAGCGCCTTATACGGTTATACGTTACGTGACAGGGTTGCCAAATGTCGTGATTATTCTTTATTTTGAAAAGTTTGCAGTACAGAAGAAAAATTGAATGCTCAAATTTACCCCGTGGCCAAATGTGTCCCATTCTCCCCTACACAACCCTCTAGAGCAGTATAAATTTTCATTAAACATTGTTACAGCACAAATAATCATTAAAGGCCAATAAGCTGGAATTGAAAAAACATCAGTGAGTTATCGTATTTGGTTTTTTCGTGAATCCATCTCGCAATATGCATAATGAAATTAAGTGACCCCAAAAAACATTTTACAGTATTATAAACGACATTTATCAATGCGCTAATTGTAGTTCGATAAATAATGCAAAAAACTTACTGAATGAAGGGTTCCTAATGTTCATAATTAAAAAAAAAATTTTGAGGGATAAATAATTGGAAATATCCGAATTGGTGTTTTAAATGAAACTCACTGTTTCTAATTAATTCCACAATATAATGAAAATTGTTGAAAATTCTAAAAAATTGACAATTGTTTCGATAAATCAATATCATCGTCAGAATTAAAAATTCAAAAGTTCAATTTATTTTATGAACACGAAATTATATAGACGTTGTACCTTATTTCATCCTAACAATTGACTAATGAGTTATACTTCGAATAGAAGCGAGAGTGAGACATGAGAGGCAACCACTAATAGACTCAACATTTAAAAAAGGGAAAATATTGTACTATCCATATACAAATATCACAACCATACTTATATGGAATCATCTATTATTTTGTAATATACATGAAATATATATTTTACTGTTTTAAATGAAACTTACTGTTTCTATTTAATTCCACAATATAATGAAAGATTTTAAAAATTCTGAGATAATTGACAATTGTTTCGATATTAAATATCATCGTCAGAATGACAGAACTTACATTTCATTTGAAGCCTATCTGATGTTTAATAATTATTTTGGCTAGACCAAGAAGTGACCTACCTAGTGATTGACTTAATATATGTTAATAGAAAAAAGATGAAGATGTGAAGTTACAAATATCAAAGCTTAGATATTATTAGCCCTAGAAAACCAGGAAAACTATAACTGCTGATATTTGCAATTATCACTTAAGAAGACAGTTTAAAAGTGGAGAACTCACTAGATTTATCTGTTCACTGACGACTTCATATTGTGGGTTTCTTAAGTGTCTTCTAATTTCCAACTCTCCAAGGAAATCCAGTTCTTGTTTCTTATTAGTTTTGCCGCTGAGACGAGAGATTCTCGTCTCTCGTCTCGTCTCGCCCTCTCTCGACGAGACGAGAGACAAATTTTCTCTCGTCTGAAGAGACGAGACGAGAGAAGTACCCTCTCTCGTCGAGAAATTCTCGTCTCTCTCGAGCAAAAAACGTAATATTTTTTGAGATTTTTGAAATCTTCTTAAATTCGTCTTTGCAAAAATATTTGTAATGTCTATATTTGGACCAGCGGTTTTCGAGTTATTCGACTGCAAACATATTATTATTAACAGAATAAAAATGTTTGTGTATTCACTAACCGCGTTGTAAAAGTGTTTTCAGTTCCTGAGATACGGTGATTGATTAAAAACCTCTAAAATTAAATCCTTTTAACTGCAAAAGTTTTAATTTTAGGACAACGTTCTTGAAATAAAGTCTTTGCATTCTTTTAATTTTTGTAAACTACCGTTACCTTTTTTCATATCACTTGTTATAAGTCTCCGATATATCATGGCCAACTTCATATTTTTAAATACGATCCAAGATTTTTTCATATTAATTTTTGAGTACACAATACCTCAAACTCAATGATGTACGTTACGGCACAAATTATACATTGTTAGGAATTTTTTAAAAATATTCTCAGTAGACTTATGACTGTTTTAAATATTACCTCAGTTTTTGCTTGAGATAGAATAAAATTTAGGTAGAAAACAGGAAAAATATAATATTTGAAGTATAGGTACTAAAAATATATCAAAAAATTTCCTGACTATCTATGTGTTGAAACGTACATAATTGTAGTTGCACACTCAAATGACCACACTGTATAAATGCGAAATAAGAGTACGGTGAAAAATGCAATATTATCAAAAATAATAAAACGCCAATTTTAATAATTAATTTTCATTCTGAAAAGTCAGAAAAAATATTGCAACAGTTACATAAAATTTACTAATGAACTAAAAAATACATTACAGATAGGTACCTAGATACAAAAAAGGTTGATATAATGATGTATAAAAAAACATTTATCACCTATATTTAGTTAATACTTATACATATATTAGGAACACTGAAAACTTTGGAAATTAAGAATAATAATTTTTTAACAAATATATTATTCTTAAGGCTACACGAATACCAAGAGTTTAAACATATCAATGTTCTCACTGATTCTGCGTTAAGACGGTTCCTATGTTTTCTTATCACGAGCCCTGCTTTCAAAAACATTCTTTCGGCAGGAACACTGGTAGCAGGTATGGCTAATATATCCCTAGCCATTCCAGCAAGATTTGGAAATATTCCCTCATGGTCACCCCACCATTTTAAAATATTGGTATTTCGACCAGCTCTTTCTCCGTCTATATATTTTTGATATTCGGCTCTTGCTACCTCTCTATTGTTGATGTTGATGATCGGTTTTTGATATAAGCCAGCCATAAATTCGTCACTACTTGTTGATGATGAATCTTTCTCTGTTTCTGTTTCCGTCGCCGTGGCGATAGTAGCAATTGGTAAAATGAATAGAAGATTTCGTCAAATTTCTTCAAAGATCCTTCTTTAATTTGTCTTCCCCACGGGGTCAAATTAAATGTTTCTATTTTGTGCCTCGGATCTAATACTAACGCCGGACAATAAACCCATTTCGTTTTATAATAATGCTTCAGCATTTTGTCTCTCCATGCTTGAAATGCTTCTATTAAGGTGTTTTCCACATTAGTGGCTTCTATGTCATTGAAAGAAATTAATAAAGATTCCAACTATAATGCCAATTAATTTCCATTGCGCTTCTGTTAAAAGTAAGTGACTGAAATCTTCGTTACTTTGAACTAAACTGTTCAGGGCCTTTTTTAAATGAATCGCTACATTTAACATATCGCAAGTAGAATTCCATCTCGTAGACACGTCTATATTTACTAACACATATTTTATGTTGGCAGCATCACATAACGTTTATAACAGATTCTGCATTTGTTCAGATTTTTCAATTTTTTTAAACAAACATCGTCATAGGCGGTAATTCTGTCTCTTGGTTAATTTCGGCCAAATCATCATCGCGCCCTCTTCAATGGATGCATTTTCCAATTTTAATAGTTTTAATGTATCTTGCACATCCAAGTTTAAAACATGCGCAAAACATCTATAATGACAATCTTCTGTGTTGAATAAGGGATCAGGACAATCGTTTTTAATTACATTGTCCAGTTCCTTTAAAAAAGTTGTATTTGCTGCTGCATTATCCACTGTGATTCCGTGCAATTTATCAACAATTCCATAATCCTGTGCACATTTGTAAAAAATTTCTGGAATATATTTTCCAGTATGATTACCATTAGATGGCAAAAATTCTATTACTGCTGAATTCAGATTCCAAAATTAATCAATAAAATGTGCTGTTATTCCATAATAGGACTTATAGTTTATAGAAGTTCATCCATCGATTGTGAAAGATATTTGCGATGTATTCTCTTTTGAAACTTCTAATATCTGTTTCTAAATCAAAGTATATGTTTTCATTACCTTTTCTCTAAGGGCTGTTCGTTTTGGGAGTACTGCCCTGGGGTATAGTTTTTTGAAGAAAGTTTGAGTATGTTCATCGTCAAAAAAGCTAAATGGTAAGTGCTTCAAAGACTCCCACTCGACGATATCTTCGTCTTTTACAGGGACCTGAAATAAAGAGGAATGTTGATTCGTGCGGGTTTTTTGGAGCACCCTGTATAGACAAAAATAATTTTATAACAGGCACCTCTTAACCCTTATAAGCTTCGTCAAACGTTTTCCTGCTAACTTTATTGGTGCAGGAGATATTGACCTTTGTCGCACTAATGGGCTACCCTGTAATAAATACCAAGCAAAGTTGTATCTCACTTAGGTTAGGTTCTGTTGTATTCGACATATATTGCACACAATTCATGTCAACTTTAGTGGAACCTAACATCAACACGTTAAAATTTAGCTTGGTTTTTACTATATTTGGTTTAAATCACGAGAGAAGCGAGACGAGACGAGAGAAGGTCGTCTCTCGTCTCGTCTCGCCCTCTCTCGACGAGACGAGATACACATTTTCTCTCGTCTGGCGAGACGAGACGAGAGAACGCCTCCTCTCGTCTCGTCTCGTCTCGCGGCAACACTATTTCTTATCACAAATAAGTAGTACTTCTAGTTTTGTGTTAGTTGTCAATGAATGATTGGTGTCAAGTAGATATCTGGCGTAGTGGAACTTATCTGGGTTCTTATAATCTATACGCTAGTTTAGTACCGCGGCGAGCGCCGCCTCGTGGCGAAGTATTTGGGTTTCAGGATTGTATCAGCTGTCTCGCTGTATGCTGTACGAGCAAAATGGATTGTGCAAATAGTGAATTGATTATTAAAAATAGTAGACGTGCAAATCGTTATTGTTGTGTTGTTGGGTGTTCACACTCAGAGCGTGCAAATCAGGAGCTGCAGTTTTATAAATTTCCTTCTCGGCCATATGAAAAAGAACGAAAAAAGAAATGGATCATTTCTGTTCGTCGTGTACAGTAAGTTAACATGCATTTGTATATATACTTATAAAATAATTGTACAGATTAAAATGACAAATTATGTTATCAAGTATAAATATGAAAATTAAATTTTTGAGTGTCTAGTAATTATAGGTTATCTTTGTGTCTGAAAATCCATCCTTAGGTGATCCTACATATTATTTTTCCAATCTTAAATAGAACTTTATTAATTCAGTGTATATGTGTGTTTTAGTGAGAAAAACAAAAATAAGATTTGGTAGCCGAAGGACTGGAGCAGAATTTGAAGGAGAAGAAAAATCTAATGATCCAAGAAAAGTGTCGTACAACCCAACAATCTTTCCAGAAATATATGGACAAAAGAATATTGATCCAAGTAAAGCTGAAAGGTTAATTGCTCGCAATAAGAAAAAAGAAGAAAGTATTTGGGTTATAAATAAAGCTGATGAGAATGTTGATGATGAATTTGTTGACGATAAGTCATACTTTGAGTAACACATTTGAATAAAATAAAATAATTATACTCAACAGTAATTCAATTTTTTTTTTCAGAACCATTAATTTGCTTAAATGAAAAAACGAAGGAAATTGGTCCAGTCCATCCGATCCAGTTTTTGATCATAATGAAAGAGAGAACTTGACTATTTTATTTAGTTCAATGGACAACAATAATGTTTCTACGCAAACTACAATCAGAATAATCACTCAAGCCAGCACTGCAAGCAAAGAAGTTGTGAGAAGATCTGTTTCCGTTGATGAAATTCAGAGGATTTTCAAAAGAACTGTATCAAAATCTCCAGGCCCTGACGCAAAGATGCACACTTTTTTTACTGGTTTTAAATCAGTTCATTCCAATGAATCCATGAAAACTTTGTGTGGAATGTCAGTGTCATTTTACGATATCTTACTTGAGTTTATTATAGCAGGTAAAGACGAACAACCACAAATTTTTAAAAGAGTTTCAAGACACAACAGATTATTGTTGTTTTTAATGAAACTTAAGCTTGGATTAAACTTTAAGGCATTAGGTGAGATATTCCAAGTAACGACAGCAACGGACTAAAATATATTTTTTAGTGTACTCGAAACTTTGCTGATGAATACAAAGCATTGGTTGTTTTGGCCTTCGAAGCAAGCCATCAAAGATACCATGCCTGTAACTTTTAAAGATTACCCAAATTGTCGAGCAATCATTGATTGCACTGAAATGGTATGCGATAGTCCTCCTAAAGTTGAACAGTGAATATTAATGTATTCTACGTACAAAGGTGGCTTTACGATAAAATTTTTCATCTGTATAAGTCCATCAGGATTAATAACTTTTATATCAAAAGGATATGGTGGACGAGCTACAGACAGTTTTATCACTAATGATTGTGGATTTTTAAACCTTTTAGAACCTGGTGATGAAGTAATGGCCGATAAAGGTTTTCCGCAAATAAGATCTGAACTACTAAATCGACAATGTACTCTTGTTATGCCACCATTTGCTCTACAACCTCAATTCACTGGAGAGGAAGTTCTCGAAGGATATTCTATAGCATCAGTCCGTATACATATAGAAAGGGCAATACAAAGAGTAAAAACATTAAAATTTTACACCACATCAACGTTGAACTTTTTAATAACATTGATGATATCATGTATATGATTTGCATACTTGCTAACAACAAAGAGTCTTTAATTAAGAAGTAATAATGAGTATAGGATGCACTTGTATTTCAATTTTTATTTATAAGTTTTTGTACAACTATTATAATTTATAACTATTTCTAATAAAAAATTGTACTAATACTAATCAGGGATCATATAGATGCTGGTAACATCTTGATGAAATAGTTGTAATAAAAGCTTTCAATTTTTGGAATAACGTTCAATAAAAATTCTTCATCTCTTTCAACGAGTATATGTACAAAATCTTTACTCGAATATACAACAAAGTGGCATCGTTTAATTCCTAAAATATACTTGGAAACTTCTACTTCAGTGAAATATTTATCCTTTTTTTCAACGTTACATTTCCATTTTAAAGAACCAAATATTTCACACGACTTTTCTGCTTTTCAAAATCTACAATAACAGAATCTTCACATGAACTAGGGCATTTTATTTCTAGTAATTGAAGATTTTCATCATTTTTAATTATCCCATCTGGACTACAAGCCAAAAATGGTTGTTTACATGAAACAATCAAGCCAACATGATGAATTTTTGCTCCAGTTTTTGTTTCGAATAATGAAGCAGCAGCTGATTCCATTTTTATGCCGTACAACATTTCTTTGGTTGGCTTGCTTTTATTCTTGGCATTAATAAATCTTGCAGCTAACAGTTCAGGGTTTTTTTTCGCGTTTTGATTTCATGAGCTTTGGTACTGCAAGTTTTCTCTCTCTAAACCACGATGAAAATTCTGACTGTCCTACAGATTTAACGCAGATATCTGTCAACTTCTCTTTATTCACCTTTACCAATAAATACTGCGCAGAATATTCTTCAGGGCAAACTTCTTTTTTAACTTCAATCCTTTTTCTGTGCATTCTACAATTTTGTAACTATTATAGTGTCTAAATTCCGGACTATTTTGCAAATTGAATAAAACATCTAGTAAATTCATCAATTCCTGTTCTTCTTGTAATTTTTTTTGTTTATTTCTTCCTTTTCAGCTTCATACTGTTTCTCAGCAATTATCATTTCAGTGAATGGAGAAATATTGGCCAAGTGCTTATCCGAGACTGATGGGACACTACGATAAAACTGTGGATGGTTCTACTTGTGAAAAAAGAGTCTTAACTCTGCAGCCTTTTTTATACTTTTCCAGCTGTTTATCGGAAGGCTTATTCCAAATCATAGGTTCATTCGTTTTGGAATAAGCATTCTCTGTGTTTACGTATATGCAAACTGCTGCCGCGTGCTTGCAGTACCCCAGGTCTCCTTTGCAGTTGCATATCGTGTTTTCAATTGTTCTATTTAGTTTTAACTAAAATGTAAATATTGTAATTAATATAAATATATTACAATTAAAATACAAAACTCACTGATGAAAAATTATCGAAGAAATAGACTAAAGAATTCAAATGTTTGCTTATACTTTTTTCTATTTTTATAATATATAACATAATTTAACCATATAATTACCTGTATTTTAACTTTATAAACATTCTCAGCGTTTCTCGTAAAACTTCACCAATAATTTCGCGATAATTGTTTTCCCCAATATTTTCATGTACCTCACTTACGTGGAAGCTTTCTAAAAGTTTTTTGCCTTTCGATAGGCTTTTTGGCCGAAAAATGCTTATATCGACTGATTGGAACCCAACTTTTATTGTAACAACCATTTTTGATCAGAATCAACCCTCCCGACTCGTTGAAAAAAACGATTAGAAAAGTTATGTTTTCCATTTGTTTGCATACTGGTTCCTACTCGTACAATCCCTGAATTTAAAAAAAAATCCGGTAGGCGGCGCGAGCGCTGCGCGCCAAAGATACTCAACTAGCGTATATGCTCGTACATGTTCACTGTATCTATCTCAAAATTTCTAAGCGTTTGACCCAAATAGACAGCATTACATTCTGGACATACAAGTTTATATATACCAGACTTCTTTAATGGGGATACTTTTGTTTTCACATTTAACAATTTTGAACTCACATTACTATCTGTTATAAAAGAAATTGTTATACCTATTTGTAGCTGAAGATATTATCTTTGAAGTATTATTAGAAGTATTACCTACATATGTGATGGTTTTATAATTTTTCATTTTGTTCAGGAAATGTTAGTTTTAATGCCACTTTTTTATCAATTAATTTATTTATATGTAATGGTTAACCGTTAAGGGTGTTACGAGGGGCAGGTTTTAGGATGGTTGTGTTTTTTCTGGCTGTAATAATTATGTCCTGAAGGTTTTTGATTGTTTTCGTGAGGTGTTCTATGTTTTCTATTTTTGCTGAGATGTTAATGTTTATGTATTTCCTGTTGTTTAACCAACTAGTGGTGGTGTAATCATATATTTGTATTTTAGGGTGTTGTATGGTGTGTGGGAGTTTTAGGTGGATTAGGACAGGGTCATGATCGGAGTTCAGGTCTTTTAAAGTTTTCAAATTCGAGATATTGTTTATGTTTTTTCCTACTGCGATATCAATCGTGTTGGGGACGTGGTTTGAGAAGGGAAAGTGGGTGGGGTCATCGGTGTTGAAAATATTACAATCAGAATTGTCACAGAATTTCAGGAGTGTACTTCCGTTTACGTTAGGGTGGTGTACGAGTTTATCCCATTGAGGGTGTCCGCAGTTTAAATTCCCTACCATTAAAACTTTATTGTGCGAATTCATAATGTTGTGAAAATCTACCTCTCTAAGTTTGTTAGTAGGCGGGTTATAAGCACCTATGATTTTGATTTTATTGTTCAAACAGTATAGCGATATGCTCAATAGAAGAATTGTTTTGTTGCAAGAGCTTGAAATATTCTGAGTTTTTAGAAATTGACAACTTTATTTGGTTTTAGGAGTGTCTCTATTAGAAAGAAAATATCTGGTTTTTGGATGTTGAGAAAATGACGAATTAGATGAAGTTAATTAAAAACTCCTTGAATATTACAGAAAATGATTTTAAGATTATATCGTTTTTGAGAGCCTGTTTTACCACCTACCTGCCTGGATGTCATAGTTATCTATGCCGGCAAAAAAGTTGTTGTAGATTTGGAATTATTCCATCTTGTTGGTGGCCTTTCTCATCTCCTGTACTAGGTCTGCAACGGCTCGGGAGAGTTCATCTAGGTTGACTAGGCTATGGAGTTCTTTGAACATATTGTTGATTTCAGCGAATTTTGTGATATCGTTGAATGTTGTGTTTGACTGAGCTTTTTGTTGCGTGGAAAGAGGGGTATTTTGTGGGGGTAGTTTTGAGGGAAGACTTGGGAAATCGGATTGACTGGTTCGGGGAGGGTTTGAACTATTATTCCAGGGATTTACTGTTGAAATAGGGGCTGGGACGTATTTTGTGGGGGCAACTTTAGTTTGATTGATTATTTTTCTCTTCCAACCACACTCTTCTTTTGATATACTCTGGGCATAGTTCTGCGTTGGCGGGGTGGTCACCATCGCAGTTCGCGCATTTGGCAGGTTTCGTGCGCTCTTTCGTGCACTCCGGGGTGAGGTTAGGTCCTGCGCACTTTAAACATCTCGGAGTTCTTCCACAGTTGGCCGTCGCGTGTCCCCACAATTGGCAAATGTGGCATTGTATGATGGGCTTGCTTTGTCTACGATGCTCCCATTGAGCTCTTGTATGTTCGATGACTGTGGTATTTTTATTCAAATAGTCCAGAGTTATCTTAGAATCAGTTACCACAAGATACAGAGGTCGTCCCTTGGTAATCATTCTATAAACGTCTTTAGTTGGAATTTTATATATGTTTTCCATCTCCTATTTGATGTCACTAATTTGGAGTCCTTCGGCCAACCTGAGGACTAAAGCGTGAGTTTTGCCTTCACGCCTTGAGAATGTATGATGGTTAATTTTTTCTTTACGAAGTGTGTTTTTCAATTTCTCAAAGTCTTCGACTGATTTGGTGAATACAGTCGAAGAATTGTTTGTATATTTAATTTCGAAATTGCTTTTGATTTCGTCCTTCAGGCGGTTGACCATCTCCCTGTGCGCCGCTACATTGCCATCTATTATAATAGGGGGACACGTTGCGTTCTTGTTGCTGTTTGTCGTTCTTCTTTCTCTTCGTATTGTGTGTTATGTCAGATTCGTCTTCTGAGGATGAAACGACATTTGTGAATTTTCTGAACTTTAATTTTTTAAATTTTCGTTGTACATTTTCGGTGGTTTGTCTTGTCTCTTCGTCTGACGTGTCCGACAGTGAGTCGACTTTGTTGGAAACCTCGACTGTTGATAATTTTTTATTGTGCTTTATAATGTTATTAAATGACGTATAGCGTTTGGATTTTAAAAATTTCGGAGGTGTAATCTCCATCTGATCATCATTTGGGATAATGGAGATCGAGTTAACATCCTCTGGCACTGATGTGGGTGTCTTGGTTTTTTGCATGTTCATCTGTCGACGTGCGATTTTGTTGTTTTTGGTTACAGTATTTTCGTACTGTGATTTAAATTGGGCTATTTGATGATTTACCCTTGCAGTATAAAGTTGTTGCATCTCTCGTTTCCCGAAATTCTCTAGCCACTTTGCTAGTAAGAGTAACGATAAAATTAATTCCACAATTGCATCTCTCAAATGCCTTTTGCCCTTTTGTGCAAATACGCTCGTTACGAACAATAGTACTTTTCCCAACTGGTTGCACTATTCTGTCAGGTTTTGTACAATTTTCAATTTTATGTCATTATAAACAAATTTAAATGAATATTTTAATTTTTAGCTTCCAAACACAATTAACTATATTACTCTCGTCAAATAGTTCGATAAAAATCAAGATACATAATTGTACATCCTGCTACAAGAATGACCATATTTGTCGAATCCACAATCACTAAAACTACGCTAATTTATATGGTATTAAAAAACTTGTTGTCGATCAATCACTAGCAGTACTTAAAAAAGCAATTAACCACGAAATCGACAAATAAATTTACTTTCACCGAACTGATGAGTTCGATCGTGAAACGGAGATAGCAATTTCCCTTTTTTTATTAAATTACTAGTAATAGATCATTTCAAATAATTACATAAGATTAGCGGTTATTAAAATTGTTGATAATTAGAATTCTTGAGGCAAATAATTATTCCGTCGACATAAATAAACTATTATTAGAGATGAGAGTAGTTTCTAACTCCAGTTTTACAAAAATTATTTCAATGTGAAAAAATCGAACCAAAACTTTCTGTTCTTGAGTGAAAAGCGAGAAGGAACAAACATAAATAGCCACAGCAGAAAAATTTGACAACATAAAGAAATGAAGAAGTAAACTTCTAAAACTGGAAAGAGACAATATGAAACACTTAAAAAACCTCCGGATTTACTAAGCCTCGCGAGATTTCTTCAATTTTGTATTATTTGCCGATGAAGTAACTTTTCATAAAAATGGGTTTGTTAATAAACACAATCTCCATTATTATGCAACAGATCATCCGCATTGTGTGCGGACTATCAGTCAAACAAGTTGTCATTAAATGTATGGGGTGGAATAATTGGAAATCATGTCATAGGCCTACATTTCTTTGGCGGAAGTGTTAATGTTAATTATATTAGAACAGTTATTTAAAAGGATTAGTGTCGAAAATTGTTGATTTTTAAATGGTTATAGAAAAAATGTATTTCTTGATAATAATTAGCGACTGAATGACCAACTTCGTGGTAACCTTCAGGAAATGCTCAGACAGAAAGAAATTGTTCTGTAAAAACTACAATTCCTCAGTGGAATTGAGAAATATGTAATTTAAATATTTCTATGACATCCGGGTGAATAAAAAATGTCGCTATATACCTGAAAAATTTAGTCCCTATTTCTCATTTTTGATGATAAGCGAATCTAGTGAACTTAAACTGAATATATAATACATTTAGTACGACACTGTTGTCCATATCAATATGCAGTTGACATTCTGTAATAAAACAAATGTTATAGAAAGTGATTGTCTTTGAACCAGGAATGCACAATATGGTGGTTGGAATTTAAATTTATAATGCTAGTATCTAATTTAATCAGACATTGCTCTTAGCTACCGGTATGGGTTTCACTACCTATTCTGGGAATGTTTAGAAACATAACCGTTATAGACGATAAACAGATATATACTCGTATTCACATACAAGGGAAGTCAAACATAAATTCTATATGTAGAAGTACGTAGCACACGAAATATATTTTCAAAAATACGAAGAATTGTACAAATTTAAATGAAAATTAGGTAATTATAATGGCAATTCAGAAACTAACCTCCGGTTGATTGAAAAAAATACACCAAGTTAAGTAAAAATATTTTAATATATACATCTTACAACTACATCTTTGCACTATTTTTCGACATAGTCTCCATAACGATTGAGGCACTTATCGTATCTCTTCACAAGCTTTGAAATTCCTTCTGCATAAAAATCACCCGCTTGTGCCTTGAGCCAGCCTGTGACCGCATCTTTGAGCTCTTCGTCGTCATCAAACCGCTGGGACCCGAGCCATTTCTTCATATGCATGAAGAGGTGATAATCGCTTGGCGCCAGATCTGGGCTGTAAGGTGGATGGTTGAAAACGTCCCACTTGAAGGACTCAAGAAGGGCTGTTGTTCTGCGAGCAGAGTGAGGACGGGCGTTATCGTGCAAAAAAACGATACCGGAAGTCAGCATACCACGGCGTTTGTTCTGTATAGCCCGTCGTAATGTTTTTAGTGTTTCACAGTACACGTCTTGATTAATGGTCGTCCCACGTTCCACGAATTCAACCAACAACACCCTTTTGGCATTCTAAAACACCGTTGCCATCAGTTTTCTGGCAGAAAAATCTTGCCGGGCTTTTTTTGGTTTCGTAGGCGAATCTGAATGTGCCCACATCTTTGATTGTTCTTTTGTCTCAGGGTTCACGTACTTAATCCAGGTTTCGTCACCGGTCACGATTCTGTTTAACAATGGTTCTCCTTCGTCCTCATAACGTGACAGAAAGTCTAATGCAGAGGCCATTCTTTGACTTTTGTGGTGGTCGGTAAGAATTTTGGGCACCCATCGTGCACAGAACTTACGGTAACCCAATCTTGCTGTCACTATCTCGTACAAAAGAGTCTTAGAAATCTGTGGAAAATCAGTAGACAACTCCGCCATTGTGAAACGTCGATTTTCACGAACTTTTGCATCAACTGTCTGAACGAGTTCGTCAGTCACCAAGGATGGTCTACCACTCCTCTCTTCATCATGAACGTTTTCTCGTCCACTTTTAAATAAACGTACCCATTCACGGACAACTCCTTCACTCATAACTTTTGGTCCGTACACGGCACAAAGCTCACGATGAATAGCTGCTGCAGAGTATCCTTTGTCTGTAAAAAACCTTATAACAGCACGCACTTCACATTTGGCGGGATTTTCTATTGCAGCACACATTTCAAACTGCCACAAAAACTAAACTAGCGCAGGTACGATGTTCACTCGACTACGGCTTGATGCCGACTGACCTGCTGAGCGTGTGAATGCACAGATGGCGCGCTACTCCCCCCACTACCCGCACTGTGACCAATCGGAGGTTAGTTTCTGAATTGCCCGTACTACATATTATGTTAAAATACACAATCAAAATATTTTTTCTTAAATTCATATCGTTTCAACCGTCATCTGTAATGTTTAATTGTCTAGATTTACATCAATATTCTTGCTAATAAACAAAGTATTGTTCTAAAGATGCTCTCTGAGCCTCTTCAAGTATTTGTCCTGGAATATACTTATTCTTACTAATCTTTATCATCTTTTCCACTTTTTAAACGTGAATATTCACAAATGGAGTCTATTAATAATCGGAAATACATAGTATAAAAATCACCAACCAGGTAAAGCAAGGGTGCAGTCTATCAGTCTGTGACTTTTCATCGTTGTGCATTGTGCAAATAAAAATGGCAGTGTTTCGCCCATGGGAAAACATTATGTCGAATGAAATGGAAAAAGAGAATGAAGTGATTGAAATTAGTGATAACAGTGATACTGAAGATGATGTTTCGGACAACAGGAAGGTTAAAAGAAAACATTTGTCAAGTGACGCAAAAACGATAATAAAAAATGTTTACCAAACTCTATTTAAAAAAGGGTGTTCAACTTCTTTCACCGTGATAAGTGAATTAAAAAAAGTCCCTGTATCTACGGCAAGGGACATTATAAACAAGGGAGAGACAGAAAGACAGAAACGAGAAATGAAAAAAATTTTTCTAGAATCGATGAAGCGGCGGGAACTGAAATGAAACAACAAATTTACTTTTTTTACAAAGAAAATAATGTGCCAACAACAACGTCTATGATTTTGGAAAGACTGAAAGTTTCGGGAATTGAAGTAACCTATTCGGAACAATGGTTTCGCAAATATTTGAAAACCATAGGTTTTGAGTGTAAAACTCTCAACGGAAGGATGAGCATCAAGGAAAGTGGACGATTAGAAAGATTGCGTTGGGAGGACGTTTCAGGAATAAGAAGATTTCGCCAAGAAGGTCTATACATATTTTGGTTGGATGAAACATGGTACGATAGTCATAACGTTATAAAGAAAGGATGGACTGATGGCACAAAAAGTTGTTTTCTAGAGGCCCTTCCGTCTAGGAGAAAAATAATAATAATTTTACATGCCGGTGGCAGCGGTGGATGGGTGTCCAATGCGTTGCTGTTGTCCGCAACAAATATAAAAAATTGTTCAGCCAATTATCACGAAGACATGAACTCACCACTTTTTGAGACTTTGTTTCAAGAACAACTGTTGCCTAATTTGCCCGATAATTCTGTCATTGTCATGGACAGCGCCAGTTATCATTCAAAACAAATTAACAAGAAACCCACCACAAGCACGAAAAAAACAGAAATCCTACAATATATGGCTGAAAATGATATAGAAATACCTAAATCAAAATGCACCAAAAAAGACCTGAACATTCCTACAAAATATCGGATTGACACAATGGCACAAGCAAAAGGACATACGGTACTGCGTCTTCCGCCCTACTACTGTGTATTAAATCCCATTGAACTTATCTGGAGTACTCTAAAACGGGGAATTTGGCGTAAAAATACACCTCCAAAGCTAAGTTCTGCTGTAGTAGATTTAATTACAAGTGAGGTGGAAAATATAGACAGTATTTTATGGAAAAATTACATCGCACACGTAGTTGAAGTGGAAGATTCATATGTGTCTCCGAATGTACAACAATTTATAATTTATTTGGACGAAGATAATAGTGACCTGTTTGTTGATAGAGTTATGGGAACGCATATAGTAATGGGACACCGCTAGACTGCTGAATTGCAGTCTCACGGATTGTTTTCCTCATAACGTTCTTGATGATCACATTCAGATTAGAATTAGCTTCCTAGTTGTAAAGACTCAATTTAGTCATATTTAGTTTGTAGAAATAAATGTTAATTTTTTAAAAAGTAGTTTAGATTAACTACGAATTTAATTGGCGCAGTCAGTAGGATTGCAAATCGGTTCAACAAAAATCGTGACACCGGTCCGTATCTACGGTTTATTTGCAATCTCGAACTTTGTGTTATTTTTGTGGTTTTACGTTAAGTTGAAGAATCCAGTCCAGGGAAGAGGGACCACATCGCCCAGATCCTAGTGGAGAAGAATGAACATTTTCTTCATAGTACTGTAAGTCGAAAAACATTCCATTTTTCCTTTTTCATATAAACTTTCGCTTTTGTTTACTTTTTACATATTTATTTACATTTCATATACTTTTGAAAAAGTAAAATATTTTTTAAACATAAGTAATATAATTAAGATTAGTTGATGAATGACTCAATTGTAGAAGAATTAGCAGATTTATTTAATTCTAGTATAACTTTGGAAGAAAAAAGTAATATACCAGAAATTGAAACAATGGCTAATCCAAACTATCAATTATTAAAATTATATATTGATACTATCCCACAATACGAGGGTAATCCTCATACTTTAAATATTTTTCTAGATAACTGTGACACACTAATTTCTCAATTTTTCGATGCAACAAATCCACAATTGAATAGTTTTTTATTACGCGCGTTGTTAAGTAAATTAGTAGGTAGAGCTTTAATGCTTATAGGTTCAAGAACTGAATTACGAACATGGGCAGAAATAAAACAAGCTCTTCAATTATGTTTCGGAGATCAGAGAAATATAGATTGCTTAGTGCAAGATTTAATTGTTTTGAGACCATTAAAAAATGAAACACCATACAATTTCGGTATGCGATGTCAGGAAGCACGTAGCTTAGTAATTTCAAAATTAAATGCTTCAAATGATCCAATTGCAGAAAAAACTATTAAAATTAAAAATTATAACGATTTAGCACTTAAGACTTTTATTAGAGGTTTAACTGGTCAATTGCAAAATAATATACGTTTGCGAAACCCAGATAGTTTAGAAGTTGCTATGTCTTTAGTTATAGAAGAAGAAAATTTTATCTATAGTCAAAATAGAAGTAATACTCTAAATAATCAATCTTACAAACCAATACCGAGAATCACTCCATCCAGACGAACTAATCATCATCCCAATTTTTTCCAGAATAGCAATGCTAATTACCAACATTTCAATTCGCCACCTTCTCAACCCATTATTCCAATTCATCGAAATTCAAATCCAGGTGTATTTAATAATCAATTCTCGCAACCACAACAGAATTTTAATAATTTCAATCGTCCTTTCATCCAAAATCCACAACCCCAGTGGAGGAACAATAATAATTTTCAAACTCAGAGACAACCATTTTCCAATCAACCCAGGCAAAGCCAGATATTGAGAGCACCCTCAAATCAAAGCAGAAATCAATCAAATCCCAACAAACCATACAAACCTACTCCAATGGACACATCATCAGCTAATACAATGTTAGCACCTCAGAGGAAATTTACGTCCACAGAACTGTTTGCACATGATGTAAATCATCAAAATTATGAATTCGGTAACCCGTTTGAGAATCAAATACAAGGTGAATGCTCATACCAAACCCATGATGTCCAAAATTCTAATTATTTTAATCAACATGAAACCGATGAAACATATCCAGAATATGACAATTCTAATCAATATCAATTCGATGATCCTAATGAAATTTCTCAAGACCCAAACGAAAATTTTCAACAAGAAGCCTCACAGAAAAATCCCCCCTAATAACTTTAAATATATCCAGAGCCACATATTTACATCCCTGAACTAAAAGCAAATTTTTTGATCGATACAGGTAGTACTCGTAGTATAATTAAACCTGATTTAGCTTATCAATTTTATCCAAATGAAATTTTTAAAGAAGATTTTCAAATACAAAGTGCTCATAATATAACATATCATGACGAAGTAATCGAAATACCAATTTTCAAAATTTTTGGAGTTTCAGAATATCACAAATTCTATCTCTTTAAATTTAGCGATAAATATGACGGATTAATAGGCGTTGATTTATTGAAACAATTAAAAGCTTCAATAGAAATGAACTCAAAATTTATCGTCACTCCATTTGCAAAAATTCCAATAATATACGAAATTGAGAATGAAATATCGAATATTCAAAATCCTAAATATCAAACATATCACTTGATAATACCGCCTAGAACTCAACAAAAAGTTAAAATACCAGTAAAAATGAAACAAGGCACCGGACTTTTAGAATATAAAAAGTTTGCACCTCATATCGAGATGCCGGTCGCTGTAGTAAATGTAGAAAATTACTTTGCTCTTACTACGATAATAAACTCTAACACTAAATCTGAAAAAATCGAATTTTCCAAACCAATCGATATTGAAATTTTAAATATAAACGAAATTAATTTCATAGAAAAAATGGAAACTGATCATGAAATTAGTAAAGAACATGACCATATTTTAAAGACAAATTTAAAAAATATTGATCTAAATCATTGCAATCCAGAAGAAAAAGACGTTATCAAAAAATTATGTTATGATTATCGTGACATTTTTTATTGTGAAGAGATACCGCTCTCTTTCACTAATCAAATAAAACACAAAATAAACTTAACAGACGATACCCCAATATTTACTAAGACATATCGTTACCCCGAAGTTTATAAAAAAGAAGTCAAAACACAAATAAACAAAATGCTTGATCAAGGTATTATTCAACCGTCCAATTCTCCGTATTCCTCGCTAATTTGGATTGTGCCGAAGAAAACAGACAAATCAAACAAAAAGAAATTCCGTTTAGTAATAGACTACCGCAAATTGAACGAAAAAACCATACCAGATAAATACCCATTACCAAACATTACCGAAATTTTAGACAAATTAGGCAAAAGTCAATATTTTAGTATTCTAGACCTAGCTAGCGGATTCTACCAAATCCAAATGCACGAAGAGGACATTCCGAAGACAGCATTTTCAACTCAAAACGGACATTGGGAATTTAAACGTATGCCAGTGGGACTACGTTCATCCCCTTCTACATTTCAAAGAGTTATGGACAACATTTTACGAGGTTTGAATAACGAAATATGTTTAGTATACTTAGACGACATTGTAATCTACTCTACATCCTTGCAAGAACACGTAGAAAGACTTAAAACAGTATTTGACCGATTAAGACGATCAAATTTTAAAATCCAACTTGATAAATCTGATTTTATAAGAAAAGAAGTCGCGTACTTAGGGCATGTTATTACACCAGACGGAGTAAAGCCAAATCCTGACAAGATAAGTGCAATAAAATATTATCCAATACCAAAAACTCAAAGGGAAATCAAAAGCTTTTTAGGACTATTAGGCTATTATAGACGATACATTAAAGATTTTGCAAAAATAACAAAACCGTTAACTTTATGTCTGAAAAAGAATGCTAAACTCAAACACGATCAAAATTTTATCTCTGCTTTTAACACTTGTAAAAATCTATTAATCAATTCACCTATACTTCAGTATCCAGACTTTTCTAAGCCCTTTGTTTTAACCACGGACGCTTCAAACGTAGCATTAGGTGCAGTATTATGTCAAGGTCCAATTGGTTCGGATAGACCAATTGCATACGCTTCAAGAACCTTAAATAACTCTGAACAAAAATATAGTACTATTGAAAGAGAATTACTTGCCATAGTATGGGCTTGTAAATACTTTAGACCATATCTGTACGGTAAACGATTTAAAATATATTGTGACCATCGTCCTTTAATTTGGCTATTCAATCTCAGAGAACCGAATTCAAAATTAATACGCTGGAGATTACGTTTGGAAGAATTTGACAATGAAATAATTTACAAAAAAGGTACTTTAAATTCAAATTGCGATGCACTTTCTAGAGTAGTTATTAACGCACTCGAAAATGATTCAATGATTAATAATCCTGACGAAATTACAGATCCTCATGAATTAGACCAATTTTTAAATGACCTTATAGACGAACAAATAAATGACAATATAACCGATGCCAATTTGCAAACAGCTGACACAATTGACACCGACTCAAATACACAACACACCACTTTTAATGAAACAACAAATGACGGTATACGAATATATGACGAAATAATTAACAATAAAATTAATCAAATTATAGTCACACCCCATCCATATCCTAAATTAATAGTTGAACAGGAATCCTACGAAAATCATAAAATAATAAATGTTAAAATTCCGATTCAAAATAATGAAAATTTTATACTTGAATTTTTAAAAGACTACACAATTATGAAACGTTGTTACTCCATGTATTTTCACAATGATTCTCTTTATAACGATTTCAATAAAATATATTTAGAACACTTTTCGGAAAAAGGCCCAAAATTAATTAGATGCTTAAAACCAGTAAACACAATCAAGGAAAAGGAAGAACAAATAATGCTAATAAAACATCATCACGTTGGCAAAACTAACCATCGTGGTATTGTAGAAACGTATGAATATTTAAAACGGAACTATTATTGGAAAAATATGAAAACTACTATTACTGAATATATAAACTCGTGTGATACTTGTCAACGAACAAAATATGGCAGACATCCTCCATACGCACCTCTGGTAATAACTGAAACAGCATCAAAACCTTTTCAAATTGTTCACATAGATTTATTTCATTACAACAATAAAATATATTTAATTATTATTGACGCATTTTCAAAGTTCGCACAAGCATACCAAGTCGAAGGCAAAACGGCTATTCATGTGAGTAAATCATTAATAAAATACTTTTGTTCTTTTGGAATACCAGAAAAAATTATTCTTGACCATGGTACTGAATTTAATAATGATACTGTAAAAGAAATTTTGAATTTACATAAAATAAAAATACATTTTGGCACTGTAGGACATCACGAATCAAACAGTGTAGCGATTCAATTCCAGTCTAATAGAACATCTCAGAATTCTAAAAGAAATGCACCCCAATGAAGACGATTTAATTGACTATGCAATTTTAGGTTACAATAGCTCAATACATACTAGCAATAAATTTACCCCTTTCGAATTAACCTTCGGACACACTAATTCGCGAAATCCAAATGAAATTTTTATTCCCGTAGCATTTTACTCAGATTATGCTGAAAATCATAAGGAAAAACTTAAACATGTATATGAAAATGTAAAAGAAACAATAGAAAAACAAAAAGATAAAATTGTAGATAACAATAACCAAAAAGGTAATACTAATACTGATTTTAAGTTAGGACAAATAGTGTTTAAGAAAAACTTGCGTTACCATAGTAAAAAAGATAATAAATTTATAGGACCTTATGAAATAACCGAAATTTTAGATAGGAACAAAGTAGAAATAACTTCTAAGAAAAATAAAAATAAAAAAGAGATAATACATATAAAGGAACTAAAACAACCTCCAACTGTTACAGATTGTCCATCCACATCCATGAGGGATCAAACCACCCAAGACTCCATAACTTAAATAATAACCCCGGTCTTCTACCTTATAAATTAGGCAATGCTCAAAATAAAATTGATTTTTGGTCTTTTATTCAATCTTTCGACATTTCAGATATAGTTACCCATTTTGAATCTGTACAAAATCACTTTAAAAGAATTCAGAAAACATTTCCAAAGAATGAAGATAAATCCGTGTTAATCCATGAATTTGAAAGTATGTGCAATCTAATATTAAATTTAGAACAAAAAATACAAATCCAGTTAAATCAGATAAATCCAGTTTTTAATATAAGAATCAAAAGAGGAATAATAAACGGACTTGGCTCAATAATTAAATCTTTAACGGGCAATCTAGATCAAAACGATGCAGAAAAATATGATAAAGCAATTAACACACTTTCTGAGAATCAATCAAAATTAAAAAATATAGTCAATTCACAAATAACACTTCTTCAAAATTCTGTTAATATTTTAAAAAATAATACAAACACATTGGCACAAAATCAACAAACTTTATTGAAACGAATAAAGGAAATTGAAACTTATTACGAACAAGAAAAAGGAAATTATCACCTCTATGTCACGGATACATTGGTTTCTCAAATCGCTCCAACTTATCAATTAATTTACAATATTCTAGAGAAAATCGAAGTAGCTATCACATTTTCCAAGTTAAATACAGTTCATAATTCAATAATTGAACCTAGAGAACTTTTAAATGAAATAATGATTGTAAATAAACAATTGAAATTCAATAAGCTTCCATTTGAACCAAAAATAGAAAACATTCTTTTATATGAAAAGGTCACAGAAGTAAAATGTTATACCAAGGGATACAAAATAGTATTTATCTTAGAAATTCCTATAGTAGAAAGCGAAACTTATAATTATTTCCACATATACTCATTGCCTGTACCCACACAAAACTCCTTCAAAGTAATTCTACCTCAAGCGAAATTCCTTATCCTGAATGACCTTTCCTATATGTTTTTCGACGAGAATTGTCAAGAAGTTTCATCTGAACAGTATATTTGCTACCAGAAAGGACCCACTATCATCCAAGAAGAAATCCCATGTGAAATCCAGATGCTTCGCTACTTCAAGAACGTCTCATCATGCCAGCAGCTAACTGTTCGAATGCCTAAATTACGAATCCAAAAATTAGAGAAGAATCATTGGATTCTAATATCTCCTGAAATAAGTGTAGTTAATCAAAAGTGCGGATCTAACAAACACAATTTTCCAATTCAGGGAACTTTTATTCTAGAACTTGATTCGGAGTGCGAAGTGGACATTGATGGTATTAATATTAAACATTTTGAAAATTATCAAACCGAACTGAATCTAATAAACCTTCCAAATTTAACATTTTCAAGTGAAATAGCAAATTTTCAAATGGAACCAATCCAATTAAATTCTATCAATTTAGACGACTTTAAATATGTTCAAAGTGCTTTAGACATTCAAAAACAAAAAATCGCTAACATTTCGTCTCCAATAATATCTGCAAATTTTAATATTTGGACTATTTTTATTTATTTCATCATATTAATAATTATTTTGTATTGGACTGTAAAATTCATTCTAACAAGAAGAACCCGAAGAAGAAGCCAAGGCGAAGAAATCCAGAATGGTCGCCAAAATTTGGAACTCTGAAATTCAACAAATACCTTGAATTTCTGTCTAATGGCGGAGGAGTTATGGGAACGCATATAGTAATGGGACACCGCTAGACTGCTGAATTGCAGTCTCACGGATTGTTTTCCTCATAACGTTCTTGATGATCACATTCAGATTAGAATTAGCTTCCTAGTTGTAAAGACTCAATTTAGTCATATTTAGTTTGTAGAAATAAATGTTAATTTTTTAAAAAGTAGTTTAGATTAACTACGAATTTAATTATAGTGACGATGATTTATAACGCAAATATTTGTTATTATTGTAACATATTATGTGTCTATATATATATATATATATATATATATATATATATATATAAATTCATTTAGTTTCTTCAACCATTTGTATATAATATTGGAAATGTTTATATTCTTGGGTTCATAGGTTGTTTTAAATAATTAAAATACGATTGTATTTCACATTTTTCTATTGAAAATGGATAAAAATTTTAACGTTTCGCTTCTCCTTTGGAAGCATTTTCAAAATAATATCATTATAAGAATAAAGTACGATTAAAATATTTGTAAATAGATAAAAACATAACATTAGTAGGTTTTTAAAAACATTAATGAAAACACAGAATTAAAATTGACGTACTCACCTTAGAATTTCAATGCAACGATACTATACGAGGGAAGTTGAAATGAGTTAATTAATCAGCTTATAGTAAATTTGACTCAAGTTTTTTATATCTTGTCTATCATTCACAGTTTTCTGTGAATGATAGACAAGATATAAAAAACTTGAGTCAAATTTACTATAAGCTGATTAATTAACTCATTTCAACTTCCCTCGTATAGTATCGTTGCATTGAAATTCTAAGGTGAGTACGTCAATTTTAATTCTGTGTTTTTATTAATGTTTTTAAAAACCTACTAATGTTATGTTTTTATCTATTTACAAATATTTTAATCGTACTTTATTCTTATAATGATATTATTTTGAAAATGCTTCCAAAGGAGAAGCGAAACGTTAAAATTTTTATCCATTTTCAATAGAAAAATGTGAAATACAATCGTATTTTAATTATTTAAAACAACCTATGAACCCAAGAATATAAACATTTCCAATATTATATATATATATATATATATATATATATATATATATATATATATATCTATATATATGTGAATATTGTATAAATCGTTTTCAAGAAGTCAGTTAAACAGTTTCTGATTGAGAAGGTTGTTTATGATGTAGATGACTTTTTACTTTACTGACTGTTCTCGTATACTGTGTCTTTTTTTGTGTATACGTAGATATATATTTATGTATAATATGTACTTTTGTTTTGTTGACATGTCCAGCGTAAATCTAATATTTTTCTATGTATGTTTCACTGAATGAATAAATGTATTATTACTAAAAAAAGTATTACATCATATTATTTTAATGAAATAATTTTGTTTACCCTAATATAATTGTGTATAATTATAATGTAATAATTATATAAGTCTTGGTCTTGATTTACAACTATACTATTTACGTTCCATAAATTGTTCCCCACTGGGTAAAGTTAACAACGGTCGAAGATAATAAACACCGTATTTCAAATTCGCAACTATAACGGATGCAACACACCTTCCGATAGTTTTTTATTACATCAGATGAAATTGGAAATACTCAATCTAAATTAGTGTCGTTGTTGATAAAACATTGAATGTATTAATCTTAAGGTCTTCTTTGGCATTATAATTGAAGTGGGGTTCATCTTCTATATCTTCACCAATGAGAGGTTTCCTTTTCGGACGTCTTATGATTTCAACATCGTCAAGAATATAAGTATAATTTTTAGGCAACTCTTTTTTTCGTAGGAATCAATGTTGTCTCTCAGACTCAATAAGTAGTCCTTTAGAGATTTGTATATGTTGCAAGCATAAATATAAGAAATAAAGAAGATAGAACTGTTTACATTATTCTTGAAGCCAAGATCATTGTAAGTAAAAATCTAGTGGGGGAGCGTTTTAAGTTTGATGCATCTATTTCCATTCATAAAACCCTTCTGTAGTAGCTGTATGCATAGTAAGTAGTTGTCCTCAATTTTTTTATCTAAAGACGACGTCGTAACAGGATCTACGGGTCCCACCCTAAATGTCGCTTTTACCATTCGCACAGGCGCAGAAGCAGGAATAAACAACTTCGTATTTCCTGCGGAAATTCGCATCGATTAGGTTGTGTTTTGTATAGTTTTGGGTTTATTTGCATTTGAAAACCTACGTTATTTATTATTATATTGTGGAAATGGCTGTATGCAATGAATGTAAATAGACATTTTCTAACGAATACAATTTGAGAGCACACGTATAGAGAAAACATCCAAGTAAGTAAACGATTTATTTGATTAGAGATATTTATTTATTGGTAATTTTGAAAATGTGCAAACAATAAATAAATATTAAAATATTTAATACTACATAGACCCTTTTTTGTTTCTTTTAGTAAAATTAGACATTCTTTGTCCAAGAAAAAGAAAGCCCTTTGGTTCAGGAAATAATGAATGCAAAGAGTGTGGTAAGTATTTTTCCAGACTCGATAATTTGAGGTCCCACATTAAACTTAAACATTCAAGTGAGTTTGTTTTTAATATATTAAATATTAACTCCCAGCTTTTAATAAGGAGCAGGTTTTTATAAATATGTAAACCTAAATGAATTTATGGTATCTATTAGTGTTTTTAAATGAAACTCACGGTCTCTAGTTAATTCCACAATATAATACAAGTTATTGAAAATTCTAAAAAATTGACAATTGTTTCGATAAATCAATATCATCGTCAGAAAGACAGAAGTTATATTTCATTTTATGCCTATCTGATGTTTAGTAGTTATTTTTGGCTAGACCAAGAAGTAACCTAACTTGTGATTGGCTTAATATATGTTTATAGAAAAAAGAAGATGTGATATTACAAATATTGAAGCTTGGATATTATTAGTCCTATGGTGATATCCTGCATATCATTTTTCCAATTAAGATCAGTATAACTGTGCAATGATATAGAAAACCAGGAAAACTATATCTGCTGATCTTTACAATCATCACAGTTTATTAGTGGAGAACTCCCTAGATTTATCTGTTCATTGGCAACTTCATATAGTGGGTTTCTGAAATGTCTTCTAATTTCCAGTTCTTCAAGGAAATCCAGTTCTTTTTTCTTTTCACAAATATGCAGCACTTCTAGTTCTGTGTTAGGTGTCAATGAATGATTGGTATTAAGTAGATGTTTTGCGTAGTGGGATTTATCTGGTTGTTTTAATCTGTATGCTCGTAAGTGCTCACTGTATCGTATTTCAAAATTCCTAAGGGTCTGACCCAAATAGACAGCATTACATTCTGGACATTTGAGTTTATATATACCTGACTTCTTCAATAGTGGTATTTTTGTTTTTACATTTAACAATTTTGTACTAACGTTACTTTCTGTTTTAAAAGAAATTGTTGTATTCGTTGCTAAACATATTTTTGAAATATTATTAGAAATATTTCCTGCATATGTAATGGTTTTATAAGTTTTTATTTCATCAGTTTGTTTAGGAAATATTAGTTGTAATGCCATTTTTTCCTCTTTTTTATTAATTAGCTTATTTATCATATCTAATGGATAACCGTTAGATGTTGCTATTTGTCTAATTGTATTAATCTCTCTATCAAAATTACATTTGTTCATAGGAACTAAAAAAGCTCTATGTATCATTGAATTATATGCTGCTAGTCTGTGTGTTGTTTTTCGGTAAATTGAATAATCAAGTACATTATTAACTCTTTGAATTTTTAAATCAAGAAAATTGATTGAGCTATTTTCTTCAATTTCTAATGTAAATTTAATTTTCGGGTGTAAATTATTGATGTGATTGAAAAATACATCTAATTGTCGTTCACTACCCATAAAACAAGCTAATATGTCATCTACATATCTATACCAAAATAAAATATTTTTCGAAATATTACTTTCAAAGATCTTTCTTTCTAAATTTTCCATAAAAATGTTTGCTAAAATAGGTGATATAGGGCTTCCCATTGGTAAACCTTCATTTTGAATATATATCTTATTGTCAAAAGTGAAATAATTCTGATTAATGCATACATCAAATAAATTAAGTATATCTGATATTATTCCTGGATTAATATTTTTATCTTCTAGTAATTTTCTGACGATGATATTGATTTATCGAAACAATTGTCATTTTTTTAGAATTTTCAATAACTTGTATTATATTGTGGAATTAACTAGAGACCTTGAGTTTCATTTAAAAACACTAATATGAGCATATTCCACGAAGTAAGGGTCGAGACAGTCAATTTCATTATGGTATCTATAATTTTTAGTGGCAATAGTGGCCTAACTACTAACATGCATATTGAGCGGATGCATTGTACTATCAAACATATTTACTTAGATGGTAAATTTGTTAAGATACTCGACAAGGCTATTGACGGAATCATGAAGTTTGTTAGAGATAAGATTTTTGAACGAGTGATAATACTGCACAAAGGTAAATTTTCCACACAGGCATACGTTAATTGAAACCATGGACATTGAAAAGGTTATTTATCACAACTTAACTTGGACTGTGGCATTATCTTCAACCAATGAGCTTTATACAGTTGAAGAAGTAAAGTTGGATTGCACATGCAAGTTAATTTGTATTGTATGCAATGATTGCATACATCGCTTCAACTGCACTTGCCTTGATAACTCCGTAATGTGGAACATGTGCAAACACATACATTTGATTTGCCTGTATATAAAAAATATACAAAATGTTATTAAGGATATTGATGAAGAATCATTGCTAGGTAAGATCCTATCAAGTTTTTACATATTTTCTTAATACAAAAAATCAATTTCGTGGTATAGTACTTGCTGTGAAAGCCTCAGTCAGTGTATCAGGTAATTCTTTATTTTTAAATATATTGAATTATATTATTGTATGTATTTTGTTAACTTTTTTCACAGGAAAAAGTGGAAATGTATAAATACATAAGATGGGCGTACCATAATACTTTATTTATTCCTACTGTGAGTATATTGATGGAGTTGATTGGTGTTTTGATGATTGGAAGTATTATAGCCTTAGTTATACAAGGATATCAAACATAAGTCAATACTGATGTTAATTTTTTGCAATAGATTCATCAGAAAAGTTTTTTATATACCAAGATCAATAAAACTGACTTTTATTTGAACCATATTTTTCCATAATTAGAACAATTGTCTTGATACATAGAAAAAGAAAAACGTTTAGAAAAATGTAAAAATTTAGCAACCAGACGGGGTATCAGTATAAACTATTGCATCGTTTTATTTTAGTTTTTAAAATATGTTTTGGTGAAGTTGAATTTTCAACTGTAGGGGTATATCATAGTTAGTTCATTCATATAATATTTCCCATTATAAAAATATTTCTTTATAGCAGAAAAGAATCTTGTTATGGACGTAAGCAAGACATATCAAGAAGTCACAAGCTTAGTAGAAACTCTTAGTGCTGCTAAATCAAAGCAATAAAATGATTTTGATCAAGTTAGAAAAAGAAAACAAAAAATAATGGATTAACTGGTTCAACTACAAGAGAAACTTACGTTGGTCAATTCTATTGAAGAAATCGAAGTATTTGAACAAAATTTGGCACCAATTCGACCATCTCTCGTTGATGTAAGAAACCACAAGAAATCTATTGTTGGGTTCTCAGAAGGTGTAATTGGAGATATGTTAAAAATTTGTTGTATATTTCTAATGTGTTTTGTTTTAGTGTCATTATCAATAAAAAATACACCAAATAACAAAAAAATAGAGCCTCAAAGACGATTGTATATAACAAAGAAGCCTTTGAAATGGAAGAAATCTACTCTCAAAAAACCTTCAACGCAAGAATCAGATCTCTTAGCCGCACAATTACTGTTAAATAACAGCAATTTACAATATTAGTCCATTTTTCTATCAGTATATTATAATGATACCATATTCACAAGGGTATTACACATAGATGTCTAATAAAAAAAAATTAATACACGAATTATTTATATTTTTTGGTACCTACCTAATAAATTGTTACATTTATTTGATTCATAAAATAATCCCTTTACATGGATTGTATTCACAGCGATAATTTATGAACTAGTTCAAATTGGATGAAATCATTATAATAAGAACAAATAATTTCATTGTTAAAATTATAAATTGAATGCTTCTGAATAATTATAAATATCAGTCATTAAATACAGTAATGTCAAGTAAATTTTTTACAAACACACCTTGGTGTCAAAATGATTTAATAATAACTATTAATAATTGATATGAGAATTTTTATTCCCGTCCTGTACTGTGTACAGGTTAGAAAAATCGAACATATTTCTCGTCCAATTTCACAAGCGCATGCGCGCATGGTAAAGGTAGTTTTAAGGTGGGCTCCCTAGGTCCTAGTCGTTTCTTCGCAGGCGACCATCTTCAATACTCTTCTCGTCTTACGTCGTTTCCCAACAAATTGATGATGGCTTCATAACAAATCGAATTTATGAATGAGTTGTTGGGTATGTGGTTGCAAGTCACATTCAAGTATATAGTAGTGTTTTGCTACTCTTGTCAAAACGTTTTAAAATATCGTACCACATGTTTAGTAAAAACTTAAAAAATTCCTGCGCGTCCGCCATAATTTTAACTTTCATACCTGGCTTAGACAGAGTCGGATTTAGGGACTATACCAGTGTGCTGTTTCGTAACAGTATTTAATTTTAAATGATTTCTGTACATACTCTTTTGATTTTGATATCATGTCTCTATGGGGTGACACATTTCCCTCTATAACAATTGGAGGACATGTTGTAGGTTCCTTCGTTGACTTTTTCGGGTATTCTTTAGGACTCATAGCTTGGCCGGCAACTTATTCGACTGAGCTAGAGGCCGAAGGGCTGAATTTGCGAAAAGTATTTTTCTTTTGTTTCCTCTGTGTATTATATTGTATTATTTCATCTTCTGATTGATCAGATAAGAATTCGTATCTGTTTGTTGTTGCAATATTTTGGTGGCGCAGCATTTGTTAAATAATTCTATTAAAGGTACAAACTTTTTTAGGTTTTTCAAAGCCGGGGGGGATGATGTCCATTTGGTCTGACTACTGAAATTGCGAAAGGATGGTTATCGCATTTATATCTTCTGTGTCTACTGGTTTGTTACTACCTGTCATTTTTCTTGCTGTGATTTTATTATTTTTATTTGTGAATTTCTCATATTGTGATATAAACTTGTCATTTGTATTTTCAGTGGTGTTGTCTCTATCTTCCACTTCCTGTGGCCAGGAGTGGGTGGATGGCTTATGAAATTAGACTTCTACCGTTTGGGGTGTATTAGAGATTTCTTCCTCTTAGTCTGAAGTATTTCTGCTCAATTGTGGGCCTATAATATCTTCTTCCATTCTGAATGTGTTGGGATTATTAATTTTTGTATGAGCCGGGGTGAATGTATTATTATTTCTGTTACCCCTACAATTGGGGATGGATAGTGTTGGGCTCATTGGTTGGGGCTTGTTTACTGAAAATTCTTCGTTTTGTATATACTTTTGATTCAAGTCGTGTTGTAGACACTTTTATTGTTGTGATTCTATACACTTTTTATTGTTATGTTCTATACACTTTTTTGTTTCTATACACTTTTTATTTATTATGTCAGATTGTCCACCCATTAAAAGGGAACGAGAGCATCAAAAAAAACTTCCCGCGAAGCGGGAACTGTTTATACCAACGTGTAGAGAAAAAAAAATGCAGAAAAAAATCATAGGAAAAAAATCTTACCCCTCCACCCCCCCTCCTCACCCCTATAGCTATCCCGGAGACGGTTTGAGCTATGGAATTCTTATGTCAAAGTGGCACACCTATGGCATTTTCGGCTGAAGAAAACGTCTCCTTTATTATTAGAGCTAGCGAAAAAATAAAAATTGTATCTTAAAGAGAAAAATCCGAATAGTATATGGGACTCATAAACCGATTTTTTGATTTGAAGATTTATACAGGGAAAAATTAAAAAGTATTTTTGCAAAAATTTTTTTTTCGAATTTCAAGAAACGAATATTCCTACGTAAGAGATCACGTCAAACCCTCTTGAAAAACATAAAACAAAACTTTCCTGTCCCCCTTGTTGGGGGGTCTACGGGTCGTCAAAAACCGACTTTTTTCGACATTGGTACTTAGGGCTGGGGGCTTTTTTTGCTATGAACGATAGCGAAAAACTGTCTCGTACGATTTGAAGGGAGCAAATCGACACGTGCATAGAACACATAAAAAGGTGGCATTGATGGGGGGAAATATACAAGAAAAATTTCGCGAATAAATTTAAAAAAATGTTTTTTTGGGCTTTCGGGTTATAAATATGATGGGGCAACTTGTCACTTCAAGCCCTTTACAATAATATATGAGAATACCCCCTGCCCCCCCCTTTTTGTGGGGTCCAGCATTCGCTAAATATTAATGCTGGAATTGTGATTTTCGGGGGATCTTCGAGATTTAGAGTGCCTATATGCGTCATGGCTTTGAAATATTTTTAGGCCCCTCCCAATGACCCCCCAGCAGTGGACCGAAATTGAACGTGGAACTTTGAGATGATGTTTTTAGGCATATGCGCATTCGGTATATAGCTACGGTGGTCGAAAAAAAATTTTAACCTCAAAATTTAGCGCATCCTGTGGCGCCCTCTTTTCCGATAAGATTACAAAAGTATATATATCGATCGATAGAGGAAAAAATTAGAATTTTTTTGAGTATATACAGGGCGTTGAAAAAATTTTTTCGTAATTTTTTGACATTGAATTTTCGGAATTTTTAGGCGAAGTATACTTCTTTTATTAAGGCTAAAAAATTTCTATGTACGTGTCTAAGCGCCCTCTACATTTTTAGTCTCTAGCGTTTTTTCGATATCTTGCAAAAAAAATTTATTTCTCCGTTATATTCAATGTAGTTAGGGGGGCAAGCTTCACCCAGGGGGGGGGCATATTTTTCCTCTCAGTTACCCATGATGGACTATCATAACCCACCATCAGGTACACGGCCAAAAAATGTTTTAAAAATATTTGCCCCCCATGACCCCCCGTCAGATTTTTTTATAGGCTCAATTACTACGCCAATGTTCATCATTTTTGATTCTCTACACGACAGTTTTTTTTTTATTTTTTTTCTACGATTTTTCCTTCCCCTTCTAAAACCCAGCTCATGTTGCCCGTTAACTATGTGTCAGAACCGGCTTTATAGGTCAGATTTTCAAAATGCTTCGATTGATACGAAATTTGGTATGGGGGTATAAATTTGGCCCAGGAACACGGTCCCGACATTAAAATTTCTTTAAAACGAATTTTTATGTGTCAAAACGTAACTTGAAATTTTCGCCAGGACCCATCAAGGGGAGGTCGGTAACTTTTATGTTGCGATTTGAATGAAAATCTAGGGAAAGGGGTTTCCGGAGACGAGAAATACAATGAGCTAATCAGTTTTTCGGTAAGTTCTATTTAACATGCTTAAAAAAAATAAAAACGTCAGAGATCGGAATATTTGCAAGTTTTAAAAATAGTAATTATTATGCGATTTTTATAAAAATTTGTAATTAGGGGTTTTCAATTAAGACGAATCGGATGATATCGTTATTTTTCAATTAAAATTTTTCCTTTAAATAGTTTACTTGAAGAAATTTCGAAAAATATTTTTTTATTTCTTTATTAAAAAGAATTTCACCTTGAAAAATTCGTAGCAACTACATTTATGATATGGAAATATTGAAATTGGTCAAAATCGAAAGTGGAGAGTAGATTCTATTATAAAAAAAATACTGCAAGTTTCCAGCGGTATTAATAATCGAGTTATTAAACATCAAAGTTGACATTTTTTAACCGAAAAATTCATTCAGAAGGGTTTTACCCCCTTCCTATATAAAATCCGAAAAAAAAAAATTTCTCTCTGATTTCCATGAAATTTTGCATAAAGGAGTTTTTTGATACGAGGAATCTGAAAAATTTGTCAGTTGTTTGAAAAAAAAATTTTTTCCTGTGAAAAATTCAGGAAAATTATTGAAAATGGGATTTTCTGGAAAACTATAACTCAAAATCAAAAAATTACATACTTTTTGGATTCTACGAGACGAAATACATAATACTATATCACTTTTACATACATTCACAGTAAAGCGAAATTTTCAATTTTTTGGTCTGGGAACCGAAATTTACAAAATCTTTTTGACATGCCTCCATTTGAAATTTCATATTTCAGAATCTATGGAAGATAACGACATCTGTTTTACATCATTCGATAGAGGAAAGATGTATCTTAATTACCAATCATTTTTAGTTCCTTCCATTTGATATTTGTAGGAATTATACGAGGTTAAAGTTGAGCTAAAAATTTTTATCAAATTTCACCTTGAAAAAATTCGTAGCAACTACATTTATGATATGGAAATATTGAAATTGGTCAAAATCGAAAGAGGAGAGTAGATTCTATTATAAAAAAAATATTGCAAGTTTTCAGCGGTATCAATAACCGAGTTATTAAACATCAAAGTTGACATTTTTTAACCGAAAAATCCCTTCCTATATGAATTCCGAAAAAAAATATTTTTCTCCGTTTTCCATGAATTTTTGCATAAAGGGGTTTTTTGATACGAGGAATCTGAAAAATTTATAAGTTGTTTAAAAAAAATTTTTTTGTGGAAAATTCAGGAAAATTATTGAAAATGGGATTTTCTGGAAAACTATAACTCAAAATCAAAAAATAACATATTTTTTGGATTTTAAGAGACGATATACATAATATATCACTTTTTACATACATTCACGGTAAAGCAAAATTTTCAATTTTTTGGTCTGGGAACCGAAATTTATAAAATCTTTTTGACACGCCTTCATTTAAAATTTCATATTTCAGAATCTATGGAAGATAGCTACATCTGTTTTACATCATTCGATAGAGGAAAAATGTATCTTAATCACCAATCATTATTCGTTTCTTTCATTTAATATTTGTAGGAATTATACAGGGTTAAAGTTGAGCTAAAAATTTTTATCAAAATTTACCTTAAAAAAATTCGTACCAACTACGTTTATGACATGGGAATATTGAAATTGGTATAAACCGAAAGAGGAGAGTTGATACTATTATAGAAAAAATACTGCAAGTTTCCAGCGGCATTAATAACCGAGTTATTAAATATCAAAGTTGACATTTTTTATACAAAAAATACATTCAGAAGGGGGGTGGGTAGCCTTCGGTCAAAATAACGAAAATAAAACATTTCTCTCCGATTTTCATGAAATTTTGCATATAGGGGTTTTTTGCTACGAGGAATCTGGAAACCTAACCAAATACTTATATATATATATATATATATATATATATATATATATATATTAATTGTATTATTATTGTTTTATAATTTAATATATATCCAAATAAATCAAAATTCGTCGATATATAATATTTACAATTATTTCCATATTTATATTTTCATCATTTATCATAACTTTATATATATTATTATATTTCTTATATTTCATTAATATAATTAATAATAATATATTTTAATCCATTACACCTATTTATACGTATTTATATTTTTAATAACATAAATAATTTACCGAATACTTACTTTTATATATATATATATATATATATATATATATATATTAATAATACTTATAACAATATTTTTATCTAACATAAAGAAGGAAACAATAAAAACAATATACTTACCATTATCTACAATCATTTCCTACATAATTTATATTTTCCTTACAAGGTAAATAATCAACAGTTATTCTCTCTAACATTTTTATCCATCTTCTATATACCCAATGACAAGCCGCAATGTTGCGGCGCTCCAACTAGTTCTACCGTTTTGTGTGCACTGTGTTTGTTTGAAGTGGTTTCTATAAACTTTAGTAAGGAAAAATCCACTGAGCCAATGAGTTCTTTAGGAATATTAGTTTTTTCAATTTTCTTTGAATTATTTAATTTGTCTAGCTCAGTAGATGTGTGATATGAGGATACAGAATCCTCGCTTAGATAAACTAACTATAAGAAATTTAAATTTTGATTTTTTATTCTTCCTTTTTATTTTTGATACGATTTAATCCTTTATGGTATATCGAATCGGTAGGCCCTACACTAACTGCAGGACGACGTGGTTCGTCGTCTACAATAAGCTGTTGAGTTTCCCTGTCACTTTTTTTGGTGTTATGATTTTTTATGAGTGGAAGATTTTGAATGTTTTTTATGTTTTTTAATAATTTTGTGCTTTCTTTACACCTACTACATATTTAGAAGATAAATTATCGCTTGTGAAGATTTCGGTACTTTTTACATTCAGATTGTGGATATTGTCCCTGAGTCTACGTGTGTTCTATTTAACCCTTTTTTGCGTGGTGGGCTAATAGATGGTATGGATAGTTCTTTGTTGTTAGCTGATGCTCTCGAAGGACCAAATGATTGTATTCACTGATGTAGGATGTATGATGAAATGTATGAAGAAATTAAACACTTATGTCACGTTCATTTTTTTATATTGCAGGAATTTATAACTTTTTTATTTTTGCGTAGACAATTAAGAGCTCACTTGTACATACGCGTTACACTGTGATTATTTTGCACATAATATGAGGGATTAATGGATGATTGAAGATTAAATACACATGTTTGTTACCGGGATAAAAAACTCCGGGTACTCTTATAACTTGAGTACCTTTATGTACGACGGTTAAATGATGAAGAGGGCAAATGTACGAGTGACGACTGGGAAGTGTGAGTGACGACTGGGAAGTGCGAGTGACGACTGGGAAGTGTACGAGTGACGACTGGGAAGTTTGAAGGCTAACTGGGAAGTGACTAAAATTGAGGTTGTATTCGTATTCATACATCGGTTAACTTGGTTGCGAGGTAGGAGCAAAATATTAGGATCTGGCCAAAGGGATAAAAGAATTTGAAACGTAACGGTCAGATACAGCGAGTGAAAATTTGCAAGTTGGGGTGATCTTTTTGTGGTCTGAAAAGGTTTCGTGGATACAGATAACAGAGTTTTTATGAAGCGATAAGGTGTCGGGTACTTTGAAATATTCATTGGAATTTCAGAAAACTATATTTATCTGTATTTCACTAGCTTTACGTTTAACGTATCGTGTATCACCTGTCAAATATGTGTTCACTGAGTCAACAATTAATCACAATCGGTAAACTAAACTGTAATCATTCAGAAATCGTAGAAAACACGAGAACTAATTACTAGCAAGAAGTAGTGCATTTGCCACTTGCAAAACTCTACTGACACTGACACTCTCAAAATAATGTCACAGTTTATTACGTTCAAAAGATCACTCTGCCGATTTTATTGTTCCAATCTTTCCTCTCTCTCCACTCATGGGAAAAATTCCAAGATGCGCAGAAGATTTGTCACTTATTATAAACAGTGGTTGGCTGCTTACTTAGATTTCAAATCGTCATTGTATCAGTTGACTTCAGCTCCATGCGCATGGGAATCAATTTCTGTTTGCGCAGTGAAAAATTGGTGCGTATAGATCAAAGATACCGACAACAAGTGAAGCAACTGCTTCTGTAAGTTGTAAACTGTGATAATGTTAACAAGAAGAATGAGAATAACAGTGGCGGTGGGACTCAACGTCACACGGGTCAGTCAGTAACTTCACATTCGTAGAACTATCCACAATCTACCTGCACTCTGCATTCTATAGCCTCTTATACCCTGGCAAGCGTTAATATTTATTTTTGATGTGTACGTTGGTTATTTTAATTAGATTGTATTGTTTGTATACAAAAATAATGTATTCAATATACAGTAGCGGTGTTTTAAATGAAACTCACTGTTTCTAGCTAATTCCACAATATAATGAAAATTCTAAAAAATTGACAATTGTTTCGATAAATCAATATCATCGTCAGAATGACAGAAGTTACATTTCATTTGATGCCTACCTGATGTTTAGTAGTTATTTTTGGCTAGACCAAGAAGTGACCTAATTTGTGATTGACTTAATATATGTTAATAGAAAAAAGAAGAAGATGTGATATTACAAATATTGAAGCTTAGATATTATTAGTCCTATGGTGATATCCTGCATATCATTTTTCCAATTAAGACAGGATAACTGTGCAATGAAAAAAATTTGAACATTTAAATAAATGCATGTGAAAGTATATCCCATATCACTTTGTGAACTGTGGTACTGTAAGATATGTCCTAAAATTCATTCACAAATTAGTTCGCATTTTGTTGATATGTTGAACATACACTGCTGCTAATACTTTTTGTTAACAACAATCCTAAACCAAGCTTGCTCCTCGACATAACATTGTTTGGTATCAATAATAATATGTTAACAATGGTTAGGTACCTCTTATAAATGCAATTAAAAGAAATCAGTTATCTTCTATTTGCAAATCAAACCACTGCTTCTTCTGAAAATCCAACAAAAATCAAGAGGTTGCCAAAACACCTACTATTAGTAAGGGAATAGAAACATGAGCGAAAGATAGTAAAGAAAAAGCAGTTATGTGTTTGCTGGTGGATGGTATTAAGTTAGTTACCGCTAAAAGAGATTAAATAATAGTTAAAAAATTGACTGTCTCGACCCCTACTTCGTGGAATATGCTCATATTAGTGAAACTCAAGGTTTCTAGTTAATTCCACAATATAATACAAGTTATTGAAAATTCTAAAAAATTGACAATTGTTTCGATAAATCAATATCATCGTCAGAAAGACAGAAGTTATATTTCATTTTATGCCTACCTGATGTTTAGTAGTTATTTTTGGCTAGACCAAGAAGAAACCTAACTTGTGATTGTCTTAAATATGTTTATAGAAAAAAGAAGAAGATGTGATATTACAAATATTGAAGCTTGGATATTATTAGTCCTATGGTGATATCCTGGATATCATTTTTCCAATTAAGATCAGTATAACTGTGCAATGATATAGAAAACCAGGAAAACTATATCTGCTGATCTTTACAATTATCACAGTTTATTAGTGGAGAACTCCCTAGATTTATCTGTTCATTGGTAACTTCATATAGTGGGTTTCTCAAATGTCTTCTAATTTTCAATTCTTCAAGGAAATCCAGTTCTTGTTTCTTTTCACAAATATGCAGCACTTCTAGTTCTGTGTTAGGTGTCAATGAATGATTGGTGTCAAGTAGATGTTTTGCGTAGTCGGATTTATCTGGTTATTTTAATCTGTATGCTCGTAAGTGCTTACTGTATCGTATTTCAAAATTCCTAAGGGTCTGACCCAAATAGACAGCATTACATTCTGGACATTTGAGTTTAAATATACCTGACTTCTTTAATAGTGGTATTTTTGTTTTTACATTTAACAATTTTGTACTAACGTTACTTTCTGTTTTAAAAGAAATTGTTGTATTCGCTGCTAAAGATATTTTTGAAATATTATTAGAAATATTTCTTGCATATGTAATGGTTTTATAAGTTTTTATTTCATCAGTTTGTTTAGGAAATTTTAGTTATAATGCCATTTTTTCTTCTTTTTTATTAATTAGCTTATTTATCATATCTAATGGATAATCGTTGGATGTTGCTATTTGTCTAATTGTGTTAATCCTCTATCAAAGTTACTTTTGTTCATAGGAACTGAAAATCTCTATGTATCATTGAATTATATGCCGCTAGTTTATGTGACATGGGGTGTTTGGAACTATATGGAATTGTCACATCAGTGTGTGTTCAGAACATTTTATAGCTTTTTGTGTTTGTGGTGTTTTAGTGTGACATTTTATATTCACATAACTTGGTATTACCTTTTTCCTAAGGCATTCTTGTTCAAACCAAATGTTTTGTGATGTTTTGTAACGTTTTTTTTAGTAACTTCTGGTACAGTCAGGTCAAATCTTCTCTCGAAGATTTTTTAATGAAATTAACTGTCTCGACCCTTACTTCGTGGAATCTACACATATTAGTGTTTTAAATGAAACTCACTGTAATATCACATCTTCTTCTTTTTTCTATTAACATATAGGTATTAAGTCAATCACAAGTTAGGTCACTTCTTGGTCTAGCCAAAAAAAACTACTAAACATCAGGTAGGCATCAAATGAAATGTAACTTTTGTCATTCTGACGATGATATTGATTTATCGAAACAATTGTCAATTTTTTAGAATTTTTAACAATTTTCATTATATTGTGGAATCAGCTAGAAACAGTGAGTTTCATTTAAAACACTAATATGCGTAGATTCCAAGAAGTAAGGGTCGAGACAGTTAATTACAGTAGCGGTACTTATAAATTTTATAAAATTTCTTTGTACAAAACGCTGCAACCCCCTTTTGATTGCGGCAATAGACGACCTAGTGTTAAATCCAGCACTGGGTGTATACGGATAAACTAGAAAATACATCAATTTCTGACACTTTTTGGAAAATTACTTATCCTTCCTGAACATAGTTGCCAGATCCTTTGAGAATATAACATTTTTCTAAAATAAAAACTTTGACAAGTAGGGTATAGCGAGTTGAAGCTTTCTCACTGTTGTAGTATGCTGTTATTGCTGGTTACTTCCACATCATTATTGTACAGATAGAGGAAATGTTTTATATTTCATGAATGGAATTTGTACTTGGGAAAAGTTATACTGATTATGTTGTAGGTTTGTAGTAGGTAGTATTGAATCAATGTTGTTATATACTAATGTTTTATCAGTTGTACTTGTAATTAGAATTTTAAAAATAATACGCAATTACTTAACACCCACGCTTCCTGTTTTTCACTGAATATTTTAGAATATTAAATTAATCATAATTTATTTAATCAGTATTTTAGAGGGTACCTATGTCAATTTGTCGCCAGTACCCTATTATCACTTGAGTGATTAAAATCGCTATAAAATGTTCTATATAATCTGACAGTAATTAACGAATTCGTTGAGAATATCTATTATGTTCCAGAATGTAAATTCTTCTAATTTTGTATATAGTGCTGTAGATTTTAGATTGTCAATTATTGTTAGTCTGTCGGCAATCTATTTGCCCGCAAAGAGCTCTAAAAGTGTTTCTAATGTTACATCTAGAGAAAAAGGAGAGGCAATATCCGTTATTGCTTGTTGCAATGGAGAAGGTATGTTTTTTCCACCTGCATATATTTTCAAAGGTAAGAATAAAAAATCTGAATACAAAGACGGTATGCCCCCTGAGTCCGTAACCTATATGTCATAGAAGTCAGCTTATGTGACGGATGAAATCTTCTTTTTATGGCTAAAAAATCATTTTCTTCCCAGAAAACCCTCAGGGGCAGTATTACTCATATTAGGTGGTCATAGTTGCCATTGTAATTCAGTTGAGATGTTAGAATTTGCAGAAGAACACAGTATTATTTTGCTACGCCTACCTAGTCACATAACACATTATTTGCAACCATTAGACAGAATATTCTTCAAGTCATTTAAAGCATCTTATTACACTTCATGTAACGTCTTTATGGAAGCTAATCATACAAGGAAAATAAACAGGCCGCTATTTGGCAGACTATTAAATGAAGCTTGGTCATAAGCAGCAACTGTAAGCAATGGGATCTCCGAATTTCGTGCGACCTCATGTAATTCCAGACTATGCTTTTCTAGTAGATGTTCAGTCTCAGGCAAATACTCTTCAACCGGGCCCGTCTCATCAAGAGAACAGTTGCAAGTGACCCACAAGGTTCTTCTGATCAGACACCTACCAGAAATAATTCTCCTAAACCTGGACCATCAAATATCTTTTCAACTGACTCACTACAATCGGATAATTGCAGTGATCTGCTAGTTTCAACCAACTAAAATGATGCAATTCTCCGGGAAAAATGTTGGATAACATTTCTCCACTACCCAACCTCCCTCGCGTTGATGCGGCTCGCAAAAGATCAAGATATTTAGCTTTAGTGAGAGCAATATAAATAATATAAAGGAAAAAGTTCAACAAAAACGCAACAAGGTAATAAAAGCAAACAGTATGTAACCAAGAACGAAGTCAAAAACTAAAGCCAAAAAAATGAAACTAGATATGTTTGACACACCATATCAGGAAAGTGAACCAGAACTGGATGATGACGATGTTGAAGAAGACGGTAATGACTACTGTATTGGATATGGTGAAGAATATAAGTATACTAAAAAAGTTGTTGACTGGATAAAGTGGGCTCGGTGTCGGCATTGGTTGCACGAATACTGTACGAAATACGTACTAAATTGTGATATGTGCGCAAAATTAATACTTAAACACAAAAAATGATAATGTCCATATTTTTTGGTTCACTATCTCACCTATATATTACTCATCAACTAACCCACAATACTATGGGTGAATCATGAGATATTTTGGCGTGCAGTATATTTTTTTTAGTAACCAAATATTGTTTTGTATCTAAGACCCTGTTGCACTACATTGACAGACGATATCGATGTATATTCAAATTTCTTAATAAAGGTGAATACAAAAAAAATTGGGTTATTTCTTAATGTTGTCCTGTTTTGTTTTGTTTAATTTTATTTTATTGTTTTCGGCATTTTCCATAGAGTAATGAGGATTTTTTCATTACTATTTATCTTGATGATTTCCCATACAGTAAATCCCCATATTGTCTACTGACATAGTTCTGAGTTTACTGGATGCCACGGACATGTGACGGCTTTCTCTTTCAATTATTTACGTATGGATTGATGTACATTAAGGCCTGATGATGGCTCAGTGAGCCAAAACTAGTTGCCCTTCATCATATTTCACTAATATATGCTGTACTGATTTTGAGTTTTACTTACTGCTATTTACCTACAGACTACATTCGAGATGGATAGTCTTTTTCATTTAAATTTTTTTCACCATCTCCCCCCAAGTTACCCTATTATTATGGAATGACAATTTATAAATGCTTATGACCTAGGCTTGAGACATCACAACAAATTAGTTATATTTATTGTATTAAAAACGTTTTAGATGGCATTTTATTCACAAAATAAACGGTTTTAAAGATTACAACTAACTTTTCCGCATCTGTGGCCCTGAACAATATTCTATAATAAAATTGTTACTTGTATACACTTCGGGGGATGTATCGTGCCAACAAACCGAAATTTCTCCAAAAATTACCAAAAATTTAGTATATCTAGTTTTATAGGACCCGCTGTACTCGCTCTAGTCAACTGAAAATCAATAGGGTACATCTGTGAGACACCTTGAACAATACTTATTCATAAAGTTGATCAATCGTATACTCTCTGGAGGCTGTATCGTGCTAACAAACTGAAAATTCTCCAAAAATGACAAAAATTTGGTACTCCAAGTACCACAGCACCCGTTGTACTGGCTTTAGTGAGCAAAATATCAATAGGGTTCATCTTTAAGACGCTCTGAATAATATCCAATCATAAAATTCATCACTTGTATATACTTCGGAGGCTGTATCGTGCTAACAAACTGAAACTTCTCCAAAAATGACAAAAATATCGTACTAAAAGTACTGTAGCACCGGTTGTATTGGCTCTGGTGAGCTGAAAATCAATAGGGTTCATCAGTGAGATGCCCTGAATAATATTCAATCATAAAATTGGTGACTTGTTGAACTCCGGAGGCTGTATCGTGCTAACAAACTGAAGTTTCTCGAAAAACGACAAAATGTCGTACTTCAAGTACCATAGCACCCGTTGTACTGGCTCTGGTGAGCTGAAAATCAATAGGGTTCATCTGTGAAATGTCCTTAACAATATTAAATCATAAAATTGCTGACTTATTGCACTCCGGAGGCTGTATCGTGCTAACAAGACTTGCAAGGAAAAGTGGCCGACGACAACGACGACGACGACGACATACACACAGGATTATTTTTCTAAAAACCGTTTTTTCGTGTTGTTGTTGATGGATAGCGTAAAAATAACTCAAAAAAAAATTTCAAATTTCCAACTTTTTTGTGGGTAAACCAATACTTTTCTCGCATATTAGATAGGTTGGCGGAAAAGTAAAATGTTTAAAAGCGATAGCCTGCTCGAGCGTTTAATTTTCTCAAACGAATGTAATGCATCTAAAGCATGCATGCAAAGAAACATTTTATCCACGACCACATTCATTTAGAATCAGAATCTTACAGCGGCTGTTACCTCAAAAATCTGAAGTTCCCCATTAGCTTATACATATAAATAAATTCATTTTGCGTATTTTATAGCGTGTTTAAGAAAATTAAACGCTCGACCAAACTCCCGCATTAGAATATTCTTACGTGAATGAAACGTTATCTAAAACACTTATACATTAAGTTATTATACAGGGTGTCTCAAAATTGACGCCCGTCCTTTCAGAATATGAATCGGGGGACTAAAACGAATTAAAACGTAAGAATAAAAAAGTTGCGTTATATCCATGGTTACAGAGTTATTGACAAAAACAAAGATCTAACATTCAATGTTTACACTTTATTAAAAATGAAGTCAGCTAAAAACAAATGAGTAGCATAGGTTGCTGTGGTAATGTTAAATGTTAATTATTAGTTCTGTCAACTTTTGTCATAATAAGTATAAGTATAATTTCATACGGTTATTTGTTTTAAAAATGCAACTTTATCATTCCAATCGAGAATATGTTGATATGTTAAAAGTATTAGGTGCGCATAATAATAATGCCAGTGCTGCGGCTAGAGCATATACCGTAAAATTCCCAAATCGACGGCACCCTGATGCAAAAACTATACGACGGGTTGAACAAAGATTACTGGAAACGGGTAATTTAAATCCCAGATTAAATAAGGGAGGACGCCATTCTACGCTCAACGTCGTCCAAGAAGAGCAAATTCTTGATTTTGTTGAAGCGGAACCAAATACAAGTCTTCGAGTTACATCGAGACAAACGCATTTCCAAAAAGATACCATTCATAGATTATTAAGAATAAGGAATGTCTTATATCCATTTAGGCCCCAAAAAGTTCAAGTTTTACATGAAGGAGATAGGGAGCTTCGGATGAATTTTTGTAGATGGTTATTGGATAACGTAAACAATGATCCACATTTCATAGAAAATATTATGTTTACTGATGAGTGTACATTTACCCAGACAGGGATTATAAATACTCATAATTTGCACGAGTGGAGAGATGGAAACCTTTATTTAATACGTAAAAGATGTCACCAAAGACGATGGTCAGTGAACATTTGGGCTGGATTATTAAATAATAATGTAATCGGCCCAAATATGTTACCTAACCGACTTAATTCAGCATCGTATTTTCATTTTTTAAACGACAATTTACCACTGCCATTTCTCGATCAAGTTCCATTAGCAACTAGATTGAATTGTTGGTTCCAGCATGATGGTGCTCCTGCACATTATGGTAGACAAGTGAGAACATTACTAAATCAAACATTCCCCGACTGTTGGATTGGAAGAGGTGGACCCGTACTATGGCCTCCTAGATCTCCAGATATAAATCCATTAGATTTTTTCTTCTGGGGATTCTTGAAAGAAAAAATTTACTTTGAACCTGTTGAGAGCGCGGAAGATGTAGTAGCTCGTATTCACGCTGCTGTGACATTTATAGACGAAAACATGCTACAGAGGGTTCATGATTCAATGATAAATCGTGCAAATATTTGCATTGAAGTAGGAGGCGATTTGTTTGAACACCTTTTATAAATTAATTTCTTGTTTTGTAACAAATATTCGTTTTTAATAAAGTGTAAACATTGAATGTTAGATCTTTGTTTTTTGTCAATAACTTTGTAACCATAGACATAACGCAATTTTTTTATTCTTACGTTTTAATTTGTTTTAGCCCCCCGATTCATATTCTGAAAGGAAGGGCGTCAATTTTGAGACACCCTGTATATTACCTACATTTTTAAAACTTTGCTATGACGGTATATTTCTAATTGAAACTGATCCTACTTCATTTTTAATTAGGAATATATCAGGATTTCCTTAATTTCTAATCTGTTTATTACGTGCATGCCCTTTTTTTCGTTTGTATATCAACAACTAAGGTTTATTAGTCTCCTGTAAATTAAAACTCAACAGTAAGTGGTAGATTGGGGATTCACACCTAGGTCTTTGAAAATAAATTTGAATTAAATATTGATTAGAAAATATCCTTCAGTTGATGAGAATCGAAAATGGCACCTCTCGATCCAATATTCTTTACATTGAGCCACCCACCCCTTATTAAGCGAATTATTAGTATTTTAAAAGGTGGTTTGTAACAGCGTTGATTTTTAATTTTTTCAACATGATTTTACTTTTCCGCCTAACCTATCTAATATGCGAAAAAAGAATTGGTTTACCCCAAAAAAAAAAGAAATCTTAAAAAAAAATTTGAGTAGTTTCCACGTTTTTCATCATGAACAACACGAAAACCCGGTTTTTAGAAAAAAAATCCTGTGTGTATGTCGTCGTCGTCGTCGTTGTCGTCGGCCACTTTTCCTTGCAAGTCTTGTTAGCACGATACAGCCTCCGGAGTGCAATGAGTCAGCAATTTTATGATTGAATATTATTCAGGACATCTCACTGATGATCCTTATTGATTTTTAGCTAACCAGAGCCAATACAACCGGTGCTATGGTACTTGAAGTACGACATTTTGTAATTTTTTGAGAAATTTCAGTTTGTTACCACGATACAGCCTCCGGAGTTGAACAAGTCACCAATTTTATGATTGAATATTATTCAGGACATCTCACTGATGATCCTTATTGATTTTTAGCTAACAAGAGCCAATACAACCGGTGCTATGGTACTTGAAGTACGACATTTTGTGACTTTTTGAGAAATTCCAGTTTGTTACCACGATACAGCCTCCGGAGTTGAACAAGTCACCAATTTTATGATTGAATATTATTCAGGACATCTCACTGATGATCCTTATTGATTTTTAGCTAACCAGAGCCAATACAACCGGTGCTATGGTACTTGAAGTACGACATTTTGTGATTTTTTGAGAAATTTCAGTTTGTTACCACGATACAGCCTCCGGAGTTGAACAAGTCACCAATTTTACGATTGAATATTATTCAGGACATCTCACTGATGAACCCTATTGATTTTCAGATCACCAGAGCCAATACAACAGGTGCTACAGTACTTTAAGTACGATATTTTTGTCATTTTTGGAGAAGTTTCAGTTTGTCAGCACGATACAGCCTCCGGTGTAAATTCAAGTGACCAATTTTATGATTGGATATTATTCAGAGGGTCTCAAAGATAAACCCTAATGGTATTCAACCCATTGAAGCCAGTACAACGGGTGCTATGGTACTTGAAGTACCAAATTTTTGTCATTTTAGGAGAATTTTCAGTTTGTTAGCACAATACAGCCTCCAGAGAGTATCGGAAATGATCAATTTTATGATTGAATATTGTTCAAGGTGTTTTACAGATGTACCCTATTGATTTTCAGTTGACTATAGTCTGTTTCTTATTGTCTGACAGCACGCGAAAAGGTCACAGATGCTAGTCAGGTACTAAACCATAAGCGTCACCGTTCATCTAAGGAATTTATTTACTATTTAATTTTATACCCGATCTGATATATAAAGGTAATATGAATGTAAATTCGGTTAGTTAAAACAACTAACTGACCTTCATACATTTGTAGAGTACATAGAGTTAAACAATAAATTATTTTTGAAATAATCTTGTAACGCAACTATTCTGACTGAATCTTTCATTAATTATCTTGAGAATTTGAAGCAGGTCAATTCTTGGGGGAAATACTCGTATTAACAAACCATTTATCAATTCATTCTCCAGATAATTACTTTCTTTCCAAGAAACATTACAATAGGGTCCTACTAGGGATTGTCCCAATGACTACTTAGAAATTTTGCAAGTATATACGGTGAAACTTGGTCTCGCCCAAATTTGTATAATTTGTTTTGATTAGAGTCGCTTATGTTCAATAAGTGTTAACTGTGATGTGAAAAATGTCTTCAAGTTTTACCCCAGTAAAATGTAAGAGCGTGCTTAGCTTACAAACAAAGACTGTAGTGTTAAATGTGCATGATGCTGTTGTACATCAAATGCCGGCTGCTACTGTTAGAAATATAGTTTCGACATGTTCCAATATGACAGGAGTTAGTGAATCTACTATTTACAGGCTTCTAAGAGAGAGGAAAAATGGAAATATATCTCCAGCTAAAAAGTCAACTGGAAGAAAACCATTTGACCTTGATGAACATATGCAAAATACAATAAGACGAAAAGTACATGAATTATATTTTAAAAAATAAATCCCAGCCCTTGGCATAATTCTAAGAATGGTGAAGGAGGACGAGAATTTGCCTGACATGGGGAGAAAAACTTTGTGGAAAATCTTACACAAATTAAATTTCACTTGGGAGAAGAAAAGTCGCAAATCAGTGCTAATCGACAACAAAGAAATAATATGTTGGAGACGCCAGTATTTACGAGATATTCGAAAATACAGACAGGAGGGAAGACAAATCTATTATCTAGATGAGACATGGCTCAATGAAGAACATTCAGTAAATAAAATATGGCAGGGCAAAAGTATTCAAACCAATCGTTAAGCTTTCATAGAAGGTTTATCTACTGGACTAAAAACCCCTACTGGTAAAGGTCGCCGACTAATAATAACGCATATTGGATGCAATGAAGGGTTCGTTGAAGGTGGTTTACTGTAGTTTCAGTCAATATCAACCAAAGACTATCATGAAGAAATGACTGCAGATGTTTTTGAAGAATATTTTACACAAATGGTCGAATTAATTCCGAATAATGCTGTAGTCGTTATGGACAATGCCACTTATCATTCGCGATTAACAGAAAATCTTCCAACTACCTCTTGGAGAAAAGCTGATATTAGAAACTGGTTATTCGTAAAAGATATACCATTTGAAGATGATATGTTGAAAAAAAATCTTTTAAAAGTTGCTTCAGATCAGAAGCTACAATTTAAAAAGTTTGTTATTGATGAAATAGCCAAGAATCGTGGGATAACAGTGCTTCGTTTGCCGCCATACCATTGTGAATTAAATGCGATAGAGTTAATATGGGCCCAAATGAAAGGTTATGTAGCTAGACATAATAAAACAATTAAAATGAAAGATGTTCGTGAACTCATGAAGTACTCATTGACAACAATAACGGAAGAGAACTGGAGAGATGCTGCAATCATGTAATTAAAGAGGAAGAGAAAATGTGGGTTTCAGATAACCTCATAGAACAAACTATAGAACTGATAGTGATCTGTCTAGACGAGTCTTCGGATGATTCTTGTATGGCCAGCGAAGAGGATGATACTATAGATTGAATTTTATATTTCCTATAAATGGTATGTTTACTTTACTTAATATACATTAATTCATTGTCAATAAATTTGAATTATGAAAATTAAACTATATTTTCTTTAATTAATTTAATTTAATAAAAATGAAAAAGTAACTTGTTACTAGGCCTAAAATAATGAATTTTATTTCAACTGTAATGTTGACCGAATCAAATCAAATAAGCAAAATGAACTAATATCGTAATCTCCGCCACTGTCGCACTGTTCATCGTTTATCTGGCATTGTTCAGTTTTATTACCATATTGTATTTTGAGCTCAAACAGGGATGTACAGATAAACCAATACAGACACCTACTTGTTTTGCATTAGAATTTTAGTATTTACTTGTAAAATTCTTAGGATCACTCTGTAAGAGATCATTTTCTATTTGAATACTTAATGAGGCTACTGTGCTGTCAGACATTAAGAAATAGACTATAGAGCGAGTACAGCGGGTCCTATAAATCCAGATATACTACATTTTTGGTTATTTTTAGAGAAATTTCGGTTTGTTAGCACGATACATCCCCCAAAGTGTATACAAATAACAATTTTATGATAGAATATTGTTCAGGGCCACAGATGCGGAAAAGTTAGTTTTCATTTTTAAAACCATTTATTTTCTCACAATTTCCATCACATGAATTTTTTTCATTATAATTGAACTAGTATATTTTCGTTAGAAGCGGCAAAATGAACCTTAAAGTTTTGAGTAAATTTAATAGTTTAAATCAGTATATTACTGTCATATTTTATAATTAAAAATTAAGTGTCTCTGAATGACTTTCATCCATCATTTAAAGGTAAAGTCCTACTTATCAGTATTTTTGTTTGATATGGAATTACTTTCGGTTTCAGAATGCGTGGGATTTGTTCATTGATCGACAAACGAAGATATTCTTTTAATGTATGCAGACCTTGTAGTTATTGCGGACTCAAAAATTAACCTCAAACTTTCAATACAAAAAAGTAGATGAAAATTGTGCAAAAATAAATTAAACAAAAAAAATGTATGTGTTTTCTCAGAGACAATGTTATCGAAAAAATAGATTCAGAACATTTTCAGTATTTCTACATGAGAAATTCCGTTCGTAATAAAAAAATCAAGACAGATTCTTTGTTCTACATACTGACAAAATGGAGCACTATGAGCAAACTAGAGACTGACGAGACACAAATTGGGCGTGGATGTAAAGCAACAATAATAATTTAAAAATTCGGTAAATTAAGTGTTACCTGCGGTAGTAAAGTCCATATGATTCAATGCATGCTCGTGATTATAGTTGTTGAGTAGACAGACTTCTAGTTTCTATAAAATTGGTTTTAATGATTAGTAAAATCCGAATAATTCCAATTTGAACGTTGTCAGGAGATTTTTCAGAGACATTTTTTCTGTCGAATGATCTGAGAGGCTATCCACCTATCTTTGCAGGTCTAATCTATTAATAGAATTTGGAAGTAGGTACAAAGAAAGCCCCATCATCAAGGCGAAGCCCTATCACGCACAAAACAGTCTGTTAATAATTCGCATTCAAAAATTGTTGCCAAATTGAAAGGGCAACGGTCAGTAGCGCGCAGCGGTCAGAAATGTTTTCAGGTAGTTGAAATTCTATGGGTCAATAGCGCGCGGTATACAATCGGTAAACCGGTCAATTGCGCGAACGGTTCCTTTATAGAAATATGCTCGTCTTAAACAATTTTTTTAACACGTAACATGCCATAGGAAAACACCTGAAAAGAAAACTATATAAAATAGTGATTATAAGATATATTTTTTTTATTTTTTTGCAAAATTAAAACAAACACTTTTAATTAAATTAAATCTTTCAATATGGTTATTTACATATAAATTAATTAAATTTGTTACATAATCTTTGCGTTTTTTATACCTAATATTATTACAAGCTTTAGGCAAATGTACACTATTTATTTTAATATATGTATTAATTTGTACATCTTTTAAAACATTAATAAATTTAAAAATATCTGGATGCGCTACATAAAAACTGGAGTTAAAATGACTGTGGAATGATTCACAAGCATTTGTTGTACGTTCTTGATCACTATTACAAGAAACCCACATTTTTGGAGGAAAAACGGAATCATCAGATATATAATTATCAACTAAATAATCAGCATATTCAATTAGTTTAGCATTCTGAGGTATATCTCAGTAAAGGTCTTCTACAAAACAATCCCCTACTTCGTTAGGATTTAGAAATAATAATCCAAAAGTGTAATGCAACCAAAGACCTATTGCTGAATTAGAATCCCTGTACTCAGATACCAACCCAAGATTTTGAATTTTACGATACCAGGACTGGGTCAAATGAAACCTACATCCTATTATATTTATGTCTGGCCAAATTTTCTTAACTCCAACGTGTATCGCTTTTTCAAAATCACTAACGATTTCTTTGGGCTCAAACCTTAAATTTATACTAGCACAATAACTTTTTAAAAGCTTAAATGCCTCAAAGTAAGTATTAGATTGTTTGTTTGGCAGTAAAATAAATACTAAAGGTATATAATGTCCGTTTTCTACTGTATGTATCGTAAATAACTGAGTTAAAAATTTCGGGCAATAACTGAAAGTTCCGTCTACATAAATTTTAGGTCGTGAACACAGATACTGTAAATTTGTTTGACAGGAAAATATTATTACATTTAAGTTCGTGTTATTTACCAATAAAAATTCTTCGTCCTTATTTGTTTTAATAACAATAGATTCTAGAGCTTCTTGGAGGTCTTCTAATGATTGAGGTAAAACTGGCAAAACGCTTCGTCTTGATCGATATACACTTTTTCTTATATTATCAAGGTCCCGTGTTGTGAGATTCACTTCTGCGGGAGCTTCTTTAAGCTCAGTATTGATGATCTTAGAAGGTCTTTGCGATATGTCTTCTACAGCCTTCCTTTTAATTCCGTTTTGTAATTTCTGTGAAACAACATTAAAATATATAAATAATATATATCTACTATAATTTTTGAGGTTTATAAGAGTGAGTATTTTTGAAAAATAACAAATTTAAGAAATTAGATGAATATCCGAAATATTTAACTTATACGAATAAAATTAATCATATTATATTATATACGTAGGTCGAGTAGTGAGCCATTATTAACCGAGGAGTTGTACTAATATTTTAAAATTTTATTTAATTAGATTTTGATAAAGGCAGAAATGATGCTAATTTCAAATAAGTTTTTATAATTTTATCATACCAATTAAGTGTACCTACTAGTGCTGAATTTGCGAGTTTGATTTTGTTTAGAATTAGAAATAAGAGTTTCTGTTTATATTTCATTGAAAATATAGAAAAAGTTCATTATTTACCTAGGGAGAGAAATATTATTTCTCATTCGAGCTTTGGAGTTAATAATGACGATTTCTAAGGTTAGTAGTAAGAAATATAATTATTAAACACTTACCTTAACGTGTAAATTTTCATCAAATGCGTGACTGTGATTGTCTTTTTGCTGTAACAACACCTCTTCTGATTTATCCACAGAAATCGAAGCTGGACATCCTCGCTTTGTACAGCGATATGAAACACCTAATATAGTTTCTCTATCTTTGTGAAAAGTATAACTTTTAACTATTAATAATTTTTTTCCGCGCTCACTTAACATGGTCTCCATTTCGGTATCGTAAACTTCTTCTGAATAATGTAAGTGAGTAAATGTAATTTAATGTGTACAATCATAAGACTGAAAGACCCCTTGCTATTAGGGACAGGTACTAATATCATGTCTGCGCGCAATCGACCTGTCCCTTTTAGAACCCTCTTATAATCTGTAAGGATTGAACTGACCGCTGCGCGCTATCGGAATACACCCAATTGAAAAACTGTTTATCTCGAAAAAATAGGATTGTAATGACCGTTTAAAATCTTGCAAAGGTAACTGTACCATTTTGTCCATTAGAAACGAATGATTTTGAAGTCTTGGTGCAATGGAAATGATTGATCAGTGTCGTGAGATCTAGAATATATCAAAATTTCCGGCAAATTCGCAGTTTCCTACACAATGATATCAAACATTAAGAGTGACTGCTAGTCAATCGTGCAACCATTTAACCCAGTCGACACATCGGTAGAAATTGACCCGCATGCGCTTTTCATTTTATAATGCATGATTGAGAAGTTTGGGTTGTGTTTACAAAATTATAAATAATAAATTAAAATATTCAACGAGACTGTATACATTTTTTTCTACACCCACATGTATATTATCCATTTTCTGCACAATATACAGAATGGAAATGTAGGCCATTTCGGTTAACTTAACGCATATGATTTGATTTACATCCTGGAATGTATATGAAATCCACCAATCAGCATTTGCATTTAGTATCCGTTAACTCTTCTTTTTTCAATTTCAATGTAACGTGAAGATAACTTGTCAAAATATTTCTTTAGTTTCTAAGAAAAATATTTTAGTAAAATGAGTGATTCCAGTGATGAATCAAAAATCAATAAATATAGCTCCATCAGATATTCCGCAAAGCAAACGTATAACACACAGCATTACCCCAAAAATCAAAAAGTAAATATGAATTTTGTTACAAAAAATTCATGGATTGAACTGTGGTAAACGGAGTAAAACATATTATCAGGACATGTTATCACTGTTTATATGAATGAAATTTCGAGTAAAAACAAGCTTTGGACAACATATTCTATGTAAATAAATTTCGCTGCTTTCATATAAGTTTGTGATGGATCAGTTAACGTACGTCTAACTGTATGCAGAAGAGAATATAGTTCAATCCCCGCTTCATGCGTTTATTTTTATTGCTGATATTTGTATTATAAATTTAATAGTAATTTTCTTAAAATTTTAGTTAGTGTTCATTTTTGGAATTTATGGAAGACGTCCTCGTCCAAAATTGAAAATTTTAAAGATTAATCATGTTAAGGATTTAAAAAATAAATTTCAATTTAATTGATAAACAAACCCAGATCCTTTGTAATTTCTTGAATGTTTTACGAGGTCTCCAAAAAATATATTCTGCTTACACCACCAGATATAGAACAATTTTTTGGTGATTACCAAAAAGAAAAATGATCGAAGAAAGTAGTCGGAATTAACAAAATTGATAATCAGACAAAAATAATTGCTGAATTTTTAAAATCACCAGATGCGAATTTATATACGGGACATTGTTTACGCCTTAAATAATAAACAATTTCATGAAAAATATTGATCATACATTTAAATAAATCTTCTTGTTCGGGATTTAAACTAAAATTGTTCACCATATACGTTATAGTATATTGTACAATGAGCATGAAATGACATACATTTCCCACAAGTAGTGTTCGAATTTGGGTTTTAATTACCAAATTCTCCCGTGATTTAATTTCAACTTCCCCTGTATACTACTGTTCGAATATTATGCTCAAAACATATAACTAAATATATCCTTATTTTCAACAGTTAATATTTCTTTACATCACCAAAAAAGTCATTTTAAATTTACTAACACCTAAGGAAAACAGATAAACATCGTTTTCTGAAATTCTACTGAACATATCAAAGTCCCCGACATCTTATCTCTTCATAAAAACTCTCTTCCAAACTCTGTTATCTGTATCTACGAAACCGTTGAAAACCCCACAAAAAACATCTTCATAATTGCAACATTCACTTGTTGTTCGAACGTTACGTTTTAAAATACTCGTATCCCATTGGTTAGACCCGACCAAGTGGATCCTACGTCATCAAACATATAAATACGACATCTAACCTACATCCAGCCTCTCTTTATCATACAACGTGGTACAACAAGGTACCTCACGTCGTAACATCACCCGGCGTGTTGATACGGGAAGCAACCATGTGTCCGTAAGCTTTATTCATTTAATAAATCACCGAGGTATGTGCAAAATACACTCTTTTATCGCGAAAGTAATAAGTGACGTCTTAATTGTCGACGCAAAATAAATAAATTATAACTTCCTGATAATATAAAACCTAAGTGACATAAGTGTGTTTCATTACATCATATACATCATTCCTAACGTGAAAAATATCCATTCGGTCCTTCGAGTGCATCGTATTTACTACAACGAAACTACATTCCCTCTAATTAACCCAAAGGAAAAGGGTTAATTTAGAGCAAGTAGGTATATGAAATTTTGTAGTACGAGCGTAGCGACTAATACAAAATTTCATATACCTACGACTTGGAAATGTGTCATTTTATGCAAACTGTACACTATACTCTTTCTACGATCATCATAAATCATAAACAAAACTAAAATTTTTCATAACAATTTTTATTATAAACTTTTCTGCCATCATTGTTGCATGGTTTAGATAATTTTTTCTCTGATATGCAATGAGAGAATAGGGGACGCTATATCGCAACCTTAGATATCCATACAGTCTACTTCTCATTCAGTTGCCCTTACTCTAACATTTTCTATTTTCTTTTTGTACATGTACCTACCTACGTCCTGAAACAAATAACGTTCAAAATTGTAAAATTTTGACGACACGGAAATAAAAATACTTTATGCAGATAAAATCGTTATAATTCACCTGCGGAAATAGTATATTGTGTACCTAGGCGCGAAAGTGGCTCGGAAAACCACTTTCGCGGCGTGGAACACACAATAGTTTTTATCCTACATATACAATTATTAAATTCTAAAATGTCAAAAAGGTAAATAGGAAATATTTTGATTGTACCGTTTAATGTCATGAGATGAACGAGTCATAGAAAATGGCAAATTAGTTGTTGAAACGTCGTTTATTTAGAAAACAGAAAAAATCTCAACAATAGAGCAGTTTTAAATGTATTTCATAATGCTAAAGAGTCAAAACAAAACAATTATTACTTAATATTAAAAACAGGATTATTAATTACACACTTTTTAAACGTAATCCCTTGCTTTGATAAATAAATAAATACTAATTAAATGAATTTCACCATTGCAAATCGTAAACGTACGCTTCTTATTAGTCTTGGTATATGGGATATGTATTACTAATATATCGTCTTTATCTAATACGTCATCAATTGACATTCGTGTCAACTCAATCGATCTGCACGCTCCAGCAATTCCTATTATAAGTGCCACCTATAAGAACATTTGAATTAATCAATATTATTATATTAGCAGTATATATTACCTTGAACATTAAATAAATCTCATCAGGCGCTTCCAGCAAAAATTTGTTTATATCCTGTTAAATACATTTGATTTTTTAGGAACGTAACCTTTCGTTTCCTTTTGTAGAAATGCATATACTTTGGTATATGTTCGAATATCTATGTCATGTTTGGCCAATAGCGATGTCATAAAATGATCATATCTTTGGTTATATTTTCTCTTCGATTTTTCAGGTAGTAGATTTGATGTAGTCTTGCTATTTGCGTTATCTCTTCCGGTGTAGAATAGCCGTCAGATTCATCCATATTGTGTAATACACTGTTTTCTATTTTAGTTTTAATGACAAAGAAATATTAAAGCCACAATTTTAAATTTAAAAGTGACAGCCGTCATTTCTAATAGGGTGCCATCTAGTGTCATTTTTGTGAAGTTGTTTTCCCTGCCTAGCCATTCTATGCCATTTTTCTCGCCTAGCCGTAAAAATACCTACTTTCCCGTCCCGATAGAGTCACGAAAATTGGGTTTTCGAGTAGTGTAGGATAGAAAAGTTATTAATTATCGTATCTCTTTAAAGCAGTTATATCACCTCCTGCATCTACCAGGATAGTAACCGATGTCCTTCTAAAGCAATGGCTAGTTTACATATCTGGATCAGCATGTCAATGCCAAATCATACTCACTATCGCGACCCATTTTCGATTTTAAATTTTTTTTACAAACGAATTTTGTAGGCACCGATGTGAAATGTTAAATTATTAGATAGACATTAACAAACATGACTCGATCATACATTATAATATATATGACCAAAAAATTCGTTAATATAATGACAATCTAGTAGCGCATGATAGTCGTGGGAAATGAAATAGGTATTTCGATACAGTTAACCCATAGGAAATGAAAACCCGTATTATAATGTGATCGGCTCCTTAATCGAATACGTACAAAAAATTTATAAGACTTGGCCCAATTTTTGCTGCCTTATACCAAAAATTGGGCCAAGTCTTATACATTTTTTTATTGCCATATAAAATTTTGATCTGAATAAACTTCAGTCAATAAATTGAGAATTATTTGGAAGAATGTTTCTTTGTAAGTATCAATTGAAAATAGAAAAAGGTGGATAAATTTAATATACGACATGATATTTCAAAAATTGTTGTGATTTAAATTTGATCAGGTAATTTAATTGTTTATTAAATGGGAATTTTATTCTTTCTAGAGTAACTTGAGACGTGTACATGGCGCAAAGTTTTACTGACATCCTTAGATGGCAGTTTTGGTAGTATTGTTTCATACACTTTTTACCCAATTATCACTTATGTTTTAATCCAGCTCTGAGTAACACTTCGTCAAAAAAGGAAAAAAAATTGAATGTAAAATTTCAATTATTTGCCCTAAAATTTGTATTCCGCCGCATCTGGATATAATCCAATGGTAACATTTTTGTAGGTGAACCTCTACATAATATTAATAAAGGAAAAGTAAAAGTAGCGTTTCTATCCGTGTTACTAGATCTCAATTATATCTCCGAGGTAGTTGAAGGTTATTCGGACGCCTGCAATGTAAATTTTACTGAGATCCTCTCAAGTTGTAAGTACAATCATTATTGCACATCTTCTTGATTTCGACATTCATGAGTTTTACAAAATATCAAACCATTTGGTATGTTACCGAAGGCAAATACCAAATATCAAATATTACGAGATTTATTAGCAAAATTGCGGGTTAAAATGAACGAAAAAAAAATACTCACACTAATTGAATTGACCCGATTTGAATATCCTCTCTTCTAGATTGTATAATATTAATAATACTAGACAATTCTGTTTTGTTATTTCGCAATGCAACTAGAAAATAGTTCTCTCCCTTCCTCGTTATTATTATTTTCAAAAAAAGTTATACATATTCTAATAATATTCACAATGCAAATAGTAATGGAATTAGGCTCAATATTCACACATTAAGAAATTTGCGGGTAGTGCAAGATGTAAATTGTTCAAGTTTGCCTCCTTCTGTGATCAATAAGGGTGTTTTTAAAAGTCTCAGTTTACTTAGGTTAGCTTAAAAACTCTTGAGAATAATATGTGTTGATAATACGATAGTCGATACCACCTTTACTCACCTCATAGGTAACGATGTCGACGATATCAACTTCCGATGTAAAAAGTACAGATAATCAGTGTTTGCTTTGGTTGGACATCCTAACGTTATGTGTTTTTTAGTCTTTGATATTTGCTAACAATAATCCAAAACATTATTTGTTTTTTTACAATTTTTCTGTTATCTTAAGCGAATTATCTAATTATCATGAATACTATTGTCTTTGTATAGAACGTACCATCAGAGAGCCGCTTATTTGACACTCATTATCTATGTGTAGTTGAATTGGATCATGATGATTTCACTATATAGTGCTTTTTGAGTCAATAGAGAGATTTTAAGCCAGATAAATTTTGAAATACGTTACACGCTAAACGTTAAACTGGGCAGGCGCAGTCTTTCATAAATAGCGGATGGCATTTACGCATTTTTTAGTTTTTGAAGCCATAACATGTGAATGACGTTACACGTTATATTGTTTTGTGTACACTAACCTCAAATTTTTTTTGTGTGATGGATAATATCGAAAATATAATTAGACGTCGAAATGATCAAGGTTTAATAGACCACAATTTAATACGAGGCGCCATTCTTCATGACATTTTCGACCCACCTATTTTGGCACCCCCAAGACCAGTTTTTAACTTTAACGAAACTGATGTGAGATATGCAGAACAAAACTTTAGATTTAAAAAGGAGGATATTCTAAGATTAGTTCAAGTTTTGGGAATTCCAAACATGTTTACAACTCGATCTGGGCATATTTCATCTGGTAAGAACATTATATCAAGAATAGAACTGTTAGCAACTTTTGTGATTTATTTTTTTATTTACAGGTATCGAAGGTATGTGCATTCTGTTACGTCGTTTGGCTTATCCAAATCGTTTATGTGACCTGGAATTTGTTTTCCATCGTTCCACTGCAGCTCTTTCAGAGATTAGCAATTTTATAAATAAGCACATTTATAATAATTTTACACATCTTTTGGAGGACTTGAATAATTTAAACTGACTTAATCAAGACCGTTTACAACTTTATTCTGAAGTAAGCTAATTTTCTGCATTCTTAGTAAATTATTAAAGTAGGAATTTTTTTAGGCTATTACTGCAAAGGGTGCGGCAGTACAAAACTGCTGGGGATTTATAGACGGCACTGCCAGGGCAATATGTCGTCCCTCAGAGGAACAAGAAAATTACTATTCGGGTCACAAACATTTTCACTGTGTTAAGTATCAGTCAGTGGTTACTCCAGATGGAGTGACTGTTAGTGCAATTGGGGCTTTTCCAGGGCGGCGGCATGATGCTGGCATATTCAGAGAGTCAGAATTGTACAATCAGTTAGAACAAAAAGTAAGACTTCCTAACGGAACAGCCTTTGTTCTTTTCGGGGACCAGGCCTATGGCATAAGAGAGCTTCTGTTGTGCCCATTTCCTGGACATGGTGTCAATGAGGAACAAAGAAACTTTAATGCATCCATGTCTGTTGTGAGGCAGGCAGTAGAATGGAGTTTCCAGAAAATTATTCAATTGTTTGCTTTTCTGGATTTAAAAAAAAATCAAAAAATTATGCTTCAGGATATACAAGAAATGTATAAAACTGCTACTATTTTAAGTAATTGTCACACTTGCTTGTATGGCAATCAGACCTCGCATTTTTTTAATATAATTCCTCCCAATATCTTAATTTTAATAATGAGGTATTTGGTTGATTTTGTAGTGAAGTTCTGGTTGTTACAAATATAAATATATTGAAATAAAGACATAGTAATTTATTTAATTTTAAGCTCCTGATCCAATGTATAAATTTGTAATTGAATGAAAGAAACGACGAATACTGAGTGTGCAATTTAATTTTAAAATCCAGTTAAGCACTTTCAGCCACTATTAAAGCCGTCTTCAATAAAATTAATTACAGGTATCTAAAAGCATCACCTTTAAAAATAGGCATGTGTTCTATCGCTTAAAATTTATAAAACCTTATACAAATATTCGTAATGACTCAAACTTCCAGTTACGACAAACATACTGATTGATTAAAACTAACCCTGTACTAAGGGTGTACAATTATATTGTTGACTTTAAATATTTAACAATATAATTGTACACCCTTACTACAGGGTTAATTGTAATTAATCAGTATGTTTGTCATAACTGGAAGTTTTAGTCATTACGAATATTTCTATAAGGTTTTATTAATTTTAACCGATAGAATACATGCCTACTTTTGAAGGTGCCGCTTTTAGCTATCTAGTCAATTTTTTTGACGACAGCTTTGATAAAGGGCTATTAACCGAAAGCGCTTAGAAGGATTTTAAAATTAAAGTACACACTCATTACTCATTGCCAATAGTAAAAAATTGTTCTTGCAATAAAACCAAAGACATGTAGGTATATTTATTTATTATGTAAGCTTGTTTATAAGCAAGTTTAATACTTTATCCTGCCTTTCAATTAACTTTTTCAAATTACTCCTAGCTTGAATTTCAAGGTTAATTTTCTTTTCCTCCAATTCCAGCTGTTTTTTAACTTTAAATTCAGCCAAATTTTGCTGTTTCTCCATCAGCTCCACCTTTTTCTCCTCTAGAATTAATTTTCTTTCGTCTAACTCCAGCTCTCTTTGCTTTAATGCAGCTTGCTGTTTATCATATTGTTCAAGATATGCAAGCCCTTGTCTTTGAGAATTCAGTTTCCTTTTTCTAGATCTAACCTTATCTAAAATAAAACAAATGATTAAAAATGGAAAAAAATTCTCATATTTCTTGTGGATTCTTTTTTCTTATTATTGCAGTGAAGTTTTAAAAATAACATACCCAAAATTCTTGACGGCTTGAAACCTAATTTATTGCTCGAAGCCTGTATGGGTGTCTGCTGAAGTTCCATTCCATTAGGGGTTGGTAAAGACATCTGTACATTATCTTCAGTGCAACTTGGTCCGGGAATGTCTACACTAAGTTGTATTTCTGGTTCTGGAATGTTTAAATTAAAACAAAATGTCTTACTACCGCAGTACTTAATAATTATATGGGAGTAAGATATGTAAGTAGCTAGAGAATTTATGACTTTCTCATGCAAATTACAAAAAATAGAATACTGAAACCATTCAAGATCTAGGTTAAACCCATAACTTATCTAGTTTACTTACATTTGTGGAAAATGTTTTGAAGATTGTAAACAATTATTATCTTTACTTACCAATATCTGTGGTCTCGTTTTCCAATTCGTATACCTCATAAACTGTTCTGCCAGCATCAACAGAAGGGCTTTCTAATGCTAAAAAGTAAAAAATATAGTGTTAATGGAGATTGCCCTTCTTAATAGTGATTATTAGTAGTTGTTTCAAGAGTAAACTACTTTGAAATACTTACATGCATAATTATGAATTCTACTTGTCGACTCTACAACGTTTGATGAGTCTCCCATTAACTGAGTCCATTTATTTCTCGCCTCCACTCCCATAATTTTTGCTGCACAGTCACTGCTCATCTTTTTCTTTTTTGGGGGGACATTTTTAAATTCTCTCATCAAATCATATACATTGTGTACCATATTTTCCTTTTCTGTGACCTGAATTTCAATACCGGACCTTAAAGTATAATAAATTAACAGAAAGATAAATATAATATTTTAAGTTAAAGTATAATAAATTAACAGAAAGATAAATATAATATTTTAAGAACAAAAAAAGGGTTTATAAAACTGTAGGTACCTAATTTATTCTTGGTTGATGATCTATAGTAATACCTATGTATCTACTTACTTGTCTTTCAAAATGTTGTACTGCTCCAACCACATTTTAACAAGCCTTTCCAGGTGTTCTTTCAATGTCCTTATAGAAAAAGTTTTACCCGTAACACTTAGCACATGTTCCCGGATAACTTCCCATCGAGCTGGATTTTCAAATGGATTCTGTGCCAGCACCTCCCGCAGCAAGCTCAAATCATCGTTGTCCGTAAATCGCTGACGTTTTCTTAAAACATCCATCACAAAACGAAAAGGTGAAAAGAAAATTAACACCGAATTAATAAATATTACAAATATGAGCATCAAACGATCAAATCCCAATAACAGAAAATGTAAATTATATTTTGACTTGACAATACAAATTTGACGTTAAATCGGCGTTGCCATGTTAAAACATTCAAAGATATTTATACCATATTTTGAAGGCCAAAATATAATTATGTGTTAAAATATATTATTTAATATTATTTGTGAACAGTTTTAATGCATTATAAATAGTTTTTAATATTTTTTCTTTCATTAAACCAATTTAATATAATACACTTGGCACTGATGTTAAAACCTTAACGTTTAATAACGTTCCGTTTATTTCAACGTAAGTAACGGAGTACGTTACCGCTTATTAAGGTGATCTGTTATTTTTTTATCACCGCGCATGAGCAAAATAACCGATAACGTTTAGCGTTGATCAAATAAGTGGCTTAAAATCTCCCTAATTACCCTACTATTCAAAATCTTTCTATATTTCAAAACTTACCTCGATACCAGCGGCATTCAAGAAGAGATATTTCTTATCTGCGTCTGTGATCAACTAGGATAAATAAGATATTTAAGCTTTACCAATAAAAAACTCCAGTTTTTTTTTAGTTGGGGAGGGTAAAAAAATCTTCCAAAGACACCCACTGAAGGTGGGTAGTGTGAGATTCTTACTGACTAAAAAAAGCCCCTCCCCCTATCGCCTCGCTCCTCGCACTGGAATGGTTTTCGCATTACATCAGTGGGAGGGCTTTCATACTATCCTCATAGTGATGTTTGTATTACTTGCGTCTATGGTCGTGCTCTGTCAAAAGACAAAATCAATGGTTACTTCCAAGACGCCGATCAGATGTAAGCTTGTGGTGGATAACAAAATAATACAGGAGGAAATGAAATTTAAATATCTGGGAATCGAAATATCTGGACACGGGGACGTGGAGACGGAAGTAAGAAACCAAGCTACAAGAGCCTCAAGAGCAGCAGCATACCTAAATGACACAATCTGGCGAAATAAATACATTCGAACTGAAGCCCAAGCCCGCATATACAAGACCGCAATCAGACCTATATTATCTTATGCAGCAGAGACCCGACGACCTGTGACCTCTGAAACGAAACGGATACTGGAGACTCCAGAAACGAAAATAGTTCGAAGAATAGCGAGAAGAACACTAATGGATAGAGAAAGAAGTGAAAACAAAAGACGAACATGCGGGATAGATAACATCAATGACTGGGTACTGGATAGAAAGATAAAATGGAATGAGCACATTGACCGCATGACGGAAGAACCAATTGTGAAAATATCAAGGGACGAAGAAGCCTTGGAAGACCTAGGAAAAGATGGAGTGACAACCTCCCAGGTGACTGAGCAGAGGCAATGATGTGAATAAAAACAGGCAATGATGCCTATACACAGCAGGAAGAAGAAGAAGAATTATATGTCTTATCATCTTATACGCTATATTCCACCCCTTCTCGCCTGAGACCAATGATGTCATCATACTTCTCGCATCGAACTTCGTTCCAGTTTCTGTTAGGAATCCTGTCCGGATTCTTTCCCACCTGGCGCATGCAAACATCGTATGCTCCGCATCGTCTTGTTCTCCGCAATACAGACAGTCCTCAGTAACCGATCTCATTCGGCTATACAGGTATTTCCTGAAGCAACCATGTCCAGAGATTGCCTGCGTGATATAGTAATCTACCTCGCCAAACGTTCTGCCGATCCATTTTTCGATGTTAGGTATGAGGTGATGAGTCCATCTTCCCCATTTTCTGGTTATCCAACGGTTTTGCCATTGCATCATGAGGTTTGTTCTTGCGGTGGCACTGCTAATCCCTAGGTATTTTTCCCGTCTTTCCTGTACGAGCAGGTCTATTGGAGGTACCCCAGCTATCACCCCTACTGCCTCTGTTGATACCGTCCTATACGCCGACCATATTCTGATACAGAGTTTGCGTTGGACGCTGGCAAGTTTGGAAACCAGTTTCTTATTGCATGTCACTGAGTACCAGGCAGGCGCAGCATAAAGGATTTGCGAGTGTGCACACTCATTAGCTCACCAATATTGGGCATAAGTCTGGACAGGGCTGTCACTGTTTTCTCTACTTTTTCAGAAACTTTTGCAATATGCTCGGCGAAAGTCAATTTCGTGTCTAGCAAAACTCCTAGATATTTAACTGCTTTTTGGGGGATTACTACTACGCCCTGTACTTCGAATTAAATCGGATTCATCTTTCTCTTCTTCGTAAGTAGAGCAGCTTCTGTCTTTTCAGGGGCTAATTCTAGCCCTTCATGCTCGAGGCAGCCTGACACCCGTTGTAGTGCGATATTGGCTGTGTTCATCAGGGTTTCTTCGGATTTTGCAACTACAACCATTGCAACATCATCAGCGAAGGCTATTAACGTAACACCCGCAGGTTGCGCTACTCTCAATATTCCATCGTGAAGAATATTCCATAGAGTTGGTCCCAAGACCGACCCCTTTGGCACCTCACTATTTATTTCCCTTATTTTTACTTGTACCTCTGTTTCCAGGGTTATTTCTTGGTCGGATAAGTAGGCTCTTATTAAACTGATGAGGCTTTCATCCATGCGTCTGCTTCTCAACTCTTCAAGCGTAAGAAGAAAATGGATAATGCTATAGTCCGTTTTGAAAAAGGCATGGAGTAATAAAAGCTCATTAGGTATGCAAAACCGATACAGGGTGTATAATAAGATATCTCCGAAGTTTTGTACTAAAATTTCTCATTTGTTACGAATTTCAGGTAGACACTCCGTAACTCTGTATTCGGTTGGTTCGCCTATTGTATTGAAAGGGTCGCTCTATTGTATTTCAATGAACAAATAAACAATTTAATCCTAAGAGGCGTGCAATCAGGACAAAACAAACTTGGTATATGAGTATGAAGGTACTATGAAATTATAATTACGAAAACTATTCAAAAGAGTTCACAATATCGATTCAATAAAAACACATTTTTTTGTATTCCTAAGAATAAACATAAAATATTATATAGAAAATAGCAAATTTTTTTGCAGTAGGTATCAACTTTACTACCAATATACCGTTTACAATAGGAGAGGAAAAAAGAAAAATGCAGGAATAAAGTACGTATTAATGTAATATTTATAAAAAAAAATAATATTAATAACTAACACAAAAACTAGTCTATATATCAGAATCAGACGATTCTGTTGAGCTTCCATTATTAACATTGATTATTAATGGTTCAATCATGTGTTCACTTATATGATCCATTTCCCACATATTTAGTTCTTCGTGTATCACGTGTTCAACACATTTCTTCCAGTTTTCTTTGGTTACGTTACCTAACGCGTCTTCGAACAAAACTTTTACGTCACTCATTTTGAATGTCGTATTCTTTCTTGAAACTTCCCCTTTCACTTAGGCCCATATTAATTCTATGGGATTGAGTTGACAGTGATAAGGAGGAAGCCTCAGCACCGTTATACCACGCGCTGATGCCATTTGATCTACAACGTATCTACTATATTTGTGTTTATGTCAATTGGCCAGTTGCAAGAGCTCATTTTTCAGCGGGTTATCTGGGCATTCAATATTTTTCGAGGTTAGCCAATCGTGGATATCTTGTTTACGCCATGTAGTTGAAGGTAATTTCTCCACTAACCTGGAGTGATAACTTGCGTTATCCATAACAATGACTGAGCCCGTTGGAATTAGATCTAACATTTGTGAGAAATATTATTCGAATACGTCTGCATCCATATCTTCATGATAATCTCCGGTTTGCTTCGACTCAAAGCACAACAATCCACCTTTAACAAAACCTTCGGCACTTCCGATATGAGTAATGATGAGTCGACGTCCTTTTCCTGCTGGTGGATTGAGGCCTGTTGACCACCCTTCAAGAGCTGCCTGCCTCCGACTTTTGACATTCGTGTCTTGCCAAAACATTGAAACAGTATGACCTTCATTTAACCAAGTCTCATCCAAATAATAAATTCGTTTTTGATCTAGTCTTGCTTTCCGAATAATGCGCAAATAACTCCTCCTCCAAATGACAATGTCGTCTCTATCAATCAACATTGCGTTCCGATAATTTTTTTTATATTCAAATCCAAGTTCCTTCAAAATTTTCCATAATGTACTTCGAGACATTTTCGGAAAATCTGAATCTTCTTGAACCGAAGCCATAATTTTGGAGAGAGTTGGGATCTCTTTTCTAAAGAAAAAAGCATGCACCTTACGCCTTTCTCCGTTCTTCAAGTCGTCATCCATTTCAAGTTTGGGTCGGCCTGGGGACTTTGCTGGGGCTGTGATGTTTCCATTTTTTTTCTCCTTCATTAAATTATAAATTGTTGTTTTTGAAACACCCATCATTGTTGCAGTAATCTCCACAGTTTCATCAACACTTCCTGTCAAATTCATAATTTTTCTTCTAATTTCTTCGTTCTTCAACGAGGAATAGCAATTTAATATCAGATTTTTTTCGTTCAGCGACAATGGGTCAACTTTAGGTCGCTTAGATGGTGATAAATCCTCCATATCTGGTCGAATGTGGTTGGAACACTATAGTTGGAAGGTGTAGTTAGGTGTTTGTCTCGTGTGATGAGAAGAGAACTTGTATAGATGAACAAAAATAAACACCAGTTAACAATAACGGTGAAAAATAATAACAAATAACAGTAATAATGGGGAAATCAATCAACACAGCAGTTTCTCCAGAACACATGAACTGTAAATTGAAAATATTCAACCTTTCCGTTACTTTTATAGTTAAAAAGTTCTAGTAAGTACATTGTATTATGGGGGCATTTTCTTAGAACTTAAAAGACTATATTTCACAATAATAAAACCATTTTTGAGCTACCTGTTTGTCAAGTTTCTTCAATTACCTGCTAATTGGGTGAAATAATCGGCAAATGAGGTTGGTTTGGATATATATATATATATATATATATATATATATATATATGTATTTGTATAAAATTGTTATTAACATTTATTGTATGTAGGATTATAACTACCTGGAGCTTAGTGGAGGGACTCGTCTACGCTCTTTTATACATAATAATAAATTTTCTGGAAAATTGATGTCAGTGATATAATCCACAGTATTATTGATAATTTGAAATTTCATTTTAAATAATATTACAAAACGGTTATTTTCGGAAATGAGATAATTTTAGAAGCCTTAACTTTTTTTAAATGACTAAATGGTTCCGGCCAAAATGACTGATTTATTACTCCATGCCTTTTAAAAACGGAGTATAACAAGGTACTTACATAATGATGAATATAACATTTTATTTTGTGTGTTTATACAATATTTGTAAAACAATAGAACCAGATCCCGGAGCTTTTAGTGTATCTGCCATTTTGTAGATGAAAAAAAGAAAATAAGCCAACCATTTTTTTCTATAATGAGGGAAAAATGTATTAGTTCCAATCTTTGATTAAAAAGACCACCTTATTATAAAGCAGCTCACGACACATATGATCAATCTTGACAAACACGTTAGAAGCAAACTTGTACACGTTGATTGTAGGTAGCATAAAAAATCGGTAGTCATAGGACTTGGTAAAACTCTCTGACTACGAACACAACTGCTTCTCATGAATGCCGTCGACGACTATGAATAATAATTAATAGAATAAACAATTTTATGTTTCGTTGCTAAACACGAATTTTGGTTATAAACGTTTGATTTTCGTAGCTAAGCAGTCACAACCTCTTGTTTGTTTTACATTGTTCCTTTGACGATTCAAGAAAAGTAATAAAGGTGGGATGTACCCTGTATATCTTCAAGTCAACAATGTGGAATGCTATAAAATGGTTCCTATTAGTCTTCGAAAGAATACGCTTCAGTGTTCGTTTTAAAATTAACGAACCAATAATGAGCTGTTCGTTAAAAGTTTGGTGATTCTAAGTGCAGTGCTTTTGCTCCTTCGCCTGAATGCTCTATTGATCAACATGTTGGTAAATGCGTTAGTAACGTGGGATGTAAGGAAAAGGAGAGTCGAGAAGATTAAATTAGCGATGTGTAAAAGTACTATATAAAAACAACACAGAGTAAGAACACATAATAATATGGAATCTACAGAATTCAGAACAAAACTTCGACTCACACATGGATGTGTGATGTATATTCTTGTTAATACAACTAAATAAAAGATCACACTTTATTTTTATGTGTATTTTGATTTCAATTTCTACAATGCACTTTACTTTTACATAATAATAATAATAAATTCTTTATTGTTCACTTAATAACAAAAAAACAACTCAGTCATACAATTGTTCAGAAAAAAAAGATGGTAAACAAAAGGTTAGGTGATATGTCTATGGACCAATCTCAAGAAAGAAAACTAAAAAACACATGAATAAATGCATTTGTTTACTGGAGTACTGGATTCGAAAGAGAAGACTTCACAATAAATAGATATCCAAACTCCTCATTCAATAGTCACACTCTGAAGAAAAATACGCAATACTACATTTTACTTTTCCGCCAACCTATCTAATATGCGAGAAAAGTATTGGTTTACCCACAAAAAAATTGGAAATTTGAAAATTTTTGTTGAGTTATTTTTACGTTATCCATCAACAACAACACGAAAAAACGGTTTTTAGATCGTCGTTGTCATCGGCCACTTTTCCTTGCAAGTCTTGTTAGCCCGATACAGCCTCCGGAGTGCAATAAGTCACCAATTTTATGATGGAATATTGTTAAGGACATTTCACAGATGAACCCTATTGATTTTCAGCTCACCAGAGCCAGTACAACGGGTGCTATGTTACTTGAAGTACGACTTTTATGAGAAATTTCAGTTTGTTAGCACGATACAGCCTCCGGAGTTCAACAAGTCACCAATTTTATGATTGAATATTATTCAGGGCATCTCACTGATGAACCCTATTGATTTTCAGCTCACCAGAGCCAATACAACCGGTGCTACAGTACTTTAAGTACGATATTTTTGTCATGTTTGGAGAAGTTTCAGTTTGTTAGCACGATACAGCCTCCGGAGTATATACAAGTGATGAATTTTATGATTGGATATTATTCAGAGCGTCTTAAAGATGAACCCTATTGATATTGAGCTCACTAAAGCCAGTACAACGGGTGCTGTGGTACTTGAAGTACCAAATTTTTGTCATTTTTGGAGAATTTTCAGTTTGTTAGCACGATGCAGCCTCCAGAGAGTTTACGATTGATCAACTTTATGAATAAGTATTGTTCAAGGTGTCTCACAGATGTACCCTATTGATTTTCAGTTGACTAGAGCGAGTACAGCGGGTCCTATAAAACTAGATATACTAAGTTTTTGGTTATTTTTAGAGAAATTTCGGTTTGTTAGCACGATACATCCCCCGAAGTGTATACAAGTAACAATTTTATGATAGAATATTGTTCAGGGCCACAGATGCGGAAAAGTTAGTTTTAATGTTTAAAACCGTTTATTTTGAATAGAATATAAGAAAAATGAGAAGACGAGATATTTTATAGCATTGTAAATATACAGAATTTTCAATAACTTGTATTATATTGTGGAATTAACTAGAGACCTTGAGTTTCATTTAAAAACACTAATACAGATTCAAGCTATTTTCTAAAAGAATATATGAGCCATGTATGAAACTGATTGTTTGAAATTAACTAATAACTTAAGTAAATGTGTTGGTTATTTGAACATTATATAGTTGCTTCTTCGAAAGCAATTATTTCATATAAAACCTAAACGAAGTTAAAATTCATTGCTGCGAACATAAGAGATGATAATTATTGCTTTGTGTGACGGATTTTCTATATCTATGTTTATTTTTTAATTGAAAATAGTTGCGACACTGCATTCCCATTAACTTTTAAGAAATTTAATTTAATAATTATATACTGTCGTAAGATGTCCTATCAAATAGAAAAAGCATTTAAATTCATCAGATAATCGGAGGAAGATGAATAAATCTTTAAATTGAACGAAAATGTCAGAAGGTATACTCTGTTTACTATTGTGATAAAGTGTGTAAATGTGAACTTGCAATAACAAATTTAAAATATTTTGATTGTACAGTTCATTCAAATTTGAAGAATCATGTAACTCAAGTATTTTATTTAACCCTTCGTTAGGCGCGCGGTAAAATATGACTTAAATAGGCGCGTGGGGGACATATGTCACCCATACTAAAATATCGTGTGTTCAATTTTTTTTATTAAGAACAAACAACAAAAGAGATTCTGAAAATTTATTAACATAGAAATATATGGCTTACAAAAATATTTATAGTCTCACATGATTAATTTTGGTAACACTTAATACAAATTTCTTTTAAGTGATCTCCGCAAGTCCAATGTCTACATTTGCTGCAATATTTTCTAGTTGATTTGTCTCTTCTCCGTCCACACTCATAGCATCTACCACGTGATCCAGTGGGAACTTCCTGCTGAACAGGTTCCTCTGTGATACCCAGAAGTATGTTCGCTCGTCTTCTTAACTCTCGAGGAAGACTTGTAATTTTAGACCTCCGGTTTATCTGAGGCTCAATTAGGGCCCATGCTGTGGTTTCAATGAATTTCGACCTTTTGACCATTTTGTCATACTTTTGGTGAAATTTATAAATACATAATGCATTTATTGCTGCCACATTTAAAAAATGATAAAATAATACCATCGGCCACCGTCTTGTGTTACGTGATACATTTTCTTTTTGACAAAGTTGGTCCACAAGGTCTACACCAACTTTTGTCATATTATAATATGTGATTATCTCTGGCTTTCGTTGTTCACCAGTATCACGATCTATATCATTACCAGAGTGCATTGTTGATAGCACCAGAACACTTTTATTCTTTTTGGGACAGTAAGATAATACGGTTAAATTTTTTCTAAAACCAAATAGTGACGAATTTACCTCTCTTTTCTTGTTAGGTAAAAATGTAGTTGGTATTTCCCGTTTATTTTTTCGTAACGTACCAACGTAAGTAAGTTTTTCTTCATTAAAAAGTCGATTTGCAAGTGGTATACTAGAAAACCAGTTATCGCCAGTAACATTTCTGTTCGAGCCTTCGATTGGTTGGACAAGACGAATAACAATGTCTTCAGCTTTGTTACTAACTTTATAAGGTCCATCTGGCTGATTTACAACATATGTTTCCAAGCACCGTGTGTAAGCCATTTTGCAGTCAACCAGTGCAAACACCTTTAAGCCATATTTAGCTGGCTTGCTAGGAATATATTGTCTGAAAGGACAATTACCCCTGAACGTCAAAACTTGCTCGTCTACTGTCACATTCTCTCCAACTGTAAAGTATTTTTGAAAATTATTTACAAACAAGTCTGAAATCTCTCGAATGAGAGCCAATTTATCAGACTCCTTCCGAATAAGACGATCTCTAATGTCATCAAATCGAATACATCGTATTATAAATCTAAATCTCTTCTCACTCATGGTCAAGTAACAAGATTATAAACCGTTTCCCTTGGAATTATCCCAAAGTTTTTTTTATATTTTTCCTTGAACATCTAAGAGATCCTATGAGATAAAGTAATCCAATAAACGCTCTAATTTCTACAGGATCAGTAGTTCTAGCATCTCTGTGCCGATCAAACTTCTCTCGAATCGACTCTATATAAATATTAGTGGAAGTCACAATGATCTGAATTATATGATCGTCTAAGAAGAGACCTATGATATCTTTTTCATATTTTGTATTTTTTGCTTCGCCTTTTGGACCTGCCATATGTTTTATTAGATTGTGAGCTCTTGTACGAGTATTTTTAGGTGGCACTATTTTACTCCATATAGTTGTTTTATCCTTACCTATATATGCAACATTATTGAGTTCTATTTCAATATCAGAATCCTCGTTCTCTTCTCCGGAATCATACTCCTGCTCGGAATCTGTGCTGTGTTCGTTTTCTGAGACGTGGTCTTCTTCTCCTGAATCGGTTTCACTTTCATTATCTAGCGCGAATTCTTCATCGGAAGACAGATCATTGTACCATTCCATCCATTTTTTTGGATCATTACTTCGTTCAATTCTTGGTTTTTTCGGTTCCATTATATTATTATTGGCTAAAAAAATAATAAACTAATAAAACCGACAAAGCACTTAACTGATATGTTTTATAATATGAAAAAAAAGTACTTACCGTGTATAAATGACTAACGTATATATATATATATATATATATATATATATATATATATATATATATATATTGTGACGATATTTATTTCTCTGTAATGAAAATTTGAAAAATTAAAATGAAATTTTGATTAATGTCACTGTCAAATTGTAATTGTCACACTTGGGCTTTTACAAACAGTTTATTTTATTAAATTGGAATTTCTGGGCTCCGGCTATATAATAATTTTTTCTAGATTTAAATTTTAGTTTTATGTATTTTTATCTTATTTGAGAACTCTTTGCTTCCGCTTTGTGGGCGTACGGGTTCAATATCTCAAATTTCCAGACCCATGGCCTCCAACTGTGTCAGACATTCACTATATTATAATACACAATAAACTACTCCAGAAAAAAAAACTTATCAACTCCAAAATACGTCTATTAATTTGTTAAGTTTGTAATTTTTGAAGAATGAATTACCAAATTTAAGTCAACAATAAATATACATGAGAAATTAAAGATTGTTATTATTGGACGTCATTTTTAATTATTCTCTTTGACCACAGTATTTAACTGTTGTTTTTTCATTCTAGTTTCCCTGATGATGAGGACAAACATCCTCGAAAGCTTGGACATTTTCCGCTAAGAGTATATCTTTTCCTATATATATATATATATATATATATATATATATAGGCGCGCGGGGGACAACTGTCACCCAATGAGATATTTATTGCTTTGAAATGTACCTGACGCTTGCGATCGTAGTACTGATGATTACAGCTGTATTACCAATGTCTCTGAGAGAGGTATTGAGATGGATGCGGCACAGATAGAAATAACTGTAGTTTCATCGCATGTTATATAATATTAATTACAAAAACTAGCCAGTTGTGAATCTGACTAAAACAATGACACCCCTCTTCATGACCTACTATAGTAGTAATAGCAGTGCCATATTATCCAATAGGCTGACTAGGCTATAGCCTAGGGCGCCGTGTAAGAAATAGGCGCCGACTGACCGGACTAACCACTAACGATGATCACAATTCGTGCAAATCATTTTTGTTGTATACGTATTTTTTATGTGGAGATCGAATGTGTTGTAAGGCACCAATATTAAACAAAATTTTATGGACAACATTAGTGAATAGAGACATCATTATTTCAGTCGGCCGGGTTTGAATACTTGGATAGATTGAAAAGCACCGCTTTACATCCATATATGTATTTTGATTATCAATGCGGTATTGTGGTAACTATAGACAAATCTCTTTTTGCTGATTTGCGGCAGTGACGGGATGCCGCCAGAGATAAATATCCTAATATGCAAAGTACCGCCACGTGCCCCTTGCGCTCGCTATAACAAAAAAACCGACAAAGTATGATTGGAAACGCAACTTCAAAGTTTACAAAAAAAATTGTTAGACTTTGGAGAGATTTATTTTATAAATTGAAGGTAGTCAGTCGAGTTAGTTCAGTCGCTGGCAGTAATCGAGTCAATCGTCAATTAAAATAATATCTATCAGTTGCGGTATTTTTGTCTTGCTTATCATTTTATCGAAAACAATGAGTGGAAGTGGAGGAAGTAGAAAACTTAGTGGGTGGGAAAGGAAGAAGGCTGAAAAAGAAAAGCAAGAAAAAATGGAGAAGTTATTGAAAAAAATACCCAAATTAAATTCTTTTTTTTGTCAACCTGTTCGAGGTACGGAAGCCGATACAGATAATGAACAACAATCAATTCTCAGTAATGATGATATTACGGATAGAGGTAAGCAGATAATTGAATAACGCGGTCTAAGAATGTAATTTTTATTTTTGTATCCTCTAGAAACCGCAATAAACTCATGCAATTCTGATACTGATCAAGTTTAGGACTGTGCATCTTCATCAAGCAATCCTCAAGGAACGTCAGAATTATTTTCATAAGTCGATTTCACAGACCCAGCTGGATGGGCTATAACCGAAAGTTTAATAAATTACATTGTAATGAACCCATCTGTAATTGTACAAGAAATTTCTAAATTGAATTTCCAAAATTCGAAACGAATTCATGATATTCATAGTAGATTTGCTTCAAAAAATATGTTTTTCAAAACTTTACAGAACGGGGAAACTGTACGTCGTCAATGGCTATTATATTCAGCACTAACAGGAAATGTTTATTGTTTGTATTGTAAATTATTTAACCGGACAAATGTCTTAGGGAAAATAGATACCGAAGTTCATAAGCAGTACCTTGCAGGAAGATATTACTGGGTTAACATACTTAAGCGAGTAGTTGCAATTATAAAATTTTTGACATCGCACGGCTTAGCATTCAGGGGTTCTAGTGAAATGTTTGGAGCTATTGATGACGGCAACTACCTAGGTTCGTTAGAGATTGAAACAAAATGCAATCCAGGAGAAGGAAATGTTTCTTATTTGTCATCAACTATTTGTGATGAATTTATAAAACTCATGGCGGTTGATCTAAGAGAACAATTTGCATCAGAAATAAAAAAACACGAAATATTTTGAAATAATCATAGATTCTACACCCGACATAACTCATACTGACCAACTTACTGTTGTTCTCAGATATGTAATTGAAAATGGTTCGATAGTAGAACAATTTATTACATTTGCTGCTAAGGTAGAGCACAAAGCTTCAAGTAATGGAAACAGCAGTTTTGAAAGTTTTAGAACATATGTCATTAGACATACAGAACTGTAGAGGACAATCTTACGATAACGCTAGCAACATGTCTGGTCAATATTCTGGTTTGCAAGCTAGAATCAAGGAAAAGAACAAATTGGCAAAATTTATACCATGTGCTGCCCATTCACTGAATTTAGTAGGAACCTGCGCTGCAGATTGTTCTCCTGTTGTAACAAATTTCTTCTTATTTGTGGAAGAAATATACACTTTCTTTTCAGAATCAACCTATAGTGTTTAACACGTAACAGAACTGTGAGTGGATCAGAACTACATGTGCCTAAAAAACTTTCAGCTACTAGATGGTCAGCTAGAGTTGATGCCTGCACCGCTCTTCATGACAGCTACGATGCTTTTAAAGAAGCTTTGAATTTTATTGTGAATGATGCCTCGCAAGCACCTAAAACAAAAGCTGAGGGGAAGGGTATATTGCAAAAAATGTTAAGCTTGAAGAATGGTATTATACTCTCTTTTTGGAGAGATATTTTAATTCAATTCCACAAAACAAGCCAGTCTGTGCAAAAGCAAAGTATGGATATAGTGACAGCCGTTCAACTCTATAAATCATTCATTCACTTTGTTACAGAAATGAGAGCAGCTTATAACAAATACGAGGAAAGCGGTAAATTGTTAACAAAATGTAGTACCTATATGTTGGATTCGAAAAGGAAGAAAAAAAGGAAATGTTTGCCAGGAGAGAGTGATGTTGGAGAAACTACTTTTGATGGTAGGACAGATATGGAAGTAAATATGTTCTACGTGGTTGTAGACAATATAGTATCAGAACTCGAGAGGCGAAAAAATTCGTACGATGAAATCAATGGATCTTTTGGTTTTCTTACAAACTTAGAAAACACTAAAGACAATAAAATAAAAGTTCAGTTCAGTTTTTAGTTTTTATTTTTGAATGAATTTACATCATGTAAATTATAATTTTACACCCTTCCAATAGGGTTATTTTAATGTTTTTAATTCAATGACTTAATCATAACAATGATTCAACTTTGAGCATTGTTCTTTATCCACTGGATGGTTTCGACACCTATTTTTTAAATGACGACAGCTTTGAGAATGGCTTAATAGCCGAAAGCGCTTAGCTGGAAATTAATAAATAAATACACACTGAGTATTCATCGTTTTCATTCACTCAATTTACATCTAGTGTGTACACCATATCAACAGACAGTTCTAATAAAATAAAAGAAAAGTGCAGACATCTTCAAGGAATTTATACTAGAGATTTGGATTGTAATTTTGTAAATGAATGTGTACAATTCAAATATTTTATTCAAACTCTGGACTCACCTAACTCTGAGAAAAAAACATCAAAAACTATGTCATGGTTGCAAATACTCCGCAGCAGAAATTTAATTTGTACGTTTTCCAACATGGACATTATTTTAAGAATATATCTGTATATTCCAGTGACGAATTGTACAGGCGAAAGGTCCTTCTCCGTGTTGAAACAAGTAAAAAATTCTGTAACAGACGTTAAGACTGCTGACCTCTCAATATTATGTGTAGAATGTGAGGCACTAAAAGAAAGAAATTTTGACGATATCATATAAAAATTTTCAAGTATTAAGTGTTGTAAAATCCACCTTTAAGTAATCGATTTGTACATTTTCACAAATACATATATATTTTGTAAAACGCGTTTTATTTTACTTGTATTTATATTTTTACTTTCCTAGTTTAGAGGCGCCAAACTGATGTCAGCCTAGGGCGCTCTAATGTCTTAATCCGGCCCTGAGTAATAGAGCCTATTATATTATACATCTTTCCTTTTAAAGATTTAACCTATTAGGTTTTCTCATGACACGTCCTGATCGACTACATTGAGGGCTATATACAGGTGTAGTCTCAGGTTTAGCAAATGGAAGAATTATATTATTCATAGATCAGTCTGATCTATAAATTGAACATTTGAAGATGCTGTATCAACGTTTTGCAAATCAGACTCATCAGTATCTACTTTAAATAAGTTTTGTCGTGTATTTAAACTTGGATTTAAATCCACTCGATTTATTCTGATAACATTGCCACTTGAATCCTGAACATTATAAGACCTTGGTTTGTCATGTCGACTTACAATTTTTGCAGGCTCCTATGTCTTATTAAGATGGTTGAATATGGTCACATTACTATCAGTTTTAAGTGGTTTTAAGTTTTTAGCAGTTCTATCAAAATATTTCTGATTTACACTACGTTTCTTTTTTATTTTAGTTACAACATTCCTACATAATTGGAGTTGTAAATGAGACAAGGCAACTGGAAGTTTGGTTTTTGTCATCCGACTATTTAATAGTGGGGATGGGGAATAGCCCATATTTTTAAGTGGAGCATTCCTATAATTTAAAAGGGCTAAAAAAATCTTCTCCTCTCTCTAAAGATTTTTAAGAGCTTTTTGGATATACCATCTGCTTATTCCGCAAGACCATTTGAACGAGAATAATTTGGAGTTCTAAATGACAAATCAAAATTTCAGTCTTGTTGATATTAAAACGTGCGTAATTATACAGCTTGTCAATCGATTATCATCAATTACTTGTGTACGAAAGAAGTTCGTTTCTAATTACCAATGTTCAATAGATGGCGCTATGTAGTTAAAATTTTCAGATGATATTGTTTGTATAACCTCTACAGTGAGTCCTTAAAATATGTGTAGTAGGTACTAGCATGCACAGCAAATGAAATAAATAACATTAACAATGATAATTCACAATTCCAACATTGAAAAAATGGAAATTATAGAAAACCGGCGGTATAAGTAAATAAATAAATGGAAAATGAAGTAATAAACCTCGGTATTATCAATATTGATAGAAGGGTATGATGATCAGATAACTTTGGGATTGTTGTGGAATACATATTACAGTACCAAAACACTTTTCGCTCTCTGACATACATTTCGATGGTATCTGAAGAAGATAAATCCGTTATCAACACGTGAATTATATAATGAAAATTGTTAACGATACTAACACGGAAATAACAAAACCGGATGCGACTGATTATATATTTCAAGTTACTCAGACAATTGCAGCAATTACATAGTCATCGTCCTGCAGTTCCTCAAGGTCACTTTCTTCATACAAAAACAAAAGTTTAAAGAGGAACTATCCATTAAAGAGAAGAAAATTCTGAAATTTGGAGAAAAAATTCTCGAGGTAAGTGTTAGATGGCCAGTGGCATACTGCAGGAGTAAAATGGCTACTCGTATACTATATTAAGCTCTTATTTTAATATTGCAGAAAATTATAGCATGATACATGATATTACATCAGTATAACACATAGATACAAAATTAATATTTTGTGAGGAAGTACAAAACCTTCTAAAAGTAGTTGTGAAATTTTATGATAATCTGACTAAAAAGGTAGATACTTTTTTATTCTAACTAGGCCAGGAGCACTACAGTTTGACATGGCTGTGTCGTGACGTAGATTAGTTATTGGTTGGAATTGCTCGAAAATCATCTAAGAAAAGATAATATGAAGGTCCGGCAGCCGATAAAGTTATGCTATTTGCAGGAAAAATCATAAACTGTAAAAAAACGCTCATTTTTTCCGATATTTCTTAATATAACTCTTTAAATATGCAAGATGGAGAAAAAAAGTATACCTACGAAATTGTCCTTTATGAAATTCTCTACAAGATAGAATTGGTTTAAAATCGATATATTCAATTTTTCCGTTGAGAAATGGCGATAAGTGCAAAAAAAGTAGCTAAAAAACGAGGTTATTTTAAAGCATTTGTTTCGCAGATAAGAAATCATCCAATCACGCTATAAATTGGGATTTGAGAACCTTATTATAGTATAAAACAATATGCCAAAGGCCGATTAAATTAGCCTGATAGTTTTTACATGAATTAATTGTTAATTAAGGTAGGTGAGTCTTGCCATAGTCTTAATATTGCCATCGCCCATGGAATCGTTAATTCAGCTATTCTTAATAAGATGACGCTCCTAGTATGTCTTAGAGTAGGAACACCTGGAACACAAACCATAATTACCGCATTGATGCATTTCAGTCACCAGTACCGATCAGACTTTGAAAGAGTGTGTTTTTAACGAGAGCGGTATAAAAAATATTTAAGTTTAAAATTCTTATACACGTTTGCTTTTCAAGATTAGTGGATGTTCTAATTATCAATAAGTACGTTGAAGTAAGTAATTGCTTGTAGCATATTTTGTTTTATTTCATTCAACGAACGAGACAAGAAAATTATTTTTTTTCATTCGGGTAGCAAGTGTCCTAATATTGCCACATAAATTGTTCTTAATATATTTGTTAATAGATGTATTAACTAGAATGGTATTGTTGCAGAATTCCGAAAAAAACCGAGCAAAGTGGTCTCAAGAAAATCTCAGAAGGGCATTACAATCTATTACAAATGGGACTAGCATTAGTGAGGCCTCAAAACAATATGAGATTCCTAGGACAACTCTTGGATTGCATTACCGACAAAATAATCCAATTAAACGTCTTGGGAGAAAATCAACTTTAAGTTTAGAATAAGAACTTCATTTGGTGGCAAGGATTCATAAATTAGCAGAAATTGGTGTACCAGTTACAAGTAAAGTCGTTAGGAAAAGTGTATTTTCTTATGCAAAAACCCTTAACATATCGACAAGATTTTCTGAAGAAACCCAAACAACAGGTAGAAAATGGCTTAGACTATTTTATTTTTTAAAAGACATCCTGATATAGTCAGACTTAAAGCGCAACAAATGAATCCTGCAAGGGCTCAAAAGATGAATCCCGTTGTTGTAAATGATTATTTCACAAAACTGAAAATTGCTATGATTAGACTGAAGTTATTTGATAAACCAGAAAACCTATATAATATGGATGAGAAGGGTTGCAGACTGACCATTCACAAACAACAAACTGTTTTAGCAAAAAAGGAGTTAAACGTGTTCATTTAACAGCTCCAGAACATGGTGAAAATGTTACAATCGTAGGATTTGAAAATGCCTTGGGCCAAGCTATTCCACCTTTTATTTTATTTAAGGGCAAAAGACTCAAACCATAATGGTCAGATAATTTGCCTCCTGGTTCAAAAGTAACAATGACTCCAAAAGGGAGTATGACTAATGAGTCTTTTATTATGTGGCTCGAGCATTTTGCAAAATACAAAAATCCAGGGACCAACACTCTATTAATATTCGATGGATCCAAATCTCATTTAGATGTTTCTATTGTCGACGCAGCAGAGAAGTACGGTGTAACATTGTTTTGCCTACCCAGCAATACCACACACGAGTTGCAACCGATGGACAAATCCGTTTTTAAAAGTTTTGAGACCTTTCGGGATCAAGAATATTAAATTTTTTGTTAACGAACCCTGGAAAAGCCATAACAAAAATGAGATTTGGCGATATTTTTAAAACAGTCTGGTTAAAATCCATGACACCAGCCAATATTACATCTGGATTAAGAGCTACCGGTATATTCCCTTTTAATCCAGATGTAATACCCGAATCTGCATTTGCACCTAGCCTGATCACTTACATAGAAGAAAAAAAAGAAAATGGGAATAGTGTTAATGCACCATCTACATCAACAACTCAAAAATCTCCGAATAATAAAGATGAACTTAACAATAAGTTACCGACATCAGAACTTGGAAAGTCCCAATCTCCTAACATAAAACCATCAACATCAGGAGTCACAGACTTTAAGTCCACTAAGAGTCAACGAAAGAAGAAATTACTTAGATTATAAAATCAAAAACAGATTGAACATTTCTCCTCTGATGACTCTTTGGATTCAGAATATAGTGTTCATCACGGTTCATGTGAAGATGAGTTATCTTCTGCAAGCAGTTATGAAGATTCCTTGAAAGAGTCGTTAATTGAAAAGCCACCCGTTACTGCATCTACTCCTAGTATTCCCCATTTTCTGGAAACTCCGAAAAACCAAAGTGAAGCTATCCAGAGTATTCCTAATACTCCAGAACTTCCCAACAACCAAAGTCAAACTACTTCCAGTCTTCCCGATATTCCGGAAGATCTTGAAAACCAACGTCAAGATAATTCCTTTAAAAAGGTGGGGTTGCTCATTACTCCTGAAGTAAAAACAATCGCTTCCAAACGCAAACCAGGCATCAATAGTGAAGCACAAGAAGTAACAAGAAATATATTTCTTTCCTCTTCAGCACCTCCTTCCAAAAAAATGAAATTTAACGAGACAAAAGGAATTACACCTGTTTCATCAAAGGCACGTGGAACTTCCAAAAAATGTCCTCCTCCTTACGCAAAATCATCTTCCGAATCATGGTATTGTTTCTTATGTAAGGAAAATCGTATAGCAGATATGAGGTTGTGTGTTGTCTGCAAAGCTCATGTCCATGAAGAATATGTGGGACTGTCCAAACAAGATAAAGAGTTATTTAAGTGTCCAAATTGTGCTTGGAGTAATATCAAACTTAAAACCCTCCGGGGGCCTCAATGCGATGGGTTTTGAGGTTTCATATTACTCTAATTAGTTAGTAGGTTTTTTTGTTACTTATAAACAAAAAATAAAGTTAATATTTTTTAGCATTGATTTTTTTTTGTAAACTAGCTATTCCTTTTATTGCCAGGTGTATGGCAATATTTTGACCCCGTGTTCCAAATATTCCCAGTTGTGCACTTTTTTTGAAAAAAATAGTAACTTTTTTTGGAATAATTTTTTTATTAGTATGTTTAATATATTTGAAGATAAATATATTGAGATTTATTCATCCTATTTACAGAGCCTTAGAGTTCAATCTGGATATTTTACAAATTATCAAAAATTAAGGTGGCAATAATTGGCTCACCTACCTTAATTTCCGCGAAAAAATTAACGTCATTTTTGCGTTCATGCCAGGCTTACATTTTTGAGTTGTAATAGGCGCCGATTTTTTTATAACTACTTTGACCTCTAAACTATAATACACAATAGTTATAATGAACAATTTTTAAGTTTTTATCATTTTTTACGCGATTAAAGTTGTAACATTTCGTCTTATAAATAATTAATTTTTGAAGCGAATTTGGATACCGAAGGAAAATACTCAAAGTACCTAAAAAAAGTTCTCGGAAAGACGCTCCTTTTAAAAAAATGCGTTTAATTTTGCCGAATAAGTGCTGAGATAATAAACGTCAAAGATCGAGAGTGTTTGTAGTATAACTATTAATGTTGTAACAATAAAAAAAATGCCAGCAGATAGATTTTTCCGGGAAGTTTTTGTATGTGCTTTGAGATATAAAATCGCCCTTGTTCATGAAGTAGGAAAAATCAAAGAAAGTTGTAGCGGTGCGTTCGGCGCGTCAAATCTGAGGGGAGTGGGGATAGAGTGCGAAACTTGAAATCGACGCTTCAAATCGAGCGCGGCGCAAAAAGTTTCTGTATCTCGGCTTCTATTGGGCCGATTTTGATGATTTTTTTTTAATTCGATGTAGCAAAATGAAAGAAACTCATTTTTCAGAATGGCGTCTACCAATTATGACAATTTAAGCATCTACATTAACTACTTATAATTTGGCATTTTTTTATGTTCATAATAATCAATGATTATAATTATGTCCATGCTAGGATTGTGTTCTTCATTGCAAATTTCAATGTTTTTAATTTAAAACTTAGTGCCTTAGTTTCATTATTATTGTTTTTATTATTACTATTCGAAGAAGCGTAAGTGCAAATATATTTATATTGTTTATGTCCTTATTTCTCTGACCTGAGGTTTTTTGCCCTTTCGGGAAATTTCCTGGGTAAATTTTACGACAGCTCCCCCCGCCTCCCCTACTTCATGCACAAGGGCGATGTTATATCTCAAAGCACATACAAAAACTTCTCGGAAAAATCTATAAACTGGCATTTTTTTATTGTTACAACATTAATAGTTATACCGCAAACACTCTTGATATTTGACGTTTATTATCTCAGCACCTATTCGGCCAAATTAAACGCATTTTTTTTAAATGAGCGTCTTTCCGAGAACTTTTTTTAGGTACTTTGAGTATTTTTCTTCGGTATCCAAATTCGCTTCAAAAATTAATTATTTATAAGACGAAATTTTTCAACTTTTCTAATTCGCGTAAAAAAATGATAAAAACTTAAAAATTGTTCATTATAACTATTGTGTATCATAGTTTAGAGGTCTAAGTAGTTGTAAAAGAATCGGCGCCTATTACAAATCAAAAATGTAAGCCTGGCACGAACGCAAAAATGACGTTAATTTTTTCGCGGAAATTAATTAACAATTAATTAATGTAAAAACTATCCGGCCAATTTAATCAGCCTTTGGCATATTGTTTTATACTATAATAAGGTTCTTAAATCCCAATTTATAGCGTGATTGGATGATTTCTTATCTGCGAAACAAATGCTTTAAAATAACCTCGTTTTTTAACTACTTGTTTTGCATTTATCGCCATTTCTCAACGAAAAAATTGAATCTATTGATTTTAAACCAATTCTATCTTGTAGAGAATTTCATAAAGAACAAATTCGTAAGTATACTTTTTTTTCTCTATCTTGCATATTCAAAGAGTTATATTAAGAAACTGATAGCTATCTAAACGTTCTGGGCGAATCTGGATTTGTATCAACTACTAACAATCCCACAAGAGTGCAAGGTGAAAGCAAAACTTGTTTGGATCACATATTTCTATGAGCGGAACAGAGTATGTATGAAAATATTATTCCAATAGTTCTAAAAACAAATATAACACATCACTATACAACCATTTTACAAATTATTTTGGAAAACAGTATAAAAAGAAACGAAAATGAAAGAAGAGTAGTTTTTATTGATGAACAAAAAATTAAAAATGAATTTCGTACATTAAACTGGCACCACGTGTACTCGGCCCAAGATCCAAATATTGCAGCATCAAAATTTTCACAAATTGTCTTAGAAGCTATAAAAAAATGTACTTATATTCGTAAAAGAAAAAGAAAAAACACAAAAATAGTGCCTTTGTTGACAAATGGTCTCTTAAACTCCATTAACCAAAAAAATAAGTTATTTCAAAATACACTTAAACATCCAAATGATAAACTACTGCAAACGGAATATAGAAATTATCGAAATAAATTGATTTCATTAATTAAAAAAACTAAATACAATTATTTCTCAAAGAAAATAAACGGAAATAAAGTTGATTCGCAGAGTTTATGGAACATTGTTAAGGAAATGAACCACACCAAGAAGGGAAGAACATCTATAGATAGAATCAAAAACGAGCAAAATAAAATTTTAACAAGCAAAATTGATATTGCTAACGAATTTAATATGAAATTCAAAGAAACCGGTGAAAAATTAGCAGAAAAAATAAAAAAAGATAAACACTATAAACCAGTCCATAATCTCATTTCAAATACCTTTGTCTTTGCACCTGTACTTGAGCCCGAAATTGAAACTATAATACGAGAGTTGAAGAATAGAAAAGCCACAGGAATAGACAATGTTAAAACAGAAACACTTGAATTAATATCAGAGTTTATTTCTAAACCTTTAAAATATATATTTAACAAATGTATAGAAGAAAGAATATACCCGGATAGTTTTAAAAAGTCAATAGTCATTCCCTTATACAAGAAAGGGCATGCCTTGGATATAAATAACTACAGGCCCATCTCTTTAATAACTCATGTTTCAAAAATATTTGAGAAAATTATCAAAAACCGTTTAATGTCTTATCTTGATAAATATAAAATCATTTCCAATAATCAGTACGGTTTTAGAGAGAAAGTGTCAACGCAGGACGCCATCCTAGCATTAACATCAAAAATTACTGAGTCTCTCAACGATAGTAAGCCATGGTTATGCGTATTTGTAGACCTTTCCAAGGCTTTTGATACTGTTAGCCATCCTCTACTTTTGAAATCACTAGAAGACATAGGAATAGATGATATATACAGTGATAGCGAAATTGTCGAATTTGGTGTCCCTCAAGGAACTGTACTTGGCCCTGTACTATTCAATATATACGTAAATGGCTTGTTTTCGTTGCGATGCTCAGGACATATTTTGGGATTTGCTGATGATACCGCAATATTTTATGATTCTGATACATGGGATAATTTGAAAGCAAAGGTTGAAACTGACTTTAGTCAAATAAAAAAATGGTTAGAATATAAGTTATTAACAAAAAATATTTTAAAAACAAATTACTTACCTTTTTCATGTAGCTCCTGCAACTCCCCAACTTTCAACGAACTCTGGATAAGCACTAATGAACCATTTATAATTTCACCTGTAAAGAGTATAAAGTATCTGGGGGTGAGTATAGACCAGCATATGAAATGGAAATCTCATATTGCGTTTCTGGTTATAAAACTTAGGAGTATGCTATATAAATTCAAAATACTCAAAGAGTTACTACCTGTGCATATTCTGAGAACATTGTATCATGCTTTGGTTGAAAGTCATCTTCGATACGGAATCCTAAGTTGGGGCAGTGCATTTAAAACTCATTTATTTCCACTGGAAGTTTTACAACGGTGATTTTTAAAACTTATATTTACTCTAAAGAAGCTCTTTATCACACAGATGATCTCTATTCTGAGACACAAGTGATGGATTTAAGACAACTTTATTCTTACAATTCGAACATTAGGTATCACATAAATAAACAAGCAGCACAACTTCCATCCCACAACACCCGTCATCAACATCTTTTTACAATCCCTTTATTGTTAAAGACTCTAACACAACATACTTTCCTATTTTTAGCACCCAGACTGTACAATAGTCTTCCACAGCAATTAAAAAATATCACAAATCCCAATAAATACAAAAAACTGCTAAAAAGACAAATATTTGAGATTCATAGGCAAATCATAATAGATCTGTTCGAAAAATGACTCCTTATTTTGAGGTTTGGGAATTCAATGTGTTTATACTGATCCATTCATGTTATATTTTTGTATTTTTATTGTTATATTGTTATGTTTTATAATAGTTTAAGTTTAATGTATGTACGTAATGTTTTTTATATATCTTTTTATTTTCGTGTCCCGAAACAAGTGTGTATAACACTTATTGGGTACCGCTTTACTCGCCACCTTATTAATGACATAAATATGTAACACACTTAAGTGAATAAAGCTTATATTATATTAAGAAATATCGGAAAAAATGAGCGTTTTTTTACAGTTTATGATTTTTCCTGCAAATAGCACAACTTTTTCAGCTGTCGGACCTCATATTTTCTTTTCTTAAATGATTTCCAAGCAATTCCAACCAATATTCAATCTACGTCACGACACAGCCATATTTCAAAGGTTTGGGGTCTAATTCTCCTGGACTAAACAGCAGTGGAAACAAATCGTATCATGGTTTTTGATGGGAAAAAACACCGTTGAAACGGAAGCTTGACGAATTTATGCGGCCTTTGCAGCAGGAAGATCGACCATTATTAACTGCTTTTCTGAATGTAAACGCTGTCCTACAAACATCGATCCTCCGCCAACTCTGGTCGCCCAAAAGAAGTTATACCAAAAACATAAAAAACTGTTAAAGTGCAGATAACTGATATTCTAAATATTATCTATAGATTGTGTGCTTTATTTTGCACGAACATTTGTCTGTGAAAAGATGTGCATGTGTGTGAACCAGTTTTGGCAAAATAAGGATGTCTTTTGCGTCCACCATTACACGTCAGAATACAATCAGTAGTCAGCTGAGTAGCATGCGTATTTTGTTTATCGACTAGCTCGAAAGAAGCGAAATATTCAATAGCGATCGCCTAAATTGATGGTTTGAATGGGACAAATCTGACAAACAACGTCATATTGTCTAAAGAAAGATAGTGATCTTTAAATTTATAACGAGACAATTCCAAATGATATACTAACCTCTAGTGTCCGTTAACAGTTAAGATGTTAGGAGGACAATCTGTGCTCGCCGAGTCGGAGAAGTGGGGATTATGTTTTCAATCAAAGGACGCCGTAAAAGTTTTGGCAAGCAGCCAAGAGTCACTCAAATTAACCTCCAACTCCTCAGAGGGTTAGTGAACTATTTCTCAAACTTGAGAAGGTTAACAGGTGAAATTCGAAAATAAACCCCGCAAATATCCCCTGATCGTACTTCAATAGATTGGACCTGTAGTCTCTTTTTAGTCGGGGAGCTGGCTACATAAAACTGTACCGATAAAGTACACGACGTTTGAGTTCGTAAACCCCTAGAAAATAGTTGTGACGTTACCAAATGGCTGTTCTGCCTGTTCGGACAGGCCGCATATGAAAATGCCAGCCGAGTTTCCACGTCGAACAAATGTCCCTTAAAAACCAATGGGGTACACGCGTGAACATTTTTTTATAGGGTTCAAGTATGAGCGGTAAAGCAGTGGCAGAAATGTAGCCGTTCAGAAAACCTCCGGCAGAAGCGATAAAGACTGTCGGAAAACTCATGTGAAAAAACCGATGGGGTACACGCGTGAAAATTTTTTTATAGGTTTTTAGAGAGTTCAACTAAGAGCGGTAAAGCAGTGGCAGAAATGTGGGCGGTCGGAAAACCTCCGGCAGAAGCGATTAATAGTGCGAAAAAACCGATATGGTACACGTGCCAAAATTTTTTACGTGCTTTTAGGGATCTCAACTAAGGTTTATATGACAATGGCAGAAATTTAGCCAGCCGGAAAGCCTTCGGAAAAATTCAAAAAATGTCGACGTACATGTAAAATTATATACATTCGCAGTTGTTGCATTCAAAACCTGTTTTTTTATGATGCCTTTCCAAATATCTTTTTGTTCTACCCCAAATTGAAAAAAAAATCACCTTCATACGCTGAAAACTCTCTGAAACATCGATATTTATAACAGAGCGCTCTATTTGAAGCAGGTTTCTCCGTTTCTGGCGCCTCGCTGGCCTCGCATCTCGGAAACGCGGACGTAGCGCGCTTGTTCAATTTTCAATTATTTCCAACTCGATCGTTCGCCAAAGAAAACAATAATGAATTGATTGTTATAGTTTAAAATGAAATTATGAATTGCACATTTATTTATGTAAATAAAATAAAATATCGTATATCACAGAACGTGAAAAGGAAAGAATCAAGTGTATTGCTACATGAACAACAACAGAAACGTATACTTAAATAAGATTTATTAATAAAGTATTAACATTTAAACGCAAATCATTGAATGCTTTATTGTAATAATGATCAAAATACAAAGAAAAAGTGAATGAGTAGTTTTTCTCGCTTTCTCTCTTTCAACTTCAACTACATTCGAGAAAATATATTATATGAGTTCACTCATTATCATCTTCATCGATCTCGCTCTCCACATCATTTTCGCTATCATCCGTATCACTTTCTGCATCGAATACATGATTTATATCTTCATCCATCGAATCGTTATGTTGTGGCACGGTGTTATCATTTTCACTGTCGGTGATTTGGTCTAGAAAAGAAATGTGCATGAAGAAGCGAACAAACTTGAACAGCTGATAAATTAAATTAAGAAAAATATTGCGTACCACAATTCTCTGCGATTTCGTTTACAATAACGTCTTTAATTTGGGCAGGCCATTGTTCACCTTCAAACCAACAGAACTCGTAGCTGGAAGCGTCTATTTTCCAACCACATCAGCAGGTTTCAGTTCCGTTGGAATTTTCTGATCAGCATTTCCCCACACGGTAGCAATATAATGAGCTCTTAAAAAGTGTTGGTAGAGTTCTTTTTGGTAAGGTGGCATCATTGTAGAATCAATATTTTTTGAATTTAATTTTGCGAAACATTCTTCTGTATTTTTAAAATCAAATTTTTTCATGAATAAAGAATAACGTGCTGAATCAACGGTCATTATACTCTTGCCCAGGGAATAAAGGCAACAAACAAACTTTTGAATTTCGGCAAATACCTTCTCGCGGTCCATTTTCATGTCAGCCATGTTAGCAAATGCGATTTGAAATGATTCTGACTTAGATAATAGAAAGTACGGTCTTTTTTTCGCTTTTCTATAGAACGACGGATTATAATCACAGCCAGTAAAAACATGTAATGCCGGAAGCGCTTTACATAACTGTCCTCCTAATTCAGCATATATGCGAGTTACATCGATAAATCTGATATTATCAGAAACACCGAATAATAAATTTATTTGCAATTCCTTCTTTATGTTATGCATATTTCCCAGTAAAATAATGAAAATGTCAGTATCATCGCATTTGATTATAACCTTCCCATTTTCCTGTAGACTACAAGCAGTATTATTTATTTTTGTATCAGCTTCTTCATGCCTAGGTGCCGTAAACAAAACATTTATTGAGTGTTCAACTGATTTTTCACCAGTACTTGCAGTGACTTGCTTGAACTCATGACATTCATCAAAATTAAGGAAAACTGTTTTGTTTTCGAAAAAGACTGCCATTTCGGGTAGTTGCCAATGCTGAATTAAGAATGGTACAAATACTTTTTTGAAATTTGTTTGACGCAATTCAGTCGATAAAGCAGACGTCAATCTTATATCTCCTGCTATGATATACTCACGGTCTGATGGGATACCTCGTTTGTTTCTTTCGTAATCTTTAATCAACGGCGAGAAATATTGATCGAATATCAGATGAATTTTCCGCGCTGGGAAGGCAATGATTGTTTGATAAAGAGTAGAGGAAAAAAAAGCCATCAATTATCATGACATCACATGTCAAATCAGTTGTAGTACTCGAATCCTCTGGTCCAACGATGTGATTTAAGAGCTTACTTTTTGGTGTCGAGTAAATTGTTCAGTCCAAGTGACAAAATCAATTAGGCAATGGAGTCAACGGATATGAAAAAATTTTAAGTACGTCAGCTTCATGTTTCAAAGAAATCACCAATATCCTACCAAATAAATCTCTTTGCATTTGTATAGATTTTTCTTTATTATTCACCTTAATGGTTTGTTTTTTATTTCCCGACGCACTTTGGAATCATAAAATATTATTATTATATTATTACTACAAAAAAATGGAAGTCCATCCTCGATGCCCAGCCAAGTTTCGTGAACGTCAAATAGTATTTATTTTTAGTTGACGTTACGGGCTGTCAGATCAATAATCAAAACGTTTCTTTATTTATATTTAAAGGGAAACAATGTATATATGAATATATAAATACATTTTGCAGAAAAAACCAAATGAGACATTGGTTCCCAATGATAATATACAATTTGAAAACTAATAAAAAAAGTTATCATTGATACTTACGTTTCTCAAGTTGTTGTTGTTACCATGGGGACTTTAAAAAACGCGCGTGTTTGAAAGTTCGATTTAAACACGCTGACGCGTGCTTTAAAAAGGTGATATGCAGCATCAATAAAAAAAATTATTTTTTAATTGATTGCCAAAACTATTTACGTTTAAAAGAAAATTTGCAATCTCGGGCGAGGCTGGTTTACCTGTACTAGCTTCATACGAGCAAATTGAATAGGCGCACTACGTCCGCGTTTCCGAGATGAGAGGCCAGCGACGGCGGCGGCGCGATGCGCCAGAAACGGAGAAACCTGCTTCAAATCGAGCGCTCTGTTATAAATGATGATGTTTAAGCGAGTTTTCAGCGTATCAAGGTGATTTTTTTTTCAATTTGGGGTAGAACAAAAAGATATTTGGAATGGCAACATAAAAAACAGGTTTTGAATGCAACAACTGCGAATGTATATAATTTTACATGTACGTCGACATTTTTTGAATTTTTCCGAAGGTTTTCCGGCTGGCTAAATTTCTGCCATTAGCATATAAACCTTAGTTGAGATCCCTAAAAGCACGTAAAAAATTTTGGCACGTGTACCATATCGGTTTTTTCGCACGAGTTTTCCAACACTATTAATCGCTTCTGCCGGAGGTTTTCCGACCGCCCACATTTCTGCCACTGCTTTACCGCTCTTAGTTGAACTCTCTAAAAACCTATAAAAAAATTTTCACGCGTGTACCCCATCGGTTTTTTCACATGAGTTTTCCGACAGTCTTTATCGCTTCTGCCGGAGGTTTTCTGAACGGCTACATTTCTGCCATTGCTTTACCGCTCATACTTGAACTCTATAAAAACCTATAAAAAAATATAAAAAAATTTTCACGCGTGTACCCCATCGGTTTTTTAGGCACATTTGTTCGACGTGGAAACTCGGCTGGCATTTTCATATGCGGCCTGTCCGAACAGCCATTAGGTAACGTAACAACTATTTTCTAGGGGTTTACGAACTCAAACGTCGTGTACTTTATCGGTACAGTTTTATGTAGCCAGCTCTGGGACTATTTCAAGAAAAAATAATGTTTAACAACTTACATTAAAACAAAGAAACCGAACGTCACCTGAATGGATATTTATGGATAATTTACAAAATATATGAAAAACAATATGGGTGTGATCAAATGTAGCTGAGCCTGAAGGCTAGACATTTTATAATAAAAATTTAAAAATACTAAAACAGTCTAAACCCCTAGTTGCAACTCAAGAATCAGACCAAATGGTTCGTGTACAATTGCTCCAAAAAGTTTAACAATTATAATTTATGATATAAATTAATGATATAAAAAAGTATATGGTTTACTTCTGACTCCACCACAAATATATATCAAATAGGAGAAAAGAGAAAGTATAAAAAAAATCGAAATATGTATATAAGGAGTATCGCCCAGGTATTGTTGGTACACATATATGACTAAATGTAATAGGTTATGTCAAAACAAAAGTTATAATTTCACAAAGTATGTGTACATATATTATTAAGTTAATTAGAATTTATTTTAAGTAGCGGGAAAAAAGGTATATTTATCGTATATGATGGTAAACTGGTTTGTCCAGGAAAGTGAATTAAACAAAATTACAAGTTCAATAAAAGAAAACGTCCAACATAAAAAATAGGTATATCTAGTATATGACAGGGTGTTAGGCGAAAGTGATCCTTAATAGACTTAATATTGCAAATTTACAAATTATCTTATTAGAAGGGAAATACTACTTTATGCCAAGAACAGTTAACACGCAAATTTAAATCTACTATTTGGCCAAGGTATTTGATAGCATTTTCAAAGGAGTTAATTCACTGAACAAAACTTACTTAACCTTGTATATTTAGCTATTGTACCACCGATTGGGATTTGTGAGTGTAACAAAATATTAACAAAACTCAACAATCACAACTGATACAACAAATATAAATGTAAGTTACCTACGTACCACCAGTAGCTGGTTATGATAAACAATTAAGAAGATGTCAACATTACATTTTTATAGGAGTTAATTTATTGTTACAGAATTCAAAGAATTTAATAGATTTCGTTTGAAGTTAAACAACCCCTCCCCATAAATATCCATTTAGCTTGGATGGATAACATAGAATACGTCACCTAATTAAATAAAACCATTGAGCAACAGCTACATAATTTAAAGTAATTTAAATGTGACTACACAACTTTCAAATATTAAAAAAGAAAGGATTGTATACAGGATATGTAACTATTGAGGTGTTGCAAAATTTTGCGATTATTCATAATTAATTAACAACGTTCACACATTTGGTAAGTTGAAAAAAAAATGTAATTTTGTGCATTATCAAAATTTGTGTTTGATTAACCTTAATTATTCGATTCAACGCAACAATACATTCAACTTGCAAGGTAGAACTACATGTAAACAATACTTTCGATTGCAATTTTCTCTTTACTAGTTAAATTTGTTGTGAGTAAACATAACAAACTTGCATAATTCACGTCTATTTTTACCGAAATGAGATGAACGAAAGTGAACAATGTATCTGATAAGTTCAATACTAAATCAAGTAGGTTAATTCAAAAACTAGATTATAAATTTAGTCGGATTAAACCTCTCTGGGTAAATAAATTTAATAATAAACGTTTCGTTGGTTAAAGTTTTATGAGTTTTTTATTTGAGTTTACTTAGCATTGTATGAAGACGATCTGCTGGCAGAAGTTGTTCTAACTTTCAACTTTCAGATGATGAAATTGTTTGCTGTGACTTCAGAATTATTGGAAATAGAAGTCGATGAGTTGCAACGTTCAAATCAATAAGGAATCTGGATTAAAACTTTTGTCCTCTTTGAGGCAAAAACTTTTGAAATTCCGCAAAGAATTGTGAACATTTAAACCTAATATTATATGAAAACAATGAAAAAAGGCAATAGTGAAAAATTATAGGCACATACCTCAATCATCGTTATTAAATTTGAGTTTGTAGAACAGTAACTTAAGAGGGGCCTCCTCACAGGTATATAAACCTAAAAACCTACACAATACTAGTTACTAATTTAGTAATTAATTGGTTCAAAATATTTACGATAGATGTCGATAGTAGTACTGAATCGGCTTTTACTTATTCAACATATTTTATCTCTCTCTGTCTTTCCACTCTTGACGGTTCAAAGAAACGCATCTCTGTTCGAATGTTTTGATTTCAAATATTTAAACTTCTTGTGAGCACAGAAACCTTATCTCTGTCTTTTATGTTGCATCCAAACCACAGAACACCTGTGCATAGATAAGAGATCCACAGATCCAAACAAAATTTGTTGACATAATCACAGATCATATAACTACTATGACATTTTCATTTGAGTGTGGATTTTTGATTATTTAAGAGTTTCATAAATGTTTTTGAAAAGAATAAATTGTTAAAAAGTACGTAATCGTATCGACCCGATATCAAAAATTATAGTTATGATAATGTAAATTATCCTGCAATCCGTATTTTTTAATTTTAAAAAGCTATGTTTGAGGTTATGTTTACTGGATTATTTGATTAATGTGAAAATGTGAGATAAATAATACTGATGGTTCGTTCTAGTATCATCAAACCATCTTTCAACATTCTCTTGAAACCCTGTTTTAATGATAATATGGGTTTGTTAGCGAAAAGCGAAAAATGCTTAATTGAAGTGAAGTGACCTTTGAAGTATCTGAATGAAGAAAAATTAAAACCGCTCTCAAAAGACAAGAATTGCATAATTCATTTTGATGAATATATAATAATGATAATTGAAAAATATAACTATTATAACCTGATACAAGGTGCATTCATATTGCATGAAAGGACATGTGCTATTTAATAATATGGATACCAAGTGACAGCATTGCGGAAATTGCTAGAAATTAAGAATGGAAGAAAAATATACATACTTTAAAAACATTCTACCTTTCAAAATTTGTACCATTTATATTAACATAATAAAATGTTTAAATGATATAAATTTTTGTTTGTTTCATGCTAAGAAAATTAAACTGCGGAAACGTTGCAAATTTACATGATTTAAAATAGGCCATTTAGTCTGAAAACACAGAACGTCATGTCACAACTTTGCCTCAATCTAACCATATTTGTATCAGTTTCAGAATTCCTGTTGGTTGCTTTCAAATTTTTTTTGACATGTAGGCTCTCTTTTCAACTACATGTGTAAATATATTCAATTTTATCTAGAAACAAATAATATAAACAAAGAGTTTCCAAATTTATTATACAAAGAAATATTTACTTGTAATACTTTGCTTTACATTTAATAGAAAGAGGAAAAGTAAGGTACAGTGAGGAATTTAAATTTAAAATAGCAAACGTTTAAAAAACTTACAAAGCAACTATAACAACTAATAAAAAATTTAAAGCGAAAGATCTGTAATGACAAATAATAATGTATATATTGTGGGGAGATCGATATATGCAGTACAAAATCAAACATACAATCAACATGTACAAATTTGCTTCTACCTTGTTTGCAAAGATTGATGATATGTGTTGTGGAGATTGGAACTGAAACATTTTTCCTTCATTATACAAAACAATAGTTGGTTCATTCTCTTTTTTCCATGACAGATACACATATGTGTGATCACCTGAATGGTAATTTTTTTTTTGTTTTTGTATAAGACATTATTGGTATTATTACTTTTCCATCCAACCCATCTAATATGCGAGAAAAGTATAGGTTTACCCAAAAAAAGATGGAATTTTGTATTTTTTTGAGTGGTTTTTACGTTTTTCAGGAAGAACAACACAAAAAAATGGTTTTTAGAAAATAAAACCTATCTGTATAACTCGATACAGCCCCCGAAGTGCAACAAGTAGACAAAATTAACTTTTTAGTCGTCCTTTGTTTTACAATTTTTTTTTAATATTAACAACTAAGAATATTACTAAGTCATCCTTCAATAATAATTTGGTTTCTTATTTTCATTGATTTTTTGAAATGCTTATATAATCAAACAATTTGCAAGGAAATTTTGACTATTGGCTAGATAAAGTTTTAAAATATTTATGGTTCAAAGATTTTTAAAATATAATATTAACTACTTCATTCATTAATGAAATTGACTGTCTCGACCCTTACTTCGTGGAATATGCTCATATTAGTGTTTTTAAATGAAACTCAAGGTCTCTAGTTAATTCCACAATATAATACAAGTTATTGAAAATTCTAAAAAATTGTCAATTTTTTAGAATTTTCAATAACTTGTATTATATTGTGGAATTAACTAGAGACCTTGAGTTTCATTTAAAAACACTAACTTCATTCATTAATTTTATTCAACAATTACTATTACCTATGGTGCATAGGCTAAGGCAAGCTAAAAAGTGGATAACCATCCTAATTTCTTATAAAATCTTTGGACAGGTTGTTAAGGGAAAAACAAATACACCTTGTCATTCTCTTGTTAAAACTGTTCTTAAAAAGACTTATTGTATGAAGAAGGTAATGGAGTATGGAACTCTTAAGGGAAAAGTGACTAAGAGCATTTTTGAACAAGTACAAAATGTTGTGGTGGTTGATTCGGGATTGTGGGTAGATGTTCAACACTGTTTTCTAGGTGCTTCTCCTGATGGTAAATATATTTAACATAACAAATAATTACCATGTGTTATAAATTCTTTTTGCATATTAAATTACATACATTTATTGATAAAATATTCTAGGGCTTGTAGGTGATGATGCACTACTTGAAATAAAATGCCTCCACTGTGCATCAAAACTGATTTTACAAACAAATACAATAAGCGAAATAATTGACCTCATGAAGAACAAAATTTGTCTAGAAAAACACAACAATAAAATTCAACTTAAGGGGAATCACAATTACTATTATCAGGTATAAACATGATATATTTATTCCAAAGAACAAAAACTCAAAATCATTCTCAGATAATATATTTAATCACTTTGATGTATTTACCAACAATAAATAAGAATAACATTAAAAAGTAGTTATTTGTGTAATAGATGCAAAAAGTGCATTTTTGTTGCAACGAAGCATGAAGCACTAAACACAATCTTGTGGAGTAAATATAAATAGCATTTACGAAGCACAAATTTACTTATTTAGCATGAAAATTACTTAATTATAATCACTTACAATTACAATACACACTAAACTATAAATTTGGGATATTTTTATGAAAACGAAACATATGACAACAGCATTTGACCCATAGAGAAAGTTATAATATTATTTGTCTTTGAATTGACCGTCGTCTTCTGTCATTGTTCTATATTGTTCTATACAGCGCCATGCATCAAGACGGTGGAGCGGTTGAACTAAAGTAAAAAGATGTTCGTTTGCAAAAATTTGCGCACAACAAAAATCTCAAAAAATACAATGATTTGAGATTTCATATTTTCAGAATCGAATTCTCTAGGCTTCCTTTTGGGGATCAGGTTTTGGTGTCCAGATTGGTGACCACAAATTGTCAAAATCACACCATCACTTAATGGCTTATATCTTTTTTATAACAATATAAAACTCAACCAAAATACCTGATCCCCAAGACAAAGGTCCAAGTTATATTGTGTTAAAATTTCAACACTTAATTTTCCTGCGTTCTTTAGATTTGTTGTGTACAAAATGACCTAAATTTTGTTGCAAATCACGGGTGCCAACTATTTTCAGGTTACTAAAACGTGAGGTCCCTCTTAAGCTAAAAGAAGGGAGAATCTCTGAATGAAACGGAATAAGTTGAAAGTTTGTATAAACTTTTATTAGGGTACTCTTCTGCACTGTTGTGTCAAAAGTCTCAAGATCCTTAAATATTCAAGGTCGAAGAACAAGAAAATCAGTTTTTTTGGAATATCTCGCCTCCTTTCCCTCGAATCCTATTTGGACCCATTATAAAAGTTATAGAGTATACAGTTCTCTACGAATATCGTCATAAATAGCTTATACGCTTAAAGGTACCTTTTCATGGTGACGCTAGACGGTGGCTTCAAGCGTCAAATGTGGTCACGTGGTATGAATTAGAATCATAGATTCAAAAATTAGATTACAGCTCCAACTGAAATAGAGGTAGCGTCAAATGTAGAGGCGTCAAAAGGCTGGAAAGAAAAAGCAAAACTCATTTCTTTCATAACGTGTTCTTTATTTTAAAATTGCATTCCTGTAGGTTATCTAATTATTTATCAACATGTCGTAAGGTTTCCTCTTTATTCTTATTTCCTTTGTATTACAATTTGTCCCCACTTGGTTTTCTTTGATCGTATCCGTGTTTCAATTATTTTGTTTAATTAGCGCCTCTATAAATATGTTTCCTTTAGTATCAACATGGGATTCCTGTAGTTTTCCCAATGATAGTTCTTGAAATCTAATTTTCTGTTTTGTGCCTGAACTTGGTTTTTACAATGTAGACATTTTTTTTCTACTGGGTTACATATGCTTGATTCACTATTTGGACTGTGGGGTGTAGGGTTTCTTTTTCGACAACATTGTAAGGTATTGTTTGCATCAGTATTGTAGTATGGTCAAGTGGAAGGCTTTTGATCTTTAGAAATGTTTATTAACTCGTTATAATACAGATTTCAATACAAATGTTTTTGAACTATGTTGACGTTAGAAAGTTATGTCAAAAACTAAATAAAATATGTTCAGTTATTTTATAAAGTCACATGCTACAAGTGTCATGCTTGTTAGTTTATCAATAAAAATAACATGATAGAATGAATCATGAGCAAAACCGATTAATAATATTATTGAAATTAACTGTTTCGACCCTTACTTCGTGGAATCTGCTCATATTAGTGATTTAAATAAAACTCACGGTTTCTAGTTAATTCCACAATATAATAAAAGTTATTAAAAATTCTAAAAAATTGTCTATTGTTTCGATAAATCAATATCATCGTCAGAATGACAGAAGTTACATTTTATTTGATGCCTACCTGATGTTTAGTAGTTATTTTTGGCTAGACCAAGAAGTGACCTAACTTGTGATTGACTTAATATATGTTTATAGAAAAAAGAAGAAGATGTGATATTACAAATATTGAAGCTTAGATATTATTAGCCCTATGGTGATATCCTGGATATCATTTTTCCAATTAAGATCAGTATAACTGTGCAATGATATAGAAAACCAGGAAAACTATATCTGCTGATCTTTACAATTATCACTTAAGAAGACAGTTTATTAGTGGAGAACTCCCTAGATTTAACTGTTCATTGACAACTTCATATTGTGGGTTTCTTAAATGTCTTCTAATTTCCAATTCTTCAAGGAAATCTACTTCTTGTTTCTTTTCACAAATATGCAGCACTTCTAGTTTTGTGTTAGGTGTCAATGAATGATTTGTGTCAAGTAGATGTTTTGCGTAGTGGGATTTATCTGGTTGTTTTAACCTGTATGCTCGTAAGTGTATCTGTATCAGACCCTTAGGAATTTTGAAATCCGATACAGTGAACACTTACGAGCATACAGGTTAAAACAACCAGATAAATCCCACTACGCAAAACATCTACTTGACACAAATCATTCATTGACACCTAACACAAAACTAGATGTGCTGCATATTTGTGAAAAGAAACAAGAACTAGATTTCCTTGAAGAATTCGAAATTAGAAGACATTTAAGAAACCCACAATATGAAGTTGTAAATGAACAGTTAAATCTAGGGAGTTCTCCACTAATAAACTGTCTTCTTAAGTAATAATTGTAAAGATCAGCAGATATAGTTTTCCTGGTTTTCTATATCATTGCACAGTTATACTGATCTTAATTGGAAAAATGATATCCAGGATATCACCATAGGGCTAATAATATCTAAGCTTCAATATTTGTAAAATCACATCTTCTTTTTTTTTTCTATAAACATATATTAAGTCAATCACAAGTTAGGTCACTTCTTGATCTAGCCAAAAATAACTACTAAACATCAGGTAGGCATCAAATAAAATGTAACTTCTGTCATTCTGACGATGATATTGATTTATCGAAACAATTGTCAAGTTTTTAGATTTTTCAATAACTTTTATTATATTGTGGAATTAACTAGAAACCGTGAGTTTCATTTAAAACACTAATAATATTATTGATTTCATCAGCTCATGAATTTTGTTATGTTTCAACCAAAAATATGGCTTTACAAAACACTCTACAGCTATATTATAACTATTTTCAGAATCTACACCAGAATGTATTCAGCAATCAAATTGAAAGAGAAATTAAGTTAATATATTCGTTGATAATGATCGTTCTTAGCTTAAAAATATGCGAAAGCATTTTAAATACATTCTTCACTAATAGCAGAGAAGATGAATTAAATGGCTATTCGCTATTAGCATCCTGCAAGTAATTTATACCAATTCTGACGTTTGAATTCAGAATGTAATCTATTATCATATCTTCCAAGGTCTAGCTCACTCTCGCGTACGTAGCAAATAATACATAATTCATACTGTAAGTTATGCGTCTGTTAGTGAATATCAATCAATATTGATCACATGTTCTGATTTGTGTAACTGATCTTATATAATGGATCGGTATTCCGTATAAAAAATAACAGCTAACTAACGAAAATCTACGTTAAAATGCACCTTGAGATTGGAAAGATATTCAAACCTTATTATTATTATTATTATTATTATTGACTGAGATTTTCCTAAAGTACCTAATTTGTTAACAACATTGTCAAACTATGCTCTTATTTATCACCTGAAAAGTCGAATGGAATAGAAAAAGGAAGGTAGAGGAACAAAAACCTCCCTCAAGGAGAATGAAGAAATTATTTTTTCCTTTTATATTCACGAGTAGTTTGGTGCTACAACTGTCATTTAGTTTGTTCCCTGTGCTTCATTTTAGTTCATATCAAGCTAGTGCGAATTTTGTGTGATCAATTCTCGTCGAACCTTTGTGTAGTACAGTTGTGCGCTCCGAAACAATAAAAAAAATAAGTAGTTAAAAACTAATTAGTGTATATTTCTCAGTGAATCAAAACAAACAGTAAGAATATCAGTTTAACTTTTTATCGATCGTTAGCAAAACACCAATTAATAACTAAAAGAGAATCTGAAATTGATATCAGATATTAATAGTATTTAGAAAATATTTCGCCAGACCCCTATTAAGGGTCGCACTTAGGAGGAAGTGATGCCAGTTATTCTGCTGAAAATCTTTTATAAAATATGAATAAATTCGGCATGGCGAGTACCTCTGACTACAGGGGTACTTAAAATGATAAATCAAATCAAGAAAACTCCTTGAATCCCCCAACTCAGTCTTATTCTAATGTAGTACAAACATTCAAATACCCATCAAAGGAGCAAGCCATCATATTCCCCGCTATGGAAGAAGTAAAAATCCATGCAAACATCATGCATTGGAACGAAAGTTCAACCGAAAGATATAATTTTCTCATCTAAAATTTCGAACAACAGAGTATGCATCTATCTCTGTAGTCAAACCATAGTGGACACATTTCTAAATAAAGGAGGAGAAATTGAAGTTAACAGTCAAATCCTTAAAGTTAGCCGTTTGATCTCACCATCTACTCGATTAGTTCTTTCTAACGTATGTCCAACAATCCCTCACAACATTATAGAACATAGTCTCAGAGATCTAGGATTATCCCTGATGTCACCTATAACATTTCTTCGGATTGGAATTTCACAACCCGAGTACAGCCACATATTGCGCTTCCGCAGACAAGTCTTCATACAACCTGCTCCTAACAGCAATAATAGTTCTCCTTTACCTGAATCGATTCTCGTATACTATGATAATACTCCATACCGTATTTTCCTTTTTGAAGATAAACTTATGTGCTATAAATGTAAGAAGAATGGTCATATATCTGTTAATTGTCACGAGACTGTTACTGAACCTATAGCCGATACTCTACAAGAACAACCACTAGAAGATATAATTCCTCAAGCTCAAGAAACTCCCTTGAATGTTGCAGAACCATGTTGCAGAACCTATAATCAGCCGTATCCACGATAACACAATTGAAGATTTAGCCCCTCAAGGCCAAGGAATGTCCACCTTAATGAACACCTCGGCGCATAAGCGGCCTCATTCAGAGATCAGTCCACCGATTCAGAATCCAGCGGAAGAGTTGGAGTCTCCTTTCATCATTCCCATTTCTCAGGCTCAGAAGAAAACGAAGCCTCAAACACAAATCCAGTTCGTTGAATCCCTGGTTTCTCCTGCGAAATTACTTTTTGAGGACAATTCGTCTAATTTTTAATTGAACTATAGTTAGATTGTTAGTTTTCTGGAGGACTCGTTCGGTTCCCCGGACCCCCTCAGTGTGGCCCACAGGTATACTGGGAAAGTTCACGCGCTTCAAGCTATACTTACTAAGATATATCCAGCACTCACCGAAGGTAGCATCAAGACCAGAATCACAGAGTTAAAAAAGAACATAATGAAACAGCTCAACAGAGAACTAGAAACCGGGTCTAACATCTCAGTATCCGGAAGCGAAAGTGATATATCTCTAGAAACATTCTAAGACCTCCCAACTCCATACAGGATTGGCCACACTAGATACACGCACCAGTTTCTACTGAAAAAAGAAAACCCCAAAAGATATGTCTCCTGTTACGAAGAACTGAACGTACGTTAAACGTATAATCATGGAGAGTCCCGACTATAGTGAGGAGAGACTAACTTCAGGACTGCCCGAAAAACTTAGTGATGCTTTGAACTCGGATAACATCGAGTTGCTACTAAAGTTTTTGGAATTAATTAATATTATAAACCTAATATAAGTCATACTGTACCACCACCGCTAATAACCTTCGTGGTTGATGCGGTTTTTCCTTTTAATAAAAAAATAAAAATTACTGTAAATATTATAGTCAATATGAACAAAGAAAGTGGTATAAAAACCCGAGGTTTAATTTATGGGAATACACATCAGTGTCTAGCATATGCGGCCGACATAGTACTTATGGCAAGATCCAGGAAAGAACTGCTAAGCGTATTTAAACTACTAGAAGAGAAGGCAAGAGAATATGGTCTAGTGATCAACGAGAAAAAAACAAAATACATGGTAATGAAGGATAATGAAAAAACCGATATTATTATAAATTGTTATGGAAACAAAAGCTCCAAAATAGAAAAAGTGGAACAAATCGAATATTTAGGAGTCACTATCACAAATAAAGGGGACGAAGAAAGGGAAATAGAAAAAAGGTTAACAAAAGGCAGTAAAGCAGCAGGAATGGTATCACAGATGTTTAACTCAAAAGACATATCACGAACAGCTAAAATAAGAATGTACCAAACAATAATAAGACCGTCAGTTACCTACGCTTGTGAAACCTGGACAATGAACAAAAAAGAGCAGAATAAACTAGAGATATGGGAACGTAAAATGCTCAGAAAGAGTTATGGTGGAATAAAAGAAAATGGAATATACAGAAGAAGAACAAACATAGAATCATCAGATTTGTATAATCACCCAAGTATAACCCATATAATTGAAGCACAGAGATCGAGATGGTTAGGACATATAGGTAGAATGGCAGAAGATAGATGGGTAAAACGAGTGTTGAAAGGGGGAGAAGGTGGGAAAAAGAGAAGAGGAAGACCAAAGAAGAAATGGTTGGAGGAGGTTAGGAGAGACCTGAGATCAGTGGGAGTAAGGGACTGGCAGAACGAGGCGAAGAATAGAAAAAAATGGAGATAGAGAGTGAAAGATCTCGAAGCCGAGGGGCAGATAGGCCTGTAGTGCTGATATATATGAACAAATATCTGGCTGAAAACCTCAATAAACCATATCGAACAAACCACCGCATTTCTCTCATATGAATTGCTTTAGATAATGGTGTTTTAAATGAAACTCACTGTTTCTAGCTAATTCCACAATATAATAAAAATTGTTGAAAATTCTAAAAGATTGACAATTGTTTCGATAAATCAATATCATCGTCAGAACGACAGAAGTTACATTTTATTTGATGCCTACCTGATGTTTAGTAGTTATTTTTGGCAAGACTTAATATATGTTAATATAAAAAAGAAGAAGATGTGATATTACAAATATTGAAGATTAGATATTATCAGCTCTATGGTGATATCCTGGATATCATTTTTCCAATTAAGATCAGTATAACTGTGCAATGATATAGAAAACCAGGAAAACTATATTTGCTGATCTTAACAATTATCACTTAAGAATACAGTTTATTAGTGGAGAACTCCCTAGATTTATCTGTTCATTGACAACTTCATATTATGGGTTTCTTAAATGTCTTCAAATTTCCAATTCTTCAAGGAAATCCAGTTCTTGTTTCTTTTCACAAATATGCAGCACTTCTAGTTCTGTGTTAGGTGTCAATGAATGATTGGTGTCAAGTAGATGTTTTGCGTAGTGGGATTTATCTGGTTGCTTTAATCTGTATGCTCGTAAGTGTTCACTGTATCGGATTTCAAAATTTCTAAGGGTCTGACCCAAATAGACAGCATTACATTCTGGACATTTGAGTTTATATATACCTGATTTCTTTAATGGTGGTATTTTTGTTTTTACATTTAACAATTTTGTACTAACGTTACTTTCTGTTACAAAAGAAATTGTTGTATTTGTTGCTAAAGATATTATCTTTGAAATATTATTAGAAATATTTCCTGCATATGTGATGATTTTATAAAAATGATATCCAGGATACTACAATAGGGCTAATAATATCTAAGCTTCAATATTTATAATATCACATCTTCTTTTTTTTCTATTGACATATATTAAGTCAATCACAAGTTAGGTCACTCCTTGGTCTAGCCAAAAATAACTACTAAACATCAGGTAGGCATCAAATGAAATGTAGCTTCTGTCATTCTGACGATGATATTGATTTATCGAAACAATTGTCAATCTTTTAGAATTTTCTACAATTTTTATTATATTGTGGAATTAGCTAGAAACAGTGAGTTTCATTTAAAACACTAATATGAGTAGATTCCACGAAGTAAGGGTTGTGACAGTTAATTTGCTTTAGATAATTCAAATTACCACTTCTAGGCATTATTTTGTCAATATAAGACATTATAAAGAATTATTCGCTAATACCGCTAAGTCAATTGCACAAAATGCTTTTAAAAAAATGTTTTATTGGATGTATTATTCCTCGGCGTAGAGTATTATTCTTTGAGAGCAATGGAAGAGATTTGGATGAATAAAATATATTTTGTTTTTCGTTGACAAATTTCCGATTTTTTCAACATATTAATAAGTATAGGAGCGTAGAAATTTTAACTAAATTTATTTGAAAATATTTGCTACCTTTTTTTTTAAATACTATATTAAAACAAAGGAAGAATCTAAAATTCTGTTTACTGAGCAAGCGCTTTTTGTCCACAAACTTCAATATACGTTCCCTTTTTTTTCGACGCTTTCCATTTGAATAAATGGAATTGCAAAGAAGCCTCTTATCAACGTGAATTTGCGTTATACGGGTACTTTCATATAAAGTTATTGCGTGTTCCATTTTTTCTAATATGAATGGAGAAACGGCAAACGTAATCAATTTTTTACCACCCACATTCTCACCCTTTTTTTGCACTCAACGTGACTCTGAATTAATGTAAAGTATTGATTGTACAGGGGCGGTGACTTCTTCCTAAAAAAACACTCATGGAAAAAATTATCGAATTTTATGTTATCGCCAGCATTTAAAAATGATGTTGAATAAAAAGGTGGTGAAGCGGTGCACATACATTTTACTAACAGATGGAGAAATGGAAATTAGATTTAAGGAGCAACCAATAACCTTTAAAACAAAGTTTAGTATTTGGATATGAACTTAGATGCGAAGTTAAAGTTAAAGAAGCGTATAAAAAAGAATATACCACATTGTGGTGATGTGGGATGGATGGGACACAATGAAACACGGGGCACATTGAGGTCCGTCAAGCTGCCCCCCCCCCGGTTAGATTTTTTTTACCAAAATGCTATCACACATAAAGGGCACCTAGCACAACCTAGCACAACAATTTTTATAGCTAGCACACCAACAGCTCACAATAAAAATGCTTTTGAATTCGAGTGGGGCCAGGTTAACGCTAGCCCCCCCCCGGTTGGAATTTATTCGCCAAAATGCTAGCACATATAAAGGATACCTAGCACAACTTAGCACACCATTTTTTATAGCTAGCACACCAACAGCTTACAATAAAAATGCTTTGAAATTCGGGAGGGACCAGGTTGGAATTTTTTCACCAAAATGCTAGCACAAATAAAAGACACCTAGAAGAACCTAGCACAACAATTTCTATAGCTAGTACATCAACATTGCTTTTGAATTCAGGGGGTGGAGGGTGTCTGCAAAATAACGCTATGGTTACACGAATGAATGAAAATGTTGGATGTATTTGTCCCTAAACATAATTTTCCTATAAAAATGCCGGATTGTGCATGATATCTATATTTTCCCATGGCAGGGTATTTTGTTGGATAAATAAATGTCCAAAAAAACGAAGCCGTTGGATATGTCCTTTGGACAAAGTTGTGCAATCTAGGAAGGGGTGGCTGAGATCCCTAAAAATGTTCCAATATATTGAAAATACATATTTTAGACTGATTGTGGTTCACTGTAGTCCTTATTTAAAAGAAATACTCAAACTTTATATTTAAATTTGCCAGAATATTTATTGCCGAAGTTGATGGTTAATTAACCATTGTAATGATAACATAAATATTGCATTTCACTATCAGATTTTTTTTAAATGTCCAAGTTTACTTAGAACTTGCAGCTTTTAATTCTTAGAGCCGTTTAATCAGAGCTTCAAATATTTCGATGGTATATCATAAAATACCAACACTGTATTTTTCAAAGTTTTTAGTATGTAACTGGCAATGTATGTTTGTTAGGTTGCAATCTTGCAACTCACTTTTGAAGCAGATATCTTCAACCGATTGATTTGAAATTCTGTATATACGTCTAGTTTTGCATTCCAATCCATGATTAGATATGTGACGTCATTCTAAATTCAACATCGCGGATCACCAAAGTTGGCGGACTAAAGAAAGTGGACTAATTTTTTTATGCTTTCTTACAATATGGGTATGAAATGGAAGGAATTGCTAACAATACGAATGTGAGTTATAGTCCGTTGCTCCAATCCGTCTACAATTTTGATGTACTTCGGTTTTTTGAGTCTTTTATTATGACATTGAGGTCGAATTGTTCGACTGTGTTGCATCGATTGGTTCACTTTGACTTGTGTTATTTGCCGAGATAGATGTCAATAGCATTGGTTTGTAACCCTATATTGAAGAGCTGGACTGTTCGAAATTAACCGTCAAACGACATTGCAACAATGGTGTGTTGAATGAGATGAACATACTGAGAAACCTGTCGAGCGGTAACTAAGAAGTGAAAAACCCAATGGCACAGAACCAAATGGACAGTCTTATTTCAGTAACATTTTGGCACCAAATCCAAAATAAATAAAAATTCAAATTTTGATTATAACCCTTAAATTAATTTATTATTCTGCTTTTTCATGATTATTGGTATTATTTATGTAAGTGTAAGAAAATTCATCATCACATAAAATTTAAAAAGTTGTAGTATAATTTTAAAATAAAGTTTTGAGCTCTACTCTACGTAGAACAAACAGTTTTGGGTTAATTTAAAAAATATATATCAAATAGCATTTATATATCAAATAAAAAAAAGTAGATACAAAAGTTATAGAATGTTTTGAGATGTAAAAAAAACCGAAGTAAAATTTTGGCATCAAATCAAGAACAAAAAAAAATTCTGGTAAATTTGTGAATATTCTTAAATAAATGTTTTAATGTACGTTTTAGAGAAAAATGTTGAATACAAAAGCTGTAGAACGTATTAAGGTCTATGAAAAATCTCAGCAACTTTTTTGCGTCAAATGAAAAACAAAGGAAATACCATTTTTTTTCAACTTTGACAGACCGCCATTTTGTTTCTACTGGGCCGATTTGGCTCATTAACGAACTCGTCCAATAGTTTGGGCCAACCGATTTTTCTAGTGAGTTTCGTTTCGATCCGTTAAAAAATGCTCCCTCTATCGTGCTTACATATATAAATATATAAATATAAATATATATATATATATATATATATATATATATATATATATATATATATATATATATATATATTAATACATATCCTCTATCTAAATTCTAAAGAAAATATTGAAATAAGGAAAAATGTGCATATTTGTATGTAATACTAGTGATACACACTGTATTATCAATAATTTTAAAGTTTCAATATACAAATAAATTTTGACATTTCAATTTCGGGTGACATTAATGCAGAATATACTCTATATAACAATTTGAAAAGAATAATACCATTGTTTCTGTTAGCAAAATTGCAATTATATTAAAAGAATGAAAATCTCTCTTTGTTATAGGAAAACGTAAATTTATATTTAAAAAAAAAGAATTTTTTGGTAACCAAAGGAGAGGAGAATTATTTATATAAAAAGTTTAGTGAGTTGATTTTGAGATCCCCACGAGGCAACATCGAAATAAGAGTTGCCTCAAATTTATTTAAAAATATCATAGTAATTTATATGAATATTATCAGATCATCATCAAATCCTGCATTGTAAAGCCAGTGCGTGTATAATTCGCAACGAATTGCATCGATAAAGTGCGGGTGAATTTCCGATTTCTAAATTATCAATTTAGAAAGTTGTTCCTGAATTCTAAACACGGTTTAGAATACGAACGAGTTAACCAGTACCTAGTTGGTGAGTCCTGTCCAGTTTATTTACATTATTTCTCGAGAATTAATAGGCCTTTATTAAAAATATTTCAAAATTAGATGCATCTAATGGTAATAAATTCGATTGAAATTACAGTAACGTTACTTTAATAAAATTCAACGTCAAGCGAAGATAATTTTGGAATAGACAATTTAAACGGAAATTTGTGTATTTTGACATTGATATACATCAAGTATATAATCAAACATTTTGAACTTTGATAAATTATTTAGCGAGTAGATTTATAATTATAGGTTGTCTTAATTTTAAGGTTGATAGAAAATTCTATCTTTGTTTCTGCGTTCATAATTTTTTTGAAAAGTTTTAATTTTTTGTAATTTTTTATTTGATAATATATTATATAAATTTGAATTCCAATCACTCTTTGGTACTCATTTCATATTCATTTCTCATTGTATTTGATAATTTTCAGTATATAGAAATTTTGATATAATAAGTGACATTTGGTTAATTTTCTGACAGTAAAATCATATATGTCATAAGATAATTTAATTGTCTTGTAGTATATTGAACAAACAGTTACTCTAGATTTGAAATAGCGTAATACGTAATTTGGAAAATTCTTTAAAAATTTATAAATTTGAATTATTATTTGAAATCTTTGATCCCTCCCTAAGATAAGAGTGAGTAAGTCGATTGTGTATTGATTTATCTTTCACAATATAAAATTTAATATTCATCTGAGCCGGGCATATTAATTTGACAACTGCTGTCAAAAATTTCAATAGGTTATATTCAGTGGTAAAGGCATATTCACAAGAGTGTAGTTACAATCATAAATTGTGACATCAACAAATAAAATTCATATCGTATAAATTCATAAATTAAACTATTAAATAATTAATAAAACATCGAAATATAATAATTTGTCACCTAAACGTGGGGCAAATATTATTAAAGAATATAAAACATAGAATATATTATAATATATATATATATATATATATATATATATATATAATCAGGGAACACCAAAACGAAAAACTGCATTGAAATTTTTCGCGTCATGCTACTCTCTACAATAGTCCTATTTCATTCTGAAATAAGCCTAAAATAAATTGAAAGTAAAAGACATTTTAAAAACAAGCTTTCATTCAAATCCACTGAAATAAAATAAACTTTTCCTTTAAAAATTTTACTATCAAATTATAACGTCATTGCACAATTTATATAATATAAAAGTACCTACGGAATAAAATTCATGTACTTTCAATTTGACCCATGGACATTGGATATTTTTTACTACCTCAGAACTATTCTAAATAAAGAAATTGTAAAAGAACCAGTTGTTTGGGTAGGAACGGCATGTCTAGAGGGCTGAGCATTATAAAAAACATACTTTTTCTTTCATATTACAAGCAAAATGTACTGTAAGCAAAATTGATGTCATGGTATTTTTATTTTTCTAAAAACTAGGTATAATCCATCTGAAGTTCTCATGGGACTTTTTAAAAAGGATCGTCAAACCAAGTCTATCGTTTAAATCTGAATCATTTTTATAATGCCGTTTTTATGGGTCTATTCAACCTATTCATTTATTCATCGAGTAACTATAGCGTTATTTCACTGACCTCCGTCCCACTCCCCAGAATCAAAAGTGTAGTTGGTGTGCTAGCTATAAAAAATGGTGTGCTAGATTGTGCTAGGTGTCCTTCATTTGTGCTAGCATTTTGACGAAAAAATTCCAACCGGGTAGGGATGCTAGCATTAACCTGGCCCCACCCGAAGTCAAAAGCATTTTTATTGTAAGCTATTGGTGTGCTAGCTATAAAAAATGATGTGCTAGGTATCCTTTATCTGTGCCAGCATTTTGGTGAAAAAATTCCAGTCGGGGGGGGGGCTATCGTTAACCTGGCCCCACCCGAATTCAAAACCATTTTTATTGTAAACTGCTGGTGTGCTAGCTATAAAAAATGGTGTGCTAGATTGTGCTAGGTGTCCTTCATTTGTGCTAGCATTTTGACGAAAAAATTCCAACCGGGTAGGGATGCTAGCATTAACCTGGCCCCACCCGAAGTCAAAAGCATTTTTATTGTAAGCTATTGGTGTGCTAGCTATAAAAAATGATGTGCTAGGTATCCTTTATCTGTGCCAGCATTTTGGTGAAAAAATTCCAGTCGGGGGGGGGGGGGCTATCGTTAACCTGGCCCCACCCGAATTCAAAACCATTTTTATTGTAAACTGCTGGTGTGCTAGCTATAAAAAATGGTGTGCTAGGTGTCCTTTATCTGTGCTAGCATTTTGGCGAAAAAATTCCAACCGGGGGGGGGGCAGCTTGACGGACCTGGCACATTGACACAATCGGTACCCCGGGCGAACCGAAAGATCTAGTGCAACGGGATTTCGACAGAGTGCGTGACAGACTCTACAAGCTGAAGTGCGGATTTGTGTGGTGACATCAAAATTTTTCGTCGAACGGACGTCTTTAGATGATAGTAATTATTTTGTTGAATCGGCTCTTATAACATTTCATTATACATGTATCTCTTAAGATTTTGTACGACTTTAGCTTTTCTACCTCTTCACGTTCATCGTAGGTAGTGAAAGAGATCAAAATGACTTGTATGGGGTTACTTGAAACAGAAGAATTCGGGTCACAATGAAACGTTTCATGAATCTTTTTCTTCTTCTTAAGGTGCCGGCTTCTTTTGAAGGTTGGCGACCATCATGACTAATTTTATTTTGCTGACTGCTGCCTTGAACAGGTCATTGGATGTACAGTTGAACCATTCTCTGAGATTTCGAAGCCACGACATCCGTCTTCTTTTTATGCTTCTTTTCTCTATTATTTTACCCTGGATAATTAGTTGTAGCAGCTTGTATCTTGTACCTCTCATTACGTGGCCCAGATATTGGAGTTTTCTGACCTTCACCTCTTGGGGCAGTTCTAGATCCTTTGAGACTCTCCGTGAGACTTCTTCATTGTTAATTCTGTCAACGTATGATACCCGGAGTACCTTTCTGTAAAGCCACATTTCGAAGGCATCTATCCTCTATTCCATAGAGCATTATTGTAAATATATAGCATCTCAGCATTCGTATTTTAAGGTGGTTACTTAAAGTTTTGCAACAAGGAATTGCTTCATTTTAATAAACGTGTTACGTGTTATTTCAATTCTCGTTTTTAATTCTGATGAGTAATTATTGTTGTCGTTGATCAGGGTTCCTAGATATTTATATTTATAGACTCGCTCTATTATCTGATGGTTCACGATCAGTTGTGTGTTTTGATTAGGTTTTTTCGTAGAGATCATGAATTTTGTTTTATTAAGGTTCATATTCAAGCCATAATGGGTACTTGTTTCATACACTTTTTGGACCATTCTTCGCAGGTCATTTATACTTTCTGCTAGCAGTACGGTATCATCTGCGTATCGTAAATTGTTTGAAGGAACTCCGTTTACTACTACTCCAGCTGCTTCATTGTGTAATGCCTTCCGAGTACATATTAAACAATAGCGGAGACGGTATACACCCGTGTCGTACACCACGTTTGATGTTGATGTTTTCTGTCTATTTATTATCTATCTTGATGTTTGCTCGTAATATAGGTTTTCAATAATTCTGGCATCTATGGCATCTATTTGCTTTTCTCTCAGAATTTTGATAAGTTGTTTATGACGGACTCTGTCAAATGCTTTCTCATAGTCCACAAAGCAGGCGTGTTCATCCTTGTTAACGTCCAAACAGCGTTGAGTCAACCCGTTTATACTAAATAATGCTTCTCTCGTGCCAACTCCATTACGGAACCCAAACTGTGTATCGCTGATGTCGTTATCCAGTTTTTTATACACGCGGTTGTGAATTATTTTTAGAAATAATTTGAGTGTGTGGCTCGTTAGGCTTATAGTCCTATGATCTTTACATAATCTTGCGTTGGCTTTCTTGGGAATCACAATGAAGGTCGACACCAACCAGTCATTTGGTATCGTTCCTGATCTGTAGATCACATTGAAGAGCTCAGCAAGTGCATCCAAGCTATGTTCCTTAAGCAATTTTATCATTTCAATGGGTAGTTCGTCTGGACCATGTGCTTTCTCGTTCTTCATGTTCTTCAGCGCATATTCTATTTCATCTGTTGTTATTTCTGGTCCGGTTTCTATATCATTTTCTGGGGGCAAAGGGCTATTTCTGTCATCTTCGAACAGCGTTCGACGAGTGTTTAATTGTGCTCCATGTGTTTTTCATTGTGAAGTAAGCAGTAGTAGGGACTCTTTGTTGAAGGTGACAGGAAGCCTGAAGTGGAAATGATCTTGGGCTGATACAGTGTGAGACGTGTTGCTGCTTTAAAGAATGTGATTCATGTCACGTTATCAAGATATGCTAGGAAAACGAAAGAACGTGGTGAGGAGAATGTGAGATATGCGCCTAATTACTCAGTTAGCCGGGTTTTCACAAGAGGAGAAATTGAAATTGTCGACGAGTTGCATATAAAATGGTAATGATGAACTAAATACCATATCATCCAAAATGGGGAAAGAAGAAAGTAGCAGGCATTGAATGGTTATACAATTTTTTGAACCACCGAAATTTACCGCTTGTCTCGCGCTAGTTCTTTCGCCAAAGAGAATGTAAATGTGTTCTTCAATAATTTGGAAATGTTGTAAGAACGGCATCCAGAATTTGGTGATGGGACAAGAGTTGTTCAATTTGGATGAAACGGCCCCATCAACTGTACGGAAACCTCAACGAATAGTGGCTGAAAATGGCGTCAAGCAAATGTGCACTAACGTCACCACACTATTCATAATTTCTTTACCTGGCAGCATTATTCCTCCAGTCATCCTTTTTCTACGTGTTTATTTTAAGGAGCACATGACTCGAGGAGCAGCTCCAGGCACACTAGGTATAGCCACCCCTACCGGTTGGATGACATCAGAAGCATTTGTCGAAGTTATTAAGCATTTCATTCGCTACACCTGCAGTTCTGGAGAGAACCATACTCTATTAATGTATGACAACGTCCTTGCAAGCTCCCTGCTATGCAAAAAACTGTCGTTTCGTTTTTGACTTTATATTCCTCCCAATTCTTCTAATAAAATGCAACCACTGAATGTTGCGGTTTTTGGTCCATATAATACTTATTATAGTGCAGTTCTTGACTCCAAGATGATGCTTCAATTTATGATACAGCATCCTTCGTGAACACAGATCATCAGAAACGCATGACGCCTTCCAACATAAATACAGGTTTTAAAAAAAGTGGGATATATCCATTTGATCGAGATGTTTTAACCGAAGCAGACTTCTTGCGCAATTATGTGACTGATCAACCCCCTGCTAGCAGTGTGGATGGTCAACCATCCAAGACACATTGTTATACTGTGCCAAGCAAGTCGTCCAATGGTTCCCTCCCATAATTAAAATAGAATTACTTTGCAGTTTAATAAAATCTAAATTGTTATAAGTTTGAAATTATCATGAGCTAAATACATAAAATAAAATAAATAATATTAATATCCAAAAAGTTATAGATTAGACATTATTATGTGCTAAATACACAAATTAATTCTTGTAGTTTAATAATATCCATAAAATTTTAAGACATTATCATATGCTAAATACACAAAATAGAATTACTTCATGCAGTTTAAAAATATCCAAAAAGTTGAAAGTTAGACAATATTATGTGCTGTATACTTAGGCTGGATTTAAATTTGGTGCCAAATAACCTAACGCAATCTGATTGACTGTGCATTCGTTACTTGTTATGTATCCTGCGTTGGACTTTATATATACAGGCGGTTTTACCGCATTGTACCAATTTTGGTCATCTGCACATCTGTGACGTTGAGCCCATGAGGTCTAAATAGTTATTTCACAATGACTCGTTTTGTAGTACGAGTGAAGCGGTTCGTTGCGCAAATCACGAGTACTACAGAAAGTCATTGTGACACAAGTTTTAGACAATATTCTTTATAATTCGCATTTATTTAATTTTTTAAAGAAAATAGAATTACATATAATCCCAGTTTTTAAACTGGGAGGAGTGGTTTGAATTTGAGTTGGCAATTCTGTAGATTCCTGATTGGTCAGATCACAGATGGCTTTATTCAGCACTTTTGACATGACCGAATAATTGTGTAAATTAGAAACAAAAATTCATTTAAGCAAACAGAGGATGATTATTTGTTTAAAAAAGAGCTTCTTCCTATATGCTTGCGATCTATTTATATTATATCATGAATAGAATTATTTCTATAATACATCTTCACATAGATACTTATCTGGTAATTTATCCCAAAAATCGAACGTTATATATACCTATATATTGATCCTATACAATATAAAAATAAACAATTGACAAATCATTGATGAATAAACGGTAGTGTACTTCATTTATTAATATTTTTAATATAAAATTTATTCAAATTTACCTTTAAGACCGTTTAATATAATAATTTACTAGCTAGAACAACGCTAGACAATGTTGCCACCTTCCTCTAACAAATTGTCCCAAGCGCAGGCTTAAATTATCCCACATTTTCTTTCAACGTCCCGCCAAGTTTAAATTAGGGCTTAAACCAACTAGGTGCATAAGTTTTTTTCGATTTCTAACGTATAGGTGTGAACCAGTAAAAAATATTTTAATTGAAATAAGAATCAAAAACAATAATAACTTGTCTGAACAATAATAAAGCTTTAAGGAACTGCTTTAAAAAAACAAATTGTTGATTACTTTTATAAACGAATATATATCTTGATTTGTGTGTTTTTGCAATAATTGCTCTGGTTTGGGATAGATGGATGTTAGTGTATCCTGGTGTAAGACGTTATGAATAACGCACATTGCCATTCAACATTTTCCCCTATTCGATTTATTTTCTTGATTTCAATGTCTGAGACCATCGAAAAAATTTGTTCTGCCTCGGCATTTGAATGCGGCGGCGTTAAAACTAAGGTGGCCAGTTTTCCTAAATTGGTAAAAAGACTTTCCTCGTGAAAATTATTTGCTTCGCTAATTGCCAACCACATCTGGTCTATGGTTATTTTCTGGAAAGTTTCGATCACAATTTCGTCGAAGGACGATGATAATTTATGCCATTCAAATGTCAAGTTTATAACGTCAATAAATTGGGAGAAATTCGCAACTAAGTTGGCTATTTCGGTTTCAGAATTTTTAATTGGTGAAAATACTCCCAGTGGATCTAAATATTCTATAGATTTGAAAATCGGATCTTTAAGAGGAAGTCAACTCCAAATTTCAATAGAGGCTGTTATATATAATTTTTCTTGCCCATCCACTGGCAATGCTTTTAAAAATAGTTCACACTCGCCGCCTATGGTAACCCCAGGAGTATTTCAACTTACAGTTTCTATTAGAGTGCCTTGTACCTCATCTAATGTCGCACCTCTTCACTAGATGTCGACCTGCACATTCCCGTCATTAAAGTTCAATTAGATTGGTTCAATTTAGTGGTTATAAATACTTGTAATGTGTTTATATTTGATAGGCATGAGATTAAAAACAAAAAAAGTCCCTCAAAATGGCATGAATGTCTCAGTCCCTTGAAAGGTCAAAAATCCCTCTAATGGGGATATATCCCTCAAGGTGGCAACACTGACGCTAGACCATTTCATAATTTATTTCGAGGTTAAAGTCAAATGTCACATAAGAATATATTCTACATACAATAACCAACTGTATGACACTAAAAATTTCTAAAAAATGGTGACATTGTAAACAATATTATAATGAAATCTCTTTTAAACGCTAATTATAAAATAGTTATTTGTGAAACAAGTGCCACAATGACTCGTTTTGTAGTACGAGTGAAGTTTGCGCAACGAACCACAAAGCGGTGAGTTGCGCAAATCACGAGTACTACAGAAAGTCATTGTGGCACAAGTTTTACACAATATTTTTTATAATTCGCATTTATTTAACTTTTTAAATAAAATAGAATTACATATAATCCCAGTTATTAAACTAGGAGGAGTGGTTTGAATTTGAATTGGCAATTCTGTAGATTCCTGATTGGTCAGATCACAGATGGCTTTATTCCGCACTTTTGACATGACCGAATAATTGTGTAAATTAGAAACAAAAATTAATTTAAGCAAACAGAGGATGATTATTTGTTTAAAAAAGAGCTTCTTCCTATATGCTTGCGATCTATTTATATTATATCATGAATAGAATTATTTCTATAATACATCTTCACATAGATACCTATCTGGTAATTTATCCCAAAAATCGAACGTTTTATATACCTATATATTGATCCTATACAATATAAAAATAAACTATTGACAAATCATTGATGAATAAACGTTAGCGTACTGTATTTATTAATATTTTGGATATATAATTTATTCAAATTTACCTTTAACACCATTTAATATAATAATTTGCTAGCTAGAACAACGCTAGACCATTTCATAATTTGTTTTAAGGGTAAAGTCAAATGCCACATGAAAATATATATTAAATACATAACCAACTGTATCACACTAAAAATTACTTAGAAAGAGTTCAAAGAGACTTCATTGTGACATTGTAAACAATGTTATAATGAAGTCTCTTTTATACGCGAATTATAAAAAGATTTTCATTATAACATTGTTTACAGTATCTCAATGAAGCTCTTTGAACACTGTTTGAGACATTTTTAGTGTACAGTTGGTTATTGTATTTAGTTATATTTTTATTTGACATTTGACTTTAGCCTTGACACAAATTATAAATAAAATGGTCTAGCGTTGTTCTAACTAGCAAATTATTATATTAAATGGTAAATTTGAATAAATTATATTTTAAAAATATAATTGAATAAAGTGCGCTAACGTTTATTTATCAATGATTTGTCAATTGTTTATTTTTATATTGTATAGGATCAATATATATAGACATAACGTTCGATTTTTGGGATAAATTACCAGATATCTATGTGAAAATGTATTACAGAAATAATTCTGTTCATGATATAATATAAATTGATCGCAAAAGCATATACGAAGAAACTCTTTTTTAAAAAAATAACCATCCTCTGTTTGCTTAAATGAAAGTTTGTTTACAATTTACACAATTATTCGGCTATAATATGTCAAAAGTCAGAAGTGCCGAATAAAGCCATCTGTGATCTGACCAATCAGGAATCTACAGAATTGCTAACTTAAATTCAAACCACTCCTCATAGTTTAAAAACATGGATTATATGTAATTCTATTTTATTTAAAAAATTAAATAAATGCGAATTATAAAAACTATTATGTAAAACTTGTGCCACAGTGACATTCTGAAGTACTCGTGATTTGCGCACAAAACGTATCATTGTGACACTTGGTTTACAAATAACTATTTTCTATTTCCATTACTAAAACCGCATTATAAACACGGGTTTGACGTGCGCAAAACGACTCTTTAAAAACTAGTGTTTAAAATGCGGAAAGTCAAATCTCGATATTTTGTCTTTTGAACGTCCCATCACGTGTACCTTTTGAATTTTAAATTCCCATTCCGAGATAATTTTGTTGTTCTGTGTCATTTGATTTGTGAGTCAGCTGTCAGCTATCGTCTACAAATGAAAATATAGGCCGAATAGCCTTGGCAGCTGATGCCTTAAATGAAGGAAAGGAGAAGATGTTAAGGATAGATGTAATTAATATATAATATAATTAAGATCTATTTTTTTATTCCTGCAGGGGTAGAAAAAGTATATTAAGCACCTCATGTTAAAAACAACTTTAGTCACTCATTTCATTCATTCAATAAAACTAAAGTAACGTTTTTGACACTTGGTACTTAATATACTATTATTTGACTCTATTGCTAATTGTTTCTATAAAATCTTCATTATGGAATATCAACGTCCAAAAATCGAGGTTCTATATGAGTTAATACCTTGGATTTTAAACGCAGTATCATGCTTCCACTTTGCATTCAAATATTTTTTTCAAAGTTATCCATCCTAGGTGGTTGAAAGAGCATGGGGATAATGTTGCTCAACGAAAGAATTCATCTGTGGACATTTTTTTTCATTTATAATTATGTAGAGGATGAATTTGTCAATCACTAACTTGGTATAATATTTGTAATTCGTTTCGTTTATTTTTGTTACTTTATTATTTTGGACGATATTTATTGATCTATAAAACCCACGGACCGGTCTGTTAACATTTTTTAATGTTGCTCTTAATTTCTCCAATTTTGCATATCAAATGTTCAAATAAATGCTGGTAAAAGTAGGTGAAATCCAAATTTACTTTCAATTAACTTGTTTTTTTTTCTCGAATATGCTACACGTCCGTCATTAATGGTGCACGAACAGATCTCAATCGCTGAAATGTTCAAAATATAACGAGAAATTAACAAGGTTTTTATCCGAGTCTGACTCGTTTGAATAACTTTCCATTATGCAGTAAAATATCACATGATGGACCTAGAAGGCAATATGAACGGTTGAAAATAATGTTAGTTAGTTTTAAGTTATGTGTACATTGTCGACTAAATAATTGACTTCCGGCAAGTTAAAATATTAAAAGGATTTCTAACGTAAAACAGGAACTTCAAATATTAGTCTGGATAAATTTTTAAGGATTCTAGTATTAATAGTTTTTGAAAGGAGGATTTTTTAATAAAAATTATTATTGGCGCAGTCAGTAGTATTTGAAGCGAATTTTCTAAATTTACGTTTTATTTGTAACCACTGTGATGTGATTATTTGTAATAGAATTTTCATTAATTCGTTTCGATTCGTAATTTTTAATGTCTTCTGGTATATTACTCTAAATTTGTATTCTTTTAATAATCTTGCATCCCATATTGAAAAACATGATATTCCTAGATTTTTATTCATTTTGAAAAGCTGTTCCTTATCTTCTGCTATTCTCATCTATTATAGTTCTATTCATTATATAGAATAGATTATGGGTTTTTAGGTTGAATTAAGGACTAATTTGAAAAATTTCCTGATGCGGATCTCAAAATCCTACCGATTAAATATTCTGGTTACGTTACTGTTCCAAGTACGTGAGGGAGATAAAGGCAGTGGCCTTTTTATTGCGTCAAAAGAACACAAAGGAAGTAAAGACAAAATTGAATTTTCAGAAATAAAAATCAAGCGCTTTGGAAGAAAAATATATTGAAGCTTCTAAATTTTGTTTATATTGATTATAGTCAGATATTTTTAACACATTACAAGAAATGACGAATTGAGATTGTATGAAACAATTATAAAAAAAGACAGTAAACAAAATAAATAAATCCAATATCACCTTAGTCGAAAAAGAGTATTTGAGATGATGTTATCAATGAATTAGAGAAATAATAAAAAATTAAAAACAAGCCATTCTATCAGTAGAAGAAAGGAGAAAGTATGGACGATGTAACCCAAACATATAGATGAATAATAGAGTCTAATGGAGGAACAACACAGAGGTAGGCCTAGAAAATCCTTAGATGAGGCTTTGGTGGCAAATATCTAGAATACGGAGAAAATAAAGGAAAAGCGGAACATTAGTCTGCTTGAGGACGGGGTCAGACGAGATTTTCTATAGAGTTAACCGGGCAAAAAATTATATATATATATATATATATATATATATATATATATATATATATAATACTTCTGACAATAAAAATGAGATTACTAATGACATACGAAACGAATAAAACAGTGACATTACATCTACGAATAATACCTCTCCAGTTTATATTTCTTTACGATATATAAAATATGTCACAGCTAAACTTTCCGGAGTCTTTAAACAATATAATGTAAACATTGTAAATAAACAATACGTTACTATAAATTCAATTTTTAGTAAGATCAAAGACAAGACTCCTACTAATAAGTTAACCTATATATATATATATATATATATATATATATATATATATATATATATATATATATATATATATATATATATATATATATATATATATATATATATATATATATATATATATATATATATATATATATATATATATATATAATGAAATGCCTTGCAATAACTGTAATAAGAAATACATTGGTTACTCCAAAAGATCGCTAACCAATCGAATCGTCTCTCATAAAAGTAACCTGACAGATGTACTTTAGCTGAACACGTGTTTTATGAAGGCCATTCTATGGATTTCATCAATCTGCCAATGTTTTGACCGTAGAAAGTAATTATAAAAAACGTGTTTTTTGGAAATATCGTATATAAATATCTCCATCTTTTTTGGATTTATTGACAGTGAATGATCTCTCCACAGTGGTGGCGAGAGTACCCCTCCCTGTGGACAACCTTTTATAACCAAGCATCTGATGGTTACATCGTCTACACTGATTTTTATTGCTCTTTTTGAAGCATGTTATATATCCAGCCATTTATGGTTTGGGGGATATTCTTGTTGGAAAGTGCGTTTGTTATTTTAGGAAAAGTGGTTTTACCGTACACACCTTCTATAGTTAGTCTGGTGAATCTTTTCCCATGCGTCTTTAATATCTGATGACATAAACGACAAATGTCAAATTATTTTGTTCTATTCTTCACTATTAATAGAAAGAGACAACTTAAGAATTATGTCGGTTATGTTATTAGATATTAATGATGCATGGGAAAAGATTCACCGAACCAACTGTATGTCTATGAATACATCCAGGGTGGACTCTTTTTTTTCCAACGATCTCTCGATGCGGCCCGCCACGAGATGAAGATCCGAATCGGTATATTTCTCTGGAGTGTATGCATGTTGATTTGGATGCAGTGGATTTTGTGTTATCACTACACTATCGTTCGCACAGCCTCTCCAAGGTCTTAATTGAAAACGATGTGAGACTAATGGGTCGATATGCTTTTGGAATGGAATGGTCCATTCTTCCTGGTTTTGATATGAGCTTGTTCTATCAGTTGGTTGTATTCTGTTCTATTTGTTTTCGCACTTGTATTTTTGGAGACAATTATTGTTTTTCTATACTTATTCTAGGACCAAATACATCTCCCTCTATTATAATTGCTGTCCTTCTTGGTTGCTATCTAGGATCACGGTGTCTAGTTATAAAGAGATTCGTCTGTCTGGTCTTTCCGGTTTTCTATTTTTTGTGTTTTTAATGGCCTACTCTACTTCAGTTTTTAGAATATCTGGTCGAGTCTATTCCATTATGAATTGGTTATTTGATCTACTATTTTTAAACAGTTCTTCTATGTATTCGGTTTAACTCTTCAGATTGTCCTTTACATCACAAATTATGTTACCATTTTAATCCTTTAACAGGTAGGTTAAACTGTCATATCTATTTTCATTTTCTCATATTTCTTCACAGTTTTTTAATATCCAACTTTCTTCAAATTTTTTTAAAATATTTCGCTATGTTTCCTTAAAGTTTCTCCATCTTTAGCATATTACCAGCATCTCTCTTCCATAAGGTTAAGATTCTCATCTGTCATCCAAGGTTTTTCATCAACATTCCATGGTGGCAGCTCTTAATAGGGTCATTTTTATGTTTCTTCATTATTTGTCATTTACGACTTCAATGTTTTTATTCTTCTCTTTAAATCTTTTAAGGTTTTCATTAACTTTTTCTTGTGTTGCGTTACATTTCTCTGTTTCTTTCAGTTATTTTACATATCCTTCTTGTTTGTTGTTTTACCGTCTTATATTTTTTAGCCTTATGTTTACTACTGATACTAAGGGGTTATGATCTGCTCTGGGGTATGTTTTTGTTGATGTATTAGAATGTTTGAACCTACTTCTGATTATTAGATAATCTAATTGGTTTTTGACTGTGTTGAGTTTGAGTTTCCAAATAGAGAAAAAAATATAATGTTCCACGTGTTCTCTCGGTCCTATCTCGGGAATTGAATGAAATCAGAATTTGAAAATATTTGCCTAATTAACAGATTCTGCATTTATTTGACTTCACAACTTGTGGCTTGTGGTATACTTTGCAAATAAATATTAGAGAGAATAAAAACCTTGTTATAATTTCGAAACAATCTAATTAGTTACATGTAGAATATAAAATGTCAGTTTTGATCGTAAATAGCAAATATCTTGATAAGCCAGTCTAAATGTGGAAAAGTTTTTGAATGTAGATTACTTTGGTTCTACTAAACTTGTTAGAATTGACATTTTTCAATTTTTGTTATTCTATTGCGCCTAACTCAGGACTAACATGTTTGTAAGTGATTTCCAGATTTGTCTCGACTATAAACGGTTCTTGACATATGGGTAAAAGTTATTACTTTTCCGCTCAACATATCTAATATGCGAGAGGAGTATTGGTTTACCCCAAAAAAAGTTGGAAATTTGAATTTTTTTTCAGTTATTTCTACGTTTTCCATCAACAACAACCCAAAAGAATGTTTTCACAAAAAAATCCTGTGTGTATGTCGTCGTCGTTGTCGTCGGCCACTTTTCCTTACATGTCTTGTTAGCACAATACAGCCCTCCGGAGTGCACCAATTTTATGATTGAATATTGTTGAGGACATGTCACAGATGAACCCTATTGATTTTCAGCTCACCAGAGCCAGCACAACGGGTGCTATGGTACTAGAAGTACGACATTTTTAATAATTTTCTGAGAAATTTCAGTTTGTTAGCACGATACAGCCTCTGGAGTGCAACAAGTCACCAAATATTTCTATATTTACAGCATCCAAATGGATGGCAGCAACTCCCACCTGCTCTTATATAGCGGCGCTCATGAACGAAAGCTACAACAATTAAATGATTTGCAGTGAATTGCTCTTACAACTGTGTTGGCAATAAAAGATTATTATGTTGATTAATGCGAAACTATTATGAAAACCAAATTGAACTTTTATTGTTAGTTTGGATTTATAAAGTATAATGATTCTTATGGTATTCGTTTTTTGTGAATGGTAATAATAAGTATTTATTTCATAAGACATTTTTATTATTCTTTTTTGGAATTTAATTACGAGATATTTTCCATTTATATGAGATATTATTACTGTTTTAGAAAATATACTCTTCTTCTCTCGCATAATTTCTTGATTTGTACAGGATCTTTGGTAGAGAGTTGAACAAACGAAAATGGTGGGTATGTAGGGTCATTCGGAACATTTTTAAGTCCATTTATCTTAGTCAAACGTATTACCATTTCCGAGATGTTCGCCATTTTGTTGTTTTTTCTGAGATTTCATCAAAATTAATGATACATTGAGATTTTGACAAAGTACCCATAGAATAGTATATTCTATAACAAGGGCGGAATAAGCAAAATTCTACACGAGTAGAAAGACGGTTCTACGAGTGTAGAATTTTGAATTCCACCCGTGTTGTAGACTATACTTTTTCTACGACTATCAAATAAAAAACAAATAACAAACGAACAAATATAACTTTATTAATAATTAAAAATTGAAAATATCTGCTTATATTTGATTTTTTATTTTCCTTGTCTGGATTAGTATATATATATATATATATATATATATATATATAAATTGAAAAATATATTTTTGGGGATTGCAGCAAAAGAGGCAAAATACACTCTATTCCTTTCTCCAAGCTTTCGTAAATCTTCATTTACATCATCAGGGAACTACAATAAGGAAAGAAAAACATAAATTATAAAAAGTGTTCTTACAAACATTTCTACAACTTACATTGATCGAGATTGCATCATAGATCTTGAATACAGGAAAAGTGTACAACAGCAAGTCATTAGAGAAATAGGTCCAGTCGGCAATACATTTGCCTACTGCTGGTTCAAATTTAAAACATTATTAAAAAGTAAAAAGTTGAAACATTAAAAATCCAGAATCCACACACCCACGCGGACATCATTACTAAATGAATGAAAAGAATCGATCTTTACAATGACGCGAGACACTGAAACAATCGAATTGAAACTTTCAAGAGAATACCGGGGTGGTACCAAAATTATGGAACTGTTGTGAAATATCACTCTAATGAAATTCTCATTAACGAGAATTAATATGTGATTATTGATGTTATTTATTATTATTATTAATATTATTATGGATCTTTTAATAAAGGGGGAACACCTACCATAATGACACAAGTACGAAACTAGTGAAAATTATTAATATTATCATTATTATTATTATTGTTATTAATATGAAGACAATTGTGCTTATCAAGCGTTAGGAGGAGGGAGTAGAGATTACTCAAATTCTGAATGTCAATCTTCTTATTCATACAACATTCTTCTTGGAATATGAAAGCCATTTCCAAAAACAATCTTTTGTTATAACTTCTCTCGCGAGAAAGGATTTTAACTCCTTCAAAATCAATGACATGATCCAACGAGGAGACATGATTAGCCAGAGAACATCTTTCAGGATGTAACCTTATATCACTTTTTTTTAATGTTTTAACTTTTTACTTTTTAATAATGTTTTAAATTTGAACCAGTAGTAGGCAAATGTATTGCCGACTGGACCTATTTCTCTAATGACTTGCTGTTGTACACTTTTCCTGTATTCAAGATCTATGATGCAATCTCGATCAATGTAAGTTGTAGAAATGTTTGTAAAAACACTTTTCATAATTTATGTTTTTCTTTCCTTATTGTAGTTCCCTGATGATGTAAATAAAGATTTACGAAAGCTTGGAGAATTGAATAGAGTGTATTTTTCCTCTTTTGCTGCAATCCCCAAAAAAGATATTTTTCAATTTGTGTTCTAATTGATCAGCAACGATCACGGCGTTTTTCGCTTTTCAGCTATATATATATATATATATATATATATATATATATATATATATATATATATATATATATATATATATATATATATATATATATATATATATATATATATATATGTATATATGTATATAGATATAATTATTTATAGTAATTGTAGAATATTTAAATGTGACTTGTTTCGGTTTTGGTGCGCAATGAGGCAAATATATTTTGTTGTTGCTGGTTGGAACAAGAAGGCCCCATATGTAAATTAAGCTAATTTTGTTCTTGAAAATTAGTTTCGCTGACTGATAACTCTTGGTTTTTATCAATTTGCCACACACATTATGCCTGTCGATACATTTAGGCGGTTCTGTAAGGATTTATCTATGTATCTTTCTGTGGAGTTCCAGCCCCAGTGTTGTTCTAAGGTTTCTATGTTTGCCTCAGAATCCACAAGCTTTGTTGCTGAGGTCCTGCGGAAACATTGTCCTGTGTATAATTTTGAGTCAGATAAATTTAAAAATTGTGCCACTTGTCTAGGCATATTCCCAAGTGTATTTATGCCTATAACTTGATTTGTGCAGTGTCCTTTTTGGAAATTAATAAAAAAATTGTTTGTCACAATATCTGGAGGCCTTAAAAAAATATATTTTTTGAATAAGTGATAAAACTTTCCGGTAATCATGATTTTTCTGGGGATTTTGGTTTTTGTAACCGGAACAATAATAACTACTGTAGAACCCAAATCTTCAATATCCTGTATTTTCATTGAGTAGAGTTCATTTTTTCTACAGGCTCCCATAATTCCAATAATCATAGGGACCTGAAAAAATTAACATAATACTAGATTGTAAATGTTGTTTTTAGGCCCGGTCTTTTCAAGTGCGAATAAAATGACAGGAGAATAAATTTATTAGGAGGTCTTATTCAACAAATGAAGTGTAAATGTCTTTAAAACTGACTTTAACCATTGATTTATTATTCGTTGAATTAACACAACAAATATATTTATATTAACGTTGGCTGCAATGAAATTACAATTACTGACTTCATAATATGTTTATATAAAGATAGACAATGTATATATGATAGAAAAGGATAAACAATTATTATGTTTCGCGGTCGTCTCGTAGGTAGCAAAATAGATTATAGGTTAGCTGTCACTTACTTGACAGCACTGAAATCGGTTTTTCATATTTTATATAAATATGTTTTTATAATTCGCATATAACAGAGACTTCATTATAACATTGTTTACAGTATCACAATGAAGCTCTTTGAACACTGTTATAGTAATTTTTAGTGTACAGTTGGTTATTGTATTTAGTTATATTTTTATTTGACATTTGAATTTGGCCTTGACACAAATTATAAATAAAATGGTCTAGCGTTGTTCTAGCTAGCAAATTATTATGTTAAAGGTAAATTTAAATGATTTATATATTAAAAATATAATGAATAAAGTACACTAACGTTTATTTATCAATGATTTGTCAATTGTTTATTTTTATATTGTATAGGATCAATATATATAGACATAACGTTCGATTTTTGGGATAAATTACCAGATATCTATGTGAAAATGTATTACAGAAATAATTCTGTTCATGATATAATATAAATAGATCGCAAGAGCATATACGAAGAAGCTCTTTTTTAAACAAATAATCATCCTCTTTTTGCTTAAATGAAAGTTTGTTTACAATTTACACAATTATTCGGTTATAATATGTCAAAAGTCAGAAGTACTGAATAAAACCATCTGTGATCTGACCAATTAGGAATCTACAGAATTGCCAACTTAAATTCAAACCACTCCTCCTAGTTTAAAAACAGGGATTATATGAAATTCTATTTTATTTACATAATTAATAGTGCTGTGATATTTAAAATTCAGCTCGATAGAGAAGTTGGTTATTATATAATGGATTACTTTTTACCAATCATATTGTTAGTTTGTACATCATGGGTAACATTTTGGTTGCAAGCAGACGCGTCTCCTCCAAAGGGTTGTTTTAGGTAAGAATACTTTTTAATAGAAACTCATTTGCTAATTGAAATTATACTTAAACCACATTTCTGATTTAATAATGTCTACAAACTTAATTCGAATTAATTAATAATTTTTGTATTATTTGAAATTAATGTAAGGCGTACATAAATCCGCAAAAATGTTCATTATTTTTCAAAAATTAATTCTCACCTGTAGTTATTTCAAAACAAAAAATAAAATGGTGCTTAAATATTGATTCAATGCGTAAAGACAAATTTGAACAAAATTTTCTATTCATTCGTTAGCATCAGATTAAGCAAATTAACAGATATATCATCAAGGAAACTCGAACATCATCTTTTATAGTAATTTATATTAAATAATACTTTTTCTTGTAACATATTTGACAATTTTTTGATATGAAAATGATCTTGCAAGTATTTCTGTTGTTGAAGATGTTTTAAAGCATATTCTAAGCAATATTTCATATTCAGAATCATCTTTCAATTAGGTATACAAATCTATATGACTTTACCATAATAAAAATTACTTAATTTATGATATTTATTGCAATTTTAGAAAAATACATTTTATTAAAAAAATTAAATAAATGCGAATTATAAAAAATATTGTGTAAAACTTGTGCCACAATGACTTTCTGTAGTACTCGTGATTTGCACAACGAACCGCGAAGCGGTGAGTTGTGCAAACTTCACTCGTACTACGAAACGAGTCATTGTGACTTTAGTTTTACAAATAACTATTAAATAATTGCTGCAATTGTTTCGAAAACGGTGTAAAGACTCTCCTTTATTTCATCTTTAAACATGGTCAATCTACTATTATTGTATATCTTTAAATTTGAATTTAAAAAATTAGACAATTTTGACAGTTGACAATTACTTCTAATAGATAGTGTATTTTCTTATTTTTTTATTAAAAAGTGTCATAAAGTACACTGTTTCTGCACTTCTGGCTGTAACAATTAATATTCAACGACCATATTAGTCATTTTACGTTGAATTTAGAGGATTTTTTATGAATTTTGGTATTTCTGAACTACTTCTACTCTGCGCAGTGCAGCAGGTGTACAAAACGGAATTCGCCTATTTTCTCTTTCGTGATATTTACTGGGCGCCACAAGTATTCATTCTATAACAAGGTAGAGAATGAATATTCTTGCACTAGTGCTAGAATGAAGCTATTCCATAATCAAAATCTACGTCGGAATATAGAAATTCTACAATAGACGTAGAAAAAATGCTTTTTTTTATTCGCAACTCGATTTTCACCGTTTTTTTAATTAATTAACAGAAAAACTAATCACATTTATGCCTTCAAAGATTTTAAATAAACTGAAATTGAGAATGTAAAATGTTTAATATTCAAATTTGTCATACAATAAGTATACTTAAAATCAAAAATATTATAATGAGTAAAAATTTCCAAATGCATTTGAAGAAAATATCTAAGGTTAACGCTGTTTTAAATGTTGTACAATAATCTCGGCAAAAAGTATTCGTGCCTTGAAAATCTAATTCATTGCCATGAAAATTGTATGTGAAAGAAAAATATGTTCAGGCGATAACACACAACAATATTCGTTGTGTCCAATTCTCCACAAGAATAGGATCGTGTCACTACCATTGAGCCCCGTAGCAGGAACGGAATCAATAAATTGTCTTCATACAAAATCATTGGGTGGTTTACTATGACTAAAATTGGTACTTACATAGAGCGGAATACGTTACACTTACTCACACATAACTATAAAAATTATTCAGATTTTAAACTCCACATAACGAGCAACACTAACCCCCGTCTACTATTTTTACTACTACATAACTGTATTACTGTATATATCACTATATCTGCTCAATCAGCTGGTCAACTGCTTATATTCTATAAAGATCAAGGTGACGTGATTTCAGTCAAGGTGAATTCCATGGCTGAACGCTGTGTTTGCATAAACTATGATGTGGTTTGTATATACTTGTTATCGCGCGCTGTTTACAATATGCTTGCAATAACTTTTAATTTAAAATATTAATCGTCTTATGACCTTCATGTTTCAATTTCTATAATGCCTTAAATTAATTATATAGGGATTCACTACAAAGGAATATCTTTTATTTTCTATCAAATATTTTGCCCAATGGTATTGTTTTCGATAACTCTCATTCCGATGGAATCAACAATTCAAATAGTTGATAATCCACTTCAACGCATATTATGCTTTTTTCGTAAACATTCTAATAAATGTATTAGATACTTCCATTTGGAAATTATCTGTATCAAATTTCAATATATACATATTATTCTATCAATATTGAAACTGACTATCCTAATAAAATACCCATATCTGAAACAGAATATTTCGCGAATGTTGTTCAACTAATTAAGACATATTTGAGTATTCTGAAAAAAAATTGAACATTTAAATAAATGCATGTGAAAGTATATCCCATATCACTTTGTGAACTGTGGTACTGTAAGATATGTCCTAAAATTCATTCACAAATTAGTTCGCATTTTGTTGATATGTTGAACATACACTGCTGCTAATACTTTTTGTTAACAACAATCCTAAACCAAGCTTGCTCCTCGACATAACATTGTTTAGTATCAATAATAATATGTTAACAATGGTTAGGTACCTCTTATAAATGCAATTAAAAGAAATCAGTTATCTTCTATTTGCAAATCAAACCACTGCATCTTCTGAAAATCCAACAAAAATCAAGAGGTTGCCAAAACACCTACTATTAGTAAGGGAATAGAAACATGGGCGAAATATAGTAAAGAAAAAGCAGTTATGTGTTTGCTGGTGGATGGTATTAAGTTAGTTACCGCTAAAAGAGATTAAATAATAGTTAAAAAATTGACTGTCTCGACCCTTACTTCGTGGAATATGCTCATATTAGTGTTTTTAAATGAAACTCAAGGTCTCTAGTTAATTCCACAATATAATACAAGTTATTGAAAATTCTAAAAAATTGACAATTGGTTCGATAAATCAATATCATCGTCAGAATGACAGAAGTTACATTTCATTTTATGCCTACCTGATGTTTAGTAGTTATTTTTGGCTAGACCAAGAAGTAACCTAACTTGTGATTGGCTTAATATATGTTTATAGAAAAAAGAAGAAGATGTGATATTACAAATATTGAAGCTTAGATATTATTAGCCCTATGGTGATATCCTGGATATCATTTTTCCAATTAAGATCAGTATAACTGTGCAATGATATAGAAAACCAGGAAAACTATATCTGCTGATCTTTACAATTATCACTTAAGAAGACAGTTTATTAGTGGAGAATTCCCTAGATTTAACTGTTCATTGACAACTTCATATTGTGGGTTTCTTAAATGTCTTCTTATTTCCAGTTCTTCAAGGAAATCCAGTTCTTGTTTCTTTTCACAAATATGCAGTACTTCTAGTTCTGTGTTAGGTGTCAATGAATGATTGGTGTCAAGTAGATGTTTTGCGTAGTGGGATTTATCTGGTTGTTTTAATCTGTATGCTCGTAAGTGCTCACTGTATCGTATTTCAAAATTCCTAAGGGGCTGACCCAAATAGACAGCATTACATTCTGGACATTTGAGTTTATATATACCTGACTTCTTTAATAGTGGTATTTTTGTTTTTACATTTAACAATTTTGTACTAACGTTACTTTCTGTTTTAAAAGGAATTGTTGTATTCGTTGCTAAAGATATTATCTTTGAAATATTTTTAGAAATATTTCCTGCATATGTGATGGTGTTATAAGTTTTAATTTCATCAGCTTGTTTAGGATATATTAGTTGTAATGCCACTTTTTCCTCTTTTTTACTAATTAGCTTGTTTATCATATCTAATGGATAACCGTTAGATGTTGCTATTTGTCTAATTGTATTAATCTCTCTATCAAAATTACATTTGTTCATAGGAACTGAAAAAGCTCTATGTATCATTGAATTATATGCTGCTAGTCTGTGAGACACAGGGTGGTTAGAATTGAATGGAATTGTTACATCAGTTTGTGTTGGTTCTCGGTAAATTGAATAATCAAGTACATTATTAATACTTAATTTATTTGATGTATGCATTAATCAGAATTATTTCACTTTTGACAATAAGATATATATTCAAAATGAAGGTTTACCAATGGGAAGCCCTATATCACCTATTTTAGCAAACATTTTTATGGACAATTTAGAAAGAAAGATCTTTGAAAGTAATATTTCGAAAAATATTTTATTTTGGTATAGATATGTAGATGACATATTAGCTTGTTTTATGGGTAGTGAACGACAATTAGATGTATTTTTCAACCACATCAATAATTTACACCCGAAAATTAAATTTACATTAGGAATTGAAGAAAATAGCTCAATCAATTTTCTTGATTTAAAAATTCAAAGAGTTAATAATGTACTTGATTATTCAATTTACCGAAAACCAACACAAACTGATGTAACAATTCCATTCAATTCTAACCACCCTGTGTCACACAGACTAGCAGCATATAATTCAATGATACATAGAGCTTTTTCAGTTCCTATGAACAAATGTAATTTTGATAGAGAGATTAATACAATTAGACAAATAGTAACATCTAACGGTTATCCATTAGATATGATAAATAAGCTAATTAGTAAAAAAGAGGAAAAAGTGGCATTACAACTAATATATCCTAAACAAGCTGATGAAATTAAAACTTATAAAACCATCACATATGCAGGAAAGATTTCTAATAATATTTCAAAGATAATATCTTCAGCAACGAATACAACAATTTCTTTCAAAACAGAAAGTAACGTTAGTACAAAATTGTTAAATGTAAAAACAAAAATACCACTATTAAAGAAGTCAGGTATATATAAACTCAAATGTCCAGAATGTAATGCTGTCTATTTGGGTCAGACCCTTAGGAATTTTGAAATACGAAACAGTGAGCACTTACGAGCATACAGATTAAAACAACCAGATAAATCCCACTATGCAAAACATCTACTTGACACCAATTATTCATTGACACCTAACACAAAACTAGATGTACTGCATATTTGTGAAAAGAAACAAGAACTGGATTTCCTTGAAGAACTTGAAATTAGAAGACATTTAAGAAACCAACAATATTTTTGGAAAGGAGAATGAGATCAAAAATTATAGGGTGTTCTATTTAAAATAACACATATTTTCCCCTTTGAATTTGACCAACATTAGTAAAACACCCTGTGTTGATGAGATGAAATGCCAGCCAAGCCTAAAAAATCTCTTTGATAGACTAGTGAAAACCCCATCTCTTTGGAGCAATTAATAAGCTGGGCATTTATGTTTAAAATCAGTCACTCTTATTTGGTACACCCTGTAAGTAAATGCAGATTGGTAAAAGGAGCTATATAGGTCCTTATTCGTTTCTAATAATAATAAATAATAGAATTTCTTTAAAATGAATGCCTATTTTACTAAAGATTTGTTCCGTGAATTTTATGAATAAAAAAGTTGGGACAATAGGGAATAAACCCTTTTTTGAAGTTTTAGCACATTTCTGAAAAATATTTTATTTACACTGGTATTTTTAAATAAATATCGTAGCTTTTTCAAGACTTAAAAATTTGTGTTGCAATTATTTCAAAATGTAATCAAATGCATTTATACCCTTTTTATTCCAATGCCATCAATTATGTTTAAATTGATTGGAATTTTTTTTAAAATATCAGATAATATTAATTACATTTTAATATTCATCAATTACTGTTTTTAAGAACGATACTTTAGTAAGTAATTTAAAAAGCTACAATTCTTTTGATATATGAAATGTATTATTATTTGTAAACTTTGAGTAAAAACGTCCCTGTTACATCCCTTTCATTAAGCTTCTATGTACCGCGCTGACAGCCACGACCCCAACGAAAATCAGCTGTTGTTACACCCTCTATATAGTAGTTAATACAAAATATTTTAGTTCATTTGCGATCAACACTACCGAAGCATAAATTTATTTTTAAATGAAACTAATAAAGGGGAACTCACCTTAAGCTCTCTGTTATTTTGTAGATAAAATACAACAACAAACAACCAGGCGGCCGATAAAACGATAAGCACTTTGACATTTCGGCGCATTTCAAAAGGTTAACTATTTTCAATCACTTAACACTTACAGGAATTAAGTTTTTCATTGAAAAACGTCGAAAGCATTGAAAACTAATCGATGTATTTAGCCAGAGACAGCCTCGCGTCCGGCCGATTTACTGCAATCGCCACGGCCTGCTCCGCATTACTGAAAAATGACTCAACCGTTCCTAGCTTGGATTGAAGAAAATCGCGATTGGGGATTCCGTCAGCGGCGTAACAACGCAACAGGCGACCTGGGGATTCAAATAGGGAAATATCGTGAAAACAATAATGGGAGTTACTTTTTAAAATGAAATCAACTGATTCTAAATATGTCCACAATATATTGAAAAAGTGCTAAAAATTCTACAAAATTTACAATCGTTTCGATATTGACTTTTTCCTGACCCAAACATTGAGTCACATTCTAAGCTCACTTGCGGACACTTCCACTGCTTTGCCATATTTACAAAGTCTCTTTAGTTGCAGGAAAAATCAAATTAGAAGTTTAATTGAAAATTTGTTAAAAAATTATGCAAATAAAAAAAGTCATACTAATTTATGCATTTGAGTGGCTGCTTTTAAAATTAATTAATAATACTTGAATTTTATTTAATAAAGTGTAACCTATAATTTCGCGTTATCCACTTCTACTTCAAAACTGGAAATGATAGGTTCTTCGGTTGTCCCGGGTCTTCAACCTTTACGGCCTTCGGCTAAACTCATATGGAGACGGTGGTGGATAAGACAAACTCTTCCCGAAATTCCACAAAAAAAGATGGTCTAGGGCGCCAGCTAGGTTTCTACGCCTGGCCTAAATCTGCTTCCAATTTCCCCTAAACCAGCAAGAGAAAAACAATAACAAGACCAACCTTCAAACTTACCAAGTTTATTTCGAGAACAACTATGTTCAAACAGTATAACTCACGATTCAACATAACAATGTTAGACTAAAGTATTTGACAGATTATTACTAGGTTCGCATTATGTAAAACTTTTAAATTAATATCCGTTACACCCCCCCCCCCCAAATTAATGGTTAAAGGCTAGAAATTAAAAATAAATATATGTAAAGTGTGACTGTGTACGCACAATGTCTGTGACTTTGGTACCAAGGTAAGCGACGCGCTTAGGAAACGAAAATTATATAAGAATAATTTCTACCCTTTACAATCGCACTGGCAAAATTAAATAATAATACATAAATACCTGTATAAATTCATAAAGTCGGTAAGTTTTTTTTTAAAAAAAAATTAATATAACTACTAAGAGTTTATCTCAGATGACATCATGATTCCCCGAACTGGTGAAGGTATAACCCACGATCTTGAGCATCCATCCCATACGGCAACCTCATTTTTCTCAGGCTTACTTGCCCACAACCAAAACCCTACAATACATAAATTCCCCAATTACTATTTACATTAAAATAAAATTAAAATCCATTTTTTTTATTGGAGTAGACTTCAGCAATGTATTTACATGATTCTCTTACAAGTATCTGTGTAACTAACAACTTAAATTTAGGCAATAAGATTGAAAGTTCTCAAAACTACATTAAATCGTCGATTTAAATCAAATAACAGAAATTAAACCTAGAGTAGTAGTAAGTACTACATCATTTTGTAACCTCGTGACTAGAACTCTCTAGTCCAGATAGTATTTTTTTTTTAAACAAATGTATTTACAGAAATGTACATACCTTCTTTCCGAAAGGTTAACATCAAGGAATCGTAAAAGGAAATTAATATCCTCCAATGGGATAAAACGTGTAGACGCGTGTCTTATATTTAATCCCTCCAATGTAGGATGCTGCTGGGAGTAAAAAAAGGAATTCAAATCCTACCAAATACCATCGGCCTCTAAATATCGGCTCACTAACATCTGCTACCACAACCCAGAGCTTCACAGCACAGAAAATTTAATCCCCTACTCGGGATGTCCAAGATATCCTCTGGATCGCCAATTTTTCTGTCTGTACCTGTGACCACGTCTAACTTGTCGTGTTCAACCCAAGGAAAAATCCCATCCGGAAGTCAAGTTACCAAGGAACTGTCCCCAGCACTACCAACTTGGCAGTCTATTTTTGGTACGACTGCCGGTATCACTTTGGTAAATTCGAACTAATCAATCAAATGAACCGTAAAATCGTCAAATCCGTGTAGTCCATAAAAGTCAAATCCAAAATAAATATAAATTATATCCCCTAAATTCCCTTATAATTCCATATTGTGAAGACAGCGATATGTGTACCGATCAACGATGACGTCATAAGCAAGAAACATCTCAAATATGTCAACAATAGCTATCTCGCCAGAAACAACTTAACTTCTCGCTGTCGCTCACTGACACTGACAATTGATTCTTTACTTCACACCAAATAGTAAACAAAACATTTTGAACCACTAACAATTACTAACTTTATCAACAAACTAAGATGAATTACAACAGTATAAGAGAACGAAATATGTTTTTAACTAATTATATTGTATAAGGACCATAAAAGGATTGGATAAATTTACAAACACCGAATAAACTGATATTTAATGATTTCATAAGTCAAAACATAAAGATGTTTAGTGTATGTATTGTATTAAAGGTGAGTGTTTCATTATAAACATATAACATATAACTAGGCACGATAATTACTATTCTATAAAGTCCTCCTGTACTGTCAATAAGTATAACTGTTGAGTTTTAACAAAATAAGAAGTGATATCTTGTCACTTTCTGATTCAAAACCTCACTTTTCAGACGGATCGTTACAAAAGGCATATTCTTATATAAATTTTGGACAAGTATTTGTTGTATCCTTTGATACATTTATGGTTATAACTAAAAGTGGCAACATTGCTAAAAATTTCAGTACCTGTTTAATGTGTCAATAGTAATCTATTTAGTAGTTTTGTCCTTGTTTAATAACCATATAAAGAGAGATGCAAATATCGTCAGAGTGTGATTGACGATAATTTTAAATACGCCGTAGTATTGTAGTAAATATAATGTCAAACATGGTTTGTTTATACGAGCGCCATTAGTTCTTTCGTTTTGATGTGTTTTTCAAGACTTTTAGTGTCAAAATGAACTTTTGAGTTAATGAATTTAATATTTTTGGATTATCATGGTTTGTCGGTGCCAAGTTTGTCAGAAAACCAGCCGAAATTACCAAGGTCATGTAGCTACAATACCCTCCCCACTTTTTGTAATTCATTCATGATTCTACTACTGGTGTTTAGGATTGTTGGCCGCAAAAATAAACGTGAATTTTAATTCGGATATCTCCAAGTAACTTTCTAAAAACTTTATTTTTACAACTTAAAATAATATTATAACAATTAAGAAAAATATATGTTTTTAGTTTGAAATCTAGTCTACAACTAACTAAAAGATGAGCGCATCGCCCACAAGACACCTTCGCAATCTTGCTGAATTCCCACAGAAGTCGGATTCGGGGAAACTAAACTCCAGACTCCGGTGGGATAGGCAGCGTCAGCTTCTTCTTATGGGAACCAAGCGAGGTGACGACATAACTCCTCCCCCCATAGTCTCGGCTTCCGAGGGTTAAAGAGGAAGGCGAACATCGTGGTGGTCCATCTGTGGGGGTGTTGAAGTCCGAAATCTGTTGGTGAGCTTCTTGTAGATTAAGTAGCAACTTGTAACAATCAGAAGTCCATAAATGGGATCGTCCATGCACTGGGGACGTAGATAGGACTCTCGAAATGAAGATTGGGCTGATTTTCGATCACTTGGCTGCGGATTTCTTGAAGTTCGTCTAATCGGAGGTCTTCTAAATCGATGCTAATATCAATCTTTGAGGGCGTCGAAACGGCAGCGTCTACATCGAGGAACAGGATCGGCTGCTTCGGGTTTGTGTATTGCTGTTCATTGATTATAGTCAATTGATCAGTGGTGAATTGGCAACCAGTAGGGATTTCGATGAGGAATGTGCCCATTAATTTTCGGATTTCTTCTTGTCTGGAGCATTTCAATTTTATTATTGATTCATATGGAAATAATCCGATCCATTGGTTGAATGCGTTGAGCTGATTTAGCAGTGGTTGCGTCAAATGGACTTGAGTCTGGCGGCATTTGGAGATGTTTCTGGCCTCGAGGAGCTGCATTTCACAGGGACAATCTTCGATTTCTTTTAGCTCTTGTTTGTCGCAAATATACCATTGAGGAAGAATTTCTTTGCAAGAGTTACTCATAAATGTAAAATACATATGGTTTTTTATCAAGAATTTATTTTTTGGAATAATTGTCTTAAACTGATTCTCAAAATATATTGGTACTGAATAAAAATGATATAATTCAAAATCAAAAAGAAAAGTAATTGGAATATGTAGAATATATGTGATTTTATTATTTAGAATGTAGCTATCGATTTTAATGAGTTTCTCATAAGGTTCAGTGTTATTGACATTCACTGGAAATGGTAGTTGTTTCGATTCGGTTTGACTGCTTAATTTTTTAAGTTCGATGTATAGGTCAGTTATTGAAATAATGCTCGGGTGCATAATTTGTAATTTTGAAAAAGTAATAGAATTCTCGATGTCATGTAGAATTTAATTAATTATTTCGTACATATTTATTATTTGATTGAGAACATCTTTTATTAACATTGCATTTTCTCTATATGTATTGTTTCCAACTATCAAACTAATTTGGTTCATTTTTGAAGTAATCAATTGTTCGTTATGATTAATTTTTTGAATTGTTTTATTGAATTGATCTATGACGTTCAGAGATAGCGAATATTGTTTTCCCATATTTGACACTATTTTCTTTTGGTTTGGCTCTAACTGGGAAATCAATTTTTCGTAGCGTTGACCATCATAAACGTATAAATTTCCGGTAATGGATTTGAATATTGAGCCCAAGCCATCGATTAATCCTAGTTTAGGGATAATATGATGCGAGAGAATGTTTTTCATTTTTGATTCAACTTTGTCTTCAGTGAATTGTAAGATTTTTAGATAGTTTGATGTATCAAAAGAATAATCTTTATTTGTGAGTATTAGCGTGGTTATATTATGAGATTTCAATCTTAGTTTGTAGATTTCTGTAATGATTGGGTTCATATCGTAATAGTGAATAAGTGTATGTGTGTATTGTTCGACTTTGGCAGTTCTTAATTTAACTGAAACAAGGTCGGGATTATTTTCTAGTTTTTGAAGAAGAATTTTTTCCTGGAGTCCGAGGATCCCCGGGAGTCTGAAATAGCAGATATGAAATATTTTATTTTTTGAATGTATAGGTTTGTTTAAGTGGGCGTTTTATATTATCCATATGTATTTTTTCGTGTGTTGGGGTTGAAACTGTTTTTAAATCCTTATTTACTGTTGTTAGTTGAGTGGATTTGTCAAATTTATTTGCTTGTTTCTGTCTTATATGTTTTTTCACGAAAACTTTTTGTTCTGGCTGAAATATTTCAGGTTTGTCTTGGTTAACATTGAGTTTTTGTATAGTCTTTGATTTTAGAGCGATAAGATCTGAGTTAATTTTTGAATAAAGTAATTTTGATTTCTCCCTATGATCATTTATATAATCATTTATTAATATTTGATCGATTTCCATTTTAAAAGGGTTATTATCTGTTATATGTCCGTTTATAATATCGATTGGTTTGAATTTCGTTGAAGAATGTAGAGAATGATTATAGGTCAAAATTGCATAAGTGATTTTATTTTTGATTGGGGTTTTAAAGAATCCTTTTGTGTTCAATATTCTGACATGTTCGAGTATTGTCGAGTGAAACCTCTCAACAATTCCGTTTGACTGAGGATGATTTGGACTGCAAAAGTGAGTATCAATTCTGTGACGTTTCAGTAATTCTGTTACGACAGAGTTTTTGAATTCAGTACCATTGTCAACTACTATTTGTTTAGGTGTACCGTGATGTGAAAAGAATTTTATAAAATTATCAACGATTTCAGTTCCACAGGATGAGTTCAAATGATATGCCTGAGCATATTCGAAAAAGCTATCAACGATAGTTAGGAATTTTGATTGTTCGAGAGTAAAGGTATCTAAATGAATTATTTCAAACGGTTTTGATGCTGTTGGAGTAATATGCATTTCCATTCGTATGGGGTGTCGTTCGTATTTACTTTGCTGGCAAATTTCACAATTATTGATGTAAGTTTGAACAGATTCTTTGATATTTGGCCAATAGTATTTTTCTTTAATTCTTTTTACTATCTCGTCGATTCCGCGGTGGTTTGTTTTACTTTCGTGATAATTCGAAATCAATTCTTCAATGCCCTTTTTGTTTGTCACGTCAATTAAAAATTTGTTACATCTTTTAAACTTAATAGAAGGCCATCTAAAATTTTTTTGTAAAACAACTGAAAATTTCTTATAGGTATTTGGGTTTTGAAAATAAAGATAATATTGAACATTTGGTGCGATATATTCTCTGATAAAATTCGTAATATCATTATCAAAATTATTTTCGGATATTTGGAATTAAATACGTTGTTTTCTTTCGAATAAAATCGTGATTTTTGGCTTTGCTGGGGAATGTAGTACTGTTGATATAATAATTTGATCTGATATTGGAATACCTACAACAGGATCTTGATCGGCATTGGAATGTATAGTCTCGTCATTTTCTTCGTCTTGTTCTACGTTTTGAACAGATTCGTCTGCTTGTACTTGCATGGAGATGTTGTCCATGTCTCGTTGTTTATTTGCGTCCTGTGATTCAAATATTTCTCGAATTATTTGTTCATTTTCAAGATTATTAGGATCATTTTTCATGTTTCTTACTAAATCTTCTATTTCGTCGGACACTGTTTTGGTATGGATTTCTACGCGCGAAAGTGCGTCGGCATTCGAATTTAGTTTACCTTTTTTATATTTAATATTATAGTCGTACTCTTCTAATTTTATTCGCCATCTGGTTAATTTGGAGTTGGGTTCCTTAATAGAAAAAAGCCATTCTAGGGGTTTATGATCGGTTACGATATCGAATTTTCTACCAAACAAATACGGTCGAAAATATTTCGTAGCCCAAACTATTGCGAGTAGTTCTTTCTCGATAGTTGAGTAGTTCTGTTCCGAATCATTCAACGTTCGAGAAGCATAAGCAATAGGTCGATCGCTACCAATCGGACCTTGGGATAAGACGGCACCCAAGGCAACGTTACTAGCGTCTGTCGTTAAAACAAAAGGTTTAGAGAAATCCGGATACTGTAGTATCGGCTCGTTAATTAAAAGATTTTTACAAGTATTAAAACAGTCTAAAAATTCTTGATTATGCTCAATCTTCACTCCTTTTTTTAAACACTTTGTGAGAGGTTTGGTGATTTTTGCAAAGTTATTTATAAACCTGCGATAATATCCTAGTAAACCTAAGAAACCTTTTATCTGTTTAGTACTATTCGGTATAGGAAATTGCTTGATTGCTTTTATTTTATCAGGGTTGGATTTTACACCCTCAGGGTTTACAACGTGACCCAAGTATGCGACCTCTTTCCGCAAAAATTCGGATTTATCAAGTTGTATCTTGAAATTAGAATCACGAAGTCTTTGGAAAACGCATCTGAGCCTTTCTATGTGTTCTTGTAACGATGTAGAGAAAATTATTATATCGTCCAAGTACACTAAACATTTCTCATTTTGAATTCCATGTAATATGTTATCCATAGTTCGCTGAAAAGTTGCGGGAGCATTTTTGAACCCAAATGGCATACGCAAATATTCGTAATGCCCATTTTGCGTATTGAAAGCTGTTTTTTCTATGTCTCTTTCATCCATCTCGATCTGGTGAAAGCCACTAGCCAGGTCGAGAGTGGTAAAGTATTGAAATCTTCCGAGTTTATCGAGTAGGTCGGTTATGTTAGGAAGTGGGTACCTATCTCCAATCGTCTTTTCGTTCAGCATCCGATAATCTACCACAACTCTCCATTTTTGTTTTCCGGAAGCGTCGGATTTCTTTGGAACAAATCAAATTGGTTAAACCAAAGAGAGCTACTAGCTCTTATGATATTTTCATCAAACATTTCCTTAATTTGCATTTCTACTTTTTGTTTGTGAATAAATGGATAACGATAGGATTTTGTGTAGACTGCTAATTCATCTAGTGTTTTTAGTTGATGTTTAATGCGGTTAGTAAAAGTTAAACGATCCTCTTCGTCATAAAATATGTCCGAAAATTCTTTACACAAGTACTTCATTACGTTCCTCATTATTTAAGTGATTTACTCTAATTTTTGTTGTATCTAAATTTTTGTTAGGAAACTCGTCAAAATTATTTAGTTCGATTTCTTGTACATGTTTACGATCAAACTTTTCAACAGTTAAAGGTTCAGAAAAATCTAATGTTACATTATTTTGTGTATTATTTAAAATAGTTGTCAAGGCTTGGCCGCTCTTTGCAATTGTAAGACATTCCGGTATTTCACAGTTATGAAATTTGTGATGCGGAATAATTATTTCGCCATTGTTTATGGACGTTTTTACTTTAATAACTTGTTCTGATCTGGCATTCACATTTATTAGGTTTTAAATTCGTTTGTGTTTTTTGGAATAGTAGTTTAATTTTTGTGTGTGGTGTAATTAAATATCCCTTATCAAAATCAATAGTAGCTTGTAATGATTTCAAACTATCGAGTCCAATCAATCCTCTGAATACATTATGAAACTTAAATAGATAGAATTTCAATGTTTTATTTTTTTGCAATTTAAATAACTTTGAAACTGGAATACATGCACTAAATTTATGTGCTGATTTTTTAAACACTGTGGATAAAACAAATGGGTCATGCCTGATCAAATTAGGGAAAAACTTATTAGCTATATCTGGGTCGATAAACGATTTTGTCGAACCAGAGTCAAGTAAAACTTTTATATTATATTCAGGTAAAATAACATATGGTAATTCACTTGCATCTGTAGTATTGAATGGTATAATATTTGATACTAAATCGGGTCCCTGTTGCAAAACGTTTTCTGAAAATTTTGATTTGTACCGGCAACGTTCTCACTATCGAGTGCTTGTTCTTGCAAGTCATCAGTTTCTACAATATCGTACTGTTCCTTGGAATTATCGTAATTTTCATTGAATTCTGTATTATACAATTCTTCTGAAATAAAAGTTCGTCTGGGTTGCATTGATTGATCAAATGATCGTGAATTTGAAAAATGTTGGTTATTTTGGAAGTTCGTTGGTGGAGGTCTCGGAGTGTTTCTTGTATTCACACTGATTGGTGTGGGCCTAAATGTATTTCTAGTGCTTACTCTCATTGGCGTAGGCCTATCGAAACTATTATTAGTATAATTTGGTTTGAAAACATTTCTATTTTGTTGATTGTTTGTACCAAATACTTGAGCATTTGTGAAAAATTTTTGTGGGCGATTATTCGGTTTTGGTTGTATTTTAATAGGTTGAGAAGGAAACGACACTTGTGAATTTTGATTCCTATATTGATTACATGGATTACTAAAATTGTCGTTTGAATAGTTATTTGAAAATCTTTGTTGTGGCTGTTGCCTTGTGGAAAAATTATTTTGTCGGACTATTTGTCTATTTTGGTTTGAATTTTGAAAATAATGTGTGTTATCTTCGTGGGTAACGAGTTGTAAGGCCTCACTCAGTGTTTGTGGTCTCATACAACGTATCGTAGTACCAAGAGGATCTTTGAGACCTGACAAGAATGTTTTTAATGTTAATTCATTGTACAAATTGCGTTTCAGAACTTTTGCTTCTTGGCTTGTTTCATGGATATCTACATAGCTACAAATTAGATTCAAAATTTTAAGGGATCGATCGTAGAACTGTTGCGGTCTTTCGTTTTGATTTTGTCTTAACATTACTAAATCTCTGTTGAGACAAGCTTCGTCTCTTTGGTCAGAAAAGTTTCTCTGTATCGTTTCTTTTAGTTCTTTCCAGTTAGTTGCTAATTGAATATTTACAACTAGTCTAGCGTTGCCCGTGAGTTTACAAATAAGCGAATTTAATAAGTAAACATTATGAAAATTAGCTGAATTTGCAAAATCGTAAAAAATTTGAATAATTTGGTCACAAATTGAAATAAATGAGTGAAGTCAGCTGAGTGTACCAGAGAAAAAACAATTATCAAGAAAAGACTTTTTTTTTTTTATATTTTGGTACAATGATTTATTTAGCAGAGCGCTTTCAGTTTAATAACAAACTGAAAGCGCTCTGCTAAATAAATCATTGTACCAAAATATAAAAAAGTCTTTTCTTGATAACAAATTGAAATATACCGATTTAATTCATTTGGATTCCCATTGAATTCGGGAATACAATTTAAATATTCTGATTTAAATTGAGCCATTATAGATTGATTTTTTGAGTAGTCAGGTTCTCTACGATTAATTTGAGAGTCAGTTAGAGAGTCACCCAAATTTAAATTTTCAAGTATATCAGATAAATTCTCGATAGACATTCAAATGTACTTACAGAAATAATAGAGTTACTTCAAGCATATCCTTCCTAGCAGCTATAAGGAAGAGCTCTGGATTTGCGATTTATATCTCCCCCAGAAGTATCGATCCTTGCAGAAATGGACAATGTAAGTTCCAATTCTCGATGTTTCGGTGACGAAGGGCTTCAGACGGGTCACTGGTAGACGGTCCTCTTCCACACTTCACAACGTTCGGTATCCAGTTAATCGTTAAAACGAAATCACCACGTTCGATACGCGATAACCCGGATATCCTACTGACTGCGCCAATTTTAATTCGGATATCTCCAAGTAACTTTTTAAAAACTTTATCTTTACAACTTAAAATAATATTATAACAATTATGAAAAATATATGTTTTTAGTTTGAAATCTAGTCTACAACTAACTAAAAGATGAGCGCATCGTCCACAAGACACCTTCGCAATCTTGCTGAATTCCCACAAAAGTCGGATTCGGGGAAACTAAACTCCGGACTGTGGGATAGGCAGCGTCAGCATCTTCTTATGGGAACCAAGCGAGGTGACGACATAATTCATATTTATGAGTGAATAGCCCTCTCTATGTCTATTATTACTCTAAGAGTAATTCTATCAAATTAGCTGAAATGCGAAAGATGTGTAATTTTCGTAGTAAAATGTCATGGTTCACCCGATCGAATGCTTTACTAAAGTCTGTATAGACAGTATCCAGCTGCAATTTCTCATTTAAAGTTTTATTCTCCTGCTCCATATATATTAATAGATTTGTATTTATCGGCCTACCGTTTATGAACCAATGCTGTTCCTCTGCGATAACATTTCCTGTGTGGTTATATAATTTGATGTGAATTATAAATTCTAATAATTTGGAGGGAGCACATAAAATTGCAATTCCTCTGTAATTTTCAATTTCATTTCTATTTCCTGTCTTATAAATTGGTGTGTATCTTGCCACTTTCCATTGTGTAGGAGATTCTGATTGTTTAATAAGTTAAATATGTGCAGCAAAGGCGTTTTAAGTAATTCTTGACAACCCTTTAAAATATAGGGCGGTAAATGATCGGTACCAGCTGATTTCTTTGGTTTTAATCTTTTTACGGCTTTGTCATAATCATCAGAATCTATTTCATTTAAGTTATATGTATTGAATTGACATGTATTTGTATTTACATAATCTGTACTATAATGAGATTTTTCAGAAGCAAAAAATTCTGAAAATTTCTCCGCAGCATTATTTTCATCTGTCACCGTATCACCACCTAAAGTATAATAATGTATCTGCGATCTATTATCTTTTTTTGGCCCAATATAGTTCCAGAAATTATTTAAATCCGCTGCTATAATCTGTTCAAAATTACTTAAATATTCTTTATGATTACGCCTTATCAATGACTTTAATTGCCTTCTAACTTCAAAATATTTATCATTATAGTGCGTAGAGACATGTTTCATTTTCCTGTAGTTATTTTTTGCTTTTAACAAATTAGCAATTTCAGCATCAAACCACGGTGTAAATTTTCCAAAATACTGCGGTACTGCCATACTGAATATATTATTAAGATTCGTACAAAAATTTTCCACAGACAAATGTACATTATTCTCATTCGTTACATTTTCCCACTTCAAATCCCTCATTAGTTCATGTAATAAATTAAAATTAGCCTTTTTTAAATTTTATTTGTTATCGGTCAAGTTATTTGCAATTAAGTCTTCTCGTTGTTTTAAATTTATATTAATCATTTAGGTGGGGTGGAGAGCGTCTTCCTGTACCAAAGGAAATTGTTCTCTTTCTACAGTGCAATTAGTACTATTTAATTGTGACATAATAACTAGATCTAGTGTCTTTCCTTGAATATTTTTGATATCATTGTACAATTCTAATGAATTAAAATTTAAAAAATCTTTTAGTGCCAGCGTTTTAGCACTAACATTTCTTGAATCTAAACTTTTGCAGCCCTTTATCTCAGGTAAATTGAAGTCCCCCACTATTAACGTTTTATCAATGTATTTTTATACAAGTTTGCAGAAATTGAAAACAAACAATATATTCATTTAAAGTGGCACTAGGAGGTATGTAAGCCCCTATAATAGTATAAATATTGTTTTTTGAAAATTTAATATCCAAAACTAACACATCGCACATGGAAACTTGCCGAGTTACATTTAAAATTTTATATTTTTTCTTAATTGCCACAAGCACCTCCCCCTCCTTTAGTTTTACCTGTAAGTTCAAAATTTCTGTCAGCCCTGAAGACGTTGTAGGTGTCGGTATCTAGTAATTCCCCATTGCATATCCCATCTTTTAGCCACGATCTGTTACTATTATCACATCGTTATTACCTTCTAAGCTATTCGTATATATTTCCGATGTTTTTGTGCTCAACCCTCTACAGTTTTGGTGTATTATAAATAGCTGGAACATACTGTATACGCATGACACGTGAGAGTTATCCTGTACGCATAAATATACATTACAATATTGCGGCAAACATTAAATAATCAAATTAATATTGCACAAAAAATATAACTAAGATTATAACTAATGTTCGATTACCAATAAGACTAGATTAAAATACACATTCTTGGCAATTCAATACCTTATTTAAATTAAAATTAAACGATAGTGCAAAGATATAATCGTTTATGTACTTTAGAAATATTCGATTACGAATCTAAAAGAATTCAACCTTAATAATGAAGATAAAAATTGATTAAATATCTACAGTACAATTATTGTTATCGATACCTGAAACAAAAAGTAGTTACAGCAAAGAAAAAGAAGAAAAAAGGCAAACATAAAGTTTAAATAGCCAACTAATACTCTATTGTTTAAAGGTGTCCATATACTATCAGGCAAAGTCAGCTTCTGTAGAGATTTTTTTGACATTGTTATTTATTCTGGCAAATATATTTCCATTCAAACTCAAAGATTCTTTTTTGCCATATTTTTGTTGAGATTTTCTTGACAATGTTATTTATTCTGGCAAATATATTTCCATTCAAACTCCAAGATTCTTTTTTTCCATATTTTTGTTGACATTTTCTTAATAAATCATATCTATTTTTCGTTAGAAATTCATTTACATAGATACCCGTCTGCTTAAGGGTCCTTAGATTTGAATACTTCATTTCTCTTGAGGATAGATGCAAATTTAATGATTATTGTTCTAGGCCTACCTTGTTGTTCATTTATTTGCCTGATCTGTAAATATTGGATATGTCCAGATTTGTACATTTAATTTTCATTGTGTTTTTGACCAGATTTGTAAATAGCGTGATCAAATTTTCATTATCTACCTCAACTACCATCAAATCTTAGCATATTACGCATTTGGTAGATTTCAGTTTCATCTAATCTTTCTGATATGGCAATAATTTCTTTTTCTTTTATACATTCTGGTAATGCTTCCAATCTGTCACTAATAGTAGACTCCATTTTGTTAAGTTCGTCAGACAACTTATTCATCTTGGTCTCAATTCTATTAAATTTCTTGTCGAGTTTATCTTCTATTTTATTTATAAGTTTCTGACAAATTTTAGTAATCAGTTGTTCGATTAATTTTTCATCCATTATTTATTGTCGACTTTAATTTTCTTGATTATAATTACGTGTATAAATTTCTTTGAAGTAATTAGCTTTCTTATTTGATTTTTCTGCACTTTATTCACCTCGAATTACAGATGCACATAACCACTTTTCAGATAATGTCACTTGAATTTTACCACAATTTGGCATAAAACTATCAAGAGCTCCCACAAAAACGTGTCTAGTCTGTCGCCATATGATACATACGATATATGGAGCAATTTATTTATTCTGTGTCAAAAAGTTGTTAATGAATTGATATAATAGTACACACTCGTTTTTCTGCAACGATTCAACTATTGTTAATGTCCAATTTATTAACTTAATTGTAAAATGTGATCTAAAATAATATTTTATGGATTTTTCGAAAATGGTTGAATTTATCAAGTTGTAACAAGTATACTTTTTTTCATTTATAAATGTTATCTGTACAAATTTAGCACGTCGCCTTATGTTTTAATTAACCTGAAAAACTTTTAGTCATAAGAGTGAACTCCGTTGTAGTATGAAGCGCCCCCTCGTGGAGTAGGCCAAAAGTAACCGTATGTTGACATTTGCCACCTCGAAAAACTCCAATTACCAAAATTTCATGAATATCAGTGAAGCGGCTACTGAAATACTTCAAAATCATTAATATAATATTCCAAATTTACCACCCTGTAGATAGTTAACTATCAATATTTTACTAAGGTCATATTTTGATATCAGGAGTCTACCATTGCTCTGTGTACAATTCATTATGAATCACCCTGTATAGTATTGTTCGCAATGATTTTCAGCAAGCTAAAACCAGTTTTACACTTGAACGTTTATGTATGGTTTTCTCAAAACTTCAATTAATATTAACCGTTACAATGTCCAAACTCTCCCCGTCTGAATGGGAGTCATTGGAGTAGCAATGGGGAGATTATGAACAAGAATTAGATTATTATTATAGTAAATAAAACAATCAAAACTAAATATGCATTATTCATTTTAGTATTTTAATGAAAACATGGAAGCCGTACAATTGAAATAAAGTTGAAAACCCTTAAAAGTTTTGATCAGTGTGTAATATATTGATATTATATGACAGTGCCCTTTACACTATTAATAAAACTCGAGGTGAGAACGTAACTTATATTAATATTTTAGTAGAAAGTACATGTGCACATATGGATATGGAGGGAAAAAGTATAATAATCTACATAAGTCTAGTTATATATTACTATTCTCATTCTTGCTATGACTAAATGGCCTTACAACATATAGTATTAAATAACACACAGTGTAAACCAAGTGGGCTAATATCAATGTTAAAATACAATATACCTTTAAATATCTCTCTAGTTTCATTAATAGACTTAGGAAGCTTACGACAAAAAACATCTACAAATGGCACAAAGGCTTGATCTTTCCCAGTTAGAGTGCATCTATTTGAGATCACCATGGCGTTTTACCTCATAAGCTGTATATTTCCGAAGAAATTGAAGCTGCACATTGTCTTCCCTTTTTTCACTTTTAAAGGCCCTGATTTGTTTTTGTAACTTTTCTCCATTCTGTTCTATTTTCTATTAGTTTTCTCCATGTCTCCAGTTTTTTACTTTAATTTTCTTCTCTCTTTCCATCTTAACTTTGGTCGTTCTTTCGGTCTTGTATTAAGTGGTATACAATCAGTTACTCCTTTTTATTGTGACGGTTTTTATTTCTTGTATATGTGTCCATACCATCTAATTCTTTGCGCTTTGTAAATTCTTACTATGTTTTCTCTATATAGTATATCTTCAATTTCCTGATTCATTAGTAGTCCTATTTCGTCATTTTGATCTCTTTTGGGTCCCATGATTGTTTTGATAATTCGTCTTTCAAAAATTCTCAATTGTTCCTTCTGTACTAAACTCTGTTTCTGCGACGAAGGTTACGATCGGTCGTATTATTGTTTTATACAGTGTGGAAACCACTTATGGAATAAAATTATTTGTCATTATTTTAAAAAATTATAGAAAATGCAGAGACACGTCAACTTTTGAATTGAGTTGTGCGTTATGTAAACATAAATTTAAATGTACAGGACGATTCACGCAAGTATGCCATAGTCGGTGTTTTTTTTAATGAAACACCCTGTATATTTGCATATTTTTGAAATCCTCTTAATGAACCGATTCCAACAAACTAAATAATGTATGGTCAATTATGAATTATGCAGGATGAAATTTTAAAATTAACAATTTATTACAATTGAAATATTGGTACTTTTTTAAATTAGCTAAATATGGATTTATCAGAAATCTAAACTAACTAATTATTAGACGTATTTGTTATTAAACAAAACCTGCTACGCCCATGAATTTTACCATAAAATACCTAAAAATTGCCTAAAAACGTCAACAATTAAACAAAAACGGTAAATAATGTGGATTGTTTTCTATTCTGTCAGTTGTTGATGTGTTGACAGTTTATACTGAAAAAGTAAAATCTTTGTCAAACATTCTTTCTTTGTCGACATGACAATGAAATGTTTAACTGAGACTCACCGAATTGAGATTTTAATGATGATCAGGTATGGGGATAACTGCAGAAGTCAAGTTGAAGTGGCAAACTTATTTAATCACAGGTATCCCGAATTGCGTAATATTTCACAAAGTACTGTGTCTAAAATTCATGCACAATTCAGAGAACTTGGACATGTCAAACTATTGAAAAGAAAACCACACTTCGTTGAAGATGATGTGAACGTGGATATTTTGTTAAGTGTCCAAGAGAATCCAACTTCTAGTACACGTCAAATTGCCCGTGAAAATAATGTTAGTCATACAACTATCCTAAGATGTCTTCATAAAGAAAAACTTCATCCCTACAAATTAACTTTTGTGCAGGAGTTAACAGAGGATGATCCAGATCGTAGAATGGATTTCTGCGAAAGATTGATGAATAAGCTGAACAGAAATGAGATAGCTCTTGGTACCATTCTTTTTTCTGACGAATCAACATTCACATTGAATGGAGAGGTAAACCGACAGAACTGTAGATATTGGTCAGCAGAGAATCCTAATTGGATGCGTGAGACACATACTCAGTACCCTCAAAAGGTGAACGTTTGGGCCGGTATCATAGGCGACCATATTATTGGTCCTATATTAGATGGAAATTTGACAGCTGAAAAATATTTAAATATGCTTAGAAATGAAGTTATTCCTGTGTTGGCAAACTTATATCCCAACGCAATAGATCCTAGCTTACCTAATGAAAATGTTTGGTTCCAGGAAGACGGGGCAACACCCCATTATGCTTTAATGGTAAGAACTTATTTAGTTGAAATCTTCCCCAATAAATGGATTGGACGAAGATGTACTATTGAGTGGCGAGCTAGATCGCCAGACCTTACGCCGTTAGATTTTTTTCTGGGGGGTTATCTTAAGAACAAAGTATATGCAACACAACCAACTAGCTTTGTAGACCTCAAAGACAGGATAACTACAGAAATACGGAATACTTCACCTCAAACTTTAAACAAAGTTAATGAGGAGTTCTATAGGAGACTGTGCTATTGCCAACATCTAGGTGGAGAACATTTTGAGCATTTATTTTAATGTATTTATGTGTTTAATAACTGTAAAAATAAAAATTTCACCCTGTATAATTCATAATTGACCATACATTATTTAGTTTGTTGGAATCGGTTCATTAAGGATTTCAAAAATATGCAAATATACCGGGTTGTTTCATTAAAAAAAAACACCGACTATGGCATACTTGCGTGAATCACCCTGTACATTTAAATTTATGTTTACATAACGCACAACTCAATTCAAAAGTTGACGTGTCTCGGTATTTTTTATAATTTTCTAAAATAATGACATAAAGAATTTTATTCCATAAGTGGTTTCCACACTGTACATATACATATGTATTCTTGTTTTTTTTGCTCAATTTCTTGTCTTTCAGTATTTTCTTATTAGCATACATAGCCTTATACCCTTGTTGTATTCGGAGCTTAATGTGTAATTGTTCATTTCTTCTGTGTACTATAAATCCCAAGTACTTGTATTTTTCGACTTAGTACTGCCAAAGTTTTATGTTTTCTACTGCAATGCTTGTATTTTGTTTCTTTTATTTCTAATCGTTTTTCATCTGACTTGTGTTCTATTATGTTAAATGTACGGTTGGAATGGGCAATAAGTACCTTTCAACCATATAAATCACCAGGAATGGATGGAATCTTTCCAGCACTCCTGCAGTAAGGGATAGAGGAGATTCTTCCTCACTTGCTGGAGATTACAAGAAGCAGTCTAGCAGTGGGTCTAATACCTAGAAAATTAAGAAGGGCAAGGGTAACCTTCATACCAAAAATAGGGAAAAAAGATGGGACTGATCCCCGATCTTTCAGACCCATCTGTCTAACATCATTTCTACTCAAATCGATGGAGAAAGTAGTGGATAACTACATAAGAACAGAGAACCTGGAGAATATACCACTTCATAAATGTCAGCATGCCTACAGAGCGGGTCGATCAACTGAGACGGGTCTGTATCAGCTGACCGAAGTCATCCAGAGAATTCTGAACAACAAAGAAATCGCATTCCTGGATATATCTGGGGCCTTGGACAATACAACTCATGTGTCTGTCAAAGAAGGCGAGGAGTGAGTGAAACCATTGTAAAATGGATGTATGAATTGTTGACGACGAGGATAGCTGAGACGCAGGTGGGGAATCAAACCACCTCAGTTAAAGCCACTCGCGGGACACCTCTAAGGGGAGTGATATCTCCCCTTCCATGGAGCCTCGTAGTAGACGAGTTGCTCTACAGGCTAACGGAGCTTGGCTTCGAATGTATGGGCTATGCTGAAGACATAGTTCAAAAAGTCAGAGGCAAGTTCGAGAGCAGCTTGTATGATTTATTACAAAAGGGTCTCAGAATTATTGAGCAATGGTGCTTGTCAGTGGGGCTAAACATTAACCCAAACAAGACCATAGTAATTCCATTTACCCGGAAAAGAACACTTCTAGCCATGAAATAAAGCAATACGAGCTTTGATGGCGTGCAGAAATCTAGCTGGGGCTGTAACCCAAAAATACTGCGATGGATGTACGCCATGATTGCGAGACCAGCAACTACGTATGGGGCAATAGTTTGGCATGCAAAAACAAGTCAGTACAGCACGAGGAAGACCCTCGACAAAGTTCAAAGGCTTGCCTGTGTGTGCATCACTGGAGCTATGAAATCGTGTCCAACTAGGGCACTTGAGATCATTACAGATCTCACACTTCTACATCTGGTAATAGAAAAGATCTGCCCAAGATGTTCAGGCAATGAGTATTAAAAATCAGGGAGCCCGGTCCTCTCTAACAAAATACATCTCATCAGCGAATCTTCCTAGTGACGAAATGATCAAGAAAGTAAGTATCGAAAAGAATTTCACTACGATGCTAAATCAGAGGAGAGACTGGGCAAGGGAATACAACCCCCAAACTCTCAAATAAAACACCATTATATGGTATACAGATGGTTCAAAAAGCACCATTGGAGCAGGCGCTGGAGTATTTGGGCCTGGCACCAGATACTCATTATCGTTAGGCTCCTTCCCGAGCATCTTTCAGGCAAAAATACTTGCGATCGAAAGATGCGTGGAAATGAACCTAGAAAGGAACTATCAGAAATGCGACATATCGATCCATTCTGATAGTCAAGCAGCTATCAAAGCATTGAGCTCCCATGTCATTGACTCAAAGTTGGCATGGGAGTGCCGAAGAAAATTTGATTAATTAGGCAAGAATAACAGGGGCTCTCTTTAGTCTGGGTTCCTGGCCACTCAGGAATCACGGGAAATGAAGAGGCCAATACACTTGCCAGGAAGCACAAACGCCATTTATTGACCCGAAGTCTTTCTGTGGTGTAGGAAAATTCTCCTATAAGAAAGAGTTTCGGAAGAAAGATAAAACCGAAAAAGAAGCACTTTGGCGGTACCTTCCCGGGCTGGAACATTCCAGAAAGTTCCTGCGGAACTCTGACACTGCTAGTTCCAAAAAATATTTGGATCTCAGTAAAAATAAGCTACATCTTCTCAGAGGACGCACCTAATGACTATTCTCATTAGCAGAAATGTAGCAGAAATTGGCGAGTGTAGATTATGTGGGGAGGAGGATGAAACTCTGAATCACCTAGTTGTAGAACGCCTCGCCATTGCAAGCCAACGCAAGAAATGCTTCGGACAAGAAACTTGTAAGAGTGAGGATCTAACCTCGTTGAAGCCGTCCCAAATACTAGAGTTCATTAGAAATATGGAATTGTAAGGCGAGCTGTAGTAGTAGCGAAAACAGTTCTGATAGGGGGGGGGGCATAATAAACCTTGGGTTTCAGTGCATTGTAACACCATTAAAATCTAATCTAATCTATGTTAAATGCACTTTCCAATTCTTCTCGTCTTCTTGCTGTATAATCTGCGTAGAATATTATTTGGAATTATTTGTTGGTGATTGTCCCATCTTATATTTGTTATACTATCTAATGATATAATGGAGATTAGTGCTCATAATGCGTCTCCTTATCTCACTCCTTTTTCTATTTCAATTTCTTCTGTTGGGCCTTGACTGAGTAGTATTGTAACTTTTGATTCTTTCATCTCCATGTTTAGTAGTTGTATCAGTTTTTCAGGTGTATTTAGTTCTTTTAAATCTATTATTCTTGTTCTTATTATTTTGTCGAATGCTTGCTTATAATCAAGGAATAAGATGTGCAGGTCTATATCATATTCATAGCACTTCTCTGTTATTTGTTTTATTGTATGTATGGCGTCTTATGTTGACTTGACTTTTCTATATCCTAATTGGTAGTATTCCAATATAAATTCAGTGTGTATTGTAAGTCTGCTTCTTATTATCATCGTTAGGATTTTTAAGTAATATTTAAAAGTGTTATTGCTATGTAGTTCATCCATTTGGATGGATCTCCTTTTTTGGTATGGGCATTATCTATCCTATTCTCCATTCTGTTGGGATTTCTCCTTTTAACCACATATTTTCTATGAGTTTGTGTATTTTTATCTGTAATTCTTTCCTTCCAAGTTTAATTAATTTGGCGTTTATCGTGTCGCTTCCTGCTGCTTGTTATTTTTAAGCTTTGATATATGTTCTTGCACCTCTTCAAGACTTGGCTTCTTTTCTAGATTGTTTAGTTGGTCTTCTATAATCATTTTTTCCTCTACTATATTATCGTTTTCATCTTCGTAAAGTTTGCTACAATATATTTTCCATTCTTTCTCCTCTATTGCAACTGTAGTTTTATAGCATTTTCTGTTACTTTCCTTTTTCAGGTATTGATACAATATTCTTTTTATTTTCATTCTGAATTTATTCCAGAGTATTTTCTATACATATTGTTTTCTTTATTTGACATAATTTGTTTGCTTCTTTTCTTATGTCTTGGTTTTTTCATCTTGTTCTGAGCCATTCTTTCCTAGCATTGTTTTTTTGCTGGATAATATTCCGCATTTGTTATCAAACTAGTGGTTGTTCAATCTTTTGCTGCTAACTCCAATACTGTTTCTGCTGCCTACATTATCGCTTCTTTAATCTTATTCCAATCATCTTCTATACTCTTTTTGTCTTTCTCGGTTTCTTTTCTATTCTTTAACTCTTCTTTATATTTTTGTGATCGTAATTTGACTAAGTTCCATCTTTTTTTGTTTTTCGTTTTTCTCTCTTCTACTTTTTATTTTTACATCTGTTATTACCAGGATCTGGTCCGAGTCTATGATTGCTCCTTTGTAGGATCTTACATCATAGCCGTTATGAAACTTTTACTAATAACTTTAACCGCCTAATTTCCGTGTACCTTGACAATAAGATATTCTCCTTCAAGAACATCTTTTAAATTTGGAACGTCTTAATTGCTAGGAAAAACACTAGCTCATCTTCAGATTATTTATCATAGTAAGATATTTTGTCCTCTTCATCAGTCTCCACATGTAGTTAATTTTGCGTTTTACAAATTTTATATTTTCCTTTTTTGGTTTCTTCTTGGCATGTCTTTCCTAAAGTTCTATTTTTTCTATCGTGTCAGAAGCTATCCTACATTTATCTTTGTTTCTTGGTGCATGAGTATGTATGTACTTTTCCCTGCTGGAGCTACCAGGAATGGCCAGAAAAATTCAGAAAATACAAATGCTCGGTTGCCAAAATTTACTGGCATGTCCAATTTCAAAGTATTTTTTGAATCATTAGATTTTCATCGAAATTTTCACTAGACTCACAATACCTATCTGACACATAGCACAATTGTGGTGCACCTAAAACCTGCTTTCACGTATGTAAGTATGGCGGCCCTATTCCAAACAGGCAGGCCGTATATTGATGCTGTTTGTCCAGGATGCATAAGTAACTAAGAAAAGTTACGCCTTGATTAAAATAGGTATTAAACGGACCAAACACCGTTCTGCCAAGGGGTTGATGTTTGAGGTTGTAGCGTTAATGTTTGAAGAAAAAATAATTATTTGGATAAATGAATCTCAATGTTAAATGTATAATTTTTTATATAAATATATTGAATTTTTTAAATTAAAATTCACATAAAATCTAATATTTGTAATACCTTATGTCAATTCTATTCTGATTCCACAGAATAGTAAAGTACAAGAATCTGACTCCTATTACCAACAAACCTGTTTGTCTGATATTAACTGCTTAAGAGTCTTTTCCGTAATCGCTCTTAGGGCATTTGTAGGTACAGTTGAATTATACAATACACTTAAAACATTATCACCAATTCTTAAAGCGTGACATTTATGATATTCTGAACACCAATACGTTTCTATTCCAACATTTTCTACTATCTCTAAATTATTACAATCATTCGATAACATTGAGTTATTTTGTTTATCATAAGAATCTTCGGAAGGTATCAAATTATTTAATACTGCTCTATAGAAGAAAGTTCTGAGGATGTCCAAGCGATGAGAACTTGTTGTTGATTTCTTGGATGGCTGTTGGGGACTTTTTGATATCATATATTTCTTAGAAACGCAGTTTACAAGTAATTGCCTACAAAATAATTGAAATCAGATTGTACTCAAAACATCGGGTTAAAGTTTAGTATGCTTCTGATCGGGTTCTGAGTTCATATTTGTTACAGATATGTCTCATAAGAAAGACAAATACTTTTCGACATATAAATTATCAAAATTAGTAATATTATTCACTTCTTATGAAGGGAACATTCGACTTTACGGATTCACGAATTTCGAAAAAAAATTTACTATTAGAAAGTGGAAGAGTATTTGAGTACAGTACTTCGATCAGAGAAGATGTATTCGTCAAGCAGCGATAGTGAAAGTACAGAAAAAGATAATGCTACAACCAAACCAAACTGCAATCCATAGTATATGAAATTGCCAATACCACCGTGATTTTGGAAAAATCCCAAACACCAAAATTAAATTCTAGAAAGGATGAGACTCTTAGAAATGTTACCATAAAGTACGATGTGACATTTGGTAAAGCACTGGATGGCAAAGGTTTTTTAAAGAAAACAAACAATATGAAAGGAGGGATGAAGAAAAAAACTGACTTGAAAAAAACTACAATCTAGTAGTGTCAAGACTGTAGAATTTCTTCTGCCAACAAGAAAAAAAATAGCAACATAAAAATACGAAGCTACTGAAACAAGTGCACTCACAATAGAAAAGCTTCAATGGCTAGTTTTGTTAAAGCAGTATCAAACAAGTAGAGTTCAAAGAGAATACTATGAAAAAAGAATTGGAGAATGAAGCGGGAGAAATCAGCCAGCAAATATTGTTAACGAGGGGGAGTTAGCATACTACAATATGTTTTTATAATTTTATTTACTTTATTAGCAATCAAAACATATACAGTTCTTTAAGCTAATGGGATGGCTTGAGAGCATGCTAGCACTACTATGTCGTGATGAGATCTTCTCCAGCGACAAGTCCTCTTTACCCGTTTTGAAGGTCTGCTGGCCAATTTCTTTTTAGCCTTCTACCGTCTTTTGGTTATATGAATGGATGGAGACCCACTGAGAAGAAGCCTCAGTGAAGCAGGGGTGCGGAAATATCTGCGACTCCTCAATCAGGGAATATCCCATGAAGAGGACAGGAAGCAGGTTATTCAGCGCCCAACACCTCCGAAGGAACCACCAACGGGGAAGGTAAAGCTGAAAAGAGGCCCGGAGCATATCACTCCTCCGCAACGACCTCGGTAAAAAACCAAAAACAGCTGCAACGGTAACCGGCAAGCCACTGGTTACGCAGCAGCTGTTAAAACAGAGAAGGCTTTCAGGGTGGGAATAATGCCCAAGGATTATCCTGGGGTCATCCTGAAAGCAGAGCAGCTCTCCGCCCTGCAAGACACTCTGGTGGAAGAGCTGTGCCAGAGCAAGGAGAAGGGGATCCACTTTTCAGGTATTCATTTCCGTTGTGGAATGATACTGGCGGACTGTGGGTCCCAAGAATCGGCAGAATGGCTCATGAGGTCAGCGCCGAAATTAAACTTTTGGGAAGTGCCAGAATTGGTGGCTCGAAGTGGAGACGACATCCCAAAGTCGGTCACCATAACGGTGTTCTTCCCAAGCAGCCACGACATGAAATTGGAGACGATCCTACAACTCGTAGAGGTTCAGAACTCCACTACTGGGGCTTGGGAGATCCTGAACTTTAAAAAAGAGGGACAGGGAACTATCCTCAGAATTGGGATCGATCACCAATCTGGGTAGGCTCTGAAGGCAGGAGGTTACGCGCTAAACTTCCGTTTTGGGCGTATCCCTGTCTCAGGGCTGGGAAAAAAGAGCCCCGCGGAGGATCCAAAGGATATGGAGATACCCTCCACATCCGGAACTTCTGGAAAAGGGCGAAAGCTTGACCTTGGATCAGTCCGAGATCTCCTCCGGCTCTGCTGGGGTGACTAGAGATGCGGAGATCGCCTCTGCATCCCGGGAAACTGGGCGCAGCAGCCTGAGGGTCGAGGGTCTGACTCGAGATCAAGAAACCTGCTCGAACTCCGAGGAAGATATTGCCATGGTGATCGAGGAGGGTCAGGGATAGATAAAGGAGGGGGATGAATACAGGCTGAGTAACTCGGCCTCCCTCATCCATAATAATTCACGTTCACGAATGTAGCTCAGATTAACCTGTATCAAGCGAAGGGAGCTTCAGCCGCGATTTCAAGGCTTTTCGCTAAACTACAACTGGATATTGTACTAAAGAAGAACCATGGATCAACAAAAAAGGCCAAATCAAAGGTTTGGCAAGCAAGGATTCTAAATTGATTTGTGGTCAAAGGCAAGTATCTCCGCGTGCCTGTGTAATCACATAAGAAATAACATAAAATATATATGTGTTTCAGAATACGTGTCACGGGACCTTGTTCTATCATGGTTCACCTCAACATTGGGGGTGTCGACCGAGACATCGTCATTGTCTCTACCTACTTCGCTGGAGACGGGCCGATGACACCGCCAGAAGAAGTACTAGAGCTAGTGAGACTCTACAACAGCAGACGGCTGCCAATCATAATTGGTTGTGATGCCAACGCACACAATACCGTGTGGGGAAGCACTAACAACAACGCCAGAAGTGAGTGTTTATTAGAATATTTCTTAGCAAATAACCTTGAGACCTTAAACGTGGGGACAACCCTCATTTTTGTCACGAGAGTAAGAGAAGAGGTCCTGTACGTAACAATTGTTAATGTGGAATGTGTTGGTGGAACGAGAACCTGTCAAACCTCAGAAAAGAGGTCCGTCGGCTCTTTAATAGAGCCAAACGTGACGGTAATTGACAGGGGTACACTGAGAAGCTTACTCAGTACAAAAAAGAAATTAGGAAGGCCAAAAGGCTTAATTTTCAAGCCTTTTGCGAAAAGATCACTTCCACTCACACAGCGGCTAGACTACAAAAGATCATGGAAAATGGGGGAACTAACCCCACAATGTCGCTGAAAAAGCTAGACGGATCATACACGGAAGATGAAGAGGAACGATCGATTCTTCTTCTTAGAACCCACTTTCCAGGTAGTGAACCAGCAACAAGCACTGAAATAGCAATGAATTACACCAAAAAATCCCGCAAGGAAGATTGGAACATTGCTAGGAAAATATTTACCAGACAACGGTTGAAATGGGGAATAAGTACCTTTCAACCATATAAATCACCAGGAGTGGATGGAATATTTCCAGCACTCCTGCAGCAAGGGATAGAGGAGATTCTTCCTCACCTGCTGAAGATAACAAGTCGAGCAGCGGATCTAATATCTAGAAAATGGGGAAGGGCAAGGGTAACATTCATACCAAAAATAGGGAAAAAAATGGGACTGATCCCCGATCTTTTAGACCCATCTGCCTAACATCGTTTCAACTCAAAACGATGGAGAAAGTAGTGAATAACTACATAAAAACAGAGAACCTGGAGAATATACCACTTCATAAATGTCAGCATGCCTAAAGAGCGGATCAATCAACTGAGACGGCTCTGTATCAGCTGACCGAAGTCATCCAGAGAACACCGAACAACAAAGAAATCGCAATGTGCGCATTCCTGGATATATCTGGAGCCTTTGACAATACAACTCACGTGTCTGACAAAGAAGCACTAAAAAGGCGAGGAGTATATGAAACCATTGTAAAATGGATGTATGAGTTGTTGACGACGAGGATAGCTGAGACATAGGTGGGGAATCAAACTACCTCAGTTAAATCCACTCGCGGGACACCTCGATGGGGAGTGATGGACCCTCATAGTAGATGAGTTGCTTTACAGGCTAACGGAGCTTGGCTTCGAATGTATGGGCTATGCTAATGACAAAGTTCTAATAGTCAGAGGCAAGTTCGAGAGCACCTTGTGTGATTTATTACAGGGCCTCAGAATTATTGAGCAATGGTGCTTGTCAGTGGGGCTAAACATTAACCCAAACAAGACCATAGTAATTCCATTTACCCTGAAAAGAACACTTCCAGCCATGAAACCACTATATTTAAACGGGGAAATCATAGAATGGAAATCAGACATTAAGTAGCTAGGGATAACCCTAGACAATAAGCTTCTGTGGAATAAGCATGTTGAAATAACTGCTAGTAAAGCAATGATGGTGTGCAGAAATCTAACTGTAACCCAAAAATACTGCGATGAATGTACGTCATGATTGTGAGACCAGCAATTACGTATAGGGCAATAGTTTGGTATACAAAAGCAAGTCAGTACAGCACGAGGAAGACCCTCGACAAAGTTCAAAGGTTTGTCCGTGTGTGCATCACTGGAGCTATGAAAACGTGTCCAACTAGGGCATTTGAGATCCTTACAGATCTCACACCTCTACATCTGGTGATTGAAAGATCTGCCCAAGAGGCAATTCTTAGAATATCTAAGGGTTCAGGTAATGAGAGTATTAAAAATCAGGGAGCCTGGTCCTCTCTAACAAAATACATCTTATCAGCGAATATTCCCAGTGACTAAATGATCAAGAAAGTAAGTATCGAAAAGAATTTCACTACGATGCTAAATAAGAGGAGAGACCAGGAATGAAAATACATCTCCCAAACTCTCAAAGAAAACACCATTAGATGGTATACAGATGGTTCAAAAACCACCACTGGAGCATTTGGGCCTGGCACCAGATATTTATTATCATTAGGCTCCTTCCTGAGTGTTTTGCAGGCAGAAATACATGCGATCGAAAGGTGCGTGGAAATGAATCTAGAAAGAAACTATCAGAAATGTGACATATCCATCCATTCTGATAGTCAAGCAGTTATCAAAGCATTGAGCTCCCATGTCATTGACTCAAGCTTGGCATGGGAGTGCCGAAGAAAATTTGATGAATTAGGCAAGAATAACAGGGTCTCTTTAGTCTGGGTTCCTGGCCACAAGGGAATCACGGGAAATGAAGAGACCAATACACTTTCCAGGAAAGAAGGCCCTTTATTGGCCCGGAGCCTTTCTGTGGTGTAGGAAAATGCTCCTATAAGAAAGAGTTTCGGAAGAAAGAGGAAACCGAAAGAGAAGCACTCTGGCGGTACCTTCCCGGGCTGGAAAATTCCAAAAAGTTCCTGCGGAACTTTGACTCTGCTAGATCCAAAAAACATTTGGATCTCAGTAAAAATAAGCAACATCTCCTCACGGGCTTTCTTACACAACACCGCCTTAGGAAGCACCTAATGAGAATAGGTCTAGCATAAATTGACGAGTGTTGATTTTGTGGCGAGGATGATGAAATTCGGGATCACCTAGTTCTCGAATGCCTCGCCATAGCAAGCCATCGCAAGAAATGCTTCGGACAAGAAACTTGTAAGAGTGAGGATATAATCACGTTGAAGCCTTCCCAAATACTAGAGTTCCTTAAAACCCTGGAAGTTGAAGGCGAGCTGTAGTAGTAACGAGAACAGCTCTGATAGGGGGGGGGGGGCACAATGAAGCTTAGGTTTCAGTGCATTGTAACCCCGTTAAAATCTAATCAAACTACGAAACATAAATGACAACACTACAATATGTAAACAATCCTGCAAATTTTCTCATACAACGTATTATATTAACAATATTATATTATGTTAGGTAATTATTATTTTTTGTAAGACGGCGATTTTGAGTATACAACTATTTTGTTCAAAAAATCCTGTAGGTATATGTTAGATTTATTATTCAAAGGTTGTAATCAAATAAAAATGGAACAGTTTGCGTTAGTGAATAAACTTAATAGTTATCAGATGATCAGATAGCGTAAATAATAAAACTAAATTAAATTTGAACTTTTATTTTATACCCACATTTAATCATCAAAGTTGTTTGTTACAATGCTCAAATTGCTTCTCACTTCTTGTCCTTGCTGGCAGACAGGTAGACCAACTTCATCATTATTATCATTGTCATCTTCTTCTGACACTTCAAAATAGATGTCTTTCAATGTTTTTGCCAAGCTATGAAACACAATACTGGCAACAATTATTTTTGTCACATTCTCAAATTTCATTCAGCAGACATGTTGTAAAATAGGAAATCGACGTTTCAGTTGACCAAAACAACATTCAATTATCACTGTCACTTTTTTCAAAAGTTTATTATAATTTAGTTCAGCACCTGGAGCAGGATTTCTGAATGGGGTCATGAGCAACGGCTCTATACCATATCCATCCTCAGCAAGTAGGATAATGCTGTTTTTATTTTGTAAATTACCCCTTTTTATGAATGTCTGCATATTCTTGAATCGTGGACCGATACAGGCCAACTAACGTCCATACGAGTGAACATTTCTCTTGCATCACAAGTGGCTTGCACATTCATTGTACAATGACCTTTTCGGTTGATATGCTCATCACCATGGCGATTTGGTTACAGTATTGCAATGTGGGTATATTCAACTACACCAATTACTGTCGGAAACCTATACTTGCTTTGCCATAATTGTTTCTCATCCATAAGTTGGTAGACGGAAACTTTATCCAGTAATTTGATTGCACCACTATTACGGCAGTCACTGTACGAGACACTGTATCTTGATTTACACCCAGTTCTTCACCAATGCCTTTCTAAGACCCAGGGTCACCGAAATAGCGTAAACATATCTGCATTTTTAGGACGCATGATAACGCACCTCCTTGAGTTTCAGCATTATTTATTCCCAAAAATCTGTTGGCAATCCATTACACATTTTCCTCTTCAAACCCGCATGTTTCCTTTTTGAAGAAATACTTTATTGTGTTGACGGCACAGTGTCCTAGGATGCTAGCACAACTTTTATTTTTGCGATAAAAATTTGCTGTGTTAAATACGAAAGTGATGAACTTTTTTCTCCTCATAACATCCATGATTATTGCGATTACATTATAAATTTCGATAAAATAATCTTTTGTATTCACAGCACAGATGCTGGAAAATATCAGCACAACTGTTACTTTTGCAATAAAAAATTGCTGTGTTAAATAAGAAAGTGATGAACGTTTTTCTCCTCATAACATCCATGATTATTGTGATTGAATTATAAATTTCAATTAAATAATTTTTTGTATTGACAGCACAGTATTCTCGGATGGTGGCACAACTCAGCACAACTTTCATTTTTGCGAAAAAAAATTGCTGTGTTGAGTACGAAAGTGATGAACGTTTTTCTCCTCATAACATCCATGTGTGTGTGTGAGCACAATTTGATTGCATTCATTATCCCACCAAATGAAATTTGGTGTTTTTTTTGTTCCTCCATTGCGTGATTTGATAGATCTATCAGCTATATTATTTATGATGTTTAAAAGTGATTCAAAGGAATCAACTTTTACTTGGGTCATATCATTCTCAATTAAATATTGAAAAAGCTCCCAGTCTGCAGTGGACTCTATCCACTTTCTTGAAGGGGTAGTATGTGATGGAACATAATTACTGGATACTGTTGTGTGAAGAGGTAAATGGTCGGATCCTAAGGTATCATCTAATACATTCCATTCTACTAGACTTAAGAGGTTTGTTGTGATAAAAGTGAGGTCAATTGCTAAGGTCCTTCATTTGGTCTGCTTATCTTAGTTGGCCTTCCATCATTTAAAACTATTAAATTGGTTCCATCAATAGCATCTACTAATCTATTACCTTGACTATTATCAATTGTAGAACACCAGCAACTATGATGGAATTGAAATCCCCACAGACGAGAGCACCTTGTATCTGAGCGAAAATATTGCACCAGTCAGTTGTAGTAGCTTGAACGTTAGGAGGTTTGTAAATACAAATAACATGTATTTTGAGATCCAAAAGTTTAATTGAACAGATTTCTATTTCTAAATTTAAATACATTAGTTGTCTTTGACGAGTATACCAACACCACCGTATCCATTCAATCTATCTTCGTGAACAAAATTACATCCACCTAAATTGACCTGTTTCCTTGGAGAAAGCCAAGTTTCATTCAATGTTATTATATCAAATTTATATTTGGAGTTATTTAGGAAATTTTTAAGGTTAGGCATATTTTTAATAATTGAGTTACAATTCCATTGCAAAACTTGAATATTCATTTTATCCATTTTGATTAAATGCAATACTATTAACTTCCATAAACGAATCTAAAATTATTTTCAACTCGTTTTGTGTTTCTTCAACAACGGATCCGTCGAATAGTTGTATTAAATTTTTTGAGAATGTGCATGAAAGGGGTAGGTATTTTATGTAAAATTTTGATTTCTAATTTTTCCTTATAACTTTGGAAATCTTCTCTGTGAGGATTTGGTAGGATGCCCTTGGACATTGATGAATTTGATTGAAAAGTGGGTTGATTTTTAATGCTCGCAGGAGATATTATTTTACGTTTTTTATAATGTTGGTTTAGTGCGAGATACCCAGTTGTGACTAGTTGAAGGGGACTCGAAGGAGTACCCCTATTATCAATGCTTGGCAAATTGGGGAAATTTTCTAGATTGTTTAATATGTCAAATCTGTTATTACTAACTATTTTGGAATCACTGGGATTTTGTTCTACATGTTCAGCTTCTTTGAATGAAAGATTTTGTTCAGGCATAATTTTTTTAATGTTGCGCTGTTGGATATATTTAGGACAATTTTTTGATACCGACTGATGTCCACTTTGTTCGCAGTAAATGCAGTAATCATTTTCTTGAAGTATTCGGGTTCGTCATGCAGTTGACCGCATTTTTTACACTTAATAGTTGTGCTTTTACAATATTTTGCGGTATGTCCATATTGTTGTCATTTGAAACACTGTACTACAGGATAAATATAAGGCTCCACTATAACCCTAACTAAATTAATTTGAACCCATTGTGACAAAGAATCACCTAAGAAAGTAAGGACAATCATTTGTCGTGGTACATATTGTACTTCATTATCTGAATCATTTATTTTTCGTTTCATTCTTTGTATATTCACTACCTTTTTATCGCTTTCGATATTGTCTAATATGTATTTTTCGTTTAAGAACGTATCGACCTCTCTAATTATACCTTTTTTAAGGTTAAAAAATGTAGGAATTTATTTTCTACCATTAAGTTGTGACCTACCATAGAATTAGCAACTTTATAACTTTTAAAAATTATTTTTACTTTGTTTCTTCCTATTAGTTTAATATCAATAATGTCTTTTTTGAATGTTTGATTATTGAAAATGTAATGACCTACTTTAACAGCAGAAATACGAGTATTTTTATCGGTTGGTTCAACTATGACATAGTACGGTCCGTTATCCGAACTAGAATATAAATTATTCAGATCGTATTGTCTTCCATCGATTTCCATTTGATTTTCATTTTTATCTGGTGGATTTTTCTTAGGAGGAGGTCCTCCCCCCTCCGAATTACTATTCATTTTGGATATATTAACAGTTAGCAGTTTACAATTATGTATTATGATTAGTAAACTGACAATATAAATAATAAATTTACAATCGATTTGCCTATAACACACTACACGAGCCACGATACGTACCTGTCGAAGTGTCGATTGGTACTGTCATAACATTCATGATTATTACGATTGAATTATAAATTTTAATTAAATAATTTTTTGTATTGACAGCACAGTATCCTCGGATGCTAACACAACTCAGCATACCTTTTATTTTTCCGATAAAAAATTGCTGTGTCGAGTAGGGTGACTGCACCAGTAATTGACACTACACCAGTAATTGCCACTTCCTATTTATAACCCCTGAAATAAGAATATTTTAGTCAAAATCTCACCAAATCTGTAATTAATATGTACAGTGATCTCTCTTTTAACAGCCTGTATCTTAAAATAATACTATAAGATGGCGTCACATGTGGTGGAACATTTTAATTATTCAGTGTCACTCCTGTTTTAGTTAGGTTAGATTTTCTTGTCAGCTGTATTAAGAGACGCTCAACAGTATTTTCGATATAATAGGAGACAAAATTTACCGATTCTTATAGTTTTCACGTATAAATGTATAAATGTATAAATAGTAAAGTAAGGGAATATGTATCTTTTATAAGAATTTTGCTGATTTTACAACTTTTTTGAGTAAAGGGGGGATGGCAATTACTGGACCTATTTTAATTAAATGTTCCAGTAATGGTCATGGATGGCAATTACTGGTGAACTTTAAAATAATACAGGATGGCCCTAAAAATCATGAGATTATAAACTCCATAATTCCAAATTTATATGTTTGAAATATGTGCAAGAAATTTTGAAGAAATCCAGTAATTGCCACCACTTTTTTAGTGGCCATTATTGGGTAATTACAGTGGCAATTATTGGTTTAGATTTTTAAAATGGAAAAAGGGAAGAAACCTTCCTTTCAATATTCTCAAGAAACCATGGAAGCCGCTGTAGCAGCATGTCGCAATGGTATGCCGTTTTCTACTGCTGCGAAAATGTATAAAGTTCCGAGAAATACATTAAAAAACAAAGTGTTACGAAAAACACCAATGGAAAGAAAAATGGGCCCTTCAAGCGTTTTGTCTAAAACTGAAGAAAATGCTCTCGTTAAATGGATCACCACAATTTCAAGCAGGGGATTTTCTCCTCACAAAGATGACGTGCTAATAACAGTACAAAAAATAATGAAAAACACCCAACGTACAAATCCATTTGTTAATGACAAGTCTGGTCGCAAGTGGTTAGAATCTTTTTTTAAAAGAAATCCTGGTGTAGTTGTCAGAACTCCTGAAACTTTAACTACAACAAGAGCTTCAGTAACAGAACACCAAATTAGAAAATGGTTCTCAGAAGTTACTACCTTCCTAAAAAATGAAAATCTAGAAGACACTTTAAATTTTCCAGAACGGATTTTTAATTGTGACGAGTCGGCATTCCAAATTTATCCTAAATCAAATAAAGTAATTGGTCCTAGGGGTGAAAAAAATATCTATGAAATCGCAAAAGGCTCTGACAAGGAATCTGTAACAGTAGCTATTACAGTTAGTGCTAGTGGTGTTTTATTGCCGCCCTATCTTTTGTTTGCATATTCTCGATTACCGGGACCACTAGTGTCCAATATTCCAGATGACTGGGCAGTTGGAAAAAGTGAAAAAGGTTGGATGACAGGAGAGTCTTTTTTTGAATATGTAGCTAATGTATTCTATCCTTGGCTTGTTAAAAATAAAATAACTTTCCCTGTTATCTTATTCATTGACGGACACAAGTCACACTTGACTTTGCACCTCAGCAATTTTTGTGAAGACCACCAAATTATATTGGTGGCTTTATTCCCTAACGCAACACACATAATACAGCCGTGTGACGTTTCTATTTTCAAACCATTAAAGGAAAATTGGAAAAAAAACTGTTCATAAGTGGAGATTGGACAGCAATATTGAGATATTAAACAAAACCAATTTTCCGTTAATGTTTCAGGAAGCAATAGATGGGGTTAAAAAGGAACACATTGTCAATGGGTTCAAAAGATGTGGGCTGTTCCCTTGGTCACCTGATGCCATAGATTATTCTAAATGCATGAAAGACAGAGCCACCAAATCAGAAGTGACACCTAAAGCTATGCCTGTGCAACAAAAAAAGCTAACACATTTTGAATATATAGAAACTGATTGATCCTGATATTATTAATATGTTTAAGGAATGTGTCAAAGATGAAATTTGGAAAGTGGAAGAAAAGTGGTTGGAACTTTTCAATGTTTGGCTTAAGGCAAGGAAACAATATCACTTAAACAATGTCACCATTGACAGAGAAGAACACGTTTCTGGTACTTCCTCGGGTGCTTCCACAAGTCATCAGCTTTTGTCTAAAGTAGATCAAACTGAAACTGTACAAGATGATGTGCCCGAAGTAAGTACTTCAGGGCTTAGCAAAGAAACAACTCCCCTAAAGAACATTACAAATAATTTGATTGAGGATCTCAGAACACCAGATATCCCAGTGCAATCTTGTAGTAACCGAACTCCAATACTCAACGAAAACTCAAATTCAAGTCTTGGAACACCCTTTAAAAGAGCACTAATATGGCCAGAATCGAAAGAAAAAGTAAAGAGAAAGAGAAACTTAGAAAAGACACCATCTGTAGTGACGTCCAAAGAGTGGAAAAAATTTATGACACAAAAAGAAGAAAAATGAAGAAAAAGCGAAAGAAGAGAGAAAAATAATGAGACAAGAGAAAAACAAATGAAACTTCAAGAAAAAGAAAATAAACAATTAGCTTTAAATAAAATTCAAAGCATAAATAAACAGAAAAAAGCAAAGATAAGAAAAGACAGCACATCAGATTCTAATACATCTGAAGAATGGGCAGCTTCTGGAAATGATACCTCAGAGATTTCAGAAGAATCATCTGTTCCAGCTACTCCTTCAAAAGTAAAAGAAAATGATTACATAGTGGTGGCCTTCCCTGGGAAAAAAAGAGAACATAAGTATGTGTGTGTGATTCAAGCCTTCTACCCAACAATGAAGCAAAAGTAGTGGGTTTAAAAAAGTGCGAAGATGGGAAATCATTTAAACTGAACGAAAACGATGTGAGTGTTATTAGCATAAACCAAATTGTAGACAGACTACCATTTCCGAAGATAATCATATCAGGAGATCAGTTAAAATATGAATTTCAAAAGGAATTTTTTGTTGATGGTTAAAACTGTTTATGGTTAATGTTTTAATTGTATTTTAAGAATTAAAAGTGTAATTGTACATTCCGTTTTATTTCAGGTTGTTGTTGTTTGTACATGCCAAAATTTGTAGTGGCAATTACTAGCACATACAGTGGCAACCACTGGATTTTTTAAAATATGATCATGGCAATTACTGGTACTCTGGGCTAACTTCAAAAATATTTTATACTAAAGAAAAATACACATTTTTTGTAAGGTTTTAATGTGTAAATATCTCTTATTTAGTCATTACTACATATCTGTATTTTGTGTAGAAACAAAAGTCATGTTTTATGATTTTCCAAGATATTCCATGAAATCACCTGCTAATAATGGCAATTACTGGTGCAGTCACCCTAGCACAACTTATTTTTGGGATAAAAAAATTGCTGGTTGAGCAAACTTTTTTTTTCAAGGTGTTCTAATTAATTTTTCTAATTGTTTACCAGCGGCACAAGTAGCACAGAGCTAGCAAAATTCAGCCCTTTTTTGTAATTCGGAAATGGCTGGGCTAACTTTTCTTTGAATTTTTGATCGGCGCATAGAACTTCCAATATGGGAAAAAAAGAAAAAATATTTTACAGCACAAGTATCACAAACCTAGCACAATTCAGCACAACTTTTATTTTTTCGAAAAAGGCTGGATCAACTTTACCCACATCCTTACAGTTTTATTCATATTTCTGCACACAAAATGTGTATAGAATCATAATTCATATTATATGAACCAAAAAGAAAGTGAATTAACTAAATGTACTCTATCCGTGAAATCAAATATAACAGTGAATTTTACTAATTTTGAAAATTTATATCTCAAAAAGTATTTGTTTCCGCAACTTTTGACTTGATATAAATCTCTCTTATAATAAGACTTATCTGTAAAAAAATATAAACCTGGAACTCAACTAGAGGCATATTAAAGCTGAGCCAAATATCAGCCCATGAACAACAGATAGCAATATCCAAATAAGTATATTATTACCCTAAAATACTGGAATCAATTATATAGGAAGCTGGAAAGTTCCTGGGAATGCACTGTGTAGCAGCGTTTAAGATATCAGCAGAGTTTCTAAAACTCTGAGTTGCAGACAGCTCAATTTCATTGAGAGGAGGTGTGGGACCACATAGACAACATAACTGCACCTCTGGTAACAAAGTACAAACTACGAACCTAAAAGCTACCTGCAAAACAAATAAATATTAGAATTTAGAATCGTTTCATCCTTTATGAAATAGACTTACAGTTGGGCTTTTATGAGGTAAGAAAACAGGAATATCTTTCGAATCTGTTGTATTTTCGGAAGCAGCTAATAGGGAGAGCAGCCTCAATTCATCGGGATGTAATGACCACCAACTTTCTGTAGCCGCTGCTATTTTTCCTTCTACCAAGATACAACTGAACATTGAGTCAACATATTCAGTAAATGAATCTAAAATTATCTATAAGTTAAAATTAGATTAGTGTATTATATTTAAAAAACTCAAAGTTTACCTGTATTAAATGATTTTCCATACATAATATTGTTTCTGCAAATCCTACAATGTCTGAAGTATATTTGTTGTTAGCATCTCCACAATCAAGTGAATCCATTAGTCTATCAATTACCGGAAAGGCTATTCTGAGTTCTCTTTTTAGCCTCTCTATGTTTCTTTGCAGTTTTAATTCCTTCATACCAGCTATTAATACTGTAGTGTTAAATATGTCAACTAGTACTCTATTGAGGACATCTATAGAACACCCACTAGCAACCCCAATTACAATAATACTGAAAAACCTCTTGTTAAAAAGTCTTAAGTATCTTTGAAAAGTGAAAGATAGATACAGAGGTAGAAACAAAGAAGTGAAAACTAACCAAATCAGAATCTACAATATAGTCATAATAGAGCAGAAATAGAATGGATGAAGAAGTTTTCATTAAAGACAGGATATAAATATGATGAACGGAATTTAGGATTAGCGGCAGAGCTGTTTATAAATACAATGAAGAATGAGTACCAATTCCATATAAAAATTACCTGTCTTCAAATTCCTTCCAACTTACGGCATAGTCATCTGTTAAAGTATCTAAAATTTCCATACCGAAAGGTTTTCCAAACATATGTATACCATTTAAAGATCCTACCACAGAAAATGGGAGCTAAAATATAAAAATATTTTATTAAATTATAGTAAAATTAATCAAGTATCTTACCGTTTCGGTATTTCCTTTTTTTCTCGAAAATATCGGTAAACCTCCGCCTGAAGTTCCACAAGTAATATAAACGGACATTTTTACTTAAAGATATTTATTAAAATTATCATTTAGGTATTTGTAAATAAATATCTTTTCGAAGTTAACCAACTTTTATTTCACAAACGTCACGTTGTCTTCTTTTTCATGATTGTTCAACTATTGACAGCCACTACATTCAAAGCTATATAGTACGGGAGATTGCGATTCTCTTTGTTTCAGGAATTTTATACCGCACAAATTTAATTTTTTTTATTGATGCCTCATATTACCTATTTAAAACACGCCTCAGCGTGTTTAAATCTAACTTTCAAACACGCGCGTTTTTTAAAGCCCCTATGGTAACAACAACTCTAGAAACGTAAAAGTATCAATGACAACTTTTTTTATTAGTTTATAAATTATATATTTTCATTGTGAACCAATGTCTTATTTGGTTTTTTCTGCAAAATTTATTCATATATTCATATATACATTGTATCCTTTTAAATATAAATAAAGGAAGTTTTTGATTATTGATCTGACAGCAGTACCTCGTAACGTCAAATAAAAATAAATACTATTTAGGATGGACTGTCACGGAACTTGGCTGGGCAACGAGGACGCACTTCCATTTTTTTGTAGTAATAAGGTTGCTGCACCGTCGTGCTCGAAAAATCGCGCGTGTTTGAAAGACCTCTTTATCCACTTATACTTTAATATACTATTTTAACAGGTAATTAATATTCAATTATCGCGGTGTAGCTACAAGCGGGAGCAGGCTAAAACTGCTCAAATCATCATTATTTGTAAATTATGTTTTTAATTCACGTTAAAATTGAACAAATTTATAAATCTTCATATGTAATATGTAGTATATCAAATTTAATGACAATAAAGAGTTCAAGTCTTACAATGATTCTGTATTTTTCGCTAATCATGGCGATATCTTATTTTTACATGTAGTCACAATTTTTATGCGACGATCACATTAGTCAAAAAAGACACTTTAAACACGAATTGCATACAATATTCTTTCTGCTACCGTAAGTTTTAGAAGAATTTTGATAGAAATTAATTATTTACTTTACACATTAGTGCGTAAAATTATTTACTTTTTTTCTCTAGTGCGTAAAGTAAAGAGAGTGAAATAAAGCAATAGTTAAATATTATGAAATATCCTGACTTAAAAAGCAAACGCAAATTCTATTGTGAAAAATACAGTGATATCAATACTACCTGGATAGGACCCGCTCCCCGAGACTGAGTAAGCAGTGCTGATTCAGGCGCAACTGACAAAGAGGGAATCATTGTGTAGTATTTGCCTCTTTATGGTACTCACACAGAGAGCATTTAAGCCAGGTACTTCATTTAACATTTTGTGTTCCCCTCTTTCTACCTGAAGAATGAGTGTAATAGTTTTCAGTTGCGCTTAATCTTTAAACATTCTGCAATGTGCATATGTGTGTATAATTCGTAAAATTATTTCAAGACTGTTCGGTAAAATTCTTTTAAATTACGTGGCATATAGTTGCGACAAATTGCACCATTCTTGAACGAGACAACTTAATTTATTATAATGCAGGGTTTGTTGTGCGTATTTTGTTGATAAAAATTACCTGCCAGCATAGCATTCAAGTATTAACTATCAATCCACTGAAAGTGTGAACGTAGATCATACCTACTATGCACCACTGGAAATTTTTAAAACATTTGTAAGCTGTGTAACACGTGGCGCTTTACTATACGCATCAAATATTTTTATAAAATTGTACTTTTCTGTTCTGAACAGAAATAACTAAACACTCAATACATGAACTTTATCCGACATAATTCAAGATAATTACTGATAATGTAGAAAATTATTATGTCAAGTAAATCAACATTCGCGACAAATATTAAAACTGAGGATGTGTTCACAAGAACCGTTAAAAACGTTATACTGAAAATAACCAGCATATCAAATATACTACATCCCCCCCCCCTCAGTATTAATAACGAAATCTTTTAAATGATCTAATAATCGCTAGATCTTATTATTATTTTTTACATGTAAATGTAATAACTCTAGACCATATTTTTACACTCTTATAATCGCTGTCACCAGATGTACAATATCTTGACCAAAATACCCCTACCTTTTTTTGGTCACTCTGTATTGATCCCGTCCTTCGATTCCACCAAATTCTGTCTCCAATGAGTGGCTGAGCGTGTAAGGCAAATCCAGTCCGATTTTTGAGCTAAGTTTGCCTGGTCTTAAAACGGATTAATCTTCCTTTGCCAGGACAGGGTTGTTCTCCTCGTTTCTGTCACACTTCCACGATTGTTACACTCTCCAGAGGGGAAATTATGGAGTAGGGATGATAGGTAAAATAAGGTAGAACCACCACGTTATACAAAAATTATATAATAAAAAAAATAATTTCTCTGATTACACATATACAGATATATATATATATATATATATATATATAACCTTAACCCAAAAATACAATCTCGTATGACCCAATCAACTAAGATTCCCTGGTATAAGTCTACCTATACATCTATCTATCTATAATTGGTTTTTTAATCCTACCCTTGTATAACATATAACTATTCAAAAAAAAAACAAAGTTATGAACAGAGTTCTCGTTTGTGCGATGGTGCGGCAAAACTATCCCCCTTATCGGCTTGGTCTTTTTCAAAGTGCGTGAGAGGCGTATGGTTTATTATATTCGTTTCCCAACTTTCTAGTCCCCGGTGTCGAGAAAATAAATAAATATTATGTGTAAATACCTTTAATCGCAACAATGTTTCAGCTTACGTCGTTTCAGGTCGCCATTGACCTTCAGGGAACGAAAGTGAAATTTTTGTTCTATAAAATTCTGCTGAGCTAAGGAAAACAATTAAATTATTTATCGACACTGGCGTCACAAGTTGCGAAATTCCCCAATAAATAAATTACCTACGATAATTTATGCATTTACACTGGCAAAATAAGAAACAGTTTTATTTTATAATCACGGCTGAACAAAAGACTGATAACAATGTTTCTCTATAATAAATTTACTTATCAGCGCAAGTTCCCTGAATCCCACGAAAAAATGGAAAACATACGCTCCGGCCTTTGTGTTATCAAGTACAAAATCAACTTTGCCTAACTTTCTATCTCTTTCCTGCCTACAAGGCGGAAGAGAATATGTGACCCAACAAACTGATAACTCCTACTTAACAAAATGAAACCTAACTTGTGTCAGGTTGGCGAAACTCTGCAAATTTTAATTATTCCAGCACCACGGTAAATTATATATTTATCAGGACGAAAAACTCAACTGAGAGTGAACAGCTGTGTCCAGTCTCTTTGAAAATCAACAAAAAAATCAAATAAATACATTTGCTATCGCTACGCCTTGTGTATAACAATTGACTTATACTCCCAAGTTCAGAATCCAGCTCGACCAATAACGAGTAAATATATCACTAGTAAAAAAAATTATCCCAATCTGAATTTAATTCAAAAACTTACTGCGTTGTCAAACTTCCTCCGTCTCGCCGGGAATTTTCTTGATTTTCGCTATCCAATCACTGGGGCTTCTGTGCTAGTCGTTTTAAAATTTGTAGGTTGTTGCAGTATTTCAGAAGAGTCGAAGGTATACAGAGACTGTATTATATAATTAATAATAATAATCTTTATTTTCCAAATTTCAAATATTACAAATTTCAAATATTACAATAAATTTTCATAATGATAACAATAGAATATTGATTAGGATTGTAAACATTGAGAAGACCCATTAGAACCCGTAGGTTGCGCATGGCCTATTACTTCTTGTCTAATAAACCAACATACAGTTTCATCATCACCATGAAACAATATTACAAGCATACTGTGCATAGACAATTGAAATTGAAAAGATTTATTTTTTTTACTTTGTGAAACAACCAGTGGAATATAAATATCACGATTTGCTTTCGATGAAATGTATAACAATATCTATCTCCAAATTCAGAAGATACTCTTTGAATATTTTTCTTATCATTGAAACTGAATTCATGTGCAGTATATAATTCTTGTACGTTTCGTCTAGAAAATTGAAAAATCTGCTTGCTAAGTAAGTAAAACAGCGTTGTCCTACTCTTTTTCTCGATGTAGCAACCTGTATATATAAATTTGTTTTATTTCTTGTAAGATAATCATGTGATAATTCTAAAAGAGATGTTCTGTTTTTATAAATGAAGATGACAACACTGTGCAAGTACAACTTTCTCAGACTGAGGACACCTGCGTCCACGAATATTTTTTTAGAGGAGTAAACATATTCCTTTCTGTAAATTATTTTCAAAATTTTTTTCTGGAGAATATCCAATTTCCTGAGATGGGTGTATAATGCACCACCCCAACTAAGGATACCGTACCTTAGTCTGGACTCCACAAGAGCGCTGTACAAAACTTTGAGGTGTGCAGTATCTAATATTTTGTTCAGGCATTTAAATTTGTATGTCAATAATCTGAGGCTTTTGGTAATTTCATTAATTTGTTGGTCCCACCTGAGATGAGAGTCAATAATAACACCCAAATATCTTATTTTGTCAGTGTGGCTTATTGTTTTCCTTAAATCTTCATCATCCAAAGTTAGCTCTCGAAATGGGGGTAGGTTTACATTGTAACTCGAAAAAGGTACGTTGGTAATATATTCTGGATAATTGGTGTCATCTTGTGTTTGAGAATCTGCTTCAGTTTTATCGTTATTCGTAACTGTTGACACTTCTTTTTCTTCACGTCAGGTTATAATGGTTGCGGTTTGTTTGCAGTTTGATTTATTTTTTTCATAATATTGAAGCTTTGTTCTGTTGTCAAAATTTCTATTACCCAAAATCCCTTTCTTCTACTAATTACTGATATTTCTTTTTGCAATTGATGAATTAAATGTAGCTTCACCAGATTCTGCTTGATGGCAGGCCTTCGCCACGAACGACATTTCGATAATTTGATTGCCAATTTAGATATGTAGATATCGCTTTCTATTCAACTGAAGACACAATAAAAAATACAATATCAATCAACTTTCAACTATGCTCTATTTGTACACAAATTGTCTACGCTGAAACGGAATGAACAGAATTCCTCAGAATCCAGTACGCTAAAACGAGCGTATTACGCTGTCAAATTGAGTCCGCTTCAAATCCGCTCATGAGGACCCACCTTCATACTCGCCCTATGCTGCGCTTTAATTTATATAGTGTAGGAGCTATAACATGGATATAGATATACGCATACCATAGAGAAAGTAATATGTTATTTGATTTGCCTATGAGGTATGCGACTCAAAATCGTAGAGAGACTAGGTGCGCTCTTTTTGACTGAGATCTCAGATAATCTCAGCTCACATCAGTAATATGAGCGTTCTTTTTGTTTTACTCACTTCTAAGTGAGCTGAGATTTTTCCTCCCCCTTCACCGATGCTGAATGTGTTGTAACGGGGTATCAGTTGGACTTGAGTAGGAAATAAAGTGGAGGGGAAGAAGAAATATTTGATTTGCTTGGATTATTTGTAGTATTAACCTTAGAGTAATAACAAACATAGAGAGGGCTATTCATTCATAAACACGTTTATTTTTACGGCCCACAATTCTAAACGCCAGTAGTGAAATAATGAATGAATTACAAAAAGTGGGGAGGGTATTGTAGATACATGGCCTTGGTAATTTCGGCTGTTTTTCTGACAAACTTGGCACCGACGAACCATGATAATCCAAAAACAATAAATGAATTAACTTAAAAATTTATTTTGTCACTTAAAGTTTTGAAAAACACATCAAAACGAAAGAACTAAATGTTTACTCTCTAGTTGTAATGGCGCTCATATAAACAAACCACGTTTGACATTATTTACTACAATACTACGACGTACTCAAAATGATCGTCGATCACAGTCTGACGATATTTGCATCTCTCTCTTTATATGGTAATTAAACAAGGACAAAACTACTAAGTAGATTACTATTGACAGATGAAATTTTGAGCAATGTTGCCACTTGTAGTTATAACCATAAAGGTATCTAAGGATACAACAAATACTTGTTTAAAATTTACATATGTACATGCCTTTATTAAATAAAATTCAAGTATTATTAATTAATTTTGAAAATAGCGACTCAAATGCATAAATTAGTATGACTTTTTTTTATTTGCATAAATTTCTAACACATTTTCAACTAAACTTCTAATTTCATTTTTCCTGTAACTAAAGAGACTTTGTAAATATGGCAAAGCAGTGGAAGTGTCCGCAAGTGAGCTTAGAATGTGACTGAATGTTTGGGGCAAGAAAAGATCAAAACAAACATATCTATTTTATTTTTAATCTGATGTTCTAACCAAGGTTATCTATGGTTTTAACCATTGACATATAAACACACATAATCTATTTTTCTTTTGTTACAAATTATGGATAATAACGTTATTAGATGCTGTCGTATAGTTTAAATCTATCCCTTGAAGTTGCACAGAGGGCGAAGGAAGGTAACAACTAATAATGTTGGAACATTTGAAATTAAAAATAACAAAATCAAGCATGGTTATCAGAGATATCGAGGTAGGTTATGTTTATCTGTTTTGTTTCTTATTCACGTATGCGTCGATAGATCGCGAGCTTCAATTGAGATGGTGCTTACTCACATCACTTTATCTTAGATCACCTTAACTTAAGTGATCTGAGATCTCAGTCAAAAAGAACGCACCTTCTATGCAATACATCAGAGGGGTGGGATTTTCGAGCTTGTGCGATGCGCTGTCGCATGCTCTTTCGCACGAAATTCAAAGGACATGTATTTTCGAATCTCCGTGTACGACAGTGTTGCCAACGACACGGTAATTGCCGTGTTTTCACGGCTTTTTCAACAAAACCTACGGCCACGGCTTCTCTGTACTGCCGTGCAATATATACACGGCTTTTTAGTTTAACAACTTATTTTTTATTAATGAGAATATTTTTGTGAAAACAAAAACTAATACTTGATTAAAAAACGTCAAAGCGATTATTTTGCCTTATACATTAGGTTTTATTACTCTCTCATAGATGAAAATATAGACTTCATAATATGTGTTTAGGGGAAATGAAATTGATATTAGCGATGACATAGATATATTTTGGGCTGAAATGTACAATTTTAAATCAGTTTCTTTTCAAAAATATCGAACTGTTTATTTTAATCATCGAATTTTTCCCACATTCAAATGCATCGTGCTAATGAATTTTAACGCAAGTCAATTTTATAAAAACCAAACAAAGGAATTTGTTGATTGCTGGAAACTTTTTAGCCAAACAAGAATTAGCAAAAATTTTCAATTTTTGTACTGCATTTAAACCCAATAAAAGCATGTTAAAAAAATGACAAAACCTGAAATGATATATAATAAAAACGAACCGGTTAATACCTTCATAGTAGAAGTGATGAATTTCATCTGTAAAAAAGTCAAGTTTTATTTTTTTGTATATTAAATAAATATTTTATCACCACATTTTCGACTTTTATTTAAAACCCGGGAAAAATATTATTAATCCTAGCATTTTACCGCTTGAACTTATGACACGGCCGTAGCTTATGAAAACACTGCTTTTTTCAATGTTCTTCTCAGCTTTCATTTGGTACAGGTTGGCAACACTGGTGTACGACACAATCTGTCGTATACGATATGACATCGGTTGATCTAAGGTTAGTCGCGTCAACGGTCGCGGAAATGGATACCAATCTATCAATTTGGTGCCACAGGTCGGATCGGGATGCGGTTTTCTGCATTCTCTTCCAAAACGATTATTTCGGAATGTGTCTGGGTAGATTTTCCCCGGAGATCGAAAATTGCATCGCTGCAGGCCAAATTGCGCGCGAAAAATGCATTATCTGGGAGGCCTTTTGGAGGATTTTCAAATCTGATAAATAAGGGTCAGAACTCGCCCGGATCGGGTACTCGGGGGTTTTCGAGGCCGCTGATCACGAATATAAAGTTCAAATTGACCTCCGAACACCTGGTGCACCAGAACCTGACCCTAAACGTCATCTCCGGGAGTTTTCCTGACACAATCAAAGAAGGTCAACCAAAAATAATTTCGGGGGTTTTTTTGGCCCGCTGAATCCAAATCTGGCATCGGCGAGCACCCCACTGGCACCTGGTGCACCGAAACCCGGGCTAGAACGTCGTCTCCGAGAGTTTTCTTGAGAAGACTGCCAAACCCTACCCGAAAATCATAAGAGGGCAGTTCTGTGGGGCGGTGGTCCCGAATGTCGCGCCGAAAACAACTCCCCGAACACCTGGTGCACCAGAACCTGATCCTAAACGTCATCTCCGGGAGTTTTCCTGACACAATCAGAGAAGGTCAATCAAGAATCATTCTGGGGGGTTTTTTGGCCCGCTGAATCCAAATCTGGCATCGGCGATCCGAGCACCCCACTGGCACCTGGTGCACCGAAACCCGGGCTAGAACGTCGTCTCCGAGAGTTTTCTTGAGAAGACTACCAAAACCTACCCGAAAATCATAAGGGGACAGTAAAAGTTAAATTATATCCAATTTATTAAACCAAATTTCCAGTAAATTGTAAAAGTTATGGAGAACTCACCCTGATTATCGATATGTTTCTATGATGAGACTACCACTGATAGATTACCTCTCTAATCAAGGGATATGCACAGCTTCGAATTATCGTTGACTGAGATATAGATGATAAATAAATAAGCATTCACAGATATGCACGAAAAATGTCCGTCACTGATATGCACAAAAAATATCACTCACAGAACTATTTGTTATTAATATTAAATATATATCGTGGCAACATGAATGCTCCAACGTATTTCTCCTGACTGTGGATGCCGGCAGCTGCTCGATCTACGCTTCGTTAGAAAGTGAAAGGCCCGCTCGGCATGCTTCGGAGATCTTGGGGGGGGGGGGGGAATTATTCTTGTTGTTCCTGCAGCACTGGAACAACTCTTTCGAGGGCCCTACGCCAGAGTTACACATTAATAAATGTGTCAAATTATGAGACGCTTTTTGGTGAGTTTGTTGGGGTCGTGTCTGTACAACTCTCGGAGATGACGTTTAGGGTCAGGTTCTGGTGCACCAGGTGTTCGGGGAGTTGTTTTCGGCGCGAAATTCGGGACCACCGCCCCACAGAACTGCCCTCTTATGATTTTCTTGTAGGTTTTGGCAGTCTTCTCAAGAAAACTCTCGGAGACGACGTTCTAGCCCGGGAATCGGTGCACCAGGTGCCAGTGGGGTGCTCGCCGATGCCAGATTTGGATTCAGCGGGCCAAAAAACCCCCCAGAATGATTCTTGATTGACCTTCTCTGATTGTGTCAGGAAAACCCCCGGAGATGACGTTTAGGGTCAGGTCCTGGTGCACCAGGTGTTCGGAGGTCAATTTGAACATTATATTCGTGATCAGCGGCCTCGAAAACCCCCGAGTACCCGATTCGGGCGAGTTCTGACCCTTATTTATCAGATTTGAAAATCCTCCAAAAGGCCTCCCAGATAATGCATTTTTCGCGCGCAATTTGGCCTGCAGCGATGCAATTTTCGATCTCCGGGGAAAATCTACCCAGACACATTCCGAAATAATCGTTTTGGAAGAGAATGCAGAAAACCGCATCCCGATCCGACCTGTGGCACCAAATTGATAGGTGTTCGCAGGCGTTGACGCGACTAGGTGTTTGCTGTCGTGTACGACGGTAATTTTGTATGTGTGACATGACATTTTTCGGCGTGAAACTATTTTTGTTACTGTTTTAAATGAGTAGAATCCACAAAGTAAGGGTCGAGACAGTAAATTTCACTATTTTTTTATTTTTCTCATGAATGATTTTTATACTTAGTTTTTGTTTATGTTATAATAAATACTACATAGGTACTATAATGAATTTTTGAGATCCAGGAATTACATAATATGCTAGTTATTTCGAACCAATGTTTTTCTGCGTCTTCAAATGAAAAATCTTTTGAAAATTTGCCACTGTGTAAATGTGTGGGTGTTGCTGAAGATAATCATTCATTCTTTTTTTGCTCTGTCATTCCTGACATTTTTGGATAAAACATAATTTATACCTATTCTCTGAATTATTATAACACGACAGTAACACCATACAAGACATCAACAATAGCCCATTTTATCAAATAAACATCAACCACTATCAAACCACTATGCATTTCATTTCATTTCAATACAAATAAAACATTAGAGATAATATTTTTGACATCTACTGTGTTGCCACGTTCAAAATTTAGCCGGGCTGTATTCTGAAATCTCACCAGTACGCTGCCCAGTGGTTGTTGTGAGAAAAGTGTGAGGTATGACTATTTTGGCGGGTGTGTCAATAATTTGAAACAAAAACGACTCGTGTTACACGAGAACCACAGAACACATTGACGAGAACAATTCTCAATACGCTCTGTTTTCATTTCAGTGGTCTAGGCACATGTTAACTTGTAGTTAATTACCTGAATTTACAGGATCTGCAGTTTGCAGATACTTACAATTCTTGATTCACAACAACAAACACATAACCAAAATAGAGAAATTCTGGTGTGTAACGAACTAAATAAAATACAATTTAACGTTCAATATGACGGACTATATTTTAAAAAGATCACAATACTTATAATAATAATAATTCAAAATAAAACTAATGTTATAAAGCATATACAAACGACCAATACAAAATATTAAATATAATAAATGCTACTGGAAATACGATTCTTGATTTTTTATCAATCCAAATGGCTACTTCTTGTGGCGTCATTGTATGGAAAGGAACATGATTAGCATTAATAGCTTCGGGAATGGGAACAGATGTAACGCTTCCATCGTTATTTAAAAGATCGCTATGACTGTGCGTTATCGTTGGGACCATACCTGCACCTAAACTCTGTAACAGTTAAGTGCGAATATCTTGTTAAATCCTGCATTACATCTAATATTTAATTAATTTTACGGATAATTTTGATTGAGTAATACTTATATATTTTCAAGTATTTCTAAACAGTTCTAAATATAGAATAATTGATGTTGTATTTCTTGTTAATTATTGAAAATAAGATGGATTCTGTAATTTGATCAAATCTAACAGGAAACTTAAGCAAATAATATATTTTTATTTTTTCCATGTGTAAAAATGTGTACTTTTCATAAAACTCTGCTGATTTTACTTGAAGTCAGACCAGGGCTTTTTGTTTTTTCATAAAACAATACATATAATGATTATGCTTGTATAGAAGTTTGTTGTTTATTAAAACTATACGTATAAGGTACTTACATGCACAGTTAGATAATTTAGTTGCGTGTTGTTGTCACTCATTTCTTTATCCAAACTAGTACAAGACCTCGCTTTTTTGAGATTGTTCATGGAATTTGCTTTTCTTACTTCTTTCCTTGCAAGGCTAGGGGTTAAGGCACCTTTCAAGATGTGTTTACTATTTGCTTTCATCATCTCAACTTTTTTCCTAAAAACAATATAACAAATGACATAGGTAATTTTAAATGAGAGGCTATTTCCCCCAGGCCGTACCAACGTTGCCAAATGTGAATGACACTAAGTTAGGCGCGAAGTTTAAACTATTCAGATTATATGATTATTGTGATAGATAAACGATTATAGTTCGTAATTGATTAGATAATAGTAATATCTAAGTAGTAATTATTTGATATATTGCAAAATCAGTAAGTATTATATGAATTTGGTATTAATGTGTAATGAAATGGTAAATTTTGTCAATGTGTTTGTTAAATACTTTACATTCAGTATCTTGAAAATATTTTTTAATGATCAGTGTTTCAAAAGTTCTATTCGTAAGAACATTGGTGATTTATTGGTCTAAACACTTAATTCCAAAATATATAGTTATGATAAGCGTCAGATTTGCTTTGAAAGTTCTGTGGAAATAAGCGACGAAGATTGTGAATATTTATTCTGAATTCTTTATATTAGAATTGCAAAGTTTATTAGTCACGTTATGTAGGAAAATATATTTTCCCAAACAACATAAGTACATCCCCTGTACATCACAGGGACGTCCTTCATTTGCTACTAGGACGTCCCTGGGATATCCTTTATCGGGACATGGTACATACTAGGGACGTCCTAGGGACATCTACTTTCCACCAAAAAGGACACATAAGGGATGTCCTTTTGGTACGTCCCAGGGATGTACCAAGTCCCGACGAAGGACATCAAAGGGCCGCCCTAGGGATCATCCCAGGGACATCCCTAGGATATATGAAGTACATCCCCTGGACGTCCTCAAATGTCCTTTTTTACATTTATTTAATTTGAAATATTTCATAGAAAATATGAAGAAATAAATAAAATCCAAAGATTTTCAACACAAAACCACTTTAATGAAAAATAACAAGTATCAAATAATGTAATAAAATATTTAAAAAAGATCGACAAACAAGATCTCATTCTATACATAAATTTATATGATAATAAACTAAACAAAAACATATATTCATATGGTAATAAACAAAACAAAAATTGACGAAAGAATTAAAAATTGTACAGATATATATTAGCTAAGTGTTGCATTTATTGTAGGCATTGCCTCATCTGAGAATGCTTTCCTTTGCTCTCCTGAAGAACTTCTGTAAAGCCCCCTCAATTTGTTTTTGGTTACCAATGGCTTCAGAAGATCCTGTAACAAAAATATTATTACAGGTGCAATTGAATGATGAAATTTACTAAAATAATTTACAGTAAAAATAGATAAAAATACTCACGAAGTATCTTTGTCTCCTTAAAACATAATTTTTCTTTCGTCGCACACCAGGTGAAAGATGTAGCTGTTTGGTATGTCATGAATTGTAACATGACTCTTTTTACAAAATCAAATGGAGAATTCCCCCTATTTTTGATACTTCTTGAACCTGAAATAAAATAAGATAAAAATTAAAAAGGTATAGCACTCAACGATTTATTTGGTAATGAAATGTTGAAACAGGAACTCTGAATGAAGCGAGTGAATTTTATAATAATACTAGCTACTGATCCTTAAACTTCACAGAAGCTTCACTTGAAATAAAAATTCAATTTTCTATAAAACTAGTTTAGCATCAATGACAACTAACTTATGCTTAATGTAGAAAGTGATTTTTTGAATGTTATTTTTCAGAAAAAGTTTATAGTACCACATTTGTGAATTGGTCTTGGGGGTGTAAACATTTCTCTATGTCTTGAAATTCTTCCACAGTCTCCTAGCTGGTAGTTTTCATTTCTCGAATATACTTTCTGTCCTCATATTTGAAGTATCTGATATCCTGAGAGCATGCATTTCAGTAATTTTGTTCTTCAAATATTTAAGTGTACTTTTTCGTTCATGCCTTTTGACGATACCTTCCTCATAGGATGCATTGTATTGATATGTACCTAATTGATTAATCAATATACTATAAATAAACCTCACTATAAACATAATATTATAGAATCGAATAATCCAAGTATCATTTTGCAACAATTCAAGAGAGTATATTGAGTATTATGATTATTGTTATACCAACCTTTAAACTCAACTTATTATACCTCCTCAACTAGAAAATGTTCAACTTTAACATCACAATTTTCACAAAACAAAAATACACATCACATTTATCACAAACTTTTTACTGCTTTTTACATCCAATCAAACAAAGAAAAGTTAGGTTAGAAACGTGCGTATATGACTGGTATTTAGACAAAGGAATACGATCCCCCAAGTGCGCATGCTGCATGAACAGATTTAAATTTGATTGGTAGCGGGAAATTTAAATGACAAGACAGCTGCATGCAAATTGAAAATGCATGATTTAGTTTTTCGCTTGCGATTTACACACAAACCAAACCTGAGCAAGCTAACCTAGCTTGAAATTTGAAAATGCCTGGAGTTTTTAGCCAACCCTAATTTGACCTGACTTACCTTATGATACTGAGTTGAAAAAAATCTGTTCATGTGACATGCGCACTTCGAGGATCAAATTCCTATGTATACAGAAGGAAAACAAAAATTTTCAAATGAAGGTAATATCAACTCTGAATTTTCAATTGACATTTTGATAAGTTTCAATGATTCTTATGTAAATTGATATTAGAAATACCAGGAACATGAATGGGATAACCTATGGATATACCAGATGGGATGTCCTCTGGACAATCTCTGCAGGACATCCCCTGTATGATCCAATCATGTCCTTGTACCGCGGTACATAAAAGGGACATACCTAGGACATGCCTGTGTTGTTAGGGTTCACATAAGTTTTTTTTAAATCATAGCTTCTGATTATATAAAAATATTCAGTAATTTAATTTAATCTTTACTTACTTTCTCCTCCAGATGACATTTACAAAAGCAAATTCAGCGAGTGAAAAGAATATGAAGCTAATACATCCTAAGAACCATATTTCATTTGCTTTTATATAAGACACTTTTGGCAGGGTTTTGCCGAGTCCTGAATTCAAAGTGATGAAAGTTAGCATAGTGGATGTTCCTGGAACAATGTCACATTACAGCAATGTCGGTTCAATGAGAAAACAGATTAGTTATTTGTAAAAAGTGTCTCAATAATTCATTTTATAGCACGAGTGAAGTTTACGCAACTCACCGCTTCGCGGTTCGTTGCACAATTCAAGAGTACTACAGAAAGTCATTGTGACAAAAGTTTTACACAATATTTTTTATAATTCGCATTTATTTAATTTTTTTAATAAAATGTATTTTTCTAAAATTGCAATAAATATCATAAATTAGGTAATTTTTATTATGGTAAAGTCATATAGATTTGTATACCTAATTGAAAGATGATTCTGAATATGAAATATTGATTAGAATATGCTTCAAAACATCTTCAACAACAGAAATATTTGCAAGATCATTTTCATATCTAAAAATTGTCAAATATGTTACAAGAAAAAGTATTATTTAATATAAATTACTATAAAAGATGATGTTTGAGTTTCCTTGATGATGTATCTGTTAATTTGCTTAATCTGCTGCTAACGAATGAATAGAAAATTTTGTTCAAATTTGTCTTTACGCATTGAATCAATATTTAAACACAATTTTATTTTTTGTTTTGAAAGATAAAATAAATAACTACAGGCTAGAATTAATTTTTGAAAAATAATGAACATTTTTACGGATTTATGTACGCCTTACATATTAAGTTCAAATAATACAAAAAATATTAATTAGTTCGAATTAAGTTTGTAGACATTATTAAATCAGAAATGTGGTTTAAGTATAATTTCAATTAGCAAATGAGTTTCTATGAAAAATTATTCTTACCTAAAACAACCCTTGGAGGAGACGCGTCTGCTTGCAACCAAAATGTTACCCATGATGTACAAACTAACAATATGGATGGTAAAAAGTAATCCATTATATAATAACCAACTTCTCTATCGAGCTGAAATTTAAATATCACAGCACTATAATTAGCGCTTTTTCCTAAAAAGAAAACAATTAACTTTAATATTTTTGAGTTTGAGACTTTGTATTTGAGCCATATTTGAATTAGAATGAACGAGATTAAGTAAATTTCTGAAGTTTATTTGAGAGTGTTGATTTTTCCGTGCGGAATTTGAATATATTTTGTTTGAGAGTATGAATTTAGTTAGACACAGATATCAGTTACATGATGAGAAAATTATTGGAGGTAAAGATGACCAAGACATTGAAAGCTGAATAAAGCAAGGGAACACAGTCATACAACAGCTAAACGGCAGGTATATGCTCCCCCAAAGATAATAATCGAAACAAAGAAACTGCGTTATAACAACATAATAGAACCGATAACAACATATGATGCAGAAACATGGAAACTAACAAAAAAGAAGCAACAAAAAGTTGAATTTGTCGAAACGGACTTTTTCAGAATATCGTTGTCGTGGTGGAAACCCAGCTTAAGCAATGTAACTGACTCACAGGCCCAGAACTGAATTGAGTGTATTCAATCACGACAGCCCAGCTGGCACCAGTCAGTCTGCAATAGCCTAACCATGTAAGAAAAACGTCGTCGCATCTCTCTAAAATGTAAGTGAATAAAGCCGTAAGAATTAAATGTATGTTTTATTAGAAAGACTCCTGTTATAACTAAAAGGGGAGAGACTGACTATTTTGATGTTAACATTATATAATAATAATAATAATAATAATAATAATAATAATAATAATAATAACAAACAAAAAGGAAAATAATGATAATAATAATAATAATAAAAAAAGCTAAATCGGTTGAATGGCTTAAAACTGGAACGCTGTTCCCAGAAACTGAAGGTTTTATGGTTGGTATACATGATCAGGTTATAAAAACGAGGAATTACCAAAAGTATATCTTGAAGGAAGAAATACCAACAGATAGGTGCAGAAAGTGCAACAGAAGTCAAGAAACGATTGAACACATTCTTTCTAGTTGCCAAAGCATAGCTGAAACTAAATATCTAGAACGACACAACAAAGTTGCCACAGTAGTATACCTAGAAGTACTGAAAAAACTTAACCTTGATCCACAAAACAACGAGCCATATTACAAATATAAGCCCCCTCCAGTTATCGAAAATCAGTATGTTAAGATCTACTGGGATAAAACTATCATGACGGACGTAACAGGACGATACAACAGGCCGGACATCACAGTCATTAATAAACAATCCAAGCAAGCTCTGCTTATTGACATATCGATCCCAAATAATTCTAACACAGAAAGCAAATACAATGAAAAACTAAGCAAATACGCCGAGCTAAGGACCGAAATAAAAGAATTGTGGAATCTTAAAGAAGTCAAGATCATTCCAGTTGTTTTGTCCTGTATGGGGCTAATTCCCAAGAAACTAAGTACTTCCCTCAAAGACATTGATATTCCTGAGTCAACCTACCGATTAATGCAAAAATCTGTAATCCTGGATGCGACAAACATTGTTAGGTCATTTCTAGAATAGTGACAACCAACGGAAGTCTTGCTGTTGAGGCCGACTGTCGTTGAAACACGCCGGGTGTAAATCCGGTGACACAAAAAGGAAAATAATAATAATAATAATAATAACTCGAACAGGCCTCTCATTAGGAAAATAGTGGAGAGTGACAACAGATATACAGCGCTTAACCTCAAAGATCGACAACATGTTGTAACGATCCTAACTAACGAGGATATCCAAACAGCATGGCAAGACAAGGTGCTCCACGGAAAGTATCCCAATGCGTTAAACAACCCAGAGATTGATAAGGAAACCTCGCTTCTATGGCTGAAGGAAGGAACGTTACACCCAGAGACCGAGGGATTTATAACAGCCATTCAGGATAGCATCATCCGAACTAGAAATTATGAGAAATACATTCTTAAAGTCCCCGACGTTAAAGATGTCTGCAGAAAGTGTAAAGCAGTGAGAGAAACTATCGAACATGTCACTGGGGGCTGCCCTGCTTTGGCTACGGGAATGTATCTGGGAAGACACAACGAAGTGGCGAAGATCATCCACAGAGAATTAGCACTTGACTTAGGACTTGTTACTAACCCACCACCCTTCTATACATATGTACCTCAAGCTGTTTTAGAAAACGAAAAAAAAGTGCTGTACTGGGATAGACCAATCCACTCCGATAGGACTTTAGATCACAACCGCCCTGATATTCTGGTGATCAAAAGAAAGATAAGAAGGCCACCATTATTGACAATCTGGGCAAACATATGGTCAGAAGAGGAACACTTTAACAGAGACGCACTCTGGCTGAAAAAAATTGAAGATAAAGCAAATAGGATACAACCAATGGCAGAGACAATTATAACACCTGAGACGCTGAAGTTTGTGATTGATAAACTCAAAAATTGGAAATGCCCGGGAGTCGATACTATCCAGAACTTTTGGATAAAGAGAATGCACGCCTTGCATGGAAAGATGCTAGAACTGATAAACCGATTTTTGGAGGATGGAGACTCAGTACCAGAGCTATTGTGTGAGGGAAAAACACTGCTGATACCAAAAAAAGGATGTCATCTAACCCAGCTGATTACAGACCAATTACATGCCTTAATACGTTTTACAAAGTAATAACAGCCTGCATTGCCGAAAATATTACAAAACATTGTGACTCCAACAACATCCTAGGTGAAGAACAGAAAGGTTGCAAGAAAGGGTCATTGGCGTGTAAGGAGCAGTTAATCATAGACCAGATCTTAATGTCAGAAGCCATAATGAAGCAGAGAAACTTATTTACAATCTTTATAGATTACCGCAAGGCGTATGACTCCTGTCCCCACGACTGGCTTCTGAAAGTCCTGGAAATTTATAAAATAGATAAGAAACTGATCACCTTCCTGGAAAAGATCATGAAAAAGTGGCGCACGACCTTAAACCTGAAAACACCTCAAATAGCTTACACCACAGTAAAAATACAGATAAGAAAAGGTATATATCAAGGAGATACATTAAGTCCACTGTGGTTTTGTATGGCCCTAAACCCGCTAACGGACCTGTTAAATGACACGATGAAAGGATTTGAGATGAAGGATGAAAACGGACAAAAGCACAAGAGCAGCCATCTACTCTACATGGACGATCTCAAACAATACGCAGCAACAAAGACAGGGCTTCAGTACCAACTAAAAGTAACCGAAAGTTTCTCCGAGGATATAAAGATGAGATTTGGGGTAGATAAGTGCAAAATCCAAAGTATAAACAAAGGGAAACTCAACCAAAACCTAACATATGAAACGGCCCACCAGGAAACAATAACGTCAATGAATACGGATGAGCTGTATAAATACTTAGGGATGAACCAGAGCAAAACTATCGAGCTGATTAAACAACAACTTAGGAGCGAGTTTCAGAAAAGAGTGAGAAGGGTATTGAAAACATCTTTGAATTCCAAGAACACTACCATCGCTATCAACACATACGCCATAGCAGTCATCACTTATTCTATGGGAGTTGTGAAATGGAGCAATACAGACCTGGAAGATATGGACAGATGGATCAGAGTTCAACTGACCAAGTTTAGAAGCCGTCACCCGAAAAGTGCTGTGGAAAGAGTCTATATACCCCGCAAAGAAGGTGGATTGGGCATAGTAAACCTCTATGACATGAACATTCGTCAAATTAAATCAATGAGGAGCTCTTTCCATAGAAAAGCAAGGACTTCCGTTGTTCATAATATAGTATGCTCTCAAGATGATAAATACACCCCATTGAACCTAACTAATAACTGTGACATTCACCCAACATCTGTACAAGAAAGACGAGAAGCATGGCAGAGGAAAGCACTGCATGGAAGACATCCTACTATCCTAGCCGCAGAGGGCACAGATAAAAAGTGGTCGAATCACTACTTACGAACAGGATACCTTTTCCCTGAAACTGAAGGGTTCATGATCGCCATACAGGATCAGGTTGTACCAACTAGGAACTATCTCAAATCTATCATTAAAGATCCAACCGTGATAGATGACACTTGTAGAATGTGTGGCAGGATGGGGGAAACCATCCAACATATAACTGGAGGATGCAGCTCCCTCGCCGCATCTGAGTACAAGAAACGCCACGATCAAACAGGAAATATAGAACACCATGCTCTGGCTTACAAATATAACTTGATACCCGGCACAGAAAAACTCACTTATAAGTATACACCAGCAAGCATCCTAGAAAACGTCCACTACAAATTATACTGGGATAGAACAATATTTACTGATCGGACAAATGAAGCAAACCGGCCGGATGTGGTTCTGTGGAGCCTGAGAGAAAAACAGGTATGGATTATCGACTTCGCAGTTGTGAATGATAACAACATGGAAAACACAATCAACCTAAAGCTTCGAAAATATGATGACCTCGCTCAGTATATCAAAGAGCAGTGGAAAGTAGACCAAGTTACTATCCTACCCATGGTCCTATCCACAACAGGCATTGTACCACGGCAGCTTGGTAAGGCTGTGGATACTCTTAAAATCAGTCCATCTGCAATTGGAAAGATGCAGAAAACAGCTATTCTTGGCACTTGCACCATTGTAAGGAAAGTACTGGGAAAATAACGCTAAAAAGTGGAAGGTCAAACATGCTTTGATAGATTTATATCTGTATATTTGAATAAACCACACTCAGACCAAAAGGCCTGAGTTTATGTAAAATGCCTTAAGAAGAGAACTAATTAAAATAATAATAATAATAATAAAATAGACAAGCATATAGTCCAATTCCTACCTACCATCATGAAAACATGGAGAACAATAATACATCTAATCAACGAACAACAAAGAATAATAACAAATGAGATATAAATAAACACAGGAATCTTCCAAGGAGACTCCCTGAGTGCCCTCTGGTTTTGCTTGTGCCTCAATCCACTTTCAAACATTTTAAACAGTACATCGTATGGATTTAAAATCAAACATTAACAAAATACAGAGCACACAATAAATCACTTACTCTATATGGTAGATATCAAAATATTCGCCGCCAACAGAACACAGATGCAAGCACTTCTAATAATAATAGAGGAATTCACAAAGGACACTGGGATGGAAATCGGTATCAACAAATTTAAAATGTTACACATCGATAGAGGGAAATTCAGAATGGAAGAAAACACCGAAACACTCAACTACGAAACCCTCCAGAACATGGAATCTGGAGACACATACAAATATCTGGGGTTTGAACAAAATACAACAATCAACCACAAAAGAATAAAAAAACATTTGAAACAGCGGTATAAACACAGAATCAAACTGATACTAAAAACGCAACTTAATTCCCGTAACACATTCAAAGCAATAAACACCTTCGCCATACCAATTCTTACATACTCAATTGGAGTGATAAAATGGTCGAACACAGATCTAAATGAAATCAACAGGCTCACAAGAACTATGCTCACTGAATACCGGTATATGCACCCAAACTCGTGCATCGAAAGAACAACCATAGCACGTTCAGATGGGGGAAGAGGTTTAATTGACATAAAAACCTTACACCATACACAAATAAAAAACCTGCGACACTACTTCCATAACAAACCCACCATATTACATCAAGCAATAGTTACAATACACTCCTCTTAATCTCAGTCAAGAAAACATATCAAACAACTTACAAATACCAACCACACAAGAAAAAATGGAGACATGGAAACAGAAAACTATACACGGCAAACATATAAACCGCATGCGGCAACCAACCATAGATAAACAACTATCGTATAAATGGCTGCAGGCTGGAGAACTCTTCCCTGAAACTGAAGGATTTATAACGGCAATACAAGATGGAGTAATAGCAACAAGAAATTACAGAAAACACATCATTAAAGAAAACATAGAATCAGACTTGTGTAGAAGGTGCCACCAAAGTAAAGAAACAATAGAACACATAACAGGAGGATGCAGAATATTGGTTGGCACAGACTACATGGATCGACACAACACAGCAGCAAAAATGATACATCAGGAGCTGGCAATAAAATATAAGCCAATACAAACACCATACTATAAATAAATACACACCACCCAACAAAATTTATCCTAATTTGAAATGCGCTGCCCAAATACAATACAGTATGATTGATGGTATGAAGTCAGAAGAGCTAGAGAGAGAGAGATAATTCAAATTACAGATGATGATAACTGTCACTGTCAGTTGCTTTAATGTGAAATATTAATATGGTGGCAAAAAAACCTGATGCTAGGCAGTATTCCCCGAGGCGAGATCAAGAAAGAACAATAAAAGTGGTATGTTTCAAAGTACCGAAGGAGAAAAAGTCCTACTGGTGTAAAGAGAATCACCATAAAGATTATTTGTTACTAGCAAAAGCTTGTGCCACCCCCACATTACCGATGACTCCAACGAATAAGAAGAAATTATGTACATTATTGAATTTTAAGACTGAATTGAATAGGCGGAAACAAGAGGAATATGCTACTGAATTCATTATAATATGTTTTGTACTCATGTCTCTATTCTTTGTAACATATTATAACATACATTAATCTGTGATTATTTCCAATTTCGTTCAGAATTTGGTTCGTTTGGATTTGACAGGTTGGTATTTTCATCATCATGAATTTTGTGACAAAATATAACTTCATCATAATTTTCAAATAGAAGACTTATTTAGGAAAGGAAATATCTTCATATTTTTGAGTACCCCTGACACTAATTCGACATCAACGGATGCAATAGTCAATATATACTGGTTATATGATTTTTTCCTCAATGTCTGATGAATTTGACCTAAATGTATTAAATATATATTATTTTAAGTTCTTAAATTCTTAGATTTAGATTTTTTTGAATATACTTTTTGAAGTGAAACGTTTTATGTTAAACTCCTTGTCCTTTTCTAATTGTTTTTTGATCCAGGGCAAAGTTAAGCGAAACGTCTAAAACATTTCTAAGCACGATCTTTTATGGAAATATAGATTAGAATGTATGATTTGAATGCAGCCAAAATTAGGGTGATACCCTGTTAAGTGCTGTGTACTGCCAATCCACATGAAATTTCATTTAACCCTTTCAAGACGATGTTTTATTCGGAGAAGATAAAGACTTTTTTTAAAAAACTTTTATGATATTATAAATCAAAGGTATATTCGTTTTCCGCCCAACCTATCTATATGCGAGAAAAGTATTGGTTTACTCCAAAAAAAGTTGGAATTATGAAAATTTTTTTGAGTTATTTTTACGTTTTCCATCAACAACAACACGAAAAAACGGTTTTTAGAAAAAAATCCTGTGTGTATGTCGTCGTCGTCGTTGTCGTCGACTACTTTTCCTTACATGCCTTGTTAGCACGATACAGCCTCCGGAGTGCAATAAGTCAGCAATTTTATGATTGAATATTGTTAAGGACATGTCACAGATGAATCCTATTGATTTTCAGCTCATCAAAGCCAGTATAACTGGTGCTATGGTACTTGAAGTACGACATTTTGTAATTTTTTGAAAAATTTCATTTTGTTAGCACGATACAGCCTCCGGAGCTCAACAAGTCACCAAATTTATGATTGAATATTGTTAAGGACATGTAACAGATGAATCCTATTGATTTTGAGCTAATCAAAGCCAGTACAACGGGTGCTATCGTACTTGAAGTACGACATTTTGTAATTTTTTGAAAAATTTCAGTTTGTTAGCACGATACAGCCTCCGGAGTACATACAAGTGACCAATTTTATGATTGGATATTATGCAGAGCGTCTCAAAGATGAACCAACCCTATTGATATTCAGCTCACTAAATCCAGTACAACGGGTGCTATGGTACTTGAGATACCAAATTTTTGTCATTTTTGAAGAGTGTTCAGTTTGTTAGCACGATACAGCGTCAAGAGAGTATAGGATTGATCAATTTTTTGATTGAATATTTTTCAAGGTGTTTCACAGATGCACCCTATTGATTTTCAGTTGACTAGAGCGAGTACAGCGGGTCCTATAAATCCAGGAATACTGAATTTTTGGAGAAATTTCGGTTTGTTAGCACGATACATCCCCCGAAGTGTATACAAGTAACAATTTTATGATAGAATATTGTTCAGGGCCACAGATGCGGAAAAGTTAGTTTTAATCTTTAAACCCGTTTATTTTACATTAGAAAATGACAGAAAAAATACCAGAGGGTTGTTGAGGGTGGTGGTACAAATAAGTACCGGCAGTCTTTCCCGTGAGGGTTAAATTCCAACGAATTAGCAGGACCTCGTGTGGTTCCGGGCTTGGTGTAAGGCGTAGTGAGAGTATTGCCTACAAGATGTGCTGAAGCGCCGAGATAAACTCAAATCCAGAGGTAAACAAAATTATTAAAAATAAATTAAAATTTCGCGGTGTTGGACTGTGAAGCAACGTGAGAGGTTCTTGACAACTAAATCAGGAATACACCAACCATTGATGTCAAGAGGCTCAAAACTAATTTAATCAATGCAATATATAAATGAATAACCAGAGGGTGATATAGCACGGTGATTAATAACAGAGAGACATTTTCCAACATAATTGATGTCAGAATTAGTCCCGTCAGTATGTGTTATTTTTTCTTCGAGAGGTAGTGAGAGCCTTTTGATGGGGGTACAGACAATGGTGGGTTCACATAATATTAATATTACATCATTTTTTTAAATTGAGACACATAATCTTTCAATTAAATATTATTTTTGAAGTAAACCTATAATTTACAATCAATGACAACAATTGTTATCTCTAATAACACACCGAAAGACCTGTACTAACATTTTTGAATGGCCAGTTTTTTCTTGAATGTACACTGATAACAGTGACAATAACAAAAGTTGGTCTTTCTTTTGCGTTAAAAATATAAAGTAATTATTTTTAAATCCAATTGTAAAGCTATAAACAACTCACACACTCTTTTTTACTATGCCAATATTTCGAAATTGTTTAATTTCTTTATCAAGACTACAACAAATTGTTACAATTCAGTGCAAATGAATGGTTAAAAAATTGAAGTAAATACTACATTTCTATTATTTGAAAAATATTGCTTAATAATAATTTATGCAACAAGTGCATAAAGTGTTACTTTTTTTCACGAATGGAAAAAGTTGACGACAATTCCATGAGTGAAAAAGGACACTTTATGCACATGTTGCATACATTATTTTTTCTACAGCCTTATATAAAAAAATAAAATTCAAATAGAAATTTGGGATATTTTAATTAAGTTCCTTTGGTAAATTACGATTATATGTATTCCAAGTTTCATGAAAGTTCATCCTCGATGCCCAGCCAAGTATCTTAGAAGTCCATCCTCGATGCCCAGCCAAGTTTCATTGTGTTATCTTATGGAAAGCGTGAAATAAAGTTTTCCTACGACCACATAGGAAAGTGACATATATCGCACTGTCTAGTTCTATGGAAAGTGGCCTTTATTCATACGCGTACGGAAAAAAAACTTATCCGTACGTGTACGGATAAAAAAGCTGTCAAATGAATGTTGAAATGCTAGTCTATTTACCCCGTAAATTTATGTATATGTCAAATGCGTATTTCCTAAGTTGATTTGTCCATATAATATAATTTATTTATTTCATTTAAAAATAAAAAACTACTAAAATCCGGGTTCGATCCACGTTACTGTTAGTCACAAATCAACTGTATGGACGCTTAGTCAACTCGTCCATTCTATCGCTGTTACAATATGTTCATATCTTGTAGCGCTAAGAAAATATACAAACAGTTTATTTATTCTTAAAAATAAAGTGTGTTTACATCGACATTTCTTGGACTTTCATCTTATTAAATAAAAAAAATCCGTTTCCAATTATTTGGAGCATAGGTTGAACAATGAATCCTTAAAACAGCTAATTAATTTTTTTGAAAAAGTGGGCGTCGAACAATTCATGTAAAGTGTCAAAAGTTTTTTTACAGTGATTATATTAAAATTATCTGTTGATTATCTTCGTACAGCTGTACAATATTTGATAGAAACCTAAAAAAACTATGGATACGGACGATAGTAATAGCGATAGTGAATGCACTCCGCCAGAAATTGTCGAAGCAGTAAAAATAACATGCTTACAAATCCTACCGACAAAATCACGAGCCAGATATGAACGCACATATGAAGAATTTATAAACTGGAGAAAATGTACTACTTGCATATATGGATGAATTATCCAAAAAAGTACGGCCAAATACATTGTGGTCAATATATTCTATGCTGCGTACTACTTTATATATAAACCACAATGTAGATATTGCTAAATATCTAAAAACAAAGGCATTTTTAAAAAGAAAGAATGATGGTTGTAAACCAAAGAAATCGTCTATCTTAACCACCTTGCAAATAAACGATTTCATAACACAAGCTCCTGACGATCAGTTTTTATTCATTAAGGTGAGTTTAAAAAAGTTGTGTATTGCTCACGTGTTTGACTTACGTGTTATATTAATTTTTAGGTAGTCCTAATCTTTGGAATTAGTGGAGCATGCCGCAAACAAGAACTGGTTAACATTAGTGTAGATGATATAAAAGATCTAGGTTCTGCAGCGATAATTGAAATTTACAATACAAAAAATAAAATTGACAGGAAATTTAATGTAACAGATATATTTTATGAAAAATATGAAAAATACGCTGATTTAAGACCTGCAACGCATGAGAAAAGATTTTTTCTCAACTACCAAAACAAAAAATGTACCAAACTAGTTGTAGGTATAAACAACATAGGTTCTGTACCTACTGTAGTTGCCAAATTTTTAAAACTTGACAATGCAAAAACCTACACAAGTCATTGTCTTAGAAGATCATCCACCACAATAATGGTAGATGCAGGAGGAGATATTACAACTCTTAAAACACATGGAGGATGAAAATCATCTACTGTCGCTGAGGGATATATAGACGACTCGACTACCAATAGAATAAATGCTGCATCCAAAATTGTAGACGCTGTACAAGGAGGATCCAAAGATACTGCAGAATCAGCGATATTAGAAAATATTAATCAGCATCCCTCAACTACGAGTACAATTACAAGTAACATCCGAGAAAATATCGAAAACCATCTTGCACATACACCATTGCAATTTATAAATTGCACTAATAATAATTTTACTTTTAATTTTTACAGTGATTCAAATAAATAATTAATTCTGAATCGCAATATTTATGTAACAAAAACATTTTTATTTCCGATGTTCTGTTTCCAATTGTTGTTAGTTGTTAAAATAAATGTTCGTAATATTTTGTGTACCAATATTTATTCTAATTTTTTTATGGAGGCACTCTTTTTCATCGCATGAAAATCACAATTTTCTGGGCCACTTTCAAAGGTAAGTGGTCAAAACTATATAAAGTAATTATAAATAAACATATATAAAACCTCTCACATCTACATAAAAACGCAAGATTGTACATGCCTGATTCGGTAAAAGTATATCGCGTGGTCGTTGGAAAAATAGTGTATATAACTTGTGTGAAAAATGACACTCTCCGCACTCGTTACGTAATATACTATAACGTTATGGCACTTTTTTCAACGCTTTTTTACTTTTTTTCACTCTAACCATAAACAACCACTTTAAAGAGAGGGCGTAGAAAAAATAATTTTAAAGAATATTTTTCAAATAATAGAAATGTAGTATTTTTTAACAACACAAATGAGATGGAGAGGAATTTCTTGATGTTTCCTAATGTCATTTAAATCTTTAATTGAACTCAACTACTAGTAAGTTTACTTCAATTTTTTAACCATTCATTTGCACTAAATTGTGGTTCACGGGTTGAACCGCGTTGGAAATTTGTAATTTCTCGACGTCTCGCTTCCACTAAGAAGCCATCATCAAGAGGAGGAGGGTTAGGTTATTCGTTCGTTAATCTAGGGAGTGATCCGATTCCCTAGTCTCAATCAATATGCCTACTCTACGCAACGAATCACCTCTTTCGGCTGATTCCAAGATCACAATCTGCTTACTCCTTGGAATTTCACCAAAAAACGAAAATAATGAAATAAAATAAAGATGAAAAATAAAAATGCTTACCATTTAAAACGCCTTAAACAGACTCACTACTGGCTTACAGATATCGTGTATTTATGGGGAATCTATTGGTGGGACTTTTTAGCGCTCACAGTGCGTGTGTTACTGGCTGGAGTGGTAACTGATATAGGATGTTCGTTATCCCAGGATATTTTAGAGAAAAATTGTTATTTTTGGCACATGCCACGTTGGAAGGAGGTGAGATGGTATCGGAATGGGGCGCGTGAAGAAGATATTTCCAGGTTGATAGTAATCTCTGGCTGTCGTCGCTGTTGTTTAAACAGTTTGGACGTTTTTCTATCTCGAATTATTCTGGACTTGAAGGAGCAAGCTGGGACGATAGTTATGGTTTTATAGAAATTGATTGTGTCCTGTTTGGACACAATGTTGGGCCAAGGTGGAAGAAGTATCGGAATATCTAGCATAACTCGTAAGCTATTTTTAAGAAAGCTTTTGTGTGAAATAAGTGAAATATAGGGAATACAGCTGAATAACTTACCTTGGCCTCCTTGATAAAATCTGTCTGGCAGAATATCTGTCTCTGTCCATTTTCTTTCTATTACGAATTCCGTCAGATGCAGATTAGATTCTATACTAAAAGGACTATTAGGTTCCCATTTTAATATTAGGTCATCCACGTTATAGACCCCTAAAAATATATAATGATTAGTATAGTGATTACTAAGTTGATTTCATACCACACTGTATTCGCATAATTATGTAAATTTTCTTAGCAATAAAAAAATGTTTCCTACACTATATTTCCAATATATATCTACCGACACCTATTGGAGTCTACTGGATGCCATGGACGTATGACAACTTTCCGTTCATAAAACTTTCATATACATAATATATACATTTAACGCCTGATGATGGCTCAGTGAGCCGAAACTAGTTGCCCATTCAACTTGTAATAATATATGCGTTTTACTTAATGCTATTTACAAGTATATATACCGACAAACTACTTAAAAAGAGGGTATCTGTATCTCAGCTTTAAATATAGCTAGGGGGCAGCACCCCGAATGAACTAACATCGTGTTCGGTGAACATGTTAGCTCCGTCAAGCTGCCCCCCCCCGGTTAGATTTCTGTTACCAAAATGCTAGCACACATAAAGGGCACCTAGCACAACCTAGCACAACAATTTTGATAGCTAGCACACCAACAGCTCACAATAAAAATGCTTTTGAATTCGGGTGGGGCCAGGTTAACGCTAGACCCCTCCCCCCCGGTTGGAATTTTGTCTCCAAAATGCTAGCACAGATAAAGGACACCTAGCACAACCTAGCACACAATTTTTGATAGCTAGCACATCAACAGCTTACAATAAAAATGCTCTTGAATTCGGGTGGGGCCAGGTTAACGCTAGCCCACTCCGGTTGGAATTTTTTCGCCAAAATGCTAGCACAAAGAAAAGACACCTAGCACAAAATTTTTAATAGCTAGTACATCAACAATGCTTTTGAATTCAGGGGGTAGGGGGCGTCTGCAAAATAATGCTATGGTTACACGAATGAATGAAAATGTTGGATGTATTTGTCCCTAAATATTGTTTTCCTATAAAAAATGGCCCCTAAAGAGATGTTGCCAGATTGTGCGTGATATCTATATTTTCCCATCTAGCAGGGTATTTGATTAATTAATAATTAACTATTATTTAATCAGTGTTTTTAAATGAAACTCAAGGTCTCTAGTTAATTCCACAATATAATACAAGTTATTGAAAATTCTAAAAAATTTGACAATTGTTTCGATAAATCAATATCATCGTCAGAATGACAGAAGTTACATTTCATTTTATGCCTACCTGATGTTTAGTAGTTATATTTTTGGCTAGACCAAGAAGTAACCTAACTTGTGATTGGCTTAATATATGTTTATAGAAAAAAGAAGAAGATGTGATATTACAAATATTGAAGCTGAGATATTATTAGCCCTATGGTGATATCCTGGATATCATTTTTCCAATTAAGATCAGTATAACTGTGCAATGATATAGAAAACCAGGAAAACTATATCTGCTGATCTTTACAATTATCACTTAAGAAGACAGTTTATTAGTGGAGAATTCCCTAGATTTAACTGTTCATTGACAACTTCATATTGTGGGTTTCTTAAATGTCTTCTAATTTCCAGTTCTTCAAGGAAATCCAGTTCTTGTTTCTTTTCACAAATATGCAGCACTTCTAGTTCTGTGTTAGGTGTCAATGAATGATTGGTGTCAAGTAGATGTTTTGCGTAGTGGGATTTATCTGGTTGTTTTAATCTGTAAGCTCGTAAGTGCTCACTGTATCGTATTTCAAAATTCCTAAGGGTCTGACCCAAATAGACAGCATTACATTCTGGACATTTGAGTTTATATATACCTGACTTCTTTAATAGTGGTATTTTTGTTTTTACATTTAACAATTTTGTACTAACGTTACTTTCTGTTTTAAAAGAAATTGTTGCATTCGTTGCTGAAGATATTATCTTTGAAATATTATTAGAAATATTTCCTGCATATGTGATGGTTTTATAAGTTTTAATTTCATCAGCTTGTTTAGGATATATTAGTTGTAATGCCATTTTTTTCTCTTTTTTACTAATTAGTTTATTTATCATATCTAATGGATAACCGTTAGATGTTGCTATTTGTCTAATTGTATTAATCTCTCTATCAAAATCACATTTGTTCATAGGAACTGAAAAAGCTCTATGTATCATTGAATTATATGCAAACATTTTGATGGACAATTTAGAAAGAAAGATCTTTGAAAGTAATATTTCGAAAAATTATTCATTTTGGTATAGATATGTGGATGACATATTAGCTTGTTTTATGGGTAGTGAACGACAATTAGATGTGTTTTTCAACCACATCAATAATTTACACCCGAAAATTAAATTTACATTAGAAATTGAAGAAAATAGCTCAATCAATTTTCTTGATTTAAAAATTCAAAGAGTTAATAATGTACTTGATTATTCAATTTACCGAAAACCAACACAGACTGATGTGACAATTCCATTCAATTCTAACCACCCTGTCTCACACAGACTAGCAGCATATAATTCAATGATACATAGAGCTTTTTCAGTTCCTATGAACAAATGTAATTTTGATAGAGAGATTAATACAATTAGACAAATAGCAACATCTAACGGTTATCCATTAGATATGATAAATAAACTAATTAGTAAAAAAGAGAAAAAAGTGGCATTACAACTAATATATCCTAAACAAGCTGATGAAATTAAAACTTATAAAACCATCACATATGCTGGAAATATTTCTAATAATATTTCAAAGATAATATCTTCAGCAACGAATGCAACAATTTCTTTTAAAACAGAAAGTAACGTTATTACAAAATTGATAAATGTAAAAACAAAAATACCACTATTAAAGAAGTCAGGTATATATAAACTCAAATGTCCAGAATGTAATGCTGTCTATTTGGGTCAGACCCTTAGGAATTTTGAAATACGATGAAGTGAGCACTTACGAGCTTACAGATTAAAACAACCAGATAAATCCCACTACGCAAAACATCTACTTGACACCAATCATTCATTGACACCTAACACAGAACTAGAAGTGCTGCATATTTGTGAAAAGAAACAAGAACTGGATTTCCTTGAAGAACTGGAAATTAGAAGACATTTAAGAAACCCACAATATGAAGTTGTCAATGAACAGTTAAATCTAGGGAATTCTCCACTAATAAACTGTCTTCTTAAGTGATAATTGTAAAGATCAGCAGATATAGTTTTCCTGGTTTTCTATATCATTGCACAGTTATACTGATCTTAATTGGAAAAATGATATCCAGGATATCACCATAGGGCTAATAATATCTAAGCTTCAATATTTGTAATATCACATCTTCTTCTTTTTTCTATAAACATATATTAAGCCAATCACAAGTTAGGTTACTTCTTGGTCTAGCCAAAAATATAACTACTAAACATCAGGTAGGCATAAAATGAAATGTAACTTCTGTCATTCTGACGATGATATTGATTTATCGAAACAATTGTCAAATTTTTTAGAATTTTCAATAACTTGTATTATATTGTGGAATTAACTAGAGACCTTGAGTTTCATTTAAAAACACTAATATGAGCATATTCCACGAAGTAAGGGTCGAGACAGTCAATTTATTATTTAATCTATAATTATCTATTTATTTTCAATTAATGCTAAAAAACGAAAGAATACAAAAAACCTTCACTTTTAAAAATAATTTTGTTAAAATAATAGTAATTTTAATAAAACAAAATAATTAAATTCAACCATTCAAATTACGTCACACTATAAAAAAGGCAACGACAAACGTTTGCGTACAGACATGTTTGATAAATAAATGTCCAAAAAAGCGAAGCCGTGGATATGTACTTTGGACAAAGTTGTGCAATCTGGGAAGGGGCGGCTGAGATCCCCAATATATTGAGAATACATGTTTTAGACTGATCGTGGTTCACTGTAGTCCTTATTTAATAGAAACACTCAAACTTTATATTCAAATTTGCCAGAATATTGATTGCCGAAGTTGATGGTTAATTAACCATTGTAATGATAACATAAATTTTGCATTTCACTATCTGATTTTTTTTAAATTCTCAAGTTAACTTAGAACGTGCAGCTTTCAATTCTTAGAGCCGGTTAATCAGAGCTTCGAATATTTCTGTGGCATATCATAAGACACCAACACTACTAGCAATGTATGTTTGTTCGGTTGCATTCTTGCAGCTCACTTTTGAAGCAGATATCTTCAACCGATTGATTTGAAATTCTGTATATACGTCTAGTTTGCATGCCATTACATAATTAGGTATGTGACGTCATTCTAAATTCAACATGGCGGATCACCAAAGTTGGCGGACTAAAGAAAGTGGACTAATTTTTTTGCTTTCTTACAATATGGTTATTAAATGGAAGGCAGCAAAATTGATGACATAGGTATTCTTATTTTTCTAAAAAATAGGTATAATCCATCTGAAGTTCTCATCGGACTTTTTAAGAGGGTCGTTAAGCCAAGTCTATTGTTAAAATTTGAATCATTTCTATAATGCCGTTTTTATGGGTCTTAAGAGTAGATAAAATTCTTGTAGGTACATCCAAACTGGCCGAATCAGATGTTTGGGTTATGAAAGGGTTTCCCCGAATGGCTTATGGTTGTAAGAATATGTATTCTTTCTAATAATATTACAAGTAACATGGACTATATAAGTAAAACTAATGATCTAACTAATTTCATGAGTGCAATTCGATAGAATATTTCTCGATTAGACGACATAAAACTGTATTAATGCGAAATTTATATTATTTAAACAACATTACATGGTATTTATCACCTTTTTTGGTTCATTTCCAATCACTTATTTTTGGATTAAACTTGAAGAATCGTTTTCAAACCGTGACATTTTTATGAAATTTTAAATTAAAATTATGATAATAACAACAATTGTTACTTAGACGTTACTTAGATACGGACTTAAAAGGGAAATTATCGGCGCTGCCGGAGAGTTATCTCCGAAAAGATCCTGCTTCATTTGGAATTTTTACCATATGAGTGGAATATTCCGAAAATTTTTCGTAACTACAGTAAGAAACAATTAAACCAGCCGTTTTACATATATATTCAACCTATTCATTTATCCATTTATCGAGTAAGTATAGCGTTATTTCACTGACCTCCGTCCCACTCCCCAGAATTAATAGTGTAGTTGCTGTGCTAGCTATAAAAAATTGGTGTGCTAGCTTGTGATAGGTGTCCTTCGTTTGTGGTAGCATTTTGGCGAAAAAATTCCGACCGGAGGTAGGCTAGCGTTAACCTGGCCCCACCCGAATTCAAAAGCATTTTTATTGTGAGCAGTTGGTGTGCTAGCTATAAACATTGTTGTGCTAGGTGCCCTTTATGTGTGCTAGCATTTTGGTAGAAAAAATCTAACCGGGGGGGGGGCAGCTTGACGAACCTGAACATGTTCCTATTTTTTCGATTTGTATGAAAAATAATTACTGTATTTTTATAGAGTGACTTTTCATGATTTGACACTTTGTATTGACTTTTTCGGTGTGGTGATTTTTGAAGGGATGTACTTGCGTTACTTGGCAATTGCCGTTGCCTGTGACATGCCCTGCGATCTTGTATAGCCACTGCTAAACTGCATTTTTAACGCCATCTATTCGCTTGGAAGGTTACTAACGAACTTAATTTCACTGATTGCTGTAATACCGTCATCTGTGAATTTATCCAAACCAAGCTGTTTGGATGTCAATTTTTAAAAAATAAAGTCATTTTTGACAAATGGGTAAATTTATGTGGAAACAGAAGGTTGAAGGAGAATATTTACAACAGTTGTAGAGTGTGTGCCTTACACTTTTTACCTAAAAATTTTGGTCCAAATAAAGTTCTGAAAAGAGGAGTTTTCAGTCAATTTACCAGGTAAATCTATAATAATTAAAGAAAAAAAAAACAACTAACTAGGATACATTTATTCAATAATTGTTTTTATTTTCCAGAATCTTTAGAAACAGTGACTGATGATGTTCCTTCCTCAATAATTGAAGCTGAACCATCAACCTCTTTAGCTGTACCCCAAATTGGCACTGTATCTGTAACTGAGAGTCCTAGGAGTTTAAAGTTACAGGAAGCTTTAAATGCTCAGTTTGTAAAACTGAGAGCTAAAAAAGCACAAGAATCCTGTGCTATTAATGAGGCTAGTTGTAGCTATTCAGTTGAACCCGAGCTGAAATTATCAACACATGCTGTTCAAGATTCTACTTCTGTCACACCAGCAGACTTGAATGCCACTGTTATTCCAAAAAGAAGTGAGTGAATAATTAATTGATTTATTAATATATAGGTGTTTAACAAATAAATTTTCACAGAAATAGTAGATATTAGGTATAGGTCAATATTTCAATTTATTAAAAACATGAAAAATTATTAGGTACTTAGAAATGCATTTATAATTTCATATTATTTAGTTACATCAAGTTTTGACTGTATATTTCTATTACAATATTGTCTAAAATAGGGTTTAAAATTTAAGATTTCTACAAAAATGTTATCTAAATGCAATGTATATTGCATATTCATATTATTTTTTATTGCTAATGATATTATTTTTTAATTTAGAAAGATCTGATTTACTTGCTGAGATGAATGTCTCTAGGGTTAAAGACCTATCACCAAAAGCCAGACCTCTCTATCAAGTAGCCACTCAATTTAAAAAAAGAGCCACCCAGTTTAGAAGAAGTCGTCAGATGCTGTTAAAAAGGTATGCTGCTGAAACCTTTAAAAAATCTGAACTTTTTGAAAAATGTGTATCCATTATATTGTATCATATGTGTAAATATGTGTAATATTTGTTAGCACATGCTATTATCAATCAATTATTCTTATCTTGAGTTTGAGAAGAAAATAAAGAAAATCACCTGTACTATTTTATGAACAAAATTTTATATTAAATTTTTGAAACTATTTGTCGACATTCGTCTTTTAATAAACTATCCTGGTTAATAAAAACGGATAAAAGCTTTAAACAGCTTTTTGAAACAACCTATCCTACTTTTAAGCCATAATGAAATAACAGGTTGTTTCAAAAAGTGTTTAAACTTTGTGTGACTGTTTTTATTTGTTTATTTAAGAAAAAACAATATAGGCATAATTTAAAAAATCTTCAGTATTGGCTTGGCTTGCCATCTAGTAGTAGCTAATAAACTGTGACTAATCATGCAGGTCTCTTCCTTTATTTTTTCCCTTCCACCACAATAGATGGCGCAGCACTCGACAAAACTTTGTGGCTTCGGACTTAGTACAGGAGATTCCATTCTTCCCCGTATTAAAAGTATTTATCTATGGCCTGTGATCAAAAAAGCAGTAAGTCTGCGCCATTTCGGTCAGGGTGAAAATAAATGTAATACATGAACCAACTTATCAATTGAAGTCTCACTAATATGTTCCTAATGTTTTATGGGTTTAGGATTTGTAGTTTTTGAAATAATGAGAGTCTGGTTGCCACAGTACGAAAATTCCGTGGAAAATCTGATCGGAATAGAGATTTAACTTCGTCAATTGTGATAATTCAAAATTTTAGGTGAGTTGGATCCTTAGGAACATCAATTTGGCGCTACGGACCAAAATAGCAAATTTTTAGAAGCTCTATAGCGTATACTAACATCGTTTGAATTCTAAGAGAGTTTGACACAGGAACTGTTGCCTAATAATCATGCACAGCGAAGAGAATTAGTTGAATGAATTGTTGAACATTGTCAGAGATAGACCAAATTCGCACCTTAACGGTTTTGTTGATAATCAATATTGCCTCGTTTGAGATTAAGAGAGACTCCAACCTTTTCTGGACCACCTCCCCCTATAGAAGATAACAAAAATTTATCCGCCCCCCCCCCCCCAGTTGCTGGTTGGTCCAAAGTAGTTAATTTTATTTGAATATCATCTGTACCGTCTCAATTGATCTGTATTTAGCTTTAATTTCAGTTAATGTCTAAATTTTATTTTAGAGCAATAATGAAGTAGAAATTTATTAAACGACTACCAAATGTACAATAAAATTGTTTATTGAATTTTTAAATATAAACACAGAATCAATAAGAAATACAATCACAATAGAAATAAGAAATGCAATACAATAAGAAATACAAAATTAATAATAAAGAAAAAATCAATAAGACGATTGAGGCTGGTGGAGTGTTACCAGTTTGTTAATATCGGGTTCCAATTTCGTTAACATCAATCACAGATCACCACGTTCAGTGATGTGTAGTGTGTTCCTCTTCTTTGACAGCAAATCAGTTACTGCACTGAATGCACGTTCAGCCATATAGGACGAAGGAAATGCAATTAACAACTTCTGTACTATTGTCCACAATCAAGGATAGAGAACTCTTGATATCCACGTTTGAATTTTACTTTCAGTTCTTCGTTAGTTGTGAGTTCTAATAGCTCCTCTTCCAAATTTGATGAGCCTTCAGTATCTGTGTTTGCGAAAGGATCTATAACCCAACTTAATATTTCCATGTTTAAAATATCTTGGAAACGCTCTGTAAAATCAACATGAAGAACTTCCAAGTGGTGGCAGTAAGTAAGTAAATCTTCCGGTTTTGCAGACACTGTTGATAATGTGGGAAAATGGTTGTACTCACCTCTACCAAAATTTCTTTTGAATATAAGAAGATTTCCTGCAAAAGCAGCTATGACGTTTTTAGTTTTAATTAAATTTAAATCATCACCTTGCAATTATAGATTAACTTGATTAAATACTTTAAACAGGTCCGTCAAATAAGCGATGTCATTTTTTGACGTAATCAGGTTTTCGCGCAACTGTTCGTTTTCTTCAAGAAATTCCAACACTGAGTCAAATAGATTGAAAAAACGATTCAGACAAACACCTTTAGAGAGCCAACGTACTTCTGTGTGCAGCAGCAAGCGATTGTAGTCTTCATCATTTTCATTGCAAGGCTTATGAAACAAACGGTCATTCAATGAATTGCTTCTAATTATACTGATTGCTTTAATAACGCGAGTACATTTGGCACTGCTTTTCTCAAATGTGCTATAAAACCCTTATGACGCCCGGTCATTGCTGGAGCACCATCAGTAGCAGCAAACAAAATATTGCTAATAGGAATTTCTTTCTATTGAAAAAATTCTTGCATGATATTAAATATAGAATGTCCCTTTGTATCAGATTCCAAATTCTTAGCTAATAATAACTCTTGATGAATTTTTTCTTCTTTTATAAATCGTACGTATGATAAGAGTAGAGCTTCGTTACTTGGTAGAGTTGAATAATCGAGTTGAATGGAAAATTTGCAAGTCTTTAGGTAATCGCATAATGATATTTCAACGTCATTTGCCATTTCATCTATTCTTCTTTGCACTGAATTATCACTGAGAGGAATTTTTTTAATGATATCAAACGGTGTCTTATGATGGAGAACAGTTTTTAATATCTCTTCGACTGCCGACAAAATAATTACTCGCCAATGGTTTGTGGTTTTCCTGACTATGCGATTAACAATGAAACGTTATATGAGGCTCATAGCCCATCATCGTCTCGTTTAGAAGACGATGCGAAAAGGTTTGATATAGTTGGCTGTTTTAAATATTGTTTTTCGAGTTCTTGAAAATAGAATATATCTTTGTTCTTCTTATCAGGATGCAATTTATGTAAATGCTCTTGTAGCCTAGAAGGTTTCATAGCTTCATTTGAAAAAAATTTTCGCCAAATTAAACACATAGGTAATGATTTGTTTGTAGAAGATTCCGCAAATCCATATTTTAAATATTCAATACTGTATTGCCGGCATTTCTTTTTTAATTTATAAGTAGATTCAGCCATTTTCGTACAAAAATTAAATTCTCAATAGATTTATCGATTGTAATGTTTATAAAATGTCACACCACTCACGATTATTTACTACGGCAGAGCTTATGATTCACGACTATATATCGCGGCCAAGCACATACAACTAACTAACCAAAAATTCGCTTTTATACGCTTCATTTCATGCAAGACTCAACTTGTCTGTGTGCGAACATGTCGAAACATGTTATTTTGTATGAACATCGCGCGTTCGCTTATCAACGTGCGAGGACAAGTCATATACGTCTATTCTGAACTAAAAGTTATTATTATCATTATTAGTGTTTTAAATGAAACTCACGGTTTCTAGTTAATTCCACAATATAATAAAAGTTATTGAAAAATCTTAAAAATTGACAATTGTTATTAATGCTAATTTAAAACTGCTTATTAACCCTTATTAAATCATTTTTATTTCACCATTCCTCTTGACTGTTTATTATTTGCTTTTGAATCCGCTACCTCCCCCCTAAAAGGTTGGTTCCGCCCCCCTGTGGGCGCTGCAGCTGAATCGTTTTTTCAATCTATTTGACTCAGTGTTGGAATTTCTTGAAGAAAACGAACAATTGCGCGAAAACCTGATTACGTCAAAAAATGACATCGCTTATTTGACGGACCTGTTTAAAGTATTTAATCAAGTTAATCTACAATTGCAAGGTGATGATTTAAATTTGATTAAAACTGTAAACGTCATAGCTGCTTTTGCAGGAAAACTTCTTATATTCAAAAGAAATCTTGGTAGAGGTGAGTACAACCATTTTCCCACATTATCAACAGTGTCTGCAACTGCGACCACCTGGAAGTTCTTCATGTTGATTTTACAGAGCGTTTCCAAGATATTTTAAACATGGAAATACCAAGTTAGGTTATAGATCCTTTCGCAAACACAGATACTGAAGGCTCATCAAATTTGGAAGAGTAGCTATTAGAACTCACAACTAACGAAGAACTGGAAGTAAAATTCAAACGTGGATATCAAGAGTTCTGGCTTCAAAAACCAATACCAGTTCTCTATCCTGGATTGTGGACAATAGTACAGAAGTTGTTAATTTCATTTCCTTCGTCCTATATGGCTGAGCGTGCATTCAGTGCAGTAACTGATTTGCTGTCAAAGAAGAGGAACACACTACACATCACTGAACGTGGTGATCTGCGATTGATGTTAACGAAATTGGAACCCGATATTAACAAACTGGTAACACTCCACCAGCCTGAACCGTCTCATTGATTTTTTCTTTATTATTAATTTTGTTAAAAAATTAACTGTCTCGACCCTTACTTCGTGGAATCTGCTCATATTAGTGTTTTAAATGAAACTCACGGTTTCTAGTTAATTAACTAGAAATCGCGAGTTTCATTTAAAACACTAATATTTATTTTGTATTTTTTATTGCATTGCATTTCTTATTTCTATTGTGATTGTATTTCTTATTGATTCTGTGTTTATATTAAAAAGTTTAATAAACAATTTTATTGTACATTTGGTAGTCGTTTAATAAATTTCTACTTCATCATTCCTCTAAAATAAAATTTAGACATTAACTGGAATTAATGCTAAATACAGATCAGTTGGGACGGTACAGATGTTCTCAATAAGGGGCGGTGGTCCAGAAAAGGTTGGGAGCCACTGAATTCTAGATGAACTTACGAGAGCAGTCACGGATCTAACCGAACAAATGAGAGCAGCGAAGACAAAACTTGAAAAATTCACCATCTACAATAACTTTGTTGCCGCGGTATAGACAGCTATGACTTCTAGGCAGGTAGGTGGCAAAACAGGCTCTCAAAAACGATCAAATTTCAAAATCATTTTCTGTAATATAGAAGGAGTTCTTTCCAAACTCCACTTAATCAGTCATTTTCTCGATATTCACAAACCTGATTTTTTCATTCTAATCCAGACGTTCCTAAAACCAAATAAATCTTTTAATCTAAAAATCCCAGATTATCGTCTACTTAGACAAGACCGAAATACCGTAGGAGCGAGAAATATATACCAGGAACAGAGTTATTTTAAAATCACAACTTATGGATAAAGCGGTGAACGTAAGGAGACATATATACTTCATTGACGTTGCACTCAACAAATTCAAGAATCGCCAGACCATCGGCATTTTCTTATCTTTTGTTCTTGAATAAGTTGTAAAATGGGAAAGATAATCTATTGTAAATAGTGAGATTTTAAAATTAAATTAATTACTCATATTCAATCCAAATATATACAGAGTGGCCCATTAATATGTGGAAGTGCTATAATCAACTTAGGATAAAAAATATAAGGACATATATGTTTTAAATAAGAGTAAGGTATGGCACTTCCACACACTAATGGGCCTCCCTGTATATATTATATAATAAAAATAAACAGCCGGAACACTAGCTAGAGAGGGTCTAGATAGTTTCGACAGCCTTCATGTTCTGATAAAGATATTTCAAGTAGTTTGAACCGTTTGTTTACACTAATTAACAGAAAAAGCAGTTGAACCATTCACATTATGAAACGTGTTGTACTCACAACTAACCCATGTCAGATCGCAAACTTGACTGTCGAACGGAAATTTCTTCAAATTCATCCAACAGAAAAATAACACGCTCAATCTGTAAGCGTATATGACTTCGCCATCTGGACTTATTTGTATAAAAATATCCTTATCATTCAATCCCATTAGCGTTGATTCTTTTTCGCTGGTCAAAATTAAATGCGGTACCCATATTTTACTTTTCATATCATCCTCGCCTTTTATTACTTCTCTTTTAGGAGATAGAGCAGAGTAGCTCAATCTGGCGTCGGTATATCTCATTTGGATTAGGATGTGAGTTTTGAACTCCTGCAATAAAATAGAAGTACTACAAAATAACATGAGTAAGTGATTAACGATATTATATTTATTATGCTATGTAGAGTAAGAGCTGGTTACAGACATTATCTCCACAAAGGTAAGTTTACCTAATGGTAATTCATTAACCTAATGCTGGATCAAAAACGTTTACAATAATTGATCAGGTATTCACAAAAGTATTGATGAGATCTAGATCTATTAGTATCTTTAATTATGCAACAACGGTTTGTATTGTATTCATAAGACCACAGTAATTCCATTTACCCAGAAACGGAAGCTTCCAGCTATGAAATCCATATCTCTAAACGTGAAAATTATAGAATGGAAATCTGAAGTTAAATATCTAAGGATAACTCTAGGCCTGTGGTCGCCAACCTGTCGATCGCGAGCTACCGGTATCTCGCGGAGGCAATTCTGGTAGCTCTCTCTCACAACGATTTTAATTTAAAAAATACAAACTGCAAAAATGAGAGAAGCTTCCGAAAATTCCACAAAAAAATCTAATTATCATAATATTAAACATAAACAACGGCAACGTTGCGGTGAGCGATCTGCCGCTGACGCCATCAAGCTAGAATCGGCTAGAACCGACCAGCCGGACCAGCGCGTTAGTGTTCGAGAACGATCAGGTGCTCTATTCTGCAGCATAAGAGGTGCTCGTGCACGAATACTCATCGATAATTCGATTCCTCTACTACATTTTGTCCAGAGTTGCCAAGTGGAACGACTACCTTTGACCTATTATTAGTTCTAATGTATTGTTACGAAACAGCACACTGGTATAGTCCCTAAAACCGACTCTGTCAAAGCCAGGTATAAAAGTTAAAATTATGGCGGATACGCAGTTATAAAAAACTGTTTACGAGTTACGACTATCTTATGTGAACATTGTTTTGTGACCAGCGTTATCTAGAAAATGTCAGAAAAATTACTTGTGACTGTGTAAGCCGCAGCCCAGAATTTACTAGTAAAAACGGCTTTAATATATAAGGGACTGATCAGGAAGAGTTAGGGCAGTTGATAATTTGACATCGTGAGATAAACAAATAAATTAGTGAACTGTTTATATAAATTAGTTTAAGTGAATATACTGAGTATATATAAATTAAGTGTTAGTGATTAGTTTAGTGTTTAAATAGATTCGTAAGTAGCCATACCGTGCGTTTAAAATTTATCCCACTCGTTTATTGATTAAATACATAACAAAAATATTACATCGGTGTCAGGGGTAGGGTGAAATAAATAAATTGCTACGCAAAAATGGCCAAAAGACTATGTGACCTCAAAGTGGCGGAACTAAGAGCAGAATTGGAAGATCGTGAGATGGAAACGTCCGGTAAGAAAAGCGAATTAGTTGAACGACTTAAAGTGGCACTGGAAAATGACGGTTTTGATCCAGAAACAGTTTTATTTAATGACGAGGCTTCCACCTTAATCTCGTCAATTTCTGCCACGGAAGAAAAGATTTCAATGAATGTGAAAAACGATATTTCTGCCATGGAAAAGAAGATCTCAACTAATGTGAAAAACGATATTTCTGCTAACATGGACAAGATTTCTACTAATATAGACGAGAAAATTTCAACCATGAAGAACGATATCTCTGCTAACATGGACGAGAAGACTTCTGCTATGAAGACCGATATTTCTGCAGATATCTTATCATTGAAAAATGACATTGCTGCTGGAGTCGAGAATAAAATCACGTCTCTAAAATCGGATATTGAGGATAAGATGACAACGATGAACGAGAAAATAAAATCAGACATGGAGAGTAAGATGACAACGATGGAAAATCAGATAGATAAGAAAATCAAGGTGTTAGAGACGAAGATTGCCGATTTAAGAACACAAGACACTTCAGCAGAAGAAAAGAAGATCGAGATCTGCAAGCCAGAAACACAACCCAAGACAGATGATATTGGCAGTTTCGCCCGAGTCAAGGCCCCAACGTTCGATGGAAAAATGTCGTGGACCAATTATGTGAAACAGTTTGAAGCAGCCGCTAGAGCGAATAATTGGTCCAATGAGGAGAAAGCAGTGAACTTAACTATCGCGCTTCGGAGAGATGCCTTACACGTACTTCAGACGATACCACTTAAAGAAACGAATGACTTCGAGCAGCTTAAGAAGAGGTTGAACATGCGATATGGTCATGAACATTTAGAACATTTGCACCAATCCCAGCTGAAAAACCGAAGGCAGAAACGTGATGAATCCCTTCAAGAATATGAAGTGGACATTGCCCGACTAGTTCGGTTTGCTTATCCGTCAGCACCAGAGAACATGATGAAATGTCTGGGCATCCAGGCCTTTATTTATGGCTTACGTGACCCCGATATGCAGAGGACGCTTCGTTTAGCCCATCCCAAAACATTAGTTGACGCATTGACAGCTGCTCTTGAATATGAAGCAGCAACGAAGGCTTCAGGATATAACAAAATTAGGACCATCCAAGAAGAAGGTGACGAAGACAGGTTTGACCAGTTCGTCAGTTTAATAAAAAGTATGATGGACAAGAAGCCGAGAAAAATCAGATGATGGAATTGTGGCGAGCTAGGTTCGTAGTTCGTGTAAGCGCCCCAAGACTCCTGCAAACCAAGAACCCCAGTCACAGGAAAACTAGAACGGGTCGGCTACGAGTGGGCAGCACCGACCCATGACCGTTCCAAAGACCCTCTCATACTGATAGCTTCTCTCAGATGTCGCAACGACAGTGTATATGTAGACGGAGAAGTGAATGGCAAAAGATATACTCTGCTGGTAGACACTGGAGCAACTAGAACTATCATACGACCAGAAATAATAAACTCCAAGAAGAAGATTTTACCAACGAGACTGCGACTGTGGACCGCCACAGGTGAGAGTGCCAACGTTCACGGTGAGACATAAATCCATTTGGGAATTGGCGCAGAAAAGTTCACGCATACGGTAATCGTAGCTGACATTGAAGAAGACGTGATTCTGGGAATGGACGTAATGAATGTACATGGTTTCCAATTAGACTTTAGAAACAGAACCATTAAAGTGGGTTCCGAGGAGGTATCCCTTCATCCATATGAAGGCAGCGCGATGTGGACAGCTGTACAGGAAGATACCGTTCTACCTGCACGGAGCGAAACCATGATAGTAGCACGGCTACAGGGAATCATGGGATTATGGCAATTCAACGTCATGCCATTCGGGTTCTGTAATGCGCCTGCGACATTTGAAAGACTCATAGAAAATGTCTTGAGAGGGTTGTCTTGGAAGACATGCCTGGTCTATTTGGACGACATCGTAGTACTGGGAAAGAGATTTGACGAACACCTGAAGAATTTGGAAGACGTATTCAAACGACTCCAAGCTGCCCAGCTCATGTTAAATCCGAAGAAATGTCAGCTGTTCCAAAACCGTGTCAACTATCTAGGCCATATAGTGAGCAATGAAGGAGTGGCGGTGGATCCGGAGAAAATTGCTTCCATTCAGCAATGGCCGCAACCAACCGATAAACATCAAATTAGGAGTTTCCTTGGACTTTGCACATATTACAGAAGATGTATCAGGAAGTTTGGAGATATTGCTAAGCCTCTAACTCGACTTAGAGAAGAAGCAAGAGCCTTCCAATGGGACGAAGATTGCCAAACGGCTTTTGATACCTTGAAGAGGCATTTAACCACGGCGCCGATATTAGGATACCCTTTACCAGAGGGGGACTTTATTCTTGACACTGACGCAAGCAACGTAGGAATTGGTGGAGTGCTCTCACAGATCCAAGGAGGGCAAGAAAGAGTGCTGGGATATTTCAGTAAAGTCCTTTCCAAACCAGAACGAAACTACTGCGTCACAAGAAGAGAACTTTTAGCGGTAGTGAAGTCCGTGGAGCACTTTTACCAGTATCTCTATGGTAGGAAGTTTTCAATCCGGACTGATCATGCAGCACTCAAGTGGTTGATGCGGTTCAAGAATCCCGAGGGCCAGATCGCTAGATGGATTGAACGACTTCAAGAGTACGATTTCAGCATCGAACATCGAGCTGGTGTGAGTCACCGAAATGCTGACTTCCTGTCCAGACGACCGTGCCCAACAGACTGCTCCCGCTGCAACAAGGCGGAATTTAGGGAAGCTGCAGTTTCAAGAACTACTGTAGTCAACGAGGAATGGTCACCCACCAGGATCAGAGAAGATCAGGAGAATGATCCTCACCTGAAGATGATGCGGCAATGGAAGGAAGAAAACCGGCGACCTACCTGGCAAGAAGTGTCAAGATTTTCACCGAAACTCAAGGCGTATTGGGCTCAGTGGGATTCCCTTGTCCTGGAAGAAGGGCTGTTGACAAGAGTCCTTGAAAACTATGATGGTTCTTAGATGAGGAGACAGCTAGTTATCCCGAGAACAAGAGTAGCTGAGGTACTAAAGGAGTTACACGACAATCCATCGGGAGGTCATCTGGGAATGAAGAAAACCCTTCAGCGAGTTCGTGAAAGGTTTTATTGGATGAACAGCTCCGACGATGTGAAGGACTGGTGTAAGAAATGTACGACTTGTGCTACGAGTAATGGACCACATCGCAAGAGAAAGGCACCCATGAAACAGTACAATGTTGGAAGCCCTTTCGAACGGATTGCTTTAGATATCGCTGGGCCATTTCCAATGACAGACAATGGTGGCAAATACATACTGGTTGTAATGGATTATTTCACAAAGTGGGTGGAAATTTACGCTATCCCGAATCAAGAGGCCACAACTGTCGCAGATGTATTGGTGACAGAATTTATCAGCCGATATGGAGTGCCCTTGGAAGTCCACAGCGACCAGGGAAGAAATTTCGAAAGTCATCTATTCCAGGAGATTTGCGAGAAGCTGGGAATGAAGAAGACCAGAACAACAGCATTACATCCACAGTCAGATGGAATGGTCGAGATAATGAACAGGACTATTGGAAAATACCTGTCCAGCCATCATAGAGATTGGGACCAGTATCTCTCCCTATTCGCATTGGCTTATCGATCTGCCGTCAATGAGTCCACGGGTGAAACACCTGCGAAAGTCCTGTTTGGACGTGAAATTAGGCTTCCTTGTGGAATTTGGCTGTCGGCCTGGAGAAGATCTAGCAGGCGAAGACTACGTGATCCAATTGAGAAGAAGGCTGGACGATATTCATGAATTAGTTCGAACAAATCTTCAAGTTGCCAGCGACAGAATGAAAAGTCGGTACGACACGCAGGCCACAGAAGGCGGTTTTAAAGAAGGAGACAAAGTATGGTTACACAACCCGACAAGGAGAAAAGGATTTTCTCCAAAATAACAAAAATCCTGGGAAGGTCCATACTTAATCAAGAAAAGGATCAATGATGTTTTATACCGCATAAGCAAGATCCCCAACGGAAAACCAAAAGTAGTTCACCGAAACCGACTAGCGCCATTCGAAGGAGACCATGACATAGAGGAAGGAGTAAACCTTATTCGAGATGTGTCTGACCCCACCTTCGATGAATTTATGGGCGCGTATGGAGGTACCGTGAAAGCTAGATATGGAGTCACTTCGGAACAACAACAAGATTTGTTCACTCTCCCGGAAGATTATTCACTGGCATACGACATCCCCGTCCGTATCAAGAACGCACGAGGGTTGGCAACCGTCTTTCGAAAGAAGTTCGGGCAATTAGAAAAACTTGAAGACCAGATTCCAGCCCCTGGCAAGACAGTGAAACTGAAACATAATTCGCGGTACGTCTTCTACGTGGTAACTAAAGATGAATTTAAAGATCGATCTACCTACCGCGATGTGTGGGAAGCACTTCGTAACCTCCGAGACCATGTGTTACAATCGAGCGTGAAGAAACTGGCTATGCCTAAGATAGCGAGTAACCAGTTGGATTGGCGAGTTATCAGGAACATGGTTGAGATTATCTTCAAAGATACCGGTGTCCAGATATTAATTTGCAGTTACAGCCCCCGTTATCAGTATCCGATGAAGACGGTGCCCTGCTATTTCCATAAATTCGGAAAGTGTATAAATGGGGCCAGTTGCCGATTCAAACATCCAGTCTCGGCTACACAAAAGTTCCAGCAGTAACTTCCATTTAAGGAGGGGGTAATGCTACGAAACAGCACACTAGTATAGTTCCTAAAACCGACTCTGTCTAAGCCAGATATAAAAGTTAAAATTATGGCGGATACGCAGTTATAAAAAACTGTTTACGAGTTTACGACTATCTTATGTAAACATTGTTTTGTGACCAGAGTTATCTAGAAAAGGCCAGAAAAATGATTTCTTACTGTGTAAGCCGCAGCCCAGAATTTACTAGTAAAAACGGCTTTAATATATAAGGGACTGATCAGGAAGAGTTAGGGCAGTTGATAATTTGACATCGTGAGATAAATAAATAAATTAGTGAATATAAATTAGTGAACTATTTATATAAATTAGTTTAAGTGAATATATAAATTAAGTGTTAGTGATTAGTTTAGTGTTTAAATAAATTCGTAAGTAGCCATACCGTGTGTTTAAAATTTATCCTACCCGTTTATTGTTTAAATAAATAACAAAAACATTACAGTATATATAAACATAACCACCGTAGAGAAATAAACTTGATTTGTGTATGATAACTACACATTTTGAGTTTGAGAAGATATGTTTTTCGACTGGATGTATTGTGATGTGAGAAAGTGTTACTTTTTTTATAATAATATATTGAAAAGTAAATGTTGTGTAAGGCTTTATTTAGTCGAAAATGCTTGATAAAATTTAAATTGGACAAGTCCAAGGAAGGATCTTGACGTTGGTAATACAGGCGAGGTATATTATTATTTGCAGCTTGTTCTTCGGCATCTTTAACATTGTCTATTAGCATTTGCATCACTTATTCGTCATCAATCACTTTAAAAACAATAAATAAACAATTAAACTCCAAAAGCGACAAAACCTAAATATGCATTTTATTCAATATTTAATCATAGACTAAAGAGACATGACCTATGTCCGTTTTCATTTCATTGGCCTTTATATGTCTAATTCTGTGACTAAAGACAATGTGCGCAAGTCCATTCTCACAAAATCTCACCATTCTCTTCTCTTGGTTTTACCCAGTAGAGTACTCCCATAAGAGTATAAGAGCATTCTCTTACCTTTCAGAATAAGACTTTTATAATTTAAGGAGAGTGACATGCGCAGTAAAGCTAAATTGTGACAGAGAGCTCCTACACGACGACTCACACAAGATTGTGAATAGGGCCCCAGGATGCTTTGAACGGGATAAATACGCACGGCGCAGCGACATACCGCTTAGTTTAAAACTGAACGCGTAACCAACGTCCAGCGGTTGGGTCAGCAGAGAACAACAAAACATAATATTATGGCAAGCAGTTGTAAGAAGGTAAAGACATACCACTTTCATTCGGAATGGGAAGAACAATACTTTTTTACAAAAGTTAAAGATACAAATGTTTGTTTGCTATGTAATACTTCGGTATCCGTTGCTAAAAAAGGAAATATTGAGAGACATCATAAAACTGTACATTCTAATTTTGAAAAATCATTCTCACTACATTTTGCCGCCAGAAAGGAGAAACTGAAACAGTTAAAAAAGCAGTTAATTGGACAACAATCAATATTTTCAAGAACAGTCGACAAAAATAAGGCTGCAACTGAAGCATCGTACCGTATTATGTATTACTTTGGCGAAGACATCGCTGCAACAGAAATGGAAGTAATTGAGTTACAAAATGATTTAGCCTTAAAATCGTTAGTCTCAAGTACCAAATGTATCTGGCCTATTGTAAGTAAAGACAAATATTCAGTTCTATGCCGTGTTGCCTTGAAAGTGAAAGCATTATTCAGTTCAACCTATTTGTGTGAATCTTCTTTTTCGAATATGAAGTTTATTAACAACAAATATCGCAATCGACTTACAGATGAACATTTGGATAATTCTATTCAAATGGCTGTATCAAATTATACTGCAAACATTAAAAAAATTATCGATGAGTCTGACCCATAAAAATATATAACAGGGGAGGAACGATTTTTATATAAAGCGCTTATATATTTTTTATGTAGTATTTATGTAACAAAATCTTTATAATTTACTGAACAGAGCACGCATTACATCAGGCCAAGTACTAGAATGTCACATGGTCTTAATCGAAGCCTGTAACAATAACACGGTCACTTTAAGCTGGATCAAGGGCCACGATAAATCGAAAGGAAACCGTATTGCAGACTCACTAGCCAGGTAAGCAGCCTCCCATAAACTCTTGAGACCCGGCACTTTCATTGGTCTATCGGCGTCAGCGACGGCAGACCTATTAAAGGAACACTCCCTTAATAAGGTTAAGGACAGATGGGACGACGCAGAAGGCTACTGGCTTGCCAAGGAACTGTTACAGTATCCGGACAGCAAAGTAGCCAAAAATACGTGACTATGAACAGGCTGAACCTACGAACAGCCACGGGTATTCTGACTGGTCACTACCATCTACGCAAAATACCTCCACAGACTGGGTCTGTCTAACACCCCACTTTGTAGAGGATGTGAACAAGAAGATGAGACTGTCGAACACATTCTTTGCGAATGTCCGACACTCTCATTTTAGGTTTTATGGTATTTGGCGAGCACAGGCTAACATACGCCAGTAAGAGGGAATTTACTTCAGGCGACGTAGGTTGGATGATGAGTTAGAAGGAAATTTGAACCTCAGAAGGATGCACTATGGGCCAATTGTGGCCTAGGTGCTGTAGGGTTACCCACCCTTCAAACTCTCACAGATACATATACCCCTCTCTGTGCACAACCTTTTACAACCAATCCTCTAATGGTTACATCGTCTACATTGATTTTTATTGCTCTTTTTGAGAGAATGTTATATATCCAGCCATTTGGGGTTTGGGGGATATTCTTGTTGGAAAGTGCGTTTGTTATTTTAGGAAAAGTGGTTCTATCGAATGCGCCTTCTTTTTTTTGTTTTTTTTTTGTTTTGAGAGGTGGTTGAAATGCATTTACGCACGTGTAGTGGAACCAAATGCCCGAAGGCATTTGCGACCACTACACACTGTGGGACGGCCCTACCCACTAAACATTCCACCTCTGTCCACTGGGTCGCAGCCCTGGAATCGCCTTTGTTGGGCTTGCTTCGGAGCTGCAACCTGGTTGTCTTGACTATGCTTGCCTCTCTCGTTCTTCTTCTTCCTTCCTCGATATAACATCTTTTATGAAGCCGTATATCCTTGCCCATCGTCTAGTGTCGCTTATTATATACTCGACCATGTTCTCTGTCGTCAAGACCGTTTCTAACTCCAACTCCATCTCAGTACTCTTGTTCAGCCATTTATCGCACTCGAATATAGTATGTTCTGGAAAATCTCTCTCTCCGCAGTACTGACAGTCTTCTGTCTCCATCAATATTTTATAGGTATAGGTACCAAAACTATCGTGGCCTGATAGAAATTGGACCAGGAAGTAATCGGCTCCTCGATGTTTGCAATGGTACCAGCTCTTCAGGTTTCTAATCAGCCTTCGCGTCCAGTCTGCCTTTCCCTCTGAGTTATTCCATTCGTCTTGCCATTTCTGCAGAGTCTTGTCTCTCTCCTCCTTTCTTATTGCCTCGTTCACTTTCCGCCTCTCGTGTAGTCTAACTCTTTCTTCGACGGCCAGGTGTATGGGCGGGACAGTCTAGGCCATTTCAGTTCCTGGTACCATGTTTGTTTGACCAGCACCTGCCGCAATCGAACGCACCTTCTATGTCTATGAATACACCCAGGGTGGACTCTTTTTTTCCAACGATCTCTTGATGCGGCCCACCACGAGATGAAGAGCCGAATCGGTAGATTTTCCTGGAGTGTATGCATGTTGATTTGGATGCAGTGGATTTTGTGCTATCGCTACACCTCTTATGTATTGTTCGCACAGCCTCTCCAAGGTCTTCATTGAAAACGCTGTGAGGCTAATGGGTCGATATGCTTTTGGAATGGAATGGTTCATTCTTCCTGGTTTTGATATGAACACAACTTTAACTTTTCTCTAACCTTTTGGAATATACCTCCGTGCCAGTGAGGATCTGAGGATTCCCACCAGGTGCGGCATTAGGTCATCCAGGCCCTTCTTAAGTAGAGCTGGAGATTTAAAGAGGTAGAAGCCCACTCTGTCCGCGTCGACAATCTGTCGCGATATACGCCAGTCATCGTCCGTCGGGCAGTAATTTTCCTCTTCTTTCCAGGTTGCCGTATTTGTGGTTCTGGAGTCAGAGAAGTCAGTTGACGTTAATAGTTGAAGGCTTTCCTTCAGGTTGGCAGTTTTTTTGCCATCCTCTTTGGTTAGTATACCGATATGACGGTGGGAATCTTTTGAGAGGGCTTTTTGGAGTCTAGCTGCTTGGGGGAAATCTTCAATTTCCTCGCAGTAGATTCTACATGCCGATCGTTACTGCCAATGAAGTTCAAAAGTGGATGTGACACAGACTGTACCTATGAACAGATCATTAAAGACAAGATTGTTGCCGCTTTTCTGGAAAACGATGGCGAAGAAACTATGAATGGGGACTCGGACGGTGAAGAAGACAAACCCCTTACCCGGATTTCACACACCGATGCCAATAACACTTTCGACATCATCCCTCGGTATATACATCAGAATCCAACATCAAGTCCAATGGACATTTTGTTGATCAAGAAATAGAAGGACACTGGAGCTACGTCTAGAATTTCATCTATTAATCAAAAATCTATAACTGACTTCTTTTGTATGTAATTTGTTTGATGCTTTTACTGTAAAAACAATACGTATAGACTTTAAGTTCATATATCGATTGTACAATATACATAATACTAAAATATAATATAATAAATATTGGCTTTCTGGGATAATCATTTTTGCATTCCGAACATGCTCCCAGTTCCGAAGGTGACAGATTAAAGGGGCTCTGCTGATGTATTGTCATTAATTTTAGTTATTTCCCAAGCCATCATGATACGTTAGAAAACTTCACTCCGGTAAGAATTGATTGTGAAATGTATAAATTAACTGGACAACTAGATTCTTGAAAAAAAAAATCTGAACAAACTATAAATAACCCGTAATCTGAAACTTGAATCAAATATATCCGATTAATATCAGTGCCTACGCCAAACCTACCCCAAACAATGTGGTTACAAGCAAATTTACAGCGTTAAAGGTAGACATTAAAGTCTACCCCGAGTGTGGTATAAAGTATCTATTAGTGGCCACCACCACACCTTTAACCTTCCAATTTTTCTCTTACGTGTTCAGATAGTTTTTTTGATTTAATGTTGATATTTCTTTCTTTTTTCGTTGGATGTTCTCTGTTGAATTCTCTTGTCCAATCATATTTATGATGACGTTTAGGCTGAAAGTGTTAACATTTAGCTTTGGAAACACAAAGAAAATAATAATAGTAAAATGTATCAAAGGATCAGGAATAAAAGAACTACTAGTTTCAGATTCAGTACTCGGAAACTGGTAAAGGATGTGTCACAATAGATTTATTAGGTCTCAGTGAATCTTAACTCCATCACCCACATACGTCCATCTGCGACAATTTGGACTGTAATGTACACACTACTGACGACGCATAGATAGATAGATAGATATTTATTAACTACTTTACAATAAAATGTGTGTAGCACGTCAAAAAGAAAATATATACAATACAATATTCACATAACTGTATATGCCACAAAAATACAACTTTTGACTTATTTGCTTATTCACTTGCTGGGGAACAATATCAAATAAATAAACATGAAGATATCTCATTTTAGCTATTTTATGGACTTATCTGCTTATTCACGGAGGCCAGAGATATAAAACACGATTCAGCAAATAAGAAATAAAACAGGTCCAGGAAATGATTACATTCTCAAGATTTTACTTAAAAATTTCCCAAAAAAGCACTTGTGCAACTAATATAGATCACAAACTATATGATTAAACTGGCTACTACTCCGATATGCTCAAAGTTGGCAATATCATTCCCATCATTAAAGCAAACAAGCAACCGACCTTTATCATTCTAAACTGATATCGCAAATGTGATAGACAAAATAATACTAAAAAGGTAAGAAGAATTGAATCCCCAAGTACATTCTTCCAAAAACGCAAAAAAAATAATTGCGATTACTAAATATTCCGATAATTGTCAATGAATTTCTCGAAGTTAATCAACATCCTAACGTACACCGATATAGTTCTTCAAATTGTATAATTCTTACATAAGTATACGTAAATTTTCCTCTATTTCATTCAATATTCATATATACAGGGTGTTCATTTCAGGACTTCCCACCCTAATTTTCTCGAAATGTCTGTATTTTAAAAAAAAATCCTGGGACACGTCAACAAATATATCGAAGGGGACAACTTTTTATCATAAAGGCAACGCGCCCCATTTCACCACCCGCCAGGGGGAGTTGCCAACTTCAAAATCTTAAATGGGAAGGGGTATCGAGTTATACCTCATTTTAAAGGTCTTTTCAATCTCTACACGTCGGCTTTTGTTATTTTTAATTGATCGATTCGTTGTCGAAATATTCAGGAAAATCTGTTTGCTGCTTCGTACCATTAAAATAAAAACTGCAATTGTTTGTTTTGTTATTTCTTTCAACTTTTTTGTATAAAAAATGCAAAAAAATGTTTGTGATAGAGAAAATAAAAGACATGATACCTATTGAATTGTTCACCATACTTACCAGTTGTGTGAAAAAGCAATTTATTAAAAATGGTTTACACTTTAGCTGAAAAAGTTGAAATAGTGTTAATTTACGGCGCCGAAAACCAATGTGCTCGACGAACTGCTGCAATATTTAACGAAAAGCACCCAGATAAGAACACCTCTCATAGGTATGTCCTAAATCTAATCGCCAAATTTACTCAAACAGGATCTGTTGCAAATTTAAAACATGATCAGCCAAGAGTTTTGAATGAAGCCACTCAAATTGAAGTGATAGGTTATTTTGGTATGAATCCTAATACTTCGTTACGTACCATTTCTGCTTCAACTCGAATTTCCTTAGGCTCTGTCCAAAAAATTACAAAAATTAATAAATTCCATCCCTATAAAATGAAAGTATGTCAAGAGTTAAGTGAAGACGATTTTGACAGAAGAATTGAGTTTTGTGAACAAATAACTACAATTATTAATAACAATAACGAATTTTTAAAAAATATCTGCTTCACTGATGAGTGTACTTTTTATTTAAATGGTTTTGTCAACAAACATAATTGCAGATATTGGAGCAATGAAAATGACCATGTATTTGTCGAAGGGTATACCCAGCATCCCCAAAAAATTAATGTATGGGCCGGTATACTAGGAAATCAAGTAATTGGTCCATTGTTTATAAATGGAAATTTAAATGGTGAGATGTACTTGAATATGCTAGAAAATACGATCAATCCGTTAATTACCGAAGCAATTAAAAATCAACTGGATAGAGATGGCAACAACTTTCTTGACGAAAATGAGTTATATTTTCAGCAAGATGAAGCTCCCCCCCATTATGTGCTTCCGGTCCGTCAATGGTTAAACAATGTATTTCCCGGTAAATGGATAGGGCGAAGAGGACCTATAGAGTGGCCAGCTAGGTCCCCAGATCTAGCACCATGTGATTTTTTTCTATGGGAACATTTAAAATCAGTTGTTTACACACCCCCGCCACAAAATATAGGAGACCTTCGACAAAGGATTACTGCAGAATGTCGAGCAATTCGAACAGAAGTGTTTGAAAATGTGCGTCACGAATTTGAACAGCGGTTATACCATTGTTTGGCCAACATTGGGCAATATTTTGAGCAATTATTAAATTGGAAATCTGTGTACAATATTGTAATTTAGTCTTGATGAAAGGAATGAGAATAAACAGTTGCAGTTTTTATTTTAATGGTACGAAGCAGCAAATTTATTTTCCTAAATATCTCGACAACGAATCAATCAATTTAAAAAAACAAAAACCGACGTGTAGAGTTTAAAAAGACCTTTAAAATGAGGTATAACTCGATACCTCTTCCTATTTAATATTTTGAAGTTGGCAACTCCCCCTGGCGGGGGTGAAAGGGGGCGCGTTGCCTTTATGATAAAAATTTGTCCCCTTCGATATATTTGTTGACATGTCCCAGGATTTTTTTTTAAAATACACACATTTCGAGAAAATTAGGGTGGGAAGTCCTGAAATGAACACCCTGTATGTAATCATATATTTGATTCATTTATATTATAAAGGCCTGTTATCGTTGATGACATAATGCATTATCTTTCATAATTTTTAATTCGGAAAAATCTCACCTATGATCTGTATTCGAGACTAAAACATATTCATCCGAGGAATCTCCTTTGACATGACTTTAGAATCACCCTAAGTATTTACACTTACCAATTGCTCTGCAGCTTCAATATGAGTCATGTCGAATCTAAAAAACACTTCTAGATGATCAGCTGGAGGTTTAATTAATCTGTCATATCTACAAGGGTCCGTAAGTAGCTGGACCACTTCTTCCTGCGTATACTTATCCAGATTTCCAAGGGTCGTTATATCGGGGCAATCTGAATTAACATCGGTTATACTTTCAGTTGATTCTGCAATCGAGTTAGTACTAGGAATATCAGATTGTGCCAATTCTAATGTTGCATTTCTGTATACAGTTGTAGGTGTTGTGGAAGTTATCGTGTCTTGCTTCGGAATATTCATTATTGAAGAACTAGTTGAACTGTTGGTTATTTCACTAAAAATAATAAATAAATATATATTTACCGATAAAACCCACAGAAAAAAATGTCACATTTACAAAAAAATTAAATGTGAATTTAGAACTAATGGTGAACGCAATAGAAATGATAAAACGGAACATCAAATCAATGTACAATAAATAATATTACGTAACAAGTGAGAAAAGTAATATGTTTCGCACGAGTGCTTGGAATGCACTTCCCAACGAGTTGTGTACACTATTTTTCCGGCGATCACCCTTTTAAAGAATAGTCTCTCAATATCTAAATCGCTTATACAGTTATTAAATTGATCTCTGGTATAATTCTTCTGAAAGAAGGACTGACATTACTAATGACACACCAAACTTAGAATATAGTAACACTATAACTTACAATAATACCGCTCTTATTTATGTGTCTTCAGCATATGAAAAACAGTCACACCAAACCAGTGGCTCCCAACCTTTTCTGGACCACCGCCCCCTATAGAAGAGAACAAAAATTTCACCGCCCCCCCCGAGTCGCTGGTTAGTCCAAAGTAGTTAATTTTATTTGAATATCATCTGTACCGTCCCAATTGATCTGTATTTAGCTTTAATTTCAGTTAATGTCTACATTTTATTTTTAGAGGAATGATGAAGTAGAAATTGATTAAACGACTACCAAATGTATAATAAAATTGTTTATTAAACTTTTAAATATAAACACAGAATCAATAAGAAATACAATCACAATATAAATAAGAAATGCAATACAATGAGAAATACAAAATTAATAATAAAGAAAAAATCAATGAGACGGTTGAGGCTGGTGGAGTGTTACCAGTTTGTTATTATCGGGTTCTAATTTCGTTAACATCAATCGCAGATCGCCACGTTCAGTGATGTGTAGTCTGTTCCTCTTCTTTGACAGCAAATCAGTTACTGCACTGAATGCACGCTCAGCCATATAGGACGAAGGAAATGCAATTAACAACTTCTGTACTATTGTCCACAATCCAGGATAGAGAACTGGTATTGGCTTTTGAAGCAAGAACTCTTGATATCCACGTTTGAATTTTAATTTCAGTTCTTCGTATCTGTGTTTGCGAAAGGATCTATAACCCAACTTGGTATTTCCATGTTTAAAATATGTTGGAAACGCTCTGTAAAATCAACATGAAGAACTTCCAAGTGGGGGCAGTTGCAGACACTGTTGATAATGTGGGAAAATGGTTGTACTCACCTCTACCAAGATTTCTTTTGAATATAAGAAGTTTTCCTGCAAAAGCAGCTATGACGTTTTTAGTTTTAATTAAATTAAAATCATCACCTTGCAATTGTAGATTAACTTGATTAAATACTTTAAACAGATCCGTCAAATAAGCGATGTAATTTTTTGACAAAATCAGGTTTTCGCACAATTGTTCGTTTTCTTCAAGAAATTCCAACACTGAGTCAAATAGATTGAAAAAATGATTCAGACAAACACCTTTAGAGAGCCAACGTACTTCTGTGTGCAGCAACAAGCGATTGTTGTCTTCATCATTTTCATTGCAAAGCTTATGAAACAAACGGTCATTCAATGAATTGCTTCTAATGATATTGATTGCTTTAATAACGTTATTGAGGGACGCATGCAGACGTTCATTCAATTTTTTTGCAACCAAATACTGACGGTGAATAATACAATGTACAGCGAGTACATTTGGCACTGCTTTTCTCAAATGTGCTATAAAACCCTTATGACGCCCGGTCATTGCTGGAGCACCACTAGTAGCAGCAGACAAAATATTGCTAATAGGAATTTCTTTCTCTTGAAAAAATTCTTGCATGATATTAAATATAGAATGTCCCTTTGTATGAGATTCCAAATTCTTAGCAAATAATAACTCTTGATGAATTTTTTCTTCTTTTATAAATCGGACGTATGATAAGAGTAGAGCTTCGTTACTTGGTAGAGTTGATTCATCGAGTTGAATGGAAAATTTGCAAGTCTTTAGGTAATCGCATAATGATATTTCAACGTCATTTGCCATTTCATCTATTCTTCTTTGCACTGAATTATTACTGAGAGGAATTTTTTTAATGATATCAAATGGTGTCTTATGATGGAGAACAGTTTTTAATATCTGCCGGCAAAATTAATTCCTCGCCAATGGTGTGTGGTTTTCCTGACTTTGCGATTAACAATGAAACGTTATATGAGGCTCGTAGCCCATCATCGTCTCGTTTAGAAGACGATGCAAAAAGGTTTGATATTGTTTTTCGAGTTCTTGAAAATAGAATATATCTTTGTTCTTCTTACCAGGATGCATTTCATGTAAATGCTCTTGTAGCCTAGAAGGTTTCATAGCTTCATTTGAAAAAACTTTTCGGCAAATTAAACACATAGGTAATGATTTGTTTGGAGAAGATTCCGCAAATCCATATTTTAAATATTCAATACTGTATTGCCGGCATTTCTTTTTTAATTTAGAAGTAGATTTAGCCATTTTCATACAAAAATTAAATTCTCATCAGATTAATAGATAGTAATGTTTATAAAATGACACACCACTCACGATTATTTACTACGGCAGAGCTTATGATTCACGACTATATTATATCGCGGCCAGGCACATACAACTAACTAACAAAAAATTCGTAGAGCTGTTGCTTTTATACGTTTCATTTCGTGCATGATTCAACTTGTCTGTGTGCGAACATGTCGAAACATGTTATTTTGTATGAACATCGCGCGTTCGCTTATCAACGTGCGAGGACAAGTCATATACTACTATTCTGAACTAAAAGAAATTATTATAATTATTAGTATTATTATTAATGCTAATTTAAAACTGCTTATTAACCCCTATTAAATCATTTTTATTTCACTATTCCTCTTGACTGCTTATTATTTGCTTCTGAATCCGCTACCGCCCCCCTAAAAGGCTGCAGCGCCCACAGGGGGACGGTATCGCTCCCGTTGGGAACCAATGCACCAAACATTTCTGGCATATTCAAACATCATAATATAAAAATTGGTAACAAAGAACGCCTAATAGTTAAGTCAATTTTCACTTATAATTGCACAAGTAGTTTGTATTTTATCGGGTAAATTTGGATTGTTTAATGAGAAAATGTTTCCTAGCAATTTGACGAGAATAACTGTCAACTATTAAAAACACGACACCGAAGGTGGAGTGTTTTTAGGTTGACAGTTATTCGAGTCAAATTGCTAAAGGAAACAGTTTAGAATTTGAACACCACAAATTTACCCAATATCAATACAAACCTCGAGTGTAATTCGGCAGGACAATTTAATGAATGAGAAATTTGGAGACATATCTTGCAATATTACATTCAATTTCTCGATGGAAGTATCTGGCTCAAATGCGTATCTTTTTGCATCGCAAAACGTAGAAAATTGTCGCCAGATTGATGATTGCGTCGCAACTGTATTAGTAGGCATACAGGTATTAACAATTTGACTAATTTCGGCGTTCGTAGACACACCGAATCGACTCATTGTTAGTTCTTGAAAATTCAATAAGTTGTTGACAAACATGCCAAACTATTTATTCTGGTAACCAACACCACGATAATCGATGAACAAATTAATAAGTGAAAAAACCACTAGTGTATTTGTCGCTGTAAAATTTAAAGCTAACTTTTGCCGCTGTCAAAGTGACAATTGCACTGTGGCTTATGCGATTTTTTATACATGAGTTAAATTGTCAGTAAAATCAAAGATAAAATACCGAGAAATAAGCTGACTAATTGTCGGGGAGCGCAGACGGGCAGTAACATAAGCGGACTGTATAATTGTTAGAAATGTGGTTGATGATATCTAAACACAAACTACCCTGCCTCCACTGACCACGAAAGGTTAAACGAACTACTACGATGTCAATAAAATAGCCAGTTTAATTTCAATTGATCTTTAATGAAACGTAACTTCAAAATATCTTAACAAATATAAAATAAACATGTGAAAATGGTATAAGAAAAAATTGTTCATGCCAATACTTGGCAACACTGTAATGCTAGCGCTTCGCGCTTAATATATAATGTTATTACATGAAAAAATGTAAAGTTTACTCATTACAATCTTGGCTTTGTGCACCTGACAATTTATGTGAGCTGTGGCGTTTGTGTTACCATAGATGGTATATCCGAGGTATTTTAAAGTATTGCTCGGGGGGATGATGTGTCCATTTACACAAAGTTGTGATTGCAATGAGTTATCTTTCCTGGTGATTCTACTGAGTAATAGATACTCTGTTTAGGAAGCGTTTATGTTAAGTTTTTGATTGTTGAAATAGGGTATTATTTGTGTGTTTATGTGAGTTTGTACAAAGTTAAGTGCGGTGTCTGGATTTTTTGCAAATGCTACAAAACAAGTATCGTCGGCGTACATGGCGGTTAGTAAATTTGGGGAAATTGGGAGATACTGGATGAATAAGGAATAGGGCAAAGGTGATAACACTGAATCCTGCGGGACTCCAGCCTACATGGGATAGGATCCAGCAGTAATGGGGTGTTATGATCTTGGGATGGTTTATAAAAGTTGTGTACTCGGTTGTGTATATAAGCAAGAGATTGTTTCTATTAACATATGAATCATATTTTTGACATTCAATGAAGGCATCTGAGGGAAGAGGTGAATTTTTCTTATTCCATTAATGATTTGTGAAGTTTTCTATATTTAATGACTATAGAACTTCTACTAAACCTGTCTCAAGGCTGCTTATCTTTATGACATAATTTTGAGCAAGTATTTGACGACGAAATTCTAATGGAAATTCATTACTTTCAGCTAATAGGATATTTACTGGGGTTGAAACCATTGCTCCAAGGCACCTAAAGCATTTTTATTGGATTCTATCTAGGATTTGTGAATTACTGTTACTTGCCGAACCGTATACACAACTACCATAGTTTATAATTGAACGCACGTAGGCCCTCTAAAACATAAGTGCAAGTTTGGGGTCAGCACCCCACCTATTGTTCGTTATGCATTTCAGAGAATTGATGGCTCTTTCACATTTACCTTTTATATGCTGAATATGCCCTGTCCTGAGGAGTTTTCTGTCCAGAACAATACCCGAATATTTGAATTCTTTGATCACTGGCACGCTACACCCAGCTTCCTAAGCTTCCTGGTGTATGCAACCTATGCCTAGTGAAGAACATTATAGTTGTACATTCTGAACTCACGTTCCAACTACATCCAGTAGAATTTGACTGTTTAGATGACAAAATCAGTGAAAGTGTCAGCACGTTAAAGCACAAGAAATTTAAGAAACAAGAACAAAAGCTACAGAAACTTGAACACGCACAACATGGAATTCGATACTATAAACATCATGAAACTGTGAGTAATTACATACCAACACACTTTGCACTACGATTTGAAAACCTTTCAGACACTCAGATAGTGAAATAGAATTTTTAAATAAAAGTTTAAAGCACAGCATACCACCAAAATTTACGAATAATACTAAACAGATAATGGCTACAGAGTCAGAAACAGCTTTAAAATCTAATTAAAATAATTTTCTTTATGAGAAACTAAAAATTGCCAATTTAATCAAAAATATTGAGCATTCAAAAGTTAAACGTGAAACAAAAAATGACATTACAGTTTTAAATTCAATAAACAGAAAGTAGAAGGTAATAACCTTAACAGTTACAAAATCTGACAAGGGTAACGCTACTGTCATATTGACAACTAATGATTATAATTCAAAGATATATAACTTTATAAAATCTAGCGATGTAAAAGTTCTTAGAGCAGATCCAACAAAACAGTTTTCTAATAATGTTAGAGATATTGTTAATAATTCAAATTATCTCTTCAATGATTACGAAAAGAGGTCCATCATAAATAAGAATCCTCATTCTCCACAATTATATGGAACCGTTAAATTACATAAAATAACGAAACCGATTAGACCTGTAGTTTCTTATGTTAATACTCGGAATAATATATTGGCGACAAAACTTAACAATATACTTAATAGTTACGGATATACATCTAAATATTCAATTAGAAATTCAATGGAACTGATCAAAAAATTAAAAACATTCATCTTGCAAGAGCTAAGCTTATTTCATTTGATGTTACCAATATGCTCACTAAAATTACTCCTAAAGAATGTCTAATACTTGTAAGAAAGTTACTAGAAGATAAAAATATTAATCCTGGAATAATATCAGATATACTTAATTCATTTGATATATGTATTATTCAGAATTATTTCACTTTTGACAATAAGATATATATTCAAAATGAAGGTTTACCAATGGGAAGTCCTATATCGCCAATTTTGGCAAACATTTTTATGGGCAGTTTAGAAAGAAATATATTTGAAAGTAATATTTCGAAAAATATTTTATTTTGGTATAGATATGTAGATGACATATTAGCTTGTTTCATGGGTAGTGAATGACAATTAGATGTATTTTTCAACGACATCAATAATTTACACCCGAAAATTAAATTTACATTAGAAATTGAAGAAAATAGCTCAATCAATTTTCTTGATTTAAAAATTCAAAGAGTTAATAATGTACTTGATTATTCAATTTACCGAAAACCAACACAAACTGATGTAACAATTCCATTCAATTCTAACCACCCTGTGTCACACAGACTAGCAGCATATAATTCAATGATACATAGAGCTTTTTCAGTTCCTATGAACAGATGTAATTTTGATAGAAAGATTAATACAATTAGACAAATAGCAACATCTAACGGTTATCCATTAGATATGATAAATAAGCTAATTAGTAAAAAAGAGGAAAAAGTGGCATTACAACTAATATTTTCTAAACAAACTAAATGAAGAAAAACTCATAAAACCATTACATATGATAAATAAACTAATTAATAAAAAAGAGGGAAAAGTGGCATTACAACTAATATTTCCTAAACAAACTAAATAAACAAAAACTTATAAAACCATTACATATGCAGGAAGTATTTCTAATAATATTTTAATGGTAATATCTTTAGCAACAAATACAACGATTTCTTTTAAAACAGAAAGTAACATAAGTACAAAATTGTTAAATGTAAAAACAAGAATATCACCATTAAAGAAATCTGGTATATATAAACTTGAATGTCCAGAATGTAATTCTATCTATTTGGGCCAGACCCTTAGAAATTTTGAAATCCGATACAGTGACCACTTACGAGCATATAGATTAAAACAACCAGATAAATCCCACTACGCCAGACATCTACTTGACACCAATCATTCATTGACACTAACACAGAACTAGAAGTACTACTTATTTGTGATAAGAAAAAAGAACTGGATTTCCTTGTAGAATTGGAAATTAGAAGACACTTAAGAAACCCACAATATGAAGTTGTCAATGAACAGTTAAATCTAGGGAGTTCTCCACTAATAAACTGTCTTCTTAAATGATAATTGTAAAGATCAGCAGATATAGTTTTCCTGGTTTTCTATATCATTGCACAGTTATACTGATCTTAATTGGGAAAAATGATATCCAGGGCTAATAATATCTACGCTTTAATATTCGTATTATCATATCTTCTTTTTTCTTTCAACGTAATATTAAGTCAATCACAAGGTAGGTCACTTCTTGGACTAGCCAAAAATAATTAAACATCAGGTAGGCATCAAATCGAATGTAACTTTTGTCATTCTGACGATGATATTTAGGTAATATCGAAACAATTGTAAATTTTTTAGAATTTTTAACATTTTTTCAATATATTGTGGAGTTAACTAGAAGCAGTAAGTTTCATTTAAAACACTATTATAGAGGACTTTTCAGGGGATAATGTCGACCAGTTTCACGAGACCAGTCTAATACTATTTGCATTGCTAGTTCCAGGGCTTTACGGCAATCTTCATAAGACTGATGGTTGCAGTATATACATATATCATCCGCATATTGCAAACATCAGTCGACTCATCCATTTGCAAGACGAATCGAGTTTTTTGTAGACGTGTAACTAGTTGTTGTTTGACGTAGTTTACCAGATCATGAATTTGCCGTGAAACAGTATCGTTTGATAGCTGCATAGTAGAAAGATGCTATGCAGATTTTTCATCAAGCATACATTTTATTATTTCTAACACACATGGCTTTATTAGCAGCCTGCCTTAGGCAGGCTGCACACTGACGAAACTGGTTTCATGAAACCGGTTTCATGAGAGATTAAACTCAAGTTTCGTAAAACCAGTTCATAAGAAAATTGAAAGATGAGTACACTGAGTTTTAAGAAACTACAATTTCATAACGTTGCGCAACTGCATTTCACACAACTCCGCTAGCACGGTTGCATGTAACTACAGTTTGTTGTAAACCTCCGTTGGCGTGAGTTGTGTATTTAATATTTGCAGCAAAAAGCGATGCCTGAAGATCATGTTTTCAACACAAAACTCGTGGAAGCTGTAGAAAAGCATCCGTGCTTGTACAATTACAATTTGAAAGAGTACAGTAATAGAAACAAAGTTCAAGCTGCATGGGAGTTTTATTATTGAACTCCTTTTATTCATTTTTATTAAATGTTGTCGCTAACCTATGTTTGTACTCCATTTTCCTCTAGGCGGTTCAAATAAAACACGAATCACGGCTTTTAACAAAGCTTTATTTTCTCAAGGGCTACATACACACAATATATGTAAAGACAATTATTTATTTTCATTACTATTCATCACCACGCCCTGCTATATTATTGATCCACTGTGATGGTATAGCTATGCCAGGCTTCAAAAAGTATTCACAAAGATATTCGCGGAACGATGCGGCTGTCGTTAAGTTAATATGGCGATTCAACGGGTGCAAAGGTTGATTTGGAATGTTCTGAACCTCATCTGCAGCATTCCTTGGCTTATACATTTTCCCTTCGGTTTTGCGAATGTAGTTATGAAAAACACATGCGCATTTTATAATAGATATCACCGTTGCTTCAGAACAAGCTATAGACGTTTCAAAAACTCGGAACTCATTGTTTTATTAAATTCTCAGCGATAGTGTGTGCTTTACATGCTTGTGCAACGCGATAGAACTTGGCGACACACATCTTAGTGTTTATTCTGGGGGTATTATAGGACGTTGGAAACAGGTTGTGGCCTATTACTTCACCAGTGACTCTGTCAACGGAGCTGTCATGAAGAATATAATAAAAATCCCAATGGCACAAGACCAATTGGACGGCTTATTTCAGTAAAGTTTTTGCATTACATTCAAAACAAAAAAAAATTTAAATTTTCTTAAATAAATGTTTTCATGTATGTTTTAGAAAAAAGTGTTTTATACAAAAGTTGTAGAACGTGTTATGTTCTAAAGAAAATCTCAGTAACTTTTTTGCGTTAGATCAAAAACATAAGAAATACGATTTTTTTTCAATTTTGACAGGCCGCCATTTTGTTTCTACTGGGCCGATTTGGCCCGTTAACGAACTCGTCCAAGATGTTGGCCGAACCAATTTTTGTAGCGAGTTTGGTTCCGATCCGTCGAAAAATACGCCCTCTATCTAGGGAAATTTCTCGAAAAACGACAAAATGTCGTACTTCAAGTACCATAGCACCCGTTGTACTGGCTCTGGTGAGCTGAAAATCAATAGGGTTCATCTGTGAAATGTCCTTAACAATATTCCATCATAAAATTCGTGACTTATTGCACTCCGGAGGCTGTATCGTGCTAACAAGACTTGCAAGGAAAAGTGGCCGACGACAACGACGACGACAAACACACAGGATTTTTTTCTAAAAACCATTTTTTCGTGTTGTTGTTGATGGATAACGTAAAAATAACTCAAAAAAAAATTCAAATTTCCAACTTTTTTGTGGGTAAACCAATACTTTGCTCGCATATTAGATAGGTTGGCAGAAAAGTAAAAAATCTAACAAACGTTCAACCTACGATGAGACCACCCTTCAGAGAGCATTGGCAGAAATCTGTAGGGGGGTGATTACCCAATACGGTACTCATAAGAAATACGGTATCCCGCAGATGACGCTTAGTTACTACAGGCGAGGAATTGGAGGCAAGAAAAGTTCATCTATAGGGAGATCAACGGCAATTCCCATCAATGAAGAAGCTAAACTCGCCGAATGTGATTATAATGGTAACTTAATAGAAGAGGCTTTTTTGATAGAGATTTTGTTAATCTTAATGATGGATCTCCAACTAGAATCAGCCTTCCCGGACAGATCCTAGTATTACAGACCTCTCTTTTTCTTCCTCTAAAATTGGAATAAATTGCTCCTGGACCACTCTCCCTTTAGATAAAGGCAATAGTGACCATTTTCCTATAATTATAAAGAGGGATTTAGACGCTTATATTCCTCAAGACCTTCCGCAGAACAGTAATCCAGATCTTAGGAAGCAAGAACACAATATCAAGAAAATGGATTGGAGAATGTATCACAATGTCTGTGATCACTTGATGGCTGGAATACCTGATTGCTCATGCAACTGAGGAATCATCACCAAAAAAGGGTGAAAGGAGATTTACAACAAATAAGTCTCCCACCATATGGTGGGATGAGGTTTGTACCAACGTTGTAATGGAAAGGAAAAATGCCATTAAGAGATATTTGGATAACAGTTCTGTGGACAATTATGTGGCAATGAACTTGGCAGTTGCAAAAGCTAAATGAACTCTAAGACTCAAAAAAAGAAATAGTTTCAGATAATTCTGTGCAACTTTAAATAGGGACTCTAACTTGTCAGCAGCATGGAGGATTATTAAGGGCTTTAAAAATGGGTACACCCCTCCAATATCTACTTCATTTGTAAGGGATAATTTAAATAATTTTCTTGATAATATTACTATTCCGGATGTTCAGCTGGATATTACTCTAACCAGATCGGATAATAATGATCTAGTCCCTTTCGAAATGGAAGAGCTGGAATGTGCTTTAAAAAACAAGAAAGATTCGGCACCAGGTGCGGATGGAATTTATTACTCACAGTATCTGCCATTACTGTGTAAGGAAAGGCTACTTTCAATTTTGAATGGTTATCTTAAAGATGGAACCATATCAGAATCCTAGAGAATCCAAATAATATGTCCTATACTAAAGACTTTTAAAGACCCTACTACTATTGGCAGCTATATGTATATTGCCATTCAATCGTGTGTAATGAAGGTGTTGGAAAGTATCATTAAAAACAGAATTCACCATAAATTGGAATCAGAGGGGTTTTTAAGTAAATTTCAATCAGACAGGGAAAAAGTATTGTGGATAACCGAATTTTGCTAACCTCCAGTGTTATTAATGCCTTTAACCAAGAAAATAAGGTTTTAATCGTTTTCTTAGACATAAAAGCTGCCTATCACAATGTCAGAATTCCCCTGCTGCTTAACAAATTCGCTAGTTATAATATTTCTCAACATATCCTAAACTTAATTAACCAACTATTTTGGTCTATGAAGGTTGTTATCAGAGACAACTCCTCGAGATGTGTATCTAACACTGGGGTGGTTCAAAAGGGGCTGCCTCAAGGGTCAGCGTTAAGCCCCCTTTTGTATAATGTTTTCACTAATGAAATTTTTGTATGATGCGTCCGTGGCATTTTTATTGATAGTTTGGGTTACAAGCATCATAGCGTTCTGACTTTTCAATAATTGTTCTTTTTTTTATTGATGCCTCATATTACCTTTTTAAAGCACGCCGCCTCAGCGTGTTTAAATCGAACTTTCAAACACGCGCGTTTTTTAAAGTCCATATGGTAACAACAACAACTCGAGAAACGTAAGTATGTCTTATTTGATTTTTTCTGCAAAATTTATTTATACATTGTATCCTTTTAAAAATAAATAAAGAAACTTTTTGATTATTGATCTGACAGCAGTACCTCGTAACGTCAAATAAAAATCAATACTATTTAGGATGGACTTTCACGAAACTTGGCTGGACATCGAGGACGGACTTCCATTTTTTTGTAGTAATAATATAATAATAATATTTTATGATTTCAAAGTGCACCAATAAAAAAAAATAGCGTAAAGTATTCATTGATAACTGGTCTTTCAAACACTTGCTCTATTTCGAGCACTCCGGCTGCGCCGTCGTGCTCGAAAATCGCGCGTGTTTGAAAGACCTTTTTATCCACTTATACTTTAATATACTATTCTACGTACAAAAATAGTTATTCGTTTTACTAGGCATAAAAGCACAAGATTTGATGCCGCTATGCTCGGCTATGAAACCAGCCAAGGCATTAAATCTGCTTTTCTGCCGTGTGAAACATATAATTTTTTCTTCAAATTTGTTCCAATTCCACGCAAAATCGACTTTTTCATATTTAAATTGCATTCCATTATCAATATCCAAATAACTAAATTATTTTATCAAAGGTAACTGGGCCCTGCGTTACTATGTTTACCGCTGATGACGTTTGTTGAATATGTTTGTTTACTGTTTACTTTGTCATTGTCAATTTTGAAAAGTTGTCATGTTAGAAATGGATTTACTGCAAAGTGAGGATGAATTGATGCAATTAACACCACCTGAGATAAGAGACCAGGCGCGAGATGTGGAATTTAACCTTTTACCGGAAAAATCAAGAACTGTATATGAACTCACATACAGCAGATTCATGGACCATAGACAGAAGAAAAATATAGGATCTTTCTCTGAAAATGTGTTGATTGTCTATTTTTCCGATCTTTCAAAGAAAATGAAGCCTTCAACGTTATGGTCTACCTATTCGATGTTGAAAGCTACCCTGAACATAAAAAATAACATTTATTTGGCCAAATACCTGAAGTTACGGGCTTTTTTGAAACGCCAGTCAAACGGTTTCCATGCAAAAAAATCCCGAGTTTTTCAAAGAGAAGAAATCGAGAAATTTTTATCAGATGAACTGTATTTGTGTACGAAGGTAGGAATATATTGAAAATGATCTATTATAATTAAAATAAATACAAGGAATGCAGTTTAATCTTGATGTGAACTTTTTATTCAGTAAATTAACATAACTGTTCGCTTTTGACTGACAAGTTAGAAAAATTAAAATTTAAATTAAATTATTTATTTGTAGTCAAGGTAACGACTACCGACTGTCTTTTAAAACAATTAACATATAAAGTACAATTTTACTTTAACACTTTCCCTTGTTAATTGTTGTAATAATAATGAAATAAACAAACAAAACATCTTAGTACCCACTATGTTACTTTAAACCCAATTTATCGCGTAATATTTGTAATCGTATTGCACCCAAAGGCTTCGTCATAATATCTGCCAGTTGATTCTCAGAAGATATTTGTTGAACTGCTAATTCGCCTTCGGTTACCCTCTCTCGAATAAAGAAGTGCTTGATGGCTATATGTTTTGTTCGTCGATGAAACTCTGGATTTTCGCTTAAACGCACTGCTGCTGTATTGTCGACCTCAATTATTGGAACTTGCTTTAAAGTTACAATATTTTTAAACAATCTTGAGAGCCAAATAATTTCTTTAGCTGCTTCACTTGCTGCAATAATTTCAGCTTCGGTAGTGGAAGTGGCTACCGTAGGTTGTCTTTGACTCATCCATGAAATAGCCCCTCCTGCATACTAAACTACGACACCAGAAGTAGAGCGACCAGTTTTCGTGCATCCTCCAAAATCAGCGTCACTGAAAGTCTCAAGAATACCCCTTTTTACCTTACGAGTATAGGTTATTCCTTTCGTCAATGTGCCTGCTACATAGCGGAAAACTCTTTTAACGCGAGCTACATCTTCCAAAGATGGATTTTCCAGTGATCTTGATAAAAATCCAACGCTGTATGCTAAGTCAGGTCGAGTTCCTAGCATCAAATACATGAGAGCTCCGACCGCCTGTCTGTAAGGGAAATTATGTGCTTTGGAATTTTCTTTCCCTGATTGAGAAATCTCAGAAGCTTTCAACATTGGCGTAGAGACTGGTTTGCAATCTGATCAGTACCGTTTTTGTAGCCTTCTGGTTGCTGCATGTAAATAACCTCTTCAAGTTCGCCGTATAAAAATGCTGTAGATACGTCAAACTGTGCTAGATGCATCTGCTCACTTTCAGCTATGCTTAAAATCGACCGAATAGTTGCCATTCTTGCTACTGGGCTGAAGGTCTGGCTATAGTCAATGCCGTAGCGTTGACTGAAACCTTTTATAACTAGTCTTGCCTTGTATCGATTGACCGAACCGTCTGGATTGGTTTTAACTCTGTAGGTCCATTTACATGGGATCGCTTTTGCTCCTTGTGGCAAAGTTGACAGCTTCCATGTGTGATTTTCATTGAGCGATTTCATCTCATCATCCATGGCTCGTTTCCACTGTGAACTTTCCCTACCTGAAACAGCTTCTTGGAATGATTGAGGAGTTACATACGTGTCAATAAAATCAGTGTTTTCAGCAATGTGTGCATATTCTTGTAGGTAACTTGGCTTTCTCAACTTCGAGCGATCTCTCAAAGTTCTTGCAGGTACTGGCGAGGGCGTCGCTGGCTCTTCCTCGTCATCGGTTGCCGATTCAGGTTCCGTGCTTTCCGACTCGTACTCAAGTGGTTCATCTTGTTGAACTGGTATCTCGGGGTACTCCAAAGGCTCTTCTAGTTCGACTGGAACCTCAGGATTTTCCTCGGTGTTATCTTTCTGTAAATGAGAATCTTTGAGTGGTAACTGAACCTCATGATCGCAATCTCTCGTTAATTCGCGAATTTGAACGTCTCTTGAGACAATAACTTTGTGCTCTTCCTTGACATAAATTCTGTATCTTTCATCGTTATCGTAACCTATCAAATAACCCTTGATTGCTTTCTCGTCCATTTTTCTTCTCTTTTCTTTAGGTATATGAACGTAGCAAGTTGATGCAATGATGCGTAAGTGCTTAATTCTCGGCTTACTTCCAATCCACAGCTCGTAAGGACTCACACCGTCTACTGATGATTTGCCTGTTCTGTTCAATACGTACGTAGCTGTAGTGACTAATTCTGCCCAAATGGCTTCAGGAAATTTCACGTCGGGATTGGAGTACTTGAATGTTCTAGCCATTTCAACGATTGTGCGATTTTCTCGTTCAACGCAACCATTTTGCTGTGGTGTATACGGAGCTGTCAATCTGTGCGTAATTCCATTTTTCTCTAGAATAGCCTTGACCTCCACATTGTCGAACTCGCCGCCGTTGTCACTCAGCAGCGCCTTAATCGAATGACCTTGCTGTTTTGCGTGAGCAATCATTGACTGTAAAGCTGCTGTGACGTCAGACTTCTCTGCAATTATGTAGCAATATCGAAATTTAGTGAACATATCTTTGAATATGGCCATATACCTCTTCTTGCTAAATGATACATCAAAAGGACCACATAAATCTGTAGCAATCAGTTCTCCAGGTTGGCTTGCTTTTCTTCTAGTACCGAAAGCTAAACGATGGGCCTTACCGTAAACGCACGGTTCACAAATTTCTCTGTCTAACTTGACGTTAATACCCAATTCTTTTTGTAACAAGTTTTTCACGTGCTGCTTGTCCTGATGTCCCCACCTCTCGTGATACAGCTGTAATTGAGAACTATCAGTAACAGCAACATTGAAACTTACATTACCAGCGGGAAAAATCGGTTTGATAGCTGCTTTGAATAGTGTTCCGTGAACATTTCGGACTCCACTTAGCAGTATCTTGTTATTCACTTTGAGCGAGCACCACGTAGCTGTTGATTCAAACATACTGTTTAGGTTTCTGTCTTGAGCTGCTAGAACAGAAAACAAATTCTTCGATATGTCGGGAACGTACCAAACATCGTGCAAGGTTAGGATGTATCGCTCGTCGTTCACTGTTGATACAACTTTTACGATGCCTTTCCCTACTGCTTGCAAAAGCTCTTTTCCTGCAGCCTTTATGCCACACGGATTCTTGAATTTTTCAAAATCTACAAAGAAATCGAAATTATTCGTTGCGTGCCTTGTAGCACCGTTGTCGATCCACCAGTCTGTAGTGTTGATCTCAGTATTGAAAATCTCTGAAAATGACAACACAAGACCTTCCTTAACCTCAACAGCATTGCTCTGAAATTTGTTTTGGTTATTTTTGTGGTTAGCATGGTTTTGAGAGTCATTAACGGACTTATTTTTGGATGGTCGTCCATCTGCGATCCACTTTCTGCATTCACTGACCCAATGGTTTTTCTTACCACAATAATTACAGGTTGTACCTGCTCTCGACTTCTTTTTCGCGTCTTGTTTTTGCGTCTCGCCTTTTGCCACTAGAGCTCCTTGAGAAAATTTGTCAGTGTTGGTGCTTTTCTTGAAATTTCTTTCGAACATACACAACTGTGTAGTCAGCTCGTCAAAGGTTTTCTCTGTGTCTTTGGTGAGCAGCATCCAACTGGACCTAAATGTCTCAAATGTAGCAGGTAAAATATTGAGCGTTTTACACACAAGCATTAAGTCTGGTAACTTGTTTTCATTTCGAGCAGTGAGACCGTTGTTGAGATCACTCCAAAGACTTCTCAACTTAGCTAAATGTGTAGACACGTCCTCACCTAACATCCAACTAAAAGCGAAAAATGAATCACAAATTTGAAAAACTTGATCCTTGGATGTCGCTTCAAACTGCTCTTTAAGGGCCTCGAAAGCATCACGCGCGGTTTCTTTATCGATGATTTTCTCATACACCGCATCTGTAACTGAGCTAGCAATCATAGACTTTGCGTAGCTATTTGCCTTTCGAAAGAAATCATACTTCTCTTTGAATTCTTTTTGTTTAGCCGCACTAGCGCCGTCAGCTAGAGGTTCTGGTTTTTTAATCTTGTTATCGATAACGTCTAATGCACCTTCATGATAATCGAGCAGATCACGAATCTTCCGCTTCCAGATCGGCCAGTCTGCCTCACCGGCCAAGGGTTTGATGTGCTTCGCCAAATCCATCTGTGGCTATTCAACGATACTTCACAGTCCAACCGTTTCTTATACGAATTTATTCTTTCTTGAATAAAAACGATTCTAGTACACAATTAAGCGTTCTGGGCCCATAACCAATTAAAATAAATACAAGGAATGCAGTTTAATCTTGATGTGAACTTTTTATTCAGTAAATTAACATAACTGTTCGCTTTTGACTGACAAGTTAGAAAAATTAAAATTTAAATTAAATTATTTATTTGTAGTCAAGGTAACGACTACCGACTGTCTTTTAGAACAATTAACATATAAAGTACAATTTTACTTTAACAATTATGGATTAAAGAACTAATTTTCAATTTATATTTCAGGTTGTACTTATTGTTGCAGTCGCTGAGGCTTGTAGATGTGATGAGCTTTGGCAAATGAAAACAGATGATATAAATGATATGGGCGACAAATTGCTAATTATGCTACCAAATACTAATACCAAAAGATCAAGATCTTTTGTAGTAACGGAATATTTAAGCGTTTACAGAAAATATGCAGCCTCCAGACCCTCGAATTTAAATAATCGGCGTGTCTTCTATAAGTATGCGAACGGTAAAGCACATCATCAATTCATTGGCATTCACAAATTCGTAAAATGCCAGAAGAAATTGCTACTTTTCTGGGACTATCCCATGCGAAAGAGTATACCGGGCACTGCTTTCGCAGAACTTCGGCCACGTTGCTGGTGCATTCTGATGGGGACATAACAATGTTGAAGAAACATGGAGGATGGAAGTCTTCCGGTGTCGCGGAGGGCTATATTGAGGACTCGCTAGCCAATAAGTCGAACATAGGCAATAAAATATTTTTTGGCGTTTCCGGAGTATCAAGTGTGGATACTAAAATTGTTAATTTCACTGGAAAGGAGAGAAGTGGACAGAGTTCAATTGTATTAAATAATTGTTCACAATTCACCATAAATATATCTAATAAATAAAAATTTCGTGTTGTAGTTTGTAGTTTTAATGCAATAAAACCAGTTTATTATCATCAGCATCATTTTGAGTTTTCTTAATGTCATTATCAATTTTAATAACCAGTTTGATTTAAATTATTACTTGGAAGGTTGCCTAGCAACGAACTTTTTCTGCCTAGTCAGTAAAAGTGGACTTTTTCTGCCTAGGCATTAAAAGTACAACTTCTAAGCCTGCCAAGTGTCATTAAAAGGCCGCTTTTAATGTCATTTGGAGAAAAATGATTTATTCTTGTCTTTAGACTCGGGGTAGATAGTTTCCAAATATCGGCGCCATTTGGCAGTTGCCATGGAAGTATTAGGAAGCAGTTTAGTACATAACATGCAAAGAGGTGAACCGTTGGAATCAACAAATCCGAAACTGATATATGATTCATCATACTTCCTTTTTTTCGCCTTTGAAACCGTGGAGCTTGACGTCGTTACATCATCGTCTGGATTGTTAATTGCTGTATACTCCGCGCGTACTGCTTTTGAACAATCTGCTTCGTTAGAAGATGTTGTTGCAACACGTTTAACGCCTATAAGCCAACGTTTCATTCTTCTTTATTAATAATGTTACTGCGTACAAGAGTTTAGTCCAAATAAGAAATGTACAAAACTGATACAATCAGAATACAGCAGTAGAATAATATCTAAACACTTCGTTGAAAATTCGCAATTCGCTAGCTAGCTTGTAAGTAGGTAGGTGCTTATCGCTCCGAACGCTAATCGTCGACTGATAAGTGTTGAGGCGCGATCGTCACTTTTATAGTTCTAACCTCGAACATTCTCAAAAATAGTCGGCGCCTTTGATAAATAAAAAGCCGAAATAAAAATAGAAATACCAAAAATGCGGTGTAAACAATCTCGACTTTATGCTTTGAAGTTAGACCCGAAAGTCGCTTGTTCATAACTATAGGGTATTATCTCAGAGGTGACTTTCATCAAAGGGACTGCGGCCTTTGATAAATAGAAAGCGGAAATAAAAATAGAAATTCAAAAAATGCGGTGTAAACAATTTCGACTTTGTGAGTGCGCACAAATAGATACCAGCGGTGGCGTCATAGTAAAATTGTACTGTTGTCGGTTGCGCCTCGTGATACGACCGCGTCAAAACGTTCGATTAGAGAGAGGTGTTTTGATTTTTTTTCTGAATTCTTGCGGGGCCCCTACAGGAGAATGGCGGAACTCTAGGATTTCCCACACTTAGAGAATGGCTGCACTATGATATTCTCAAAACAGTATTCTTGTTAAATCTCAAACATTGTTAAGTACATGAAAATAAATTTTCTCTTGCATAGTTTCTTTTAAATTTTCGTGTTCTCTCAAAAATCGACTTATTTTCACTTTCTGGGACCTCGGATTTTTAAAACGTACGTCAATCTACTTCCTAAATATTATGAAGTCAATAAACGAAATTATAAATTGGGATTGTTTGATAAATGTTTGCACAAAGTGAATTAGGATTTTATTTATTGTATCTTATCTAACAATCCGCTTTAATTTAACCGTAATGTTTGATCAGGCACAAGTTGAGTACATACTTTTATAATTATTCAGTCTAATTTCATATTCGGTGTCAATATTTGAAATTCCATAGTCAGTGCTATAAAGTGTGAAGAAATAACTATTCTCATAATTTAAATACGCATCACAAGCATATTTTCAGTTGCTAAATGAACAGCTTGTACAGATGAACAGATTCTTGAATTGATTATACTGTAGGTTCGTTCTGCTTTCCGGAGTTTTGTTCTTATATTTACCCATTAACGTCCGAATTATTTTGTTGTTGTACATTATATGGAAATGATCAATTTAGAAATGTTTAAAGTATCAATAATCATGTAGTGTAAACATTTTATCATATTTTTTATTAAAAGACAAAAAAATGCCGTTACATATCGCACCCTTAGCAATAAAAAGGCTTAACCCAAAAATAACATAACTGGTAGAAACGGAAAAAACTGTTGATGTAATAGTGAAAGACTAACATTTTCTGTTTCTATGAAAAGTGGTGTTCATGTGATACGGCGATAAAAATATGTTTTTATGACGGTTATATGGTTGAGACAAGAGGTCGCTTAAGGTTTTTCGCAATCAAAATCGTGCTGTGGATTTTGTAGCTTTACAAATTAGGAAAAATCAATTTGCGCCCCTTTAGATTCAAGTTTTTCAAAATGAAAAAAACGTTTTTAGAAATGTGCCTGTTTTTGATTAATTTGGACATCTAATGCGATTATTATTTCGAAATGATACTTTCATTATTAAAAGTTTTCGTTGTTGCCATTGCATATTTATGATTGTGTCTCTGTAGGCTTAAACTGTAAAATGATGTTGGCTACTATAATACTACAGTAATATTGAGAAGGGCAATAATATACAAAACACAAAATTAAAATTCAATTCTTGAACATTTAACATTAAGAATACTACTTTATAGATCAGGTAACGTGTTATGTTGCTATGGTTAAGTCTCACGGGCCAGTGGGATGAGGGGGGGGTGTCTTCCCACTAAACAAGAAACATAACAAGTCTTTTTTGTGATGTTCTTTTTAGAGACTTTTCGTGATGTTTATTTGAAACGTTAATAAGATATCTCCTAGATGTCTTAATTTTATTACCAACTCTATTAACATCCATGTCATGTAAATAAAACATATTTTTGATGTACACAGTAATACTTGAATTGGCAGTTACATACACAGCCTATGAACTTCTTTTTAGTAACTTCCTATAGGAAACATTCATACGATGTTAATTTGTATATTTCTCACTAATGTCCCATACAGAACGTTACTGTAATATTACAAATTAACATGTTTCTAAGGTGATCACATGTTGCAGTTACTTTTACATCTTTCGAAATAATTTTTATTAACATCGTACTTATTACGTCTGTACGACGTTAGTTCATAAAACTCTCAGTACTATCTCATATTAAACATCACAGTAACATAAAAAAGAAGAAAACAGAGGAGGAACTGATGAACGAAACATAAACATACAGTAGTTATCTGTGGAAACAAAAATGACAAGCATGAAATGGCGGATGGTTTTCAGTTATGTGCTATATTTTATTTGCAGGAAGCACATATTTTGCAAGTAGTACTTGAATAAAGTGGTCTTCGTTTTCGTTAGTTCCTACTAAGCTACAGTTTCTATACTCAGTTATAATTCTTGTTATAATGGACGAACAACAATTGTTATCGGTAAGTACCTATTCCAAAATCATAATTATTAAAAAATTGAATAGATGAGGCTTTTACTTGATGAAGATCCATACTGAACGATGAAATAAAACAATATAGTTTGTTTAAATCTTCATATATTTGAACTAATGTTCAATTTAAACTTGTTGACGCGTTTCACTAACACAGTAGCTTTGTCAAAACGAATGAAGGTAAAATATAAAAATGTCTTAATATATACAGTGCTAAATCTATTTACTAAGGTTAACAATGGTATTAAAAGATATTACCTGGAAATTCATTCACTACAAACATTTCTAAGCTATCTTCTAGGTAAAGAGGTTCAATAAAGGAGACTGATTGATATCTATTTGGTCGTTAAGGAGATTACCTGAATATTTATTTTTGTTAATCTCTAGGGCTTCTAGTTTAAATTCATTAGAAGCCCTAGAGATTAACAAAAATAAATATTCAGGTAATCTCCTGAACGACCAAATAGATATCAATCAGTCTCCTTTATTGAACCTCTTTACCTAGAATATAGCTTAGGAATGTTTGTAGTGAATGAATTTCCAGGTATTATCTTTTAATACCATTGTTAACCTTAGTAAATAGATTTAGCACTGTATATATTGAGACATTTTTATATTTTACCTTCATTCGTTTTGACAAAGCTACTGTGTTAGTGAAACGCGTCAACAAGTTTAAATTGAACATTAGTTCAAATATATGAAGATTTAAACAAACTATATTGTTTTATTTCATCGTTCGGATAATTATTAAAACTTAAAACTCGTTCAATACTTTTATCGGCTATTATACATTGAAATTCCATGTGGCGGAATTGTACACTAACATTATATAATAGGGGTTTTTACAATTTTTAAAATATTTTAGTTAACTAGTAAGTATATTTTGAAAACGATTCACAATATTTCAAATCCTAGATATGCATTATGCCCTACAAAAAACTTGATATTGCAATAGGGTAGATATTATTATTAATAATAAAACGTGCTCATATGTTGGCAGATATTTAAATCTAGAAGAAAATATTTTCAATGTTCAAGATGTTTCAGAAGCTACTTACACAAATAAAATAAAAAACAAATAGTTGGTAATTATGTAATGAAAGGGAAGTAACTATTTCAGATAGTCTGATATAAACATTGTATTAAACAGTACAACAAATATTGAATCAAGTATCTCTAGTTCTAGTTTTTTTAGTAGTAGTCTTAGCCATCAATATAGTTTTGCAGGTTTAGAAAATTTTAACATTATTACTAACAATTCTTGTGAACAATTAGAGACTGTTTAAGACTTTAAAAACAGAAATTTTTGTTTAAAGCTCATTTCCATTTGAAAATTCACTGAAATCAATAAATAATCTGTAGATGTCCCTTACAATGGTACCTATATTCTTAGTTGAAGAATATGTAACTTATGATACTGAATGCTCCAGTCAACAAACAGCATGCAATTATTTATTATTGTAGAAACACAGCTATTGGATACTCAATTGGATACAATTAAGTATAAACTCATTTAACTTGATAATGTGTTCATATCTCTTCCTCATAAGTATTTTTTTTGTATACAGTGTATTAATAATGCTTAGTTTTCTTTAAGTTACAATTCCACGATGTTTATATACAATTTGTTCCAGGATGAAAATAACAAGACGAGAATAGTATAATATTTTATACAGAAAAGAAGTATGAATTTGCATAGCACACCTGAATTTACCTGCCAAATGGAGTGAGGCATGGAATAGAAGGTAAATCATGAAAAGTCACTTCTCAAAATAAAATATACTCGTATTATTCCTTTGAAGATCCCCGCACGTATCTTATGGAAAATTGGCCCCAGTCAATTGGCTGAAAATCAAGTTTGATGTAATTTATGATGATCGATCAAAGGTCTCCATGGGCACAATTTGATCTAAAGTAATTGTTTTATTAGCTGTTGTTCAGAACACCTTTATATGTTTCAGAGATAAGGATTTTGAAGTGTACGTTATGGAATGTTTGAGGTACTCAAAACAGCGACTCTTGCGTGAGAAAAAGTAACCGTAAGTAAACGATAGAATTTTCTTAAATCAGATTGGATTTCTGTTGATGTAACATAATGTTTCATTAAATCTTTATGGTGTAAAACTTTTACTAGTTTTGATATAATTAAAAAATTATTCTAATAAATTTTCTGTTAACTAGCTGTAATGTATGTGTATCCGTTAGACTTTATTAATTCAGTTTCAAAGTATGGTATGTTATGGTAACTACGGATTAATATACACTTTTTTATTTCTTGCTTTCACTGAATGTGTTCAATGGTTTCCCCTTTCCAGACTTGTTATGTAATATGCTTACACAATTTTATTTTTTTTAGGTTGGATTGCTGGACGAGATATTTTTTTTTCTAATTTTGTACATATTTTTTTCAAATTTACTATACTGTTCATTAATAGTGAATAAAACGTTTTAAATCCTTTATTGCTTTTTTGCTGTTTTATTTTAAATGTACAGGATGAACAACTAAGAACGACTGTAGGCCATATCTCAGAAAAGAATCATGGTACAACTTTCAAAAAAATTACCTCTAGGTAAGGGATCCTGAAAAATTGCTGGAAAATATTTTGCAGTCTATAAAATATTCGCTAGGGGTGCAATGAACACTCGAAAACATAATCACTCCAAAAAAACATACTAAAGGTGTCCTAAAAATACAATTTTTGAAATCTAGATGAGATTTTTTACCATTATTCTTCAAATAATGGGTGAGGAAGGTTCAAACTTATGAACAAATGTATAACTTTTTCGTTTTTTAACCGATAATAATGAATTTAGCTGCATTTAAAAGTTTTTCTGCTTAATAAGATTGATAACAAAATTAGATAATTTTGTATCCACTCGAAAATTTCAAATGTAAATTGAAGCATTTTTTCATATTTGATATTGTGAATCTCATAATCTTGGAATAGATTCCTATTTTTTTACCCCTTTTCATCAGAATTTAAAAAATGCCTCATTACATTTGAAATTTCCGAGGAAAATGGGAAAATTGTGGACTTTTTCACAAAGCGTTGACAAAATTGTCCAAATTTGTTATTTTTGTTAAGCATTTCTTATTAAAAAGGAAAAACTTTTTCAAATGAAGCCAAAAACATGGATGTCGATTAAAAAAAAAGTGTTACGACATTTGTTGTTTGGGTTGAACCTTCCCCACCCCTTACTTGAAGAATAAAGACAAAAACTCCCTAACTACATTTTTTCATAATCTCAACAAAATATCAAACGTATTTCTTGGATACGTTTAGTATGTCTTTTTGGAGATAATCACAGTATTATCTTTTTAAGTGTTCATTCCACCCCATAGGAGATATTTTAGGAACTCAAAAATATTTTTCAGGGTCATTTTCCTGAAGGTATTTTTTTTAAGTTGTACTATGACTATTTTTTGAGATATGGCCGACAGCCGGCGTTCTTAGTTGTTCACCCTGTATTTGCTGATTAGGCACAGAAACATCTATAGGATGTCATCCAGAATGTTTGAGGTATATTATTTAGAGGTTCATGTAATGTCCATACAACATCTATGAGAATACACTGTATTGTTTTTGAAATGTCGCATTTAGATCATTGATAATATGTTATTTTTTAGACATTGTCTTAACATCGACAAGATATTAAAATGCATTTCAGAATGTAACAGAAATTTTGTTTTTAGTTCGTTTTAAAGACTTCCCTTTGAGAAAGTTCTAGTAACATCACAGTAATGTAAAAATACAGCGCTTTAACATCGCTGAAAAGTTACGGTTGGGGTCGATCACCAATCTGGGGAGGCTCTGAAGCTAGTCTCGGGGCTGGGGAAGAAAAAGAACCCCGCGGAGGATCCAAAGGACATGGAGATACCCTCTACATCCGGAACCTCTGGAAAAGGGGAAAAAGAAGAAAGCTTGACCTTGGGTCAGCCCCAGATCTCTGCTGGGGTGACTGGGGATGCGGTGATCGTCCCTGCATCCCAGGAAACTGGGCGGAGCATCCTGGGCGTCGAGAGTCTGACTCGAGATCAAGAAACCTGCTCGAACTCGGAGGAAGATATTGCCATGGTGGTCGAGGAGGGTCATAATAATTCACCTTCACGTTCACGAATGTAGCTCAGAATAACCTGCATCACGCGAAGGGAGCTTCAGCCGTGATTGCAAGGTTGTTCGCTAGACTACAATTGGATATTGTACTTATCCAAGAACCATGGATCAACAAAGATGGCCAATCAAAAGTTTGGCATGCAAGGATTCCAAATTTATTTATGATCAAAGGCAAGTATCTCCGCGTGCCTGTGTAATCATAAGAAATACCATAAAACATATTTGTGTTTCAGAATACGTGTCACGGGACCTTGTTCCAATCATGGTACACCTCAAAATTGGGGCTATCGACCGAGACATCGTCATTGCCTCTGCCTACTTCGCTGGAGACGGGCCGATGACACCTCCAGAAGAAGTATAAGAGCTAGTGAGACGCTGCAATAACAGACGGCTGCCAACTATAATTGTTTGTGATGCCAACGCACACAATACCGTGTGGGGAAGCAATAATAACAACGCAAAAGGTGAGTGTAACCCACTTAAAATCTGATCTAATCTATGCTACTGAACTTGTAGAACAAAAAGCTGAATATCAATAGGGCTCTTCTGTGTGATGCCCTGAATAATATTCAATCATAAAATTGGTGACCTGTTGAACTCCAGAGGCTGTATCGTGCTAACAAACTGAAATTTCTCAAATCATGACCAAAAAGTCATACTTCAAGTACCATAGCACCCGTTGTACTGGCTCTGGTGAGCTGAAAATCAATAGGGTTCATCTGTGACATGTCCTTAACAATATGCAATCATCAAATTGGTGACTTGTTGCACTCCGGAGGATGTATCGTGCTAAAAAGACCTGTAACGAAAAGTGGCCGACGACCACGACGACGACGACATATACACAGGATTTTTTTTCTAAAAACCGTTTTTTCGTGTTTTTGTTGATGGAAAACGTAAAAATAACTAAAAAAAATTCCAAAATTCCAACTTTTTTGGGGTAAACCAATAGGTTGGGCGGAAAAGTAAAAATGATAAGCATATAAATATTTGACTATTAAAAATGAATCATAAGATATATTTAAATGTAAACTGTCAAATATATATTTTATCGAAAGAGACTCAAGGTCCAAACAATTTAATCTAAGTCCGAGATTACTTGCTGGTTTTATTTTAAATTTTCATATCAACTTATTTTAGTAAGAAGCCAGTATTGTTAACCCTCTTAGGAGTTGTGGGTTAAATTGAAGAAGTCTTGGGTGCTTGCCAAAACTTCTCTGCGCCCTTTTGAGAACACTTTATTATTATTTGAAGAATCCACCCCTTCTTCGACTCGAAGCTAGTCGACCATGAGCACAGATCCTCCAGGGCAATTTTAACATATTCGCGGACACTGAAGGATATTTTATTTATTGTGTGTTTTCTCATTAAAAAATCAAATCATTTTACTGTCTCAGTAACCTTGGATCCAGTTCCGCCCTAGATCCTCCTCAAATTACTAGATCGCTAATATTCTAAGGAGCCCTTTGAAAATTATAGGAATTTTTGTTTCCTGACGTTTTTCTATATATATTAGTGGTATTAGCATCCTAAAAATAATAAGCTGGACCGTGTTTCGATAACCCTGTAGGACTGTGTATTTGATATGAATAAGTTCAAACAAAAAAGTATTAACCCTGGAAAAAAGTTCATCCAATATATTATTTTAATAGTTCCAAACGAGGTCGAAATATTATTCGACTAATGCTCGTATTAGCATTAAAATATATAATTTTCATAAGCACAAGACTGGTATACCTTGAGGCGAGATTTATTTCATCAAATACTCTCGTTACATTTTATCAACACTCAGTTTCGTTGCTTGTACAATTTTATATTGAAGAAAGAGATTATGTTTTATTAAGAATGACAAACAATGTGTTTGAATTGCTGTTCAAATGAAAAATGGTAATTAATATTATCAGAATACGAGTTAATTTTTATAGTAATGATAACACTTTAGTTTCTTTTATACGGTATATCCGAATATTTTTGTGTTTTTTTATTGACAACTGAAAATGTGGTAGGGAAAAGGGGGGCACATTCAACCTTGGGGCACTTTCAACCAGTTGAAAGTGTCCCACTAATGATTTTCAATTAGATTTGGATTTGAAATTATTAGAGATTTCATTATCAATACTCTATCCATTAAGAAAAGATGTATAAACCCGGCATTAATTTGATTATTGTTTGAAAATAGGTAAATTTTTTTTCAGATGGTCCGAACATATAAAAAAAACGACGAGAACGGAAATCAACGAAAAAGACATGACTAATGCAATTGAAAACGTATTAAGTAAAAGAATGTCAGAAAGAGAAACTGCTACAACATTTAATATCAAACGAGACACCCTACATTCCAGAATTAAAAAAATTAAAACAAAATATCCTACAGAAGAGTTGCTAGCCAGTAAATTCAATGAAGACTCTGGGAATGAAAGCGACGGCTCCAATGAGAACAAAAATCTTTATTCCAGCAAATATACGGTTTCTCAAGGTTTTTCAAAGAGTCAGGAAGATGAGCTCGTAAAATATATTCAGCTTTCTTCTAACATGAATTACGGTCTAACATATAAGCAGATAAGAACTTTAGCTTATGACTATTCGAGCGATTTGCCCGGATGCAAGATTCCTGACAAGTGGAAGGCTGTGAAAATAGCTGGCATCGATTGGCTTAGGGGCTTTATGAAGAGAAATAAACAACAAATATCTCTAAGAAAACCAGAAAGCACTAGTTTATCCCGATCAACTGGGTTTAATAAAAAAAATGTGTCAGAATTCTTCGAAAATTATACTTTTGCATTGCAAAAGTATAAGCTTAAGCCTGAACAGATATACAATTTGGATGAGACGGGAGTCACCACAGTTCTAAAACCAGTAAAAATTGTGTCCATTAAAGGCAAGAAACAAGTATGCCAAATATCATCTGCAGAACGAGGCGAATTGACCACATTTGTGGGAATAATAAGTGCTGTGGGTAGCGCACTCCCTCCAGTTTATGTTTTTCCCAGAATACGTAATCCTGACGAATATTTGATTGACGCACCCATTTCTAGCTTAGGATTAGGAAACCGTTCTGGCTGGATGATAGGAGATCTATTTCTACGTGTACTGGAGCATATTAAGCAGCAAACAAACTGCTCAATTGAAAATAAAATACTGTTGTTGCTGGATAACCATGAATCCCATATTACCGTGAAAGGGATAAATAAATAAATAAATAAAACAGAAAGTAACGTTAGTACAAAATTGTTAAATGTAAAAACAAAAATACCACTATTAAAGAAGTCAGGTATATATAAACTCAAATGTCCAGAATGTAATGCTGTCTATTTGGGTCAGACCCTTAGGAATTTTGAAATACGATACAGTGAGCACTTACGAGCTTACAGATTAAAACAACCAGATAAATCCCACTACGCAAAACATCTACTTGACACCAATTATTCATTGACACCTAACACAGAACTAGAAGTGCTGCATATTTGTGAAAAGAAACAAGAACTGGATTTCCTTGAAGAACTGGAAATTAGAAGACATTTAAGAAACCCACAATATGAAGTTGTCAATGAACAGTTAAATCTAGGGAATTCTCCACTAATAAACTGTCTCCTTAAGTGATAATTGTAAAGATCAGCAGATATAGTTTTCCTGGTTTTCTATATCATTGCACAGTTATACTGATCTTAATTGGAAAAATGATATCCAGGATATCACCATAGGGCTAACAATATCTAAGCTTCAATATTTGTAATATCACATCTTCTTCTTTTTCTATAAACATATATTAAGCCAATCACAAGTTAGGTTACTTCTTGGTCTAGCCAAAAATATAACTACTAAACATCAGGTAGGCATAAAATGAAATGTAACTTCTGCCATTCTGACGATGATATTGATTTATCGAAACAATTGTCAATTTTTTAGAATTTTCAATAACTTGTATTATATTGTGGAATTAACTAGAGACCTTGAGTTTCATTTAAAAACACTAAAGGGATAAATTATTGCTGTAATAATGGGATCGTCATTCTTCCATTTCCACCACATACATCACACAAGCTCCAACCTCTAGATGTCGGTGTTTACGGCTCATTCAAGAACTATTGCGCAACTGTCTTCAATGACTGGATGATTTCAAATCCTGGTAAAACGATAACAATTAGGCAGATTGCCCATCTAACGAAAATTGCTTACCAAAATGCTTTCACACATAATAATATTACAACATCATTCCAGAAACCAGGGATTTGGCCTTTGAATAGACTGGCGTTCCAAGAAGAGGAATTTTTGCTCAGTTTTGCAAATTATGAGGAAGAACATGACCAACAACTTCACCAACAACAGACTGATGCTGATTCTTCATTGTTCATGGCTTAGAATGGTTCGTCATCTTCAACATGAGATCCAAAGCCTGAATGTAACTACGTTCGATCTTTTTTTATTCTATTATTAAATACATTTTCTCAAATTGCAGATACTCGATCAACGCCGCATAAAGTCACTCCCAAAAATTCATCCTTAGAAGGTTCTTCTACACCTCCACCCTTAAGAAATATTTCAAGAATCTCGTTTGTTAATGAGGATCTTGACAAAAATAGGAAAGTTAATATAGCATAGCACTCTACTCTCTTGATTTTATTTCAAGCTTTTTTATAGACTTACTTTCAACATCTGCTGTCCACAAAATTACTCCGGAGACTGTCAAGCCGATTCCTGGACCCTCTATAAAAAAAACTAAGAACATGAAAGAAAAGAAAGGGAAGTCTAGAATTTTTACAGAGACACCTGAAAAGAATCGCTTGGAAGAAATCGAACGTGAGAGAGAAAGGCGTAAACGAATTAAAGAAGAGAGGAATAGAAAAAGAGTTCTCAAACAAGTATTTCCAGAAGCGAAAGAAGATTATGCAACAAAGAAGAAGAGAAAGATAAGCACAAGTAGTTCAGATACTGACGAGTCGATTGAACTCGCATCGGACGATATGTCGGATGATTTTAGTGACATGGAGAGTGCCAACCTCCTTACAGATGATGATATAATTCAACAAGATGATTTTGTTTTGGTGAAATTTCCTTTAAAGACTAGCATATATTATTACATTGGAAGAGTCGTAGAAGTTAGAAACTTGAATGAATTTGTAATAAAATTTTTGCGTCGTAAGACGCCAGGCTTCAAATTCTACTACCCCTTGGTCGAAGATACATCTACAGTTGACCGTTACGACTTAGTCCTAAAATTGCCACAGCCCAACTCATCTAAGACTGCTCGGACTTTTTCCTTACTAACTTTCAACATTAACTTATCCATGTATAATATCAAATAAGTTGTATGTTTTGATTATACTTATGTTTCATAATTTTTCGCACAAGGTATTGTTACCAAAATAAAGAGTTGCACTGATATGTTATATAATTTCATTGTTGGTTGAAACTGCCCCAGGACGTGATTGATTGTGCCCCACCGGAGGGTCACTATCAACCAAATGCAAGCTTTTTTTAACTTTGATAATTTTTTTGAGAAAATAAATTTACCGATAATATTTCCTAGACAAAATGTAAGTAGAATTATCAAATATTGCTATGCCGGGAAGAAAGTACATTTTGTCAATATCTGCGATCTTTGGTGATTTGGTTTAATGTGCCCCCCTTTCCCCTATATCCATATGAAATAAAAATATAAATAATTTTCTGGTAACAGAAGGAATAAACCGTTCACTGAATAGTGTGTTAACGTGGAACACACAAAATATACCCGAAGAAATACATAGAAAATAAGATACAAGGAAGTGCACAAAATATTGGAGTTGGACATTTTCCAAACAGAGCATTGTCAGACAGACGAATGTTTAAGCGTAGGTATTGATTTGAGGTTACGAGAAACAAGTATGGATAGGTTAACGTAATTTTGCATGTTGTAAAAAATATAGAATTTTCAAAGAGTTTTCGACAGTCCAGTATGAAGTGTATGTACTGTTACAACTGAACAAGATTTGTTAAACGCGGATGATAATGAGGCATCACCGAATGTACGAAAAATATCAAGAGGACATAAAAATTTTGAAATTTCACTGGGTCTTGATGCAGTTCTTTGGCCACTACATAATTGCTGTGACATCTGTTCTGTATTAGGGGATGAACCCAGTACTTCCGCTTCTTTTTTCTGTTTCGATACCACCACCACAACACTACAACGTCCGCATCATCCGACGACATCTCAGAAACTGCTCATGTGGCAGTTGCGTCAGTGTACTGACGAGTATGAAACCAGTTTTATGAAACTAGTTTCATAAAACCGGTTTCATAAAACCAGTTTCGTCAGTGTGCAGCCTGCCTTAAATATAGTCAGTGGTTTCTGCGACAAAAAAGCAAATAATACCTTTATTTCTAACGTTGTTTTCGCGGACGAATCCGGTCTGAGCAGAGATGGAGTCATTAATTCTCGTGATATGCATTTATTAGAGTGTTGTGAAGGATATGGAGCATACTGCAGTTTTCGACGTTCATGGGGCAATCTGAGATTACCCATGATTTTTATTTATATTTTGATTTGTTGCGGTTTTGCTTTTGTCAATTGAGGCCAGTGTAATGTTATTCATTATTCAAAATAAAGATTAGGAGATTCAATGACAAGTTTGTTTTTTATGACATTAATTTTCAACTATGATTAAAGTAATAATATCAATGTTACAGTCTGTCCGCTTTCAGAGCTAGTTGGTATATTGTGTCGTCAGTCAGTCGATGTCTGAGATTCTCAGTTTTATATAAAATATAAATTCAGTAAAAAATATTTGTGTCTCAGTTTAACTCATAAATTAAATACAGCTTATATAGGATTTTGGTTGCAGAAGACTCCGTGTCGTTGGTTCAGAGTCTAGGTAAATTAAGAGGAAGGCATAAATGCAGGAACCTGTGCCTCTTTTCGGTTCTTCGTTCGTGAATAGTCGGAATGGAAACGACTTCCTTGCATTGTCCTAAAGTTCAAAATCCAAACAATAACAGCGTCAAATTTAATTCTCGCTCTTACTTTTTTTTGTTCTATTCTCGATTATTTTTCTATGAAATTTGAAAGATTAGATAAAATACAGGGCTTTGCTTTTAAGTCAATAAATGTATCCGTTTTAGCCATTTTTCACCAAATTCTTAATCAAGTTGCCCAGATCGACTAAAACGAAGAAAAGAAAATACCCAAGCTTTAATATTAAATGACTTAAATTTTCGTAACTCGAAATCAGTCAAACTTTTATTTAGCTATACATTTTCTGAACAAAATTTTGTTTTCTTCGTTTCCTTCTACGTAGTCATAAATTATTCATTTTTGTTTGGGTTTAGTATTTTAATTATTCAACTTTGCTTTCCACTATTCAACATTTCCGTTATTAATGGATATTTGCTCAAAATTTTGTCATTTCTATTGCCTCAAGGCCTAAGATATACGACCAGATTTTAACATCAAAGTTCGAGCGCGAGCCATTGCACTAAAGATTACTTCGATCTTTTTAAATTTACTGCGCATGTCGTTCGCCTTCCGATTATGCCCGAACGGAGAACCGAAGCGAGGCACGGTTTCCTCCGTTTAAGAGGGGCCTCACGTTTTAGGAACCTGAAAACAGTTGGCACCCGTGATTTGCAACAAAATTTAGGTCATTTTGTACACAACAAATCTAAAGAACGGAGGGAAATTAAGTGTTGAAATTTTAACACAATATAACTTGGACCTTTGTCATGAGAATCAGGTTATAAAAAGGTATAAGCCATTAACTGATGGTGTGATTTTGACAGTTTTGACAATTTGTGGTCACCAATCTGGACACCAAAACCTGATCCCCAAATGGAAGCCTAGAGAATTCGATTCTGAAAATATGAAATCTCAAATCATTGTATTTTTTGAGATTTGTTGTGCGCAAATTTTTGCAAACGAACAATATAGAACAATGACAGAAGACGACGGTCAATTAATAGACAAATAATATTATAACCATGCGGTTGTCATATGTTTTGTGTTCATAAAAATATCCCAAATTTATAGTTTAGTGTGTATTGTATTTGTAAGTGATTATAATTAAATAATTTTCATGCTAAATAAGTAAATTTGTGCTTCGTAAATGCTATTTATATTTACTCCACAAGATTGTGTTTACTGCTTCATGCTTCGTTGCAACAAAAATGCACTTTTTGCACCTATTACACAAATAACTACTTTTTAATGTTATTCTTATTTATTGTTGGTAAATACATCGAAGTGATTAAATTTATTATGTGAGAATGATTTTGAGTTTTTGTTCTTTGGAATAAATATATCATGTTTATACCTGATAATAGTAATTGTGATTCCCCTTAAGTTGAATTTTATTGTTGTGTTTTTCTAGACAAATTTTTTTCTTCATGAGGTCAATTATTTCGCTTATTGTATTTGTAAATTCGGTTTTGATGCAGAGTGGAGGCATTTTATTTCAAGTAGTGCATCATCACCTACAAGCCCTAAAATATTTTATCAATAAATGTATGTCGTTTAATATGCAAAAAGAATTTATAACCATCACCTACAAGCCCTAAAATATTTTATCAATAAATGTATGTCGTTTAATATGCAAAAAGAATTTATAACAAATGGTGATTATTTGTTATGTTAAATATATTTACCATCAGGAGAAGTACCTAGAAACCCGTGTTGAACATCTACCCACAATCCTGAATCAACCACCACAACATTTTGTACTCGTTCAAAAATGCTCTTAGCCACTTTTTCCTTAAGAGTTCCATACTTCATTACCTCCGTCATACAATAAGTCTTTTTAAGAACAGTTTTAACAAGAGAATGACAAGGTGTATTTGTTTTTCTCTTAACAACCTGTTCAAAGATTTTATAAGAAATTAGGATGGTTATCCACTTTTTAGCTTGCCTATGCACCATAGGTAATAGTAATTGTTGAATAAAATTAATTAATGAAGTAGGTAACATTATATTTTAAAAACCTTTGAACCATAAATATTTTAAAACTTTGTCTAGCTAATAGTCAAAATTTCCTAGCAAAGTGTTTGATTATAGAAGCATTTCAAAAAATCAAAGAAAATGAGAAACCAAATTATTATTAAAGGATGACTTAGTAATAGTCTTAGTTGTTGATATTAAAAAAAAAGTTGTAAAACAAAGGACGACTAAAAAGTTAATTTTGTCTACTTGTTGCACTTTGGGGGCTGTATCGAGTTATACAGATAGGTTTTCTTTTCTAAAAACCATTTTTTTGTGTTGTTCTTGCTGAAAAACGCAAAAACTACTCAAAAAAATACAAAATTCCAATTTTTTTTTGAGTAAACCTATACTTTTCTCGCATATTAGATGGGTTGGATAGAAAAGTAATAATACCAATAATGTATTATACAAAAACAAAAACAAAATATTTACCATTCAGGTGATCACACATATGTGTATCTGTCATGGAAAAAAGAGAATGAACCAACTATTTTTTAGTATAATGAAGGAAAAATGTTTCAGTTCCAATCTTCACAACACATATGATCAATCTTTGCAAACAAGTTAGAAGCAAACTTGTACATGTTGATTGTATGTTTGATTTTGTACTGTATATATCGATCTCCCCACAATATATACATTATTATTTGTCATTACAGATCTTTCGCTTTAAATTTGTTATTAGTTGTTATAGTTGCTTTGTAAGTTTTTTAAACGTTTGCTATTTTAAATTTAAATTCTTCACTGTACCTTACCTTCCCCTTTCTATTAAATGTAAAGCATTGTATTACAAGTAAATATTTCTTTGTATAATAAATTTGGAAACTCTTTGTTTATATTATTTGTTTCTAGATAAAATTGAATATATTTACACATGTAGTTGAAAAAAGAGCCTACATGGGAAATAAAATTTTAAAGCAGCCAACAGGAAACTCTGAAACTGATACAAATATGATTAGATTGAGGCAAAGTTGTGACATTACGGTCTGTGTTTTCAGACTAAATGGCCTATTTTAAATCATGTAAATTTGCAACTTTTCCGCAGTTTAATTTTCTTAGCATGAAACATACAAAAATTTATAATCATGAAAACATTTTATTATGTTAATATAAATGGTACAAATTTTGGAAGGTAGAATGTTTTTAAAATGTATATTTTTCTTCCATTCTTAATTTCTAGCAATTTCCGCAGTGCTGTCACTTGGTATCCATATTATTAAATAGCACATGTCCTTTCATGCAATATGTAATGTGCCTTGTATCAGGTTATAATAGTTTTATTTTTCAATTATCATTATTATATATTCATCAAAAGAATTATGCAATTCTTGTCTTTTGAGAGCGGTTTTAATTTTTCTTCATTCAGGCACTTCAAAGGTCACTTCACTTAATAATAATAATAACGTTTATTCATAAATTTAACAAATACAGTTATAAAATACAAATGAAATTGAATAAACATCTAGACATCCACAGAAGTATTGTACATACTTGTATGTGGTGAATATAGGCAAGTGTGTCAAAATTTAAAAAAATTCAAAAAAACAAAAAATGCAGTTAAAAACAATATAAATCCATTTTTACATGATTGTATTTCAGACATACATTTCGTATATGAGTTTACTCTTCTCTGTTTTTTGATTCAGCATTCTATCATTTTCTGTATTTTTGTTTTGTCTGTTTCTCTAACAAATGTTACTAGTTGGGTTTTGAAGCGTTTAAAAGAAGTTTCATCGATAATTCTCTGTGGTAGTTGCCCGAATAATTTAGGTGCCAAGTAGGAGTAACCTTTTTGACCTATTGTTTTAAGAGCTGTTGGTATACAGTATTGATTATTCGATCTTGTCGCGTATCTATGATTTTAAGTGGTGTAAGTTTGTATTTATTTTTATATTGATGGCATCCTATCTGAATAATGTATAATTGTCTAACATCTAATATTTGTGTTTCAGTATAGAGTAGTGAGCTTGAATATCTTTTAGGTTTGTTGAGAATCATTCGGAGGAATCGCCTTTGAGACACTTCGAGGGCATTTAGATAGTTCCTTGAAACTCCTCCCCAGCCAATAATGCCATAATTGAGGTGTGACTCAACCAAACTGTGGTACAGTATTGTTTTACATTTAAAGTTCAAAAATTGGCTTACTTGCCTAAATCGAAATAGGATACTCCGAAGCTTTTTAGTTAAATATTCCATATGATGGTTCCATCGTAAGTGATTGTCAATGTAAATACCCAAGTATTTAATTCTTTTTGCAGGTTTAATTGAAAAATCTTGTTGGATATTAAGATTGTATTTTGGCAGAGACGTTTCATGACTACTGAAGGGTAAGTATACAGTTTTGTCAAAGTTTATTGAGAGTAATCTGCTGTCGAACCAGTCCTTGAGTTTTCCAAGATCATTTTCAATATTTATTTTGAGATTATACCAGTCATCATGTTTGTAATAAATCACAGTATCGTCCGTGAAGCTGATTATTTTTCCGATTGTTTTCTGTTCAAATAGATTATTTAAGTAAATTACGAATAGCACCGGCCCCAATACTGTTCCTTGAGGTACACCACATTTAATGTTGATCTCTTCACTCACATGATTTTTGAATTTAGTTTTTTGTGTTCTGCTTGTTAGATAACTTTTGAATAAATTATGAGCTAAACCCCTTACACCCATATCTTCTAGTGTATCTAAAAGTATGGAGTGGTCGACAGTATCGAAGGCCTTTTTTAGATCCAAAAAAACCCCAATAGATGGAGTACTTGAATCCAAGGATTCGTAGATGGTTTTTGTCAAGGAATGGATTGCATCATTGGTAGATTTTTTTTCTTCTAAAGCCGTACTGGGATGTCGACAGCAGATTATAATTTGATAGGTATGTCGTAAGTCTCGTTTTTATAATTTTATCAAAGACTTTGCTTATTGAAGATAGAAGTGGAATAGGCCTATAGTTTGAATATTTTCTGTATTCCCATTTTTGAAAATTGGAGTTATAAGAGATTTCTTTAGAATCGAAGGAAATATGCCTGATTAGAAGGATTTATTTATGATGTCCGTCAAAGGTTCACATATGAATTTTGCAATAATCTTTAGAGTTTCAGCTTTCATTCCATCGAGCCCGGGAGCCTTTTTATTTTTTAAGCTAATTATTGTATTTTCAACCTCAGTAGTATTCGTTGGTTTAAGAAAAAGTGAATTTTTATTTATATATTTTTTACTTTTGTAATTGGGATTTTGTCGTATGTTCTTTGCCAAAGTTTTCCCCATATTCGCGAAGAAGTTGTTAAATATATCAGCAGCATCTTTTGGATCTGTGACGATCTCATTTCTTTCATTCCTAATATTACTTATTATTCTTCCTGTCTTGATATTCAAAATTTCATTAACAGTGTTCCAAAGTTTTTTACTTGCAATTTTGTTCCTTTTCAACTAATTTTTTATAATAATTTTCTTTGGCAGTCTTTATTTTCTTTCCCGTTTCTTTTTTTTCGTTAAATAATCATTTTTCAAGTTTACATTATTTGGATTTTCTTTCCATAATAAAAATGAATGATTTTTTTGGTTGATGTGTTTTATCAATGATTTTGTTATCCAATTTTTCCTTTTACGACTATTTTTTAATCTGAAGTATTGAGTTGATTTTTGTACACATGTGTTTATGATGTTGATGAATTTTTCTGTTGTCGATTCGATATCATGCAGTGGGTATAATTCATTTTTCCAACTTAAACTATTAATTGCTTTTTGTAATAATTGTTCGTCTACTTTTTGAAAATATTTTTTGTTTATTGAATTGTTTTTAGTTTCATTCAGTACAATTTGTAACAACGTTATGTAGTGGTCCGTAATTGATGTTGATATAGTGAGAGGTAATATGTTATTTAAGTTTTGTTGTTTTGTTTTAATGAATATATGATCAAGACATGATTCAAATCCATTTCTCGCTCTTGTTGTAGTATTCATAGTTGATTGAAAGCCATGCTCACTCATCATATCGAGATAATTTCTTGAATCTTCAGTTATTTTCAACAAGTCGATATTTATGTCACCTACAAATAAGCTATAATAATGTTGATTACTTTCTTTATTTAGAATATCCCCAAGCTGGTCAAGAAAACCGTCAATTCGACTTGCTGGAGATCTATAGAATGCTAAAATGCAAAAACTCAGCTTATCCATAACCATTACAATTTTCAATAATATACCTCCGTTTATCTGAATATGTTCATGCGAATGGTATGAGTTTGTTTTTGCAAAGACGATAACACCATCATTTTGGTTATAGCTACCTCCATTGTATAGGGTTGTGTAGTTGGCCATGTTGAGGAAGGACGTATCCGGGACCCGCCAAGTTTCTGTTAAAACTATGCACTCGAAACATGTCTCAAGTTCCTCAAGATATATTTTTAATTCATCTATATATTTTGAAACACTACAAATATTAGTATTAAGAATCTTGAAGTTATTCAATTTGTTATTTACAGACAAAACTTCTTTTGCTTAATTTGTATCATTTAGGGGATATGTTGTTATTTTTTCTAGCATAAAATTTCTTATATATTCATCCATGTGAATGCACCAACCAGTAAACAGTTTTAAATTATTTGACAGTCATTACAATATTTATTTGGTTTTTATATAATAACAAATAACAAAATAACTTCAATTAAGCATTTTTCGCTTTTAGCTAACAAACCCATCTTATCATTAAAACAGGGTTTCAAGAGAATGTTGAAAGATGGTTTGATGATACTAGAACAAACCATCAGTATTATTTATCTCACATTTTCACAATAATCAAATAATCCAGTAAACATAACCTCAAACATAGCTTATTAAAATTAAAAAATACGGATTGCAGGATAATTTACATTATCATAACTATAATTTTTGATATCGGGTCGATACGATTACGTGCTTTTTAACAATTTATTCCTTTCAAAAACATTTATGAAACTCTTGAATAATCAAAAATCTACACTCAAATGGAAATTATGTCAACAAATTTTGTTTGGAGCCGTGTATATAATATTCTCTTATATATGCACAGGTGTGCTGTGGTTTGGATGCAACATAAAAAACAGAGATAAGGTTTCTGTGCTCATAAAATGTTGAATTATTTGAAATCAAAACATTCGAACAGAGATGCGTTTCTTTGAATCGTCAAGAGTGGAAAGACAGAGAGAGAAAATATGTTGAATATGTAAAAGCCGATTCAGTACTACTATCGACGTCTATCGTAAATATTTTGAACCAAATAATTACTAAATTAGTAACTAGTATTGTGTAGGTTTTTAGGTTTATATACCTGTGAGGAGGCCCCTCTTAGGCCATCCTTAAATTAAGACACAGTGGTCGAGGTTATACTGAGAAACAGCTTTTTTAGTCAGCCATCACCCTCATACTAAACTGCAGCAAGAGTATTTACGACAGCTAATCAAATCAGACTATGGAGCAAACCGAAATATTCTCGATAATCAGCCAGATTTTCATCGTCATTGCCAAAATTTAGTCATCAGCTCCAACAATGAGAATCAACATGGTAAATAGGTATTAGCCAAAAAGCTTATTTTATCAAATTTCAATAAGAGTACCTTTTCATCCGCTTAAGGTGTGAGTAAGTCATAGTTCGTCTCTGGCCTCAAGACACTACTGTAAATCTGTTTACCTTACCAAAATGAACATCCACAGAGATCAAATGAACAATACGAATATAAAAAATAAAAAATTCAAACTTTAGAGGCTTATAATTCGAAAACAGGGGCCTGTATTGAGAAAGTTTATATGTAGTACTAACGTTATTTTGGTTCAAACTATACGCTCCCGACTTAGACTTAGACCCCTGCTTCTGATATCCTAAACGTGCTTTTGTTATAATTATGAGTTAATTTCAATTGTTATTAATCTTCTTATATATTTATGAGCAATAAACCTTAAGATAACAAAGATAAAACACAAGTAGTTATCTAATTCTATACTGCTCCTTATTAATAAAATTGAAGATTTATTCGAGAGGTAGGTAGCTACGCAGATATACTCAGTGACATATAAACCCCAACACCCAGTAAATAGGATGCTATGAAGGTAATCTAGAATAAAAGGAGTTTAAGTAAAGAAAAAAAGGTATTTTTAAGAGCGGATTTAACTTAGCGTCACTTTAAAAAAGTTCAAGAGGAGATGCAAGAAAGAAGAAATAAAGGAGAAGATTTATTCATCCGATACATTGGTGGCACTCCTCGAGTAAAAAAACTTAAAAAAGTAATTAACGTTCTCATTGGTGATGGTAAAATTAATCTTTATTGTCAAAATGTTGGTGGTCTCAGGACTAATCTTAGTGAATTGGTATATTCGATTTTAGGATCCAATATGATAATATTCTCTTTGTTAAATCATGGCTGAACAAAGATTTTTGTAATGGGGAATTAGGTTTAAATGGTTATAATATATTCCAAATTTGATGGGGATGGAACACTGACAAAAAACGGGGAGGGGGTATTTTTATATTCAAAGGAATATAGTCAAGCAGATTTTTGTCATTCTTTATATAAAAAGCCATAAAATAATAATTGAGGGAGTCTATATACCACCATCATCAACTGTTGGGAGCTAAGAATAACACACTCAGGACGTTGATCATGTTTTTGATAATAGCAAGGACTGTGAATTTATTCTGTTTGGGGATTATAATATGCCTAAGACTGTTTGGTTTAAGGATGATTTTGGTTTAAATGTATACTCTCCAGCAAACTCGCCTGCGATCACATTACAAAACTCTTTTGGTTGTTATGGTCTCCATCAAAGAAATAGCATAACTAATAGTCGAAATGTCTTACTCGACTTAACTATTTCATCAATGAAAGATATTTGTATTTCTGAACCATTGGATTTACTGTCACCAAACAGTGTACATCGCACAGCAATTACCCGCTACTTAGAATTCAATAAAAAGCAGCAACTTCAATATGAAGAGTTAAATTATGATTTTAAAAATTATTTCGAAATTAACAACTTTTTGGCCAGTGTCAATTGGAATGACATGCTGGGGGGAAATTTGGATATGGATCAGGTTCTTCAGATGTCTTACGAAATAGTTTACACTCTGTAATTGATATGTTTGTAGAAGTGAAAAAATTCTGAACCTCAAATTTTCCCGTATGATCAGTGGTGTTCCCATAGGGTATACTCCATATACGCCGTATACTCTCAACATTTTTTAAATAGGTTGCGTATACTCTCAGACTCCGCCGCCACTGGTACGATACACGAGAAGAGAAAGCTCAACCGACTTCCCCAGTACAAGCAACTCGATTAGGGAAGGGATGACTGCATGACGTAACTGATGCCTGGGTGCGGCGTGGTTCGACGTTCGATAATCTAACAGTAGTACACTGAACAATGTGCGGTCTGCTTAACGTGCGGTAACTTAATTTTTATTCAAATCCTCATTTGAAACGTAAAATGAGTTCGAATTCCAATAAACGTGGCACACTTTTTAGTTTTTTCTCAACGATTCAAGCTAAGAAAAGTAAAAATGAGGCTGATGGTGATGGTAATGTCAATGCTGGTAGTAGTAGGAATGTTGGTACGGTTAGTGCTGGTCCAAGTGTATCCTCACAGAAAGATAGCAATCTTACTGTTCATTACGACCAGGATATATCATCAACATGCCAAATATGGCCTTCATTGTGGACTATTGAGCAGGCGGCGGAGTTTCAGAAAAAAAATCCATGGTTATCTTGCAAAAATGGAAAACTAGGATGCGGAGTGTGTATCAAAGCCAAACTTAATATTCAATTTGAAAAATCTATTTCCGATTGTAAAGTTCGAATCTCGCCTGAGTGGACGGATTTTGAAATCATGGCTGCTGGAAGTGACAGAAAAAATCAATTGGCTTCATTGAGGACTAAAATCAAACATCACTCAGAAAGTAAAGCGCACATGATTGCGGAAAATATTTTAAAAAAGGGCGATGAAAAAGTTTTAGATAAAATGTTCGAACATGTTTCTGAAAATGTAATGGACTCCAACATTCGACTTTTTAATACAGTATATTGTATGGCAAAAAATCATCGGCCTTTTTTGCAATTTGAAGAGCTTGTTGAACTCCAGCAGATCAATGGATTAAACATGGGACTTTCTTTACATAGTCGAATAACTGCTACAAGGATGGTTAATGTCATAGCGAGAGAAATGCGGAAACGACTTATGTCACGCCTTGTACAGTCAAACTCAAAATTCACTATAATGGTGGACGAATCAACAACATTAAGTAGTAAGTGCACGCTTATAGTATATATTTCATCATATTTTGATGCAGAGGCGCCCATTGTAGCGTTTTTAGATTTGATTGAGCTCGATGGTCAAGATGCAGAAACTATAGAGACAGCGCTGTGGTCGTGTTTAGAACGTTTAGGCATATCAAAGTCTTTCGCGCTCAAAAACTGGATTGCGTTTGCGAGCGATGGTGCAAGTGTGATGACAGGGAACAAAACTGGAGTCGCTGCTAGACTACGTGACAAAATACCACGCCTCTTCCTCTGGCACTGTTTATGTCATCGCATCGAACTTTCAGTAAACGACGTTTTAAAAGATTGTACCGGAGTTTCCCGTTTTCAGAGTTTTATGGACAAACTGTATGCTTATTATCATCAAAGTCCAAAGAATTCCAGAGGTCTGGAAGATGCTTGCAAGGAGATAGGTATTGAAATGAAAAAAATAGGTCGTGTCCTAAATGTCCGTTGGTCTGCAAGCAGTTTTAGAACTGTAAAGGCTATTTGGGATAATTACCCTGCTATGCATGCACACATTAGTCAATTTTGCGATGCCACAGCAACTGGGCTAAAACGGAAATTGGAGTCCGCATCTTTCCTAGAAGAACTTGGACTTTTCTATGATGTTCTGTGTGAACTAGGAATTTTATCTTCTATGCTTCAATCAAGAACAACGACTCTTATGAGCGCTCAAACAGAGATGTGTAGAACTATCAGAATTCTGGAAAGCCTAAAAGCCGAACCAGGTGAAAAAGAAAAAGAAGTTGTAGGCGCTGTTCAAAATGGATATTTTAAAGGTGTCGCTGTTAAAGCAACAAAGTCAGAAAGGATCAATAGATTGCAATTTTTGCAGAGTTTAATTGATAGAATGCGACAGCGCTTGTTCAATGACCCTACAAATAACACAATTTTGGAAGACCTAAAGGTAAGAGAGACAAATGTCATAAAACTGACATTTTTGTAATACTTAATACTATAATATTTTAGGTGGTTGACGAAGTTTTCAAAACAGTTAGTGATGACGCCAAAGGCGAAAATGAAGTCAAAAGAGTGGCATGTCGATTTGGGTTACCTGAATTTGAAAGCATAGTCGACTTTCGTTCACGAAATGCCTCTTCCACTCTTTTAAGAATATTGAACATCCTTCCAACTACAACAGCTGATTGCGAAAGGGGATTCTCTGACATGAACCTCACAATAACCGATCTGAGGGCCCGTCTAACTATTGAAAATGTGTCAGACTTAATGTTCATCTCCATTAATGGTCCTCCCGTTGCAGACTTCAATCCGCGACCATACGTTAAGATTTGGTTACAAGACCATCGATCAGCAAGTTCAGCACCTCGTGGTAAAGTCACAGAACATCAGAAGGCAGACAAAGAAGACGATGCATCTCGAAAAACATTTTTTATAAATATATTTAATTAACATAATTTAATTTTCTTTGATGTTTGAATAAACAAAGTATAAAAATTCCAGAACTAAAATTCCTCAAATTCCTCGATCCTCAAAATTCATATGATCTAATCCACAATATCAAAATAATTGCAAGGAAGCGTACTATAAGTAGCAATAAGCCCATATTTTGTCAAGAACTTTCCTGCTGGATACTCTATAATTCAGCAATAATAATTATTATATTTAAGATCTTTATTATTTTCTTTTTGTATTTTTGTGCCACAGCCCACCTCCCGAAATGACATTTTTTTATGTTGACCTCAGTGGGCCACCCGTATAGTATACTCTCAAAAAAATTGGTGAGAACATCACTGCGTATGATATAGCACTCAACTTAGGAAATTAATAATTGAAAAAAAGAGAGCGCATAAAAGATTTAAAGTCATTGGAGACGTAGATCATTATCAACAATTTAATATCTCAGAACAAGATGTAAACAGCTTCAGGCCCATTGTCATCGAAATAATATTGAAAAAATTGAAGGAAATATTGCTCATGATCCTCGTTGTTTTTGCAATTATATAAACAGTAAAAGATAATTATATAACTTACACTCCAGCATGTTTTTCGAAGAGGCAGCAAGCAGTAATACGAATGAGATTGCAAATCTTTTTGCCAACTAATTTTCCACCACTTACACTGATAAAAATGTTACCCAAATTCCGGAATATGGAAAAAGAGAGTGTTTGAATGTTTGCAATTACAATATTGAAATAACAGAAGTAATTGATCAATTGATGCCCCAGAGAAAAACTTCCTTCTGGCCCTGACGGAATTCCTTTACATTTCATGAAAAAATATGCATTCACGCTGGCAAAGCCTCTTCAAACAATTTTCAATATCTCCCTATGATCGGGAACATTTTCTAAGTTTTGGAAACCAAGTTTTCTCACTCCAACCTCAAATCTGGAGCTAGAGATGACATAAAGAATAATCGTCCTGCGTGTAAGCAATCTGAAACTCCCAAATTACTCGACTGTCTGATTACTAAGGAACTTACTCATGACACCAGGAACATAATTAATGAAAACCAACATGGCTTCACCTCAGGAAGATCTATCAACACAAATTTGTTTACTTATCAACATTCTCTTTTGAACAGTTTAGAGGAAAGGCACCAGTTTGACTCTATCAAAACTTTCACAATTTTATTGTTTTATAGAGTGAAAATTCGAAATAAGGAGCTTCTGCGAATGTAACAAGTATAATATGACTTCTGAGAAACACTAAGCATAAAAATAAATTCTCCATTGAATCGCCTCCTAGAAGATGTTGCAAATGTTAATTCGAGTCGTAACTTTTTTTCGAGGGATACGGTACGGTACATACTGCTCTCTCATTCGATCAGCTATTGAATTTAATTATATGATATGGTGTCCATTTTAACAGGCGGATATAAATATAATTGAGAAAGTCCAAAATAAATTTTTAAGGTCATGTGCATTCAAACATGGATATCAGAGTAGATTTGAATTTATCAAGTTTGGAACATCGAGCGGCTGAGATTGACTTGAGATTTCTGCACAAAAGTTGTAGCTAAAATTGTCCAAATTTAATTGAACTCTTTAGACTGAATGTTGATCCCAGAAAAACAAGAATTGCAGAACTGTTCATGGTTCCTCATCACAGTACGACCTATGGCCGAAATGAATCAGTTACAAGGGTAGTTAAATTGGCAAATAAAAATTGTGAAAAAATTGATTTATTCGACTCGTCCACATATTTATTGAGAAATCAATTGAGGCACATTAATTTAGTTTTAATGAAATTGACTGTCTATTTGGGTCAGACCCTTAGGAATTTTGGAATACGAAACAGTGAGCACTTAGGAGCATACAGATTAAAACAACCAGATAAATCCCACTACGCAAAACATCTACTTGACACCAATCATTCATTGACACCTAACACAGAACTAGAAGTACTGCATATTTGTGAAAAGAAACAAGAACTGGATTTCCTTGAAGAACTGGAAATTAGAAGACATTTAAGAAACCCACAATATGAAGTTGTCAATGAACAGTTAAATCTAGGGAATTCTCCACTAATAAACTGTCTTCTTAAGTGATAATTGTAAAGATCAGCAGATATAGTTTTCCTGGTTTTTTATATCATTGCACAGTTATACTGATCTTAATTGGAAAAATGATATCCAGGATATAACCATAGGGCTAATAATATCTAAGCTTCAATATTTGTAATATCACATCTTCTTCTTTTTTCTATAAACATATATTAAGCCAATCACAAGTTAGGTTACTTCTTGGTCTAGCCAAAAATAACTACTAAACATCAGGTAGGCATAAAATAAAATAATGTAACTTCTATCATTCTGACGATGATATTGATTTATCGAAACAATTGTCAATTTTTTAGAATTTTCAATAACTTGTATTATATTGTGGAATTAACTAGAGACCTTGAGTTTCATTTAAAAACACTAATTTAGTTTTAGTTGATAATGATTGTATTTTTTGATAGGGTAACTTAAACTTTGTCTCTTAAATATTTAGTCTAGTCGACAAGTTGAAAATGGTACATAATAGAGATACTGCTCTCCAAATTATAGTATTAGTACATAAAAAATTGCAAAAGTTATAAACAATTAAAGATGAAAAAAAATGGCATTTCGTTTTTTGCCAATATTCTATAAACTATTGATATTTAAGAAATTTCATAAAAAGATTCTGAAAGAGGAGAAAATTTCCAATAAAAAACTCCAAACTCCCGGAACTCTACTCCATTATTTATAATTTTAATTCAACGCTGAAAATAGGTCTGCGCGCGACTTTTTTAGATTGCGAGCGCGGCGTTAAAAGCGAGTACGGCACATTAATTAATTTATTAAAGATATTGAATATTTTTCTAATTTGGAAAATTATGGTGTATTCTGAACACTATAAATAATTTATTCCCGTTGGAAATTTTACTTAAAGTTAATTTTTCAACTAGTTAAACAATTGTTAACTAACAAAATTTTCTTAAACTTCAGTCTTAGTTGTAAGGGAAAAAAATGTTTAAATAATAGTTGTAAAAAATTTTCGCTTCGTAGAGCCTCTCTTACCCACATACTTAACAAGATCGTGCCATAAAAGTTAAAAAAATATTTATACTTTGTTTATAATAATTTTTTTATTTGAACCCAAACTGAAAAATCCAAGTAATGTAGTTAATTATTATAAACAAAGTATAAATATTTTTTTAACTTTTATGGCACGATCTTGTTAAGTATGTGGGTAAGAAAGGCTCTACGAAGCGAAAATTTTTTACAACTATTATTTAAAAATTTTTTTCACTTACAATTAATACTGAAGTTCAAGAAAATTTTGTTAGTTAACAATTGTTTAACTTGTTGGAAAATTAACTATAAGTAAAATTTCCAACGGGAATAAATTACGATATTTATAGTGTTCAGAATACACCATAATTTTTTAAAATTCAAAAATATATTCAATACCATGAATAAATTAATTTGTGCCGTACTCGCTTTTGACGCAATCTAAAAATGTCGGGCGCAGACCTCTTTTCAGAATTAAATTAAAATTATAAATAATGGAGATAGAGTTCCGGGGAAGTTTTTTATTGGAAATTTCCTCCTCTTTCAGAATATTTTTTTGTAATTCCTTGAATATTAATAGTTTATGAAATATTGGCAAAAAACAAAATGCCTTTTTTTCCATCTTTAATTGTTTATAACTTTTGCAATTTTTTATGTGCTGATACAGGCTTTTAGCACATTTTTCTAGGCGTCATTCCGAATCCAATGAGCTATCGCACATAATTTTAAGAGCAGTATCTCTATTTTGTACCATTTTCAACTTGTCGACTATACTAATTTATGTTTTTTTGTATAATGGCATGTCCGTATATAAATAAATAAATATTATATTATATTTGGGTATTTGGACTACATATCAGAGAGGATAAATATTATTCTCAATTTATTTAGTTTCCTTCATTTTTATCATTATCATCTTCAACAAGAAATATACTCCTCGTTACAAAAACATTTTATTATTGTTACATATTACTAGGTATTATAGTAAGATTATTTCAAAGGGGATATAAATTGATTAAAAAATATATTTATTTTGTTTGTTTTCTGGTTGTCAATAAAAACAGAGATGACAGAATAGTAATTTATGCAACAAGTGCATAAAGTGGCAATTCCAAGAGTGAAAAAAGACACTTTACGCACATCTTGCATACATTATTTTTTCTTCAGCCCTATACAAAAAAATAAAATTCAAATAGAAATTTGGGATATTTTAATTAAGCTTCTTCGGTAAATTACAATTATACGTATTCCAAGTTTCATGAAAGTCCATCCTCGATGCCCAGCCAAGATTCATTGTGTTAGCTTATGGAAAGCACTTTTTTTAACGCTTTTCTACTTTTTTTAACTCTAACCATAAACAACCACTTCAAACGCAGCAACCCGATGAAATACAAGGTACTTTAAAGATAGGGCGTAGAAAAAAAATTCGTTTGACGCTTATCAAAAAATTAGAATGGAGTTGGTTTCAATTTCTCTCCCGTTAAAACACATATAAAGAAAAGTTCTCGTTTTCCGTTCCTAAAAAAGATTGTAAGTATTGTAGAGCAATATACTTGCAGTATTACTTTTCCGCCCAACCTATCTAATATGCGAGAAAAGTATTGGTTTACCCCAAAAAAAGTTAGAATTTAGAATTCTTTTTCAAGTTATTTTTACGTTTTCCATCAACAACAACCCAAAAAAAACGGTTTTTAGAAAAAAATCCTGTGTGTATGTCGTCGTCGTTGTTGTCGTCGGCCACTTTTCCTTACATGTCTTGTTAGCACGATACAGCCTCCGGAGTGCAACAAGTCACCAATTTTATGATTGAATATAGTTAAGGACATGTCACTGATGAACCCTATTGATTTTCAGCTTACAAGAGCCAGCACAACGGGTGCTATGGTACTAGAAGTACGACATTTTAGTCATTTTTTGAGAAATTTCAGTTTGTCAGCACGATACAGCCTCCGGAGATCAACAAGTCACCAATTTTATGATTGAATATTATTCAAGACATCTCACAGATGGACCATATTGATTTTCAGGTCACCAGAGCCAGTAGAACAGGTGCTATAGTACTTTAAGTACGATATTTTTGTAATTTTTGGAGAAATTTCAGTTTGTTAACACGATACAGCCTCTGGAGTATACAAGTGCCAATTTTATGATTGGATATTATTCAGAGCGTCTCAAAGATGAATCCTATTGATATTCAGCTCACTAAAGCCAGTACAACGGGTTATATGGTACTTGAAGTATCAAATTTTTGTCATTTTTGGAGAATTTTCAGTTTGTTAGCAAAATACAGCCTCCGGAGTGTATACAATGGACCAATTTTAGAATTGGATATTTTTCAAGGTGTCTTGCAGATGTACCCTATTGATTTTCAGCAGAATAGAGCGAGTACAGCGGGTCCTATAAATACAGATATACTACATTTTAGGTTTTATTTGGAGAAATTTCGGTTTGCTAGCACGATACATCCCCTGAAGTGTATACAAGTGACAATTTTATGATAGAATATTGTTTGGGGCATCTCTCAGATGCGGAAAAGTTAGTTTTAATCTTTAAAACCGTTTATTTGTGGTCGAATTACTTTGATAAATAAAAATTTTATTTGTCACTTATCGGCCATTTCATTACCCGAAGAAGCAATAATCCTTTAGGCCTAAGAACGTCTCTAGGGACCAGCCACATACACCGACTATCGAAGAATTCAATATCAAAAATTTACAATTATTGCACGCATTTAGTGGTTGTGACAGAACTTCTACGCTGTTTAACAAAGACAAAAATAACCCAATATTGCAAAAAATTATCAACATTAACCGATATATTTCATTCGTTTCAATATTTATGATAAATAATTAGTAATTTTCATCAGAGGTAAGTAGTTTTCTATAAAATTCAATTTTATAAATTGCGGTTTCTCCTTTATCGTTTATAGCAAAGTATCTCTTATTTTAGATAAAAGAAAGATGTTCAAATGTCGCATGAACTACAGAAGGTCGTTTAAAATCTTAATTCGATCGACCACAGACCACATCATGATATCAGAAGAGGTCAAGAAAAATGTAGGTCAATGCTTCGATTTGCGAAGGAAAAAAAGGTAAAAACTAAATTGTAGATTGAGGCGAAAAACCATCAGTTAATTCAAAATGATTTAGAAATTATCGTAATATTTAGTATTTGAGAGTCAAATTCTATTCATACCATTGAGCATGATTTGTAATCAGTAGACACTTAGTTCATAATTTGTTTCAACTGATTTGTAGTAAAAACGAGGAGTATTTTGGAGAAAATTAAACTTTTGTTCCCACAATTTTTTTGTCTTTCGTCGACTGACAACAGTAGTTGGAACGTGAGTTCAAAATGTACCACTTTATGTAGTTGTTTACGGAGTCACTTATTTTAAACCATTTTTTTTCATTCTTCTTTAAGCCAAACTCGTTGAGCACATTTTATAGCTATTTGTGCTTGAGGTGTTTTATTATGGCATTTTATATTTACATAAGTTGGTTTTACTTCTTTTATAAGGCAAACCAGATTTTTACAAATATTACTAATGCAACTGTATGTGTTATCAATAATGATAAATCAGATCATCGTACAATAATGTTACTGATCGAGCAAACACCGTAAATAATCCTTCTCGTATGAGAAGTTTTAACGAACAGGCAATTTGCTCAAAAATTGAAATGAACTGCACAATCTACCAAATCTTGATACTGCTTTTGATTTGTTTGCGATTGTTGTTCGTTTTTATTTTAATATGTCACCGTCAAATTGTCTGAATTTTTGATATGTACTGATATTTGATGTCCTGATCCAAAAGTCTCCATGTGCCCAACCTTATCATATGGCTAGATTTTGAAATACAGGGTGCTGAAGTTCAAAATCCCGACTTTTTTAAAACGGTCCCCAAAAAGTCCCTTTCAAATATATTTTGATGTACTGCCAAATTTATTAAAACAAAATACATACCTATTAGCGACAATGAAATATCTGCTGTTTACAGGGTGATTCATGGTTTCACATACCTGTTTTTGTTAAGTTACGTATTTTTACAATTGAAAAAAACATCAAATATTAAAAAAAATCACCGTGATAGTTTCTGAATATTGGATATAGTGTAGATCTCGATGTGCTCGTTAAAAGTTCTTATTGGTAAAATTAGATCCTATGGCTACTTTTCGAAATATTTATAAGTAAAACAACATAAATACAAGATAAAAAAAAATATTGTAAACTATATATATATATATATATATATATATATATATATATATATATATATATATTTACACACTGTGCTAGATTATATTGCAACGTTGTATTATTGGGTGGTAGGCTACAAAAATTCATACAGGGCGGTCTGACTTGAAATTGTAAGATGACAAAATATACAAATCCAAAAGAGCCGCCAAATAATAGAAACAATTTTGCTATTACTTTTTTGCGTTTTGAATCTAAATTAAGTGTAATTTAATCATCCAGTTCTCAAACTCGTTCCCACACCCGTGAGGTAGGCCTTAGGCGCATTTGACTTTAAGTGGTATGCCGTGTATAGGCCCATTCTACTGATATCGTTGTATAATCATTAGATGTTTATTGCAATTGCTGTTTGAGCAAAAACAGATGACATTGTTAAAAATTCATGTTTACAGGGTGATCTCATTGTTAGTTGAATAAATCAGCAAATCCAAAAGATCAACCAAATAGTCGAAACTAGTTACCTATTATTTATTAGATACAACAGTTAAACTTGAGTTATAAGATAATAATAATAATAATAATAATAATAATAATAATAATAATAATAATAATAATAATAATAATTATAAATAATAAATGTTATCCTCGAAACGTGTCGCATCGTACGAACAGTCCTGAACATGCCTAATCAGGGATTTGAGTAAGGTTTGCTTGGGCCCCTTACTTCTTGAACCAGATGTTTAACAACTCTGAGACTAATACATGAAATAATAATAATAATAATAATAATAATAATAGTAATAGTAATAATAATAATAATAATTCACTTCACTCCCTCCTAGGAGCTGTAAGACCTTGTCGTTGGTGGAGTGGCTGAGTAACTTCCTCCCTCCTCGAGCCGCAAGGACGGGAAGGGAGGAGTGAAACTAAAAAACAGCTCAGAAATGGTCAGTGGGGCACTGGTGGGGCTATTTATGCCGATGTGATAGCACCAACAAATGCCAGTAGAAGATCCAACATGCCCAAGTTACATCCGAACACACTGGCAAGTCCTGACCAGACATGGGGGACGAGCGGCGAGTTTCCGGCGCCGAAAAACTGGAACCCTCGGCTATGGTATGGTAACCCAGACAGAAGAGTCCCGATGGAGTAAACCAGCGATAAAAAAACCAGGAATAAACCTTTAAAAATTCGTAATCTAAGGTGGAAGATATCGTGCCGAGAGATGAATGACTACACGTAGTTAGCCGCTAACGATTCCTTGTGAGCACCTGGCGAACCTCACCTGTACACCAGCCTTACTGCGGTAAGGGAGCACTGCCGCAGTTGACCTAGTATTTCTTCCCTTCTCGTGGGAATTAAATGGCCAATTCAAACCAAATCCCCCCAAAAGAGGTGCCCCCCTCTCAAAACAGAGGCAACAAAGACACGAGCCAAGGGACGATACCACAATATCGGTTCTTGGTCGTGAAGAGGAAAGAGGGAGATTTTGCTTCAACAAATCCCTTCTTAATTCAAAAATATATCTATGGTCAAGTTGGACAAGTGAAAGATTTGAGGAAGATTAAAGAAGGTTTACTCATTGAAACGGCATCTGCAGCTCAATCGAAACAGATATCAAGAATGACGAAATTCCTAGACCACGACGTAGAAGTCTCCCCTCATGCGAGGCTCAATTTCTCTAAGGGTGTTGTAAATTGTAGAGACCTACTCAACTGTACGGAACAAGAAATATTAGAAGAACTGAAAGATGTAGGTGTTACTGAGGTTAGGAGAATAAAAAGTAAGAGAGAAGGTACCCTTATCGATACACCGAATCATATTCTGACATTCAATTCCCCCACGCTTCCAAAAGAAGTCAAAGTTGCCTTTTACTGTTTAAAGATTCGGCCTTTCATCCCATCTCCATTAAGATGCTTTAGATGCCAACTTTTTCGCCACACTGCTATAAGATGCACAAAAGACCAAGTCTGTGTATGCGGAAAAGCACTTCACACTGGAACCCCATGCTCACAGCCCATCAAATGTGTCAATTGCGAAGGTCCCCATTCTGCTAGATCAAAATATTGTCCAGTGTTCAAACAGGAGATTGCAATTCAAGAAATGAAAGTCAAAGATAATATTCCCTATAGTGAAGCTAGAAGAAAAGTCATTGTACATACCCCAAAACCAAATACGTCTTATGCCCAAGCTGCCACGTCTCGTTTAGACCCCATCTCACATAATATCGTCAAAGAACGTCTCCCACTCTTGATCGATGCCCTCAAAAATAACATTTTCCCATCCCTATCCACATCATCTAATATTAAACGACCCCCCCTCCCACTATCAGGAACAACATCAGAATACCCTTTCAGCCGTCCCGTATCCCAGACATCTAAGCGGGACAGATCTGATAGTTCAGACTTCGACTCGATAACGAGTGAAACTTTTTCTGAACAGCAGGATAAACCTAGAAAGAGATCAAAAAGAGGTTGGCCGAAAGGCAAACCTAGAAAAGAAATTCCCATACGCGACCCTCCTAATTCCCAGACAGATACAGATCAGATATCTGAATTAAAACAGACCACCAGATAATAAATCATATCATATTTCTACAAGTATATATATAGGTATATACTTTTCTATTCATTTTACATATTTATCAATTTATTCACATAATATTACATTTTATTAACTTATTTAACCTATTAAAATTCACACCCAACAAATATAATTCATTCCTACAATGGAACTGTAACGGCCTCATCCACAAGCTCAGTGAAATACAAATAATAAAAAACCAAATCTCCCCCCTCGTTTTAGCGCTTCAAGAATCCCATCTGAAACCCAATGCCCCCTTCCACCTTAGAGGTTATCAGTGCTTCCGCAAAGATGTTCAGCCCATCCATAGAACCAGAGGAGGTGTTGCCACCTTCGTCCGTGAAAATATACCTGCAAAAAAAGTAAGAGTAGCCTCAGATATTCAAGTGATTGCAGTCCAGATTCAGCTTCCATTCAAGGTTACTATCTGCAACCTGTACTTACCTGACGGAAATTGGCTACCCCATGATATCCAGAGTATCATCGATCAACTTCCTCGCCCATTTTTGATCCTGGGAGATTTCAACGCACACTCACCTTCTTGGGGAAGTCGCATAATGGACATTAGAGGCCGAAGAATGGAATATGTGATAGATGAGAACAACTTGATACTTTTGAACTCCGGTAAAGCTACTCATTTTGAAACACGATCTGGCGAAACTTCCGCGATCGATCTCAGCTTATGCTCTCCTCACCTTGCTCCGAGATTAACATGGGATACTTTGAACGATCTCCATTCAAGCGACCATTTCCCAATCATCATTCACGCGGATAGTCTCGTGAGAACATACTCGATGAAAGAGAGATGGCTACCAAAAAAAGCTAACTGGGAAAAATATTCCAAATTAATAAATATCCCCAACCTCCCAGATGATAATGAAATTGCTGTAGATATCCTCACCAATGCTGTGATAAGTGCTGCCAAAGCTAGCATTCCAATGTCAAAGCCAACCAAATCTCATCGACCAGTTCCTTGGTGGAACGACGACATCAAAGAGGCAATATCAAAAAGGAAAAAAGCGTACAACAAATTCAACAAACATCCAACTCTTGACAACCTGATTATTTTCAAAAAAGCTAGAGCCTTTGCAAGAAGGCTCATCACCCAATCAAAAAAGGCCTCGTGGGAAGAATACATATCGTCAATAACACCTGAGATCGGACTTGGAGATATTTGGAGGAAGATCAGAATAATCGCCGGCAAAAACACTTTCGATATCCCAGAAGCTATCACATGCGATGATAGAATGATAACAGACCCAGTTGAGATCTGTGAAACATTCGCCGATCATTTCGCTCAGATAAGTAAATCAAGCAATTATGACCCCCAATTTTTGAATACGAAAACACATGAGGAAAATAGTGTTCTTAATTTCAATACGCAACTCAGTCTCAACTACAATTGCAATATAACAATAGACGAGCTAGAGTTTGCCCTCGAAAACAGCTCGGAAGCTGTGGCAGGCCAAGACAATATATTATATTGCATGCTCCAAAACTTACCTGTGCAAGAGAAACATAAACTCTTAAAGTTGTTCAACGCTATATGGGAATCAGGAATATATCCGAAACAATGGAAAATTGCCACAGTCATTCCAGTGTTAAAACAAGGAAAATCCTCTTTAGACCCAAACAACTTCCGCCCGATTTCACTAACAAGCTGCATGGGAAAAGTTTTTGAGAAGATCGTTAATAATAGACTCACCTGGTGGATGGAATCTAACTACCTTTTTTCAGAATCGCAAGTCGGATGTCGGAACAAACACTCTACAACCGACGCTCTAGTTTACCTAGAGCATGAAATTCAAACCGCTTTCCTTAATAGAGAACATTTGGTAGTAGTTAGTTTTGACCTTCAGAAAGCATATGACAGAACATGGCGATATCCCATCATGAAACAACTACACCTCTGGGGGCTGAGAGGTAAAATGCCGAATCTTTTACAAAATTTTTTAGATGACCGATCTTTCCTTGTCCGTTTAGGATCCATAGAGTCACCCATTAAAATACTCGAAAATGGAATACCACAAGGCTCTGTTCTCAGCGTATCTCTTTTTGCAGTTGCCATAAATTTCCTTCTTGATCGAAAAGAAACCCATGTTGAGAAAATCCTCTATGTAGACGACCTGATTGTCCTCTCCAGACACAAATCTATGGACGTTATAAACGAAAATCTTAATATTGAAATCGACTCTTTGGCCCAGTCATCGAAACAACGGGGTCTTCTATTCTCAAGGGAAAAAACCAATTATGTCCACTTCTGTAGGCTAAGATTAGAACATCCAGAACCTGAACTTAACATATATGGACACCAAATCAACGCCAAAGACTGTATCAAATTCCTGGGCGTTGTTTTTGATAAGAAACTCCACTGGAAAGAACATATCAGTCAATTAGTGGCAAAATGCCAGAGAGCCTTGAATATTATCCGATGTATGGCAAATATAAGATGGGGAGCAGACAGGGAAATCCTGTTGAACCTCTACAGGTCACTCATACAGAGTCGACTAGACTACGGGGCGATCGCATACAATTCCTGTAGACCTTCGAGACTAAATCAATTAAATAGTCTTCAATTATCAGCTCTCAGACTAAGTACAGGGGCTTTCCGAACTAGCCCTCTAACTGCAGTTCTATGCGATACTTCCATCCTGCCCTTAGATCTGAGAAGAGATTTCCAAACTATCACCTACGCATCCCAAATTATATCCCGTCCAACACATATTAACCATGCAATTTTTTTAGACGATAATGAATTCTCTAACAGACCTACAGTAACCAGACCAGCAAGAATTCGCTTCCATGAAGCCTGCGAGAAATACTCAATTGATATATACACAATAATGAGCGAAAACATTCCTGCAACTCCTCCTTGGCAACTCACCAATCCACATATAAACATCAGCCTATCCTTGTGGAAAAGGGATGAGACATCAGCCTTATCCTTCAGAGCTCTGTTCAGAACCGAATTAGACCTTTACCAAAACAGCCTTATCATTTATACGGATGGATCAAAAACCAGAAACGGAGTAGGTGCAGCAATGGTAATAGAGGAAAATGAATATTGTTGGACCTTGAACCCTTACTGCTCAATTTTCACCGCGGAACTGTATGCTATATGGCAAGCTCTTCTATTCTTCTCCTTCTCCTACTCAAAATCCTGCGTTATTTGTTCAGACTCTTTGAGTGCCATCCAATCACTAGAAAACAAATTTACAAAATCCCCTTATAGCTTAAGAATATTGGAGCTAGTTTCCCACTTGTCGTCAGTAGGAAAGAAATGTACTCTCTTATGGACCCCCAGTCACTGTAACATTCGCGGCAATGAGAAGGCAGACATAGCAGCAAAACATGCAACTCTCTCCCCAGTAGATGATGGCATCCCTGTCCCATATCAGGACATTCTTACAGCTATTAAAGAAATAATTAACAAATCATGGCAAGATCGATGGTCGGAGCAAAACACCCAGTTGAATCCCGTAAAACCGGAAATAAAAAAATGTACATATCCAATATCCTTGAATAGAAGAGAACAAGTTATCACTTGCCGCCTGAAAATCGGACACTCGAGGCTCACACATGCCTATCTCTTAGCTGGAGTCCACCGACCCAAGTGCGATCATTGCAATACCAGACTAACTATTAATCATATCTTCTCATGCCCAACTTATTCTCAGCTGAGACACAATATCGGAATAGAATACGCAATAACTAATATATTTAGTAATGAAGAAAATATCAAAAAAGCTCTTTTATACCTGGGCCTCTTGAATATCTATAACAATATTTAAATGTGTATCTGCAGCTAAATGATCCTCGCAATCGAAAGCTGCTAAATAAAAAAAAAAAAAGAAAAAAAAATTCACTTCACTGGAGACTGATATGACGATGTACCGCATGAGACTACGAAATCATTTCATTGGGAAAATGCCACACCTAAATCATCTCTCAGAACAACGAATAGCAATATTTGTTAACAACCTGATACCTACACCTGCAATCGAACAAATAAGGGCAGAAGTGGATAGGGACCTCAATCAACAGCCTATAAATGAGAGCCCGGAGATCCAGGAAGAAGAAACTAGAGGACCGGTTGTTGAACTACCCCAATTAAATCGTAGGTACTCTTCAATCAACCATCAAATAATATGGGAAGAAAGCTACCAACAACACCTCACCGAATTTAGGGGATCTGATCCTGCTAAACGACCGAAGCTGCCAAAACTTTTTTATATTCCATACACACGTTCTCTCTTAGAAACTGCTAACCAAAATTTAAAAAAACAGCTAGATGCAGATATGGACCTGGAAGAAATACAACTACATGTTTATTATGCAGCTCTAGCAACGATCAAAACCAATAAACAGAAAATACTAGAACCACTCAAAGCACGTAAACCACAGAAACCAAAATGGGAGCAAAGACTTTGCAGGAAAATTACAGATCTAAGAAAAAATATTGGTAGACTGCAACAATTATCGAATGGCAACAAGTCAAATAAGCTGCTAAATAGACTCCCAGTCGAAGTCAAACAAAAGCTAGAGGGTAGATTAATTAATGAAACTAAAACGATTATTGATGACACCTTAAAACAAAAACTGTTACATCCAAAAGATTAGGAAGATACAAGAAAAGCTACCAACGAAAAATACAAAACAACTTATTAATTCTTAATAAACCAGAAAGGCTTCTACAGATCACTTAATAAACACCACAATATGAAAGGGGGACCACCAAAAAAAAAGATTTGCAAACATTTTGGGAAAGTATATGGTCCGATGGAACCAGTCACAAGGAAAATACGCCTTGGATCAAGGCAGAAATACAGAACAACAATCATCTGCACATGGAAGAAATAATATTCAAGGAAGAAGATTTAAAAAAGGTAATAAAGAATTTGGCCAACTGGAAAGCACCAGGGAACGATGATATCCAATATTTCTGGTTCAAAAAACTTACGGCTGTTCATCATCACCTGGCCAATAAATTCAATATCGCTTTCAGAAAACCAGAAAAACTACCAGAATTCCTTACAAACGGTATCACTTATCTTCTTCCAAAATCGGATAGAATACAAGATCCGTCACAATATAGACCGATCACATGCCTCCCCACATTGTACAAAATCTTTACGGCAGCAATATGTGAGAAACTGTACACATATTTAGCAACAAACAACATTCTCACTAAGGAGCAGAAAGGGTGTAAAAGAAAATACATGGGTTGCAAGGAACAAATTACAAACGACAATGTAATACTGGAACAAATAAGAAACAAAAAGAGGAACTTGTACATGGCTTATATAGACTACCAGAAAGCTTTCGACTCAGTGCCCCACAGTTGGTTAATAAAAACCCTGGAAATATACAACGTACATCCTTTGATAGTAGAGTTTTTGAAAAGTATTATGGGTAAATGGAAAACGAAACTAAGAATCAACCTAAGTGAAGTAGAGGTAGAAACTGACTTTATAAACATCAACAGAGGAATTTTCCGAGGAGACTCTCTTTCAGCTTTATGGTTCTGTCTATGTTTGAACCCTCTATCACGCGGCTTAACTCACACCGGATATGGAGCTACTATCAAAACAAATGAAAACCCGAAAAACATTAGCCATTTATTTTTTATGGATGATCTAAAAATATACGCCGCATGTAAAAACCATCTAGAGTTAAAACTAAAGCTTATACATCAGTGGAGCACAGACATAAAAATGTCGTTTGGCATGGAAAAATGTAAAACTGTATCTGTCGAAAAAGGAATTCTAAAGGAAGGAGAGACTATAGAACTAGAACCAGGAAAATTGATAGAAGCGATGACCAATCATCCATACAAATACCTAGGAATCATGCAGACTCATAAAATAGAACACAAAGAAACAAAAGTCATTGTAATCAAAGAATTTGGAAGACGCCTTAATCACATATTAAAAAGCAAGCTTAACTCAAGAAATATTACCACCGCCATAAATACATATGTCATATCCGCTCTTCAGAATAGTTAAATGGACTCAAACGGACTTGGGAGCGTTAAACAGAAAGATCAGAACAGAGTTCACAAGATACAGAAAGCACCATCCAAAGGCGTCCGTGGAAAGAATAACTCTACCTAGAGGAAAGGGAGGCAGAGGAATAAGAGATATCGTGGAAGCCTGTTCTCATCAAACTACAAACCTAAGAAACTTTTTCCATCACCAAAATAATGAACTTCATCACGCTGTGGTGAGAGCAGATATGGGATACACACCACTAAACTTGAGGGTACAAAATTTTAAACCATTCAATACCAAAACCGACGATGAGAAAGTTGAAAACTGGCGTTCAAAAGAATTACACGGAAGATTTATCAATGACCTGCAGAAAACTACAGTAGATGAAATTAAATCCGTTGAGTGGCTCAAAACTGGAACACTTTTTCCAGAAACTGAAGGTTTCATGATTGGTATACAAGACCAGGTGATAAAAACCAAAAAATATCAAAAATACATTCTCAAGGAAGAAATACCAACAGATAGATGCAGAAAGTGCAACAAAAACCAAGAAACCGTAGAACACATTCTATCTAGCTGTGAGAATCTAACTAAAACTAAATATCTGGACAGACACAACAGGGTTGCTACGATAGTTTATTTGGAAATAATGAAAACATTTCATATTGATCCTCAAAATAACGAGCCATACTATAAGTACAAACCTCCGCCAGTTATAGAAAATCAGTATGTTAAGATCTACTGGGGTAAGACAATCATGACGAATTTAACAATAAGACACAACAGACCCAACATCACAGTTATTAAGAAACAATCCAAGGAAGCGCTGATAATTGACATATCGGTCCCAAATAATTCCAACATAGAAGATAAGTACAATGAAAAATTAAACAAATATGCTGAGCTTAAAACAGAAATAAAAGAAATGTGGAACCTTGAGGGACTAATTCCAAAGAAACTAAGTAGTTCCCTCAAAAACATCGGTATTCCTGAGTCAGCATATTGAACGATGCAAAAATCTGTAGTCTTAGATGCGACAAACATCGTGATATCTTTTCTGGAATAACTACACCCAACGAAAGTCTTGCCGCTGAGGCCGACTATCGCTGTGAGAACAAACATAAAAATAAAAAAAATAATAATAATAATAACACCAAAAACATTCAAATCACACCTGAAAGAAATAGAACTCGACACAAACATACAAAGAAACTTTCAGAAGGCAGTCATTTTAAAAACATGCCATATAGTCAGATCATTCCTCAATGCACAATAGTAACAATAGATTTTACACTAACTTGGCGTAGCCCGTCAGTGCAAAATAAAACCACAACTATGTGAGAAGAAAAGAATAATAATAATAATATTAATAATAATAATAATAATATGCCTACATTGACTACCAAAAAGCTTTTGATAGTGTACCCCACTCCTGGCTAATCCAAATATTAAAAATCTACAAAGTACATCCAATTTTAATAAATTTCTAGAATTAATAATGAAAAATTGGGAAACCACCCTCAGTCAAGACAGGACCAGTAAACCTGGAATCCAAACCAATACAAATTAACCGAGGCATCTTTCAGGGAGATTCCCTGAGTGCATTATGGTTTTGCCTCGCCTTAAATCCACTGTCCAACATCTTAAATGATACCAACTACGGCTACGTCATCATACATGTAAAATTTCTCACTTATCTTATATAGATGATGTCAAACTACTAGCAGCATCAGGTCATCAACTCAACCACTTACTTAATCTTACTCAAAAATTTAGATCAGACATCAAAATGACATTTGGAACAGACAAATGCAAAATGAATAGCATCGTCAAGGGAAAGCAAACTACGCAAGAAGACTACTCTCTAAACATCAACAATCAGATAATACAAAGTATGGAAAGTACGGATTACTACAAATATTTAGGATTCAACCAACAAATTGGATTAGAGCATGAAACACTAAAGGAAGAGTTAAAACAAAAATACAAACACAGACTAACAATCATACTTAAAACAGAACTATCAGCACGAAATAAAACCAAAGCAATTAACACGTTCGCAATACCAATACTAACTTATTCAATGGGAGTAATTAAATGGAGTGATACAGATCTCGAAGGCCTAAACTCCTTAACATGGTCACAATGTCACAAATATAGAATACATCATATACACTCAGCAATGGAACGATTTACACTTAACAAAAGAGAAAGGGGAGGGAGCTTTCATAGACATTAAAAATATGAACTACACTCAGGTAGACAGCTTGAGAAGATATTTTGTAGAAAGTGGGGAAACAAGCAACATTCATAAAGCAATCATATACTTTGAGATATCAGGCACACACTTAAAATTTTCTGGCCATACATACAATTCGACAGATAGAATAATAATACCAGCAACAAAGAAAGAAAACTGGAAGGAAAAAATTCTACACAGAAAACATCCAGAACATTTATCACAACAACATATAGACTTGGAGGCATCCAACATGTGGCTCACAAAGCGGAATACCTATAGTGAAACAGAGGGATTTATGATCGCAATCCAAGACCAAACGATAAACACCAGATACTACAGCAAACATATAATCAAGGATCCAAATACACCAACAGACAAATGTAGACTATGTAAACAACACATAGAAACAATTGATCATATAACGGGAGGTTGCAACATACTAGCAAATACAGAATACACCATGATAATGTAGCGAAACATATACATCAACAACTTGCGAAGCAATACAACCTTATAGAAGAAATCGCTCCAACATACAAATATGCACCACAAAACATATTAGAAATCGACAGTGCTAAACTATACCATTATACATTATACCAATAACCAAAAACAACAAAACTACTTACCTGATAGAAATTTCCATACCTAACACACACAATCTACAAAAAAAATTGGAGAGAAAATTGAAAAATACATACATCTCTTAGAAAAAATTAAAGACATGTGGCATCAGGAGAGAGTAATTATAATACCGATAATATTATCTAACACAGGAGTTATACCAAGAAACATACACGACAGCATCCAGAAATTACTTCATCCAACAACGTACATACCACTACAGAAGTCCGTCATACTAGACAGAATGGAAACTATGCTTGACTGAACGTCCGCATATATTTCTAAATTCACCAGAGAATATCTGAGAAAAAAGAAAAATTATAATAATAATAAGGATAACCATGTGTTTCTGTAATAGTAAAAAACGGCAATTTAATAAACTGTATAGGGGGGTTTATAAAGTCGAAAACTGTGAAATAAGTCAAAATATATTATGTGCACAAATATCTCTAGCAACTTTTGACTTAACGATACGATATTTTTTAGCAGGTTTATCAAGGAATTTAAAAAAAAAAATTAGCATGTTTTAGGGTTTGGATCATACTGTATGTGCAATCTACACCAATGCTAGTTTTTGCCATACCAATACTTAATTTTTATAAATCCTAATTAAGGTATATTCACCCTAGTTGAAGCAGTTCATAAGATCATACTTTATTGGTTGAAAACATGCAGATTTCATTTTCCTAAAAACGGAACTACCCTGCAATTTAGGAGGTTGAAACGTTTAATGGAAATTATGTTTCTTGTTATGTTCTTAATATTAGTTATTACCCAAGAGAAGGTATCTTGGTATACATCTAGCGTGCTATGATAAAATATACTCACAATAAAAAATGAACACCTATCTGTCATTGAGTTTTACAACAAGTGTCACTTATAGTTGTTTATAATATTATTCAGTTATTTAACTTGGATTACATTGTTTTGACTACATTTTTTTGCTAATATGACATTTACAAATAGAGTAAATTGTTATATGTGTAATAGAAACTTTAGAATTCTTACCATGTTTTCAATATATAGTGGAATTATCTCGAAACAGTTAGTTTCATTTAAAAGATTAATATGAGTACATGCCACAAAGTAAGGGCCGAAACAGTAAATGTCATGATACATTTTTTTTGTATTTCATATTACCTGTAGAATTCTCTTCATTATGAGATAGAAAGAAGACCTAGAAATGAAATAAAATGAAGAAAAGTCACTACTCAAGTCTTGGTGCCAATTGGGCCTGCAGTGATAGATTGATTTTTGATTTTGCTGTATGACCTATGACCCGTATTCTAACTATAAAGTTCTTATGATATTACTTTTGTTGTTTCAAATATAATTTTTTCAAAAATTAACTTTGTGGTATCAAACCTTTCATGTTCTACTTATTTTCTTACCTAGCTGTGGTGCATGTCACTAACTTTGAATTGCCGCAACACATAATAACAATAAAAACTATTTTAATACCGATTTGATCTACAGGTGGGCGCTGCATCTCGATAAGCTCGACTGACAATATGATTAACTTATTTTTTACTGTACTCACTTTTGGTAGTAAGACTCAACAAGGTTCACTTCGAACTACTTATAATTTATAACCGCGATATCATAAACATTTATATGATGTTGGAATTTAGTATGGGAGCTCGAATTTACCAAATTATGACGCGAATTCTATGAAAACCTTGTTTTTCGGAAATGAATATTATCATTATTAGTATGAACTACTAACTGGGAAAAATTAGAGAAAGTCCGACAAAAATTTATGAAGAAAGAATTAAGATCACAAACCAGAAGAATATTAAATGGATATCACGCTCGGATTAGTTATTATCAAAATATTGTATGTAAATGCAAAAGAAAAAACATAAAAACTTAGTATTAAGCCAGTCAATATAATAATTTGGAGAGGAATGCGGAGGAGCAATCCAACGCAGTCAGTATTCTTTAAGATGTTGTTAAGCTAGTAGGTGGGTGCCGCTCATTGATTACATTCGATACGCAGAGGATACTGTGGTATTCACCGATAGTATGAACAGCTTACAAGAACTAATAAATAAAATTAGAAACGGCAGCTCAATATGGTTTAGAAATTAACAATAGTAAAAATATATTGATGGTATTAGTGTTTTAAATGAAACTCAATGTTTCTAGCTAATTCCACAATATAATGAAAAATGTTGAAAATTCTAAAAAATTGACAATTGTTTCGATAACTGAATATCATCGTCAGAATGACAAAAGTTACATTTCATTTGATGCCTACCTGATGTATAGTAGTTATTTTTGGCTAGACCAAGAAGTGACCTAACTTGTGATGGACTAAATATATGTTAATCGAAAAAAGAAGAAGATGTGATATTACAAATATTGAAGCTTAGATATTATATGTAAAATTTCTTAGAGCAGACCCAACAAAGAAGTTTTCTAATAATGTAAGGGATATTGTTAATAATTCAAATTATCTTTTAAGTGATTACGAAAAGAGATCCATGATAATTAAGAATCCTCATTGTCCACAATTATATGGAACCGTTAAATTACATAAAATAACGAAACCAATTAGTCCGGTTTATTTTAAACAAAATCAAAATTAAACACATTGATAAAATACAGATATTAATGAAAAAACATCACAAAAATGATCTTAATATTAATTATAACAAAAGCTGGTTACATAATTTAACACAAATAAAAAATCCAACCCACATTAAATATGGTTTGAGTTTGGGACCTAAGTTTAGTATTTGTACCAATTTCCTCCCGATAGATGAAATTATTGCAAATATAGAAAACGGAATAAACTTTATAGAAAACAACGAAAAAAATATACTTAGAAACAAAATTTGTAACATATTAACGAATTATAAACACAAATATAATAAAGTATGAAAAACTACTAAAAACAGAATCAATTATTATATTAAACAAACTGAATATTTCCTAAAATCGAATTCAAACATATTGATTCTAAATGCGGATAAATGTAATAAGACAGTTTTAATGTTGAAAGAGGAATATATTATGAAAATGGCTAATCTTTTAAGCGACAATCTAACATACAAAAAAATTGGTAATGACCCAACAAATGCTATTCAAGTTAAAATCAATAATTTGGCTAATAAATGGTTTAAAAGTAACTTAATAGATTCCAGGACCAAATCGGAAATCATTTGTTATAATGGTCTTCCACCTTTCATATATGGGTTACCCAAATTACATAAACAAGGTATTCCACTGCGACCAATTGTTAGTAACATTAATGCTCCTACATATAAATTATCAAAATTTTTATCTAATACACTATCATCTGTAATTGGAGTAACATAATATCATATAAAAGATTCGTGGGAATTTTGCAATTTTATTTAAAAGCAAATCATTCCTCCAAATCACCGGATAATTTCACTAGATATTGTATCTTTATACACAAACATTCCTACGGATCTTGCAATCAAATGTATTAAAAATAAATGGAATATAATCAAGAACTTCACACCATTAGACGTAGATGCATTTTGCGAGGCGGTTGATTTGTGTTTGAATTCCACCTATTTTCAATTTGGTGTCTGTTTCTATAAACTAATTTTTGGAACAGCAATGGGATCTCCAATTTCTGCTCCGATTGCAAACTTAGTACTTGAATATTAAAAATCCAATGTTTTAGCAGAGTTACCAGAAAAACCAATTTTTTCCAAAAGATACGTCGACGACTGTATCCTTTGTGTACCAATTGACCAGACTGAAAACATTCTAAAACGTTTTAAAAACTTCAATAAAAAATTACAATTCACCATAGAAATAGACAAAAATCGTTCTATTAATTTTTTAGATATGAATATAGAATATGACAACAACGGTCAAATATCTACAAATTGGTTCACAAAAAAGGTATGGTCTCAACGATATTTAAACTATAATTCATACGCTCCCATAAAATACAAGAAGAGTGTTTGTTGTCACTGGCCTCAGTGATAGAGCGGTACAATTATCACATCAAAAACACAGGTCTAATTATATTAAAAAAATCAAAAATACCTTGGATTTAAATAATTATCCTAAACATTTTTATGAGTCCATTATTAAACAGAGAATTGACAACTATTACAACAAATTAAAATTTAATAGCCAAAGTAATCCATCAAAATATATTTCACTTCCGTACATTCCCGATATTAATAAACCATTACAAAAATGCATAACACCATTTAATATTAAAATTGCTGGTAAACCAAATAACATTACAGGAAATAAGCTTTTTTCTAGACTCAAACCAGATAATAAGAACACAATAAACTCAATATATAAAATAAATTGCTCTGACTGCAATGGTACTTACATAGGTCAAACTAGCCAATATTTACATAAGAGAATTCAACAACTCCAACAATCAGTTCGAAATAACAATGAATGTACTGCACTATCAAAACATTCACTTGATGAAAATCACTCTTTTAATTTCAACAACGTAGAAATAATAACTACAGAAAAAAAAAATAGTAAAAGATTGATAAAAGAAATGATAAATATTAAGAAGAATCCTGACTCAGTCAATTTCAGAACTGACATAGACAACTTAAGCTGTATATATACGAACTTACTATTATAAACGAATATCTACACCTTACCTAGTTATTAAAATTTAAAAAATAGATTTCTAATTCTAATTTTATTTTAATTAGGACACTCTGTAAATACATTCTAATCATTTTTAAAATAGTTCATTGTTTGTATTATTTGTTTTTGTGTACATTAATTGTCTTTTTTTTTATTTAAAAAATACTACTGTACAGTAGTAGACGAGCCTCTACGGAGGCATAATCAAAAAGTGAGTTTTAAAGAAACATCTTTTAATTATATGTATTTTAATAAATGTATTGTGTTTTCAAAGCATTTTTAGAAGGTTTGAAAATGGTTTAAATAAAATAGACCGAAACGTAACCACTATAAGCAAGTGATTTTATTTCTGACCGAAACCCATGAAAATATAAGAAATTGAAAATTAGTCCTGTAGTTTCTTATGTTAATACTCCTAATAATATATTGGCAAAGAAGCTTAACAATATACTTAATAGTTACGGATATGCATCTAAATGCTCAATTAGAAATTCAATAGAACCAATCAAAAAATTATTAGCATTCAAATTACAAGATAACGCTGAGCTTATTTCATTTGACGGCACTAATATGTTCACTAAAATTCCTCCTAAGGAATGACTAATACCTGTAAGAAAATCACTAGAAGATAAAAATATTAATTTAGGAATTATATCAGATATACTTAATTTATTTGATGTATGTATTAATCAGAATTATTTCACTTTTGACAATAACATATATATTCAAAATGAAGGTTTACCAATGGAAAGCCCTATATCACCTATTTTGGCAAACATTTTTATGGACAGTTTAGAAAGAAAAATCTTTGAAAGTAATATTCCAAAAAATGTTTTATTTTGGTATAGATATGTAGATCACATATTATCTTGTTTGATAGGTAGTGAACGACAATTAGATATATTTTTCAACCACATTAATTATTTACACCCAAAAATTAAATTTACATTAGAAGTTGAAGAAAATAACTCAATCAACTTTCTTGATTTGAAAATTCAAAGAGTTAATAATGTACTTGATTATGCAATTTACTGAAAACCAATACACACTAATGTGACAATTCCATATAGTTCCAATCACCCCATGTCACATAAACTAACGGCATAAATTCAATGATTCATAGAGCATTTTCAGTTCCTATGAACAAATGTAATTTTGATAGAGATATTAATACAATTAGACAAATAGCAACATCCGACGGTTAGTCATTACATATGATAAATAAGATAATTAATAAAAAAGAGGGAAAAATGGCATTACAACTAATATTTCCTAAACAAACTGAAGAAATAAAAACTTATAGAACCATCACATATGCAGGAAATATTTCTAATAATATTTCAAAGATAATATCTTTAGCAACGAATACAACAATTTCTTTTAAAACAGAAAGTAACGTAAGTACAAAATTGAGCGTAACTTGTAAACAATCTTTATCATTTTGTTAACTAATGCTAGATATTAATCTGAAATTTAATAGTGGAAAACAGACAAATTGTTCATTCGTTTGTGTGCATTTGTTATTTTTTTCTATTTCAGATAGCAGAGTATAAGAAGATTCTTAATATTTTAATATTGTTTGATGGATACTTGTAATTTTAGCCTTTGAATACTTTCTCTAATACCCAGTTTTTATTGAGTTTGGGTTCTTTTTCATTCTTCTCCGATTTTTAATTCTATTTGCGAGTCCAGAAATTATATATTGATCTATTATAAAAAATACCAATACTTGGATAAATCTTAGATGTCTGACGAAATGGTGTTGCTCTTGCCCATTTATTTATCGCCCAGAAAGTCAAAAAACTACGATTCTTCTTACATAAAATCACAAAAGTTGAAAGGTTACTTGACTAAAAAATATCTGCTTCAGGATTCCATTCAATCCAACATTTTGGCCGAGAATAGACAAATAATTGAGTGGCAATAGATGATCTTCGACAAGCACCAAAAGAGACAAACAGACATTGTTATTTTTTTTTCTGAAAGTGTTTAATTTTCAACTTCATCTCATTCACATAAAAAGTGTGTGTTGTTACTCTTTAGTTATTGTCACGATCAAAGTTATAGTATTGTCTTTAATTTCTAATAATGGTACAAACATTCTGGTAACAGAAGAATGTATCTCTAAATTAACCACATTGATTTATAGAAAAATTTTTAAGTAGGACTTCAACTGCTTTGATTTAGTTGAATAGTACCTGGTTGAAAGGGACCACTTAAGACTACGAAGAGGTTCTCAAGTGCCCATATTAGGAGTGTCAAAAGATAGACATTTTTTTCTGAAGAAGCAGGCGAAAAGTTTAGTTGTTCACCCAACAAAGACATTGTCTACAAGGGGAAGCTTTTCGTCTCATATTGTTTGATTTGATTTCTCAACTGTCGGCACGAGTTACATCAAGAATTTGATTTCAAACTTTCTACCGAGCCGGTGGTATCATGTAAAAATTTATCAGATAATGATTCATTTTATGAGTTATTTACTGCCAACTGTTGAATGAGATAATTTACGAATTAAGTCATTTTATTAACAGATTGTTTAATTTGGGTAATAATAATTTGAGTACAATTGAAAATATGTTTACGCGAAATCAACAGATATTATTTGGGTAACATGTTTTAAATACAATACAAATTTTTATTATTCTTCTTTTTCGACTGTTTATTCATTCCAAATATTAGCGATCATCCTGGATATAATCACTTTGTTCACTGCTGCTTTGAATAGTTCGGTGGGTTTTTTTGAAAACCATGTCCTTACGTTTTTAAGCCACAATATTATTGTTCTTCATGGTCCTCTTTTACCTTCCCTTGATGGTTTTCATTACTTTCGATTCCTGCTTCATTCGTTCCAGCACTGTATTGGTCAGTTTGTTCATCCAAGAGATCCTCAATATTAATTCTTTTGTAAAGCCACATTCGAATTATTTTTCGAGTGTTTATCCATTTCAAATATTAGCGATCATTCTGGATATAATCACTTTGTTCACTGCTGCTTTGAGTAGTTGGGTGGTCTTTTTCGAGAACCATGTCCTTAAGTTTTTAAGCGATACTATTATTCTTCTTCATGGTCCTCTTTTACCTTCTCTTGATGGTTTGCATTACTTTCAAGTCCTTCTTCATTCCTTCCAGCACTGTCTTGGTCACTTTGTTCATCCAAGAGTTCCTCAATATTCATAGTCCTGTAAAGCCACATTCAAAGGCCTCGAGTCTGATGTGACAATTCCATTCAATTCTAACCACCCTTTGTCACACAGACTAGCAGCATATAATTCAATAATACATAGAGCGTTTTCAGTTCCTATGAACAAATGTAATTTTGATAGAGAGAATAATACAATTAGACAAATAGCAACATCTAACGGTTATCCATTAGATATGATAAATAAGCTAATTAGTAAAAAAGAAGAAAAAGTGGCATTACAACTAATATATCCTAAACAAGCTGATGAAATTAAAACTTATAAAACCATCACATACGCAGGAAATATTTCTAATAATATTTCAAAGATAATATCTTCAGCAACGAATACAACAATTTCTTTTAAAACAGAAAGTAACGTTAGTACAAAATTGTTAAATGTAAAAACAAAAATACCACTATTAAAGAAGTCAGGTATATATAAACTCAGATGTCCAGAATGTAATGCTGTCTATTTGGATCAGACCCTTGGGAATTTTGAAATACTATACAGTGAGCACTTACGAGCATACAGATTAAAACAACCAGATAAATCCCACTACGCAAAACATCTACTTGACACCAATCATTCATTGACACCAAACACAGAACATATTTGTGAAAAGAAACAAGAACTGGATTTCCTTGAAGAACTGGAAATTAGAAGACATTTAAGGAACCCACAATATGAAGTTGTCAATGAACAGTTAAATCTAGGGAGTTCTCCACTAATAAACTGTCTTCTTAAGTGATAATTGTAAAGATCAGCAGATATAGTTTTCCTGGTTTTCTATATCATTGCACAGTTATACTGATCTTAATTGGAGAAATGATATCCAGGATATCACCATATGGCTAATAATATCTAAGCTTCAATATTTGTAATATCACATCTTCTTCTTTTTTCTATAAACATATATTAAGCCAATCACAAGTTAGGTTACTTCTTGGTCTAGCCAAAAATAACTACTAAACATCAGGTAGGCATAAAATGAAATGTAACTTCTGTCATTCTGACGATGATATTGATTTATCGAAACAATTGTCAATTTTTTAGAATATTCAATAACTTTTATCATATTGTGGAATTAACTAGAGACCGTGAGTTTCATTTAAAAACACTAATATGAGCATATTACACGAAGTAAGGGTCGAGACAGTTAATTTCATTAAACATGTTTTTGATAAGGTTCTTTATTTTCTCCTAGTTTTTCCACCGTCGATAATACTATTACTTATTCTAATAATTAGTTAATGAGAAAGTATCAATTTAGTGCGTGTTCATTAATATTTGGTCTTTATCTCAGAACAAACTGTTAACTGAAAGAAGCATTTCTTCAAAACGACATCAATATGAAAGCGCCCACCTTTCATCGGTTCTGACACTGATGAATTATTATCAGTTATAATAAATATTATTTTAAGACTGCATGATAAAAATAACCGGGGAATTCAAATTGTGAGCATCGAATCCAAAAGATAAGAAATTCTATGACGTGCTTGTAATTTGGCGGATTCACTGTAAAAATATGTAGTAACAATACCTGAAATTTTCACTGTTTTAATAGTCATTGTGTTAATGGAATTTCCCAGTACGGGGTTTATCAAAAGCTAATTTCCCAACTTCATCGTAGCTACTATAATATTGTATTATTTTATTTCTTTCACGCCTTTGCAATTGCCTTTGCGGCTATTTGTCAATCCCTTTTGGTGCAAAATCACATCATTCTAAAGCAACAGACCTACACTGGCGAGCATAAGATAGAAGTCACTGCTGATTTGAACTTATTTTCAAAATGTTTATTTTTGTCGATTTTTTCGGCTGCGATATAGTTGACTAGGCAGAACATGAACGATTATGATTACAAGATTAAACGAACTTACCTAAGTGAAATTCAATCTTGATTATATGAAGGTCTCGTCGAAGTAAATAAGTCCATTGTAGTATCCTTATCTACGTGCACACGATCATACATTTTAAAGTCCAAAGTTCAACATCCTACCCTCGCTGTTCTGCTTCCGCTGCACCCTTGTGATTTCAGTCTATTTAAAAAGTCCTCTTTGTTGTTGTAAAATGGGTTTTAGGTTTGGGAGGGGACTTATTTACTTCGACGAGACCCTCATATAATCAAGATTGAACTTCACTTAGGTAAGTTCGTTCAAAAGTTGAATAGATGAGGCTTTTACTTGATGAAGATTCATACTGAACGATGAAATAAAACAATATAATTTGTTTAAATCTTCATTTATTTGAACTAATGTACAATTTAAATTTGTTGACGCGTTTCACTAATACAGTAGCTTTGTCAAAACGAATGAAGGTAAAATTTAAAAATGTCTTAATATATAGAGTGCTAAATACAGAAATCTATTTACTAAGGTTAACAATGGCATTGAAAGAAATTACCTGGAAATTTATTCACTACAAACATTCCTAAGCTATCTTCTAGGTAAAAAGGTTTAATAAAGGAGAGGATTGATATCTATTTGGTCGTTAAGAAGATAACATGAATATTTATTATTGATAATCTCAAGGGCCTCTAATAAATTTAAACTAAAGGATTTACCGACTACATGGAGAATTTCAAAATTTGTGTCGAAAATGTGTTGGTTTTCTAATAAATGATTTGAATAGTTAGAATCTAATTTTTTGTTGTCATAGCTACGTTTATATTCCGAAATTCTAGTTTTAAAATTCCTAAAAGCTCTACCGATATAAATTTTATCACAATTGTCATTACCACATTTTAATTTATAAACTCCTGATTTGTTTAATTTTGAAGTTTAGATTTATTATTTTTAATGAATTTGGATAAATTATCATCAGTTTTAAAGGAAATATTCATGTCTAAAGTTTCTAAAAATGATTTAATTTTTAAGGATGGTGTTCCAAAGTATGTTAAGCTTTTAAATTGTTTATTATTTTTATCTGAAGGGAAAAAATAATTCCTTAGAAAAAAATTTACCACCGATATGTGGACGACATTTCAGCTAGCTTCATCGTTACAAATAGACAATTAGAGTGCTTCATTACTTACATAAACTCTATTCACAATAATATCAAATTTACCGGAGAACTTGAACAAAATAAGTCTATAAACTTTCTAGACCTTACAATTTCAAATATAAATAATGAACATGATTTTTCTATATTTCATAAACCATCACATACCGATATTACAATTCATAATAGTTCGGTCCACCCATTCACTCATAAACTAGCAGCTTTCAATAGTATGATACACAGACTCTTAACAGTCCCATTAAATATTAATAATTATAACAAAGAATTAAATATCATAAAACAAATAGCAGTTAATAATAATTACGATCCAAATTTAATAAAAAGATAAAGAAACAGACTTTAGAACAAGTATACCCTTCAGATAAAAATAATAAACAATTTAAAAGCTTAACATACTTTGGAACACCATCCTTAAAAATTAAATTATTTTTAGAAACTTTAGACATGAATATTTCCTTTAAAACTGATGACAATTTATCCAAATTCATTAAAAATGATAAATCTAAATCTTCAAAATTGAACAAATCAGAAGTTTATAAATTAAAATGTGGTAATGACAATGATAAAATTTATATCGGTAGAGCTTTTAGAAATTTTAAAACTAGAATTTCGGAGGCTATGACAACAAAAAATTAGATTCTATTTATTCAAATCATTTATTAGAAAACCAACACATTTTCGACTCAAATTTTGAAATTCTCCATGTAGTCGGTAAATCCTTTAGTTTAAATGCAATAGAGGCCCTAGAGATTAACAAAAATAAATATTCAGGTAATCTCCTTAACGACCAAATACATATCAATCAGTCTCCTTTATTGAACATATTTACTTAGAAGATAGCTTAGGAATGTTTGTAGTGAATGAATTTCCAAGTAATTTCTTTCAATGCCATTGTTAACCTTAGTAAATAGATTTCTGTATTTAGCACTGTATATATTAAGACATTTTTATATTTTACATTCATTCGTTTTGACAAAGCTACTGTGTTCGTGAAACGCGTCAACAAATTTAAATTGAATATTTGTTCAAATAAATGAAGATTTAAACAAATTATATTGTTCTATTTCATCGTTAAGTTCGTTTAATCTTATAATTATATTCGGTCTCGTCTCTTAAATAAGTCTATTGTAGATGTTTAAAGTAATAACAACAACATAGTAATTATGATATCCCTATAATGTAATAATATTACCAAAGAAAAAACTTCATAATAACACAAGTCTAACAAAAGATCTAAGACCCGTTTGCATCAAACACACTTAGTGTTAAGTGTCCCTTAAAATGAACCCTTAACTTAAATTACGATGTATCAGCTGCTAAGTGACACTCAAATGGCTAAAGGTACCCTTAAATTGAAATGCTCCTGTAATGACCAATTAAATATTTAAGGGTGGGATTATAACCTAAAATAATTTGTTAAACTGTCATTTTATAAATTGGCGGCAGAACTGTTGTGGTTTTCCAATCATTTCGATAATGGATTTATTTGCGAGTTCTCCATTCTGCTCACTTAATTCACTTGTATGTAGCTGCTCAGTAATTGGCCTTCGTCTGGTCGTCCAAGATGAAGGGGTATTATTTTGCTTTCTCGTTGCAGTGCTTGTAGGAATCGATGCTTCAGCAGCGGCTGACACAATAAGAGTTGTTTTGATATTTCTTAATTTTTCATTAACCGGGGTCTGCAGATGCGAAGATGCCCAAGTTGATCACGTATTTCCTAAAGACATAAAATTGAGAAATTGTTTCAAAATAGTAAGAGTACTGTGTACCTCTGAAGCTTCATCTTCAGATAGAAGCAAAATATTCTCGTACTCTGTTTTGGACTCTCCATCTTCTCACTCCACACAATTTATTTTTAAATCTCTTCACAGTCCTGGGATTCATTACTGCTAGAGTCAGATCTGTGAGATCATTTGGTTTTACTTGTAGAAGTGTTTTGTTGTGCTTGTTTTGATTTTCGTAAAACTTTTTTAATGATTTCACCATTCTATAAGTTTACTGAATACCAAGCCTTTTATTTTTCCTTCATGGTAATGCCGTCAGTCTTTATTTTCAATTTTATGTCTTAAATCATATACTAAAGTTATCAACAAACTTTTTTTCTTCTGTTGAGAAGTTGGGTGCCCTTTGTCGTTTACCACCACCTGTTTGGCTAACATTTACCGTATTCATACTAACAGCAACATTTTCTTCACATTGCACCTTCAACAATTAATAATAAACAGTTTTTTATTGTTATTAATAAAATCCATATAAAAATATCAAATTCGTATAAGAAGTAAGTACATACCATATAAAGAAAGTGTTGTATATAAACTTAGCTTTATTTCGACAATCCTTATCATTATCAATAATAATGCTAAATGACTCATTTGAACAGATTAAATAAAATTCAAAATTTAGGAATACGTTACTGTCTGAGAGCATTTCCGACGACCCCTGTTCAAAGTCTTTATTGTGAATCCGGTCTAATGCCACTAGAGCAACGAAGATTAATCCTTCAAACATCATACTTCACAAGAGTTAAATTGAATACTAAAAATCCTAATAACCAATTTTTATTCCCAAATATTAATGAATACGACAATAGAGGCATCATCACTCGCCCCCTTGCAATAAGGTATCTTGAGTACTTGAGAAGTATAGACGTTGAATTCCCTAAGATTATTGTTGATGATCAAAGTGACGAACAATTAGCCAATAATGAAGCAGTCAGAAAAACTGATTTTATGAATAATCTAAAAAGAAAAATTATTAACGAATGGCAAGCTATATGGGACGAAACAAATACTTTACTCCGTAGACTAGAACCGGAGGTGAAGAAGAAGTATGAATCCACAGGGTTGAGTAGGTTAGAAACCATTAAAGCATTTAGACTTCGCACAGGACACACAAGTCTCACCCATCAACATCTTCTGAAAGGCGACCCAGCACCAATTTGTGATCAGTGTAATGTGATTATGCCAGTAATTCATGTTATCAATGAATGTCACACATTCAATCCGCAAAGACATCAATATGACATAAAACACCAACTCGAAGAGAACCTGAATAACGAAAATATAAAGAACACCTTAGAATATATGAAGTGCATCAAACTATTCGACAAAATCTGAAAATATAAATGTAGTAACATATATAAAATGTAGTAACAAGAGCTAATGATCAAGAGCTAATGACCCCAGTAGTCGATGCTCCTTATGGGTGGGTTTTTAGTGAGGTACAAATCCCACACTGTTTGGCAACCTACAACTTTTACGCCAAGCGCCTTTTGAAGGTTTTCTCACCCATTAAAAAAAAAAAATAATGCTAAATAATTTACCTAAGACTTAAAGATAGGTTAATTACAACAACCATCGGCAACCGGCCAGCCAATGATATAGTTTTATTGAACTGGGGTGAAGTTGCACACAAATGTGAAACTGAAATATCACTAGATAAAAAATTTTAAGGGCCCCTTACTTAAGTTTCTGGTAAGTGACAGTCCTGCAACTGGGAATAAATTTAAGCGTCCATTAACTTTAAGAGACGCTTAGTTAAGTACTCCTTTTAAGGGGTACTGGTGCAAGCGGGTCTTATAGATATAATACATCTATATATAAACTTATAATAATTATGGATATGAATGCGGCTTAGACATTTATGTCTTATAAACTAAGTATAGTTTCAGTGAAGGTTCTTTCATTATTTATTAATGGTCTATTGTAAACTTTGACGAACATCTTTGAATGTAAATTCGCCTATCCACTAATAAAACAACAATCAAGTAGCCTTAAGCTTAATACTCACTTAGGCGAAATTCGCGTTTTTTGACATGATGTGTCAAAGCCAGACGTTGTCGCACATTCGCGTATTTCATCTATACTCATAAAAGCGAAATTCGCCTACGCGAAAGTGCAGGTAAATCTGTCACTACTATCATTTTCTGATGGTTTGTGCAGATCATAAATTTGTTTTTGAGATATATTTGTTTTCTGTATATACTACGAATACCTAAAAGATAATTTTATTGAAGAAAATTTCAGAACACACGGTAAAACATATTTTATTTTAAATCATAATATTAAATGGAAATACGACCCACATTATGTTTAATAAAACAATACGAAGTCAAAACAGAAATAGAGAAATAAAAAACATCTTACTGGGTCAAAGCAAAATAATTGTTTTGAATACAATTATTTCGATAACAAAAACTAGCACGATTCAAAAAACAAAAGCTGTTTTTTGCAATTCGACGAAAACCCCAAAACCGAAGTCGGGGGAAAACAAAAAACGAGTGTACACAGACCAGGAGCGGCAGTGCGTACCGGGGTTCGAACACGCGAAGGGAAAGGTTTTTCCCTGCCACGGTAAACGGTACTAGTGTTTTTAGTGTTAGCGGTACGAGTGGTAAAAATTCTCTCCGTTGTGTTAGGAGGTGATAGGGATACTGAGATTATTCCTTGACGGTGAAAACTGTCTCCTTTTTCGATACACAAACGGTAGAATTACCCTCTACGCTAATTGCCTTTCGACATTGGCACGACTCGCGGTGAACAAGCAGATAGAGAAAAATCAAGAAAATTCCCGGCGAGACGGAGGAAGTTTGACAAGCAGTAAGTTTTTGAATTGAATCCAGATTGGGATAATTTTTTACTAGTGATATATTTACTCGTTATTGGTCGAGCTGGATTCTGAACTTGGGAGTATATGTCAATTGCTATATACACGGTGTAGCGATAGCAAATATATTTATTAGATTTTTTTTGGTTGTTGATTTTTCAAAGAGACTGGACACAGCTGTTCACTCTCAGATTAAGTTTTTTGTCCTGACAAATATATAATTTACCGTGTGTACTGGAATAATTAAGATTTGCCGAGTTCGCCAACTTGACACAAGTTAGGTTTCATTTTGTTAAGTAGGAGTTATCATTTGTTGGGTCACATATTCTCTTCCACCTCGAAGGCAGACAGTTAGGCGAGGTTTATTTTGGTATTTGGTAACACAAAGGCCGGAGCGTATGTTTTCCATATTTTCGCGGGCTTCAGCGAACTTGCGCTGATAAGCCAATTTATTATAGAGGAACATTGTTATCAGTCTTTTGTTCAGCCGTAAATTATAAATTAAAACTCTTTCTATTTTGCCAGTGTAAATGCATAAATTTATTGTACGTAATTATAATACTGGGGAATTTCGCAACTTGTAATCGAAATTTTTCTGTATAGAACAAAAATTTCAATTTCGTTCCCTGAAGCTCAAGGACGACCTGAAACGACGTAACGTGAAACATTGTTGCGGTTAAAGGTATTTACACGTAATTTTTATTTATCTTTTCTCGACACCGGGGAATAGAAAGATTGAGAAACGAATATAATAAACCATACGCCTCTCACGCATTTTTTTAAAAAAGGACCAAGCCGATAAGAGGGATAGTTTTGCCGCACCACCGAACAAACGAGAACTCTGATCATAAATTTGATTTCTTTTATAATTGTAGGATATACAGGGGTAGGTTTAATAATAAACCAATTATAGATAAATATATGTATAGGTAGAGTTATACCAGGGAATTTTGGTTAATTGGGTCATACGGGATTGTAGTTTAGGGTTAAGTATACATATATATATATATATATATATATATATATATATATATATATATATTGAACCAGATATCATAGATAATAATAGAAGTAGTATTATAAAAATATGTTGCTAGTATGAAATATATATGAAAATAATATAATTAAGGAAAACAAGTAATAAGGAAACACTTTTCTTAATTTAAACAACATATAAAATAAAGATATATTAAATAACAGCCTATAACAATATAAAAAATAAGGAATTACCTCAATGATAACATAAAATATAGATATTGCCTAACCAATGTAATGATGTAAATAAAGTTGCCTAAGACGAAGATTATTTTCCATAACTTAATCAGCTGTTCATCTGAAATGAAAACAAATATTACTATAGTTAATTCATTATAATCATTAATTTAAGAATAATAACAAATACAAATATTGAATAGAATATAATTCAATAGATTTCATAGATAAACAAATAACATAAGAGAATTTATATTTATAATTAATATGAGTGTAACAGTGATATATTGTCAATAATAATATTGAATGTTGTATCATGTAAAAGTATCTGTGTATAACCAATTATAATTTATTTGTATGATGAAAAAACGCATAGGAACTCTATAAATGAACTAATTATGTAAAAGAGTGTATGGGTGAAATTTTTTAATAAGTGATAGAAGTTTCAAGTATCTGATTACAAAAGACAATATCTTATTGGTTATAAAATATGACAGAACAAACTGTGAATCAATAAATAAACTTTGGAATAGTGACCTGGAAAAGAACAAAAGACTGTTTGTTGAAAAAAGTCGAGAATCGAGGGGACGCTTAGGGAGAACGGAAGCTGGTGTTAAGAAGCGAGGAGTGTGTGGGATAGTGTTCCTAAAATTTAAATATATTCCCGGTGTAAGACATTTAAACTTCTAAAGTATTATGAAAGACAATATTAGTAATACTCACAGTTAATTGTAACAAGTTTTCCGACAAGAATCTGCGAAATTTTCGTTAATTTTGGTTTTTTTTGGAGCTTCAGTGGAGTGTTCCTGGGATCCAGAGACTTTCATCCCAATGCAAGAGCAACAGGTCAGTGTATTTAAATCATTTATTGGCCAATAAACAGTGTAAAAACTCAAAATACCAATTAAGTACTTAATTTCATAAATTGATAAACTTTTGCAAATATGATCGATCTGAAAAAGAAAGAAACAGACTTTGTATAGTGTATTCATTGCATAAATCGTTAAATTTAATAAAAGGCCGAATTTTCAATAAATTAAAATATGTACTTACGCCACTTACGCCATCTTGTAATCGCATAAATCTGGTGATTGAAATTTCATAATGTAATAACTATGTCCATCTGTATATAATTCCTATTTTTCTCTCCATGTATATAACTAATTTCTTTCCACAGCAATTTGTATCATATATAACTATGATATATATATAAATTCTTTTATGTGTTTGAACCATTTACTTGTTTGCATCTTCAACAAACTTGGTATAATATGAATAGATGTTTCTTACGTATCATAATTGTTCGTTTCATGTTAAAGCGCATGACTAGTTTTTCACGCTTGCGCATTGAGGATATTATTAAAATCAATAAATAGGTACAATATAACCATTGGCGTCGCATATTATTTTTATCAAATATAAATATTACATTAAAAATTAAATCAATTTCAAATTAATGTGTTTTCTTTGTACTTAAACAATTATAACAATACAATAAGCCAGGACTCAAAGAGAAAATGGGTTTCATGCTCCCGAATAATCTAATTAAAATAAATTACTAAAACCAATAACTGAGCTAGCCAAAATAAAAACAAAAAATCTAAACTATAAACATATACATTTAAATTTCACAATAAAATTAAGTAAATAATACAGTGTTTGTAAGTTTAATATATATATATATATATATATATATATATATATATATATATATATATATATATATATATATTTATATAGCTGTATATGAGGATTTGGAGACATTATTTTTATTATATATATTTTGTATAACGTGGAGGTTCTACATTATTTTACCTATCACCCCTACTCCAAAAATTCCCCCACTGGAAGTGTAACAAATCGTGGACGTGTGACTGAGACGAGGAGGACAAACCCTGTCCTGGCAAAGGAAGATTCATCCGTTTCAAGACCAGGCGAACCTAGCAAAAAACAATCGGACTGGATTGCCTTACACGCTCAGCCGCGCATTGGAGGCATAATTTGGTGAAAGCGAAGGACGGGATCAATACAGAGTGACCAAGAAAAAGGTAGGGATATTTATTGGTATTTTGATCAAGATATCGTACATATCTGGTGTTAAAGATTATTACACTGGTGACAGATTATTCAGAGTGGTGACAACGGATTTCTTGACCCCCTTTTTACTTTATTACACTGGTGACAGAGTGTAAAAATAAGGTCTGGCGTTATTACATTTACATGTTAAAAAAATAAGGGTCTAGATTTTATTTAAGGTCTACACGTCTGTGCTTCATATTGTTATTTTTCGCGTGTATTCAAAGAAATAATTGTTGTAATGACAAGCATCCATGACTGTTTTCTTTTAATAACAAATAATATTAAAAATTCTAGGTTATGTTTTTTCTTGATTTATGACAAATGATACTCTTGTAAAAATCGCAAAATAGTTAAAATTTCCCGCCGCGAATATTTTTAAATCTGGATTTAACACAATATGTCAATAAATCGCGAATTTCGCCTATGTGGGTATCAAACATTATACAGATTGACAATTCCACTAGTAAAACTTATTTGTAAACAACAGGTGCGTTCATAAAACATAACTTATAACTCAACCGTTGATGAGCGCTCACTGAGCAACAAATCATAATAGTTGCCGTGTGTTTGCTGAACGATAATTTTTTTGGAAAACATTAATAATGAAATTATGGCTAGATACAATATAATTCTTGCGTTATTAGATGATGGTAATATAATTGATACAAACAGAAATATTATAACCCATGCAATAGAAGATTTGCAGAAACCAATACCACATGATTATAATTTAAGAAGATTCGTGAAACAGGAATGATTATGAAGAAACCATTACATCGTATAATGTTATGTATTAAAATGCTTTCACAGAACATTCACGCAACGGTTGTGTTTTCTTAACGCACCCAACATTTGTAATTATCGCCATGTTGTAGTTACGGGATGTCATCAGTCATTATTGGTTGAGCGCGAATTATATACTAATGGCATTTTTATTCAAATAATTTTATCGTGCTAGGTAATTTCAAAAAGGGAATATGTTAGAGACAATCTCCTAGCTACAAAAAATTATGTTGCACACGTTTTTGTTAAACTACTATCCCTGGATTCTCAAAACATTTGAATTTGTCCATTATTGACCTAGGTTAACAATAGCAAAAATTGTTAACCACTTATAATTGCAATAATTGTCAACTTCATAGCTAGTAGTGGAAAAAAAATTGTTGTCTAATGAATTGATGCCCGGCCAACGACTGTGTCTTTACCCTTCTTACGAAAGTTGCCGATAAATATGAAACAGTTTCCGTTTTTCATAACTATAACAAGTATTTTTGCTTTTCCGCCGAACCTATCTAATATGCGAGAAAAGTATTGGTTTACCATAAAAAAAGTTGGACTTTTGAAAAAAATTTCTCAGTTATTTCTACGTTTACATTAACAACAACACGAAAAAAACGGTTTTTAGAAAAAAATTTCTGTGTGTATGTCGTCGTCGTAGTCGTTGTCGTCGGCCACTTTTCATTACATCTCTCGTTAGCGCGATACAGCCTCCGGAGTGCAACAAGTCACCAATTTTATGATTTATTATTATTCAGGACATCTCACAGATGAACTCTATCAATTTTCAGCTCACCAGAGCCAGTACAACAGGTGCTATGGTACTTGAAGTACGACATTTTTAGTAATTTTTTGAGAAATATCAGTTTGTTAGCAGTTCAACAAGTCACCAATTTTATGACTGTATATTATTCAGGACATCTCACAGATGAACCCTATCGTATTTCAGCTCACCAGAGCCAGTATAACAGGTGCTATAGTACTTTATAAGTACGATATTTTTGTCATTTTGGAGAAATTTCATTTTGCACAATTATTTCTTTTTGACAATATCGAAAATTGTTACAAAGAAAAGATGTTTAGAATTAAAAATAGCTTTCAAATATTCAAAATTATTTATTCACATTGAAACAATACTTTTTCTACATTTTCTCTGCGATTACGTTGGAAATTCAAGTTTGCACGTATAATTAGTCTGGGATGCACTGGCATTTTTTAAAACTGATAATTAAAGTAGGCTTTGCGAACATTCGAAAAAAACGTCAACAATCGTATTTCGAAAAGTAATAATAATAATGTTTATTTGTACTATACATCTACAGATAGAAAATTTTAAATAAAAAAAAAGTACAAATGAACTGTTAACCACGAAGTAAACTAAGTTTACTTGTATGTGGCAAAAACACATTAAACAATTAAACTGTATATAATACAATGTAATATGACTTATTAATATCTTAAATCTAACCAGAACTGAAAATTATAAACAATATGGAATTTACAAGAACTTTAACATTGTAAAAGATATAAAAATAAAAACACTGAAGATATAGAATGGATGCTATTTACATTATAACTATTTCTCTTTTCTATATATAGCCTTTTCTTCACTTCAATCAATCAAGTTGTTTATAAAATCTCTCGGCTTACTGCTGACAAAATCTCTTAATTTTCTTTTGTATGATGATAGTATGGTGACTTCCCTAACTTCACTCGGAAGTGAATTATATAATTTAGGGCCTAAATAGGTAAAGTTTTTTTGACCAACCGTTTTTTGCGTATGTGGTGTAATAAATGTTGTTTTATTTCGCGTTTCGTATTGGTGGCCTGGAGTTCTCAGTTCCGTCTTATGTGTATGTTGAATAATACATGCATTTATAAAAAATATTTGCCTAGGACCACATATTTCGCTTTCCTTATATAATGTATCACTTGGACAATCATAACCTCGGTGAAGAATTGTCCTAAGAAAACGTTTTTGAAGGATTTCTAATGGTAGTAGGTACGTCTTAGAAACTCCGCCCCATCCCATCATTCCATAATTAATGTGTGGTTCCACTAGACTTCTATAAACTATTTTTCTTTGTTTTAAGTTAAGTATTTTACATATTTCCTTAAATTTAAATAGAATGCAACGTAGCTTCTTTAGTAGATATTGTATATGCTGATCCCATCTCAAATTATGATCTATAATGATACCAAGATACTTTACTTTGTTAACTGGTGAAATTGTAAGATTTTCAATAGTTAAGTCATAATTTGGCAGAGCATCAACGTAGGAACTGAATGGTAAGTATACAGTTTTATTTATATTTAATGATAGAAGTCTACTGTCAAACCACATCTTAACTTGTTGTAGATCTTTCTCTAAATTATGTTTGAGGTCAAACCAGTTGCCGTCGTCTGCAAAACTTACTATTTTGCTATGTGTTTCCAACATAAACAGATTATTCAGATATACATTGAAGAGAATAGGTCCTAACACCGTCCCCTGAGGTACGCCACATGAAATGACTTTTCCACTACTATAAGTATCTTTTATTTTCACTTTTTGTATTCGATTGGTTAAATAAGTTCTGAATAGGTCATGTGGAATACCCCTAATACCCAAGTCTTCTAAAGTGCTTAGCAACATCCCATGGTCGACCGTGTCAAACGCCTTCGATAAATCTAAGAAGACTCCAATTGAAGGCCTGGATTTATCTAGTGCATTATAGATATTTTCTGTTAGATATCTAATGGCATCTTGTGTGCATTTATTTTGCCTAAACCCGTACTGCGCTGAAGACAGAAACTTGTGTTGTTCCAAAAATTTATTTAACCTTTTTTGTATTATTTTTTCAAATATTTTAGCCAGACTACTAATTAAGGAAATTGGTCTGTAATTGGCTGTTCCTTGTTTTGTTCCATTCTTAAAGATTGGGGTTACGATTGAAAGTTTAAAAGCAGAGGGGAAGTGTCCCGTTTGTAGAGATTTATTTATTAAATATGTAAGTGGTTTAACAATATCATCTTTCATGATTTTTAATGTTTCTGCCTTTATGTTGTCATAACCAGGTGCTTTTTTATTTTTTAGTTGTGTTATAACGTCTTTAATTTCGACTTCGTCAGATGGATACATAAAAATGGAATGGTTGCAAGTTTTATTTTTTTCAGTGTAATTTATATTTTTGTTAATATTACCAGCCAATTTTTTACCTACTGATATGAAGTAATTGTTAAAGATATCTGCTATTTCTGAAGGTTCAGTAATTGATTTATTTTTATCATTTTTAATCGAATTTATTGTATCGGTTTCTGGGACCGTCAGGAACTCATTAATAGTTTTCCATAGATTTGTTGATTTATTATCGTGTTCAATGCGGTTTCTGTAATATTCACTTTTTATTTGTTTTATTAATTTATTTATTTTTATTTTATTTTCATTATAAGTTCGTCTTAAAATTTCATTATCTTGAGATTTTTTAAGTTTTTGAAACATATTATTTTTTTTATTGATTATGTTGATAAGTTCATGGGTTATCCAAGGTTTCCGTTTTTTTTTCTTGTTAGTAACTCTTTTATATTTTGTAGAAACATCTATACATTTTTGAATTATATCAATAAAATGATTTATTTCAGTTTCGATGTCAACATCGGAGTTAAAGACTAAATCCCAATTAACTTGATGAATTTCATTTTTTAATTTATTTTCGTCTATTATTTTTATAGAATTGTTATTTGTAATATTTTGTTTTTTATTTGTGGAAGGAAGTACAAGTTGAACTAATATTGGATAATGGTCTGTTATATCGGTTTCCAAAGTCAGTGGTAGTATAGTGTCATAGTTTAGGTTTTTATTTTTGATGAAAATGTGATCAATACATGTTGCGGACCGATTTTTTACTCTAGTTGGCGAATTGATTGAAGAAATATATCCATGTTCACTCATAATATCGAGATAGTTTTGTGATTCTTTAGTATTTGATAATAGATCTAAGTTAATATCCCCTATAATTATACTGTAGTCACCCGGTTTGTTTTTTTGACTTTGACGCTAAAGAATGTAATTCATCAACAAACTCATCCACTAAAGTAGATGGCGACCTATATAAAGCATTTATGATAAAAACTTTATCGTGTAAATGTATTTTCACTTGTAAAAGAAAACTGTTATTAAAACGAATTGTTTCATGAGAGTCATAAATATTGGATTTTACAAACACAACAACACCGTCATTTTGACTTAGATCTCCGTGGTTATAAATTGTCTTATATCCTGGAATGTTAAAGATGGTGACATCAGGGACACGCCAGGTCTCTGTGAAAACTATACAATCAAAAGTGATATCTATGTCTTCCAGTAGCAATGTGAATTCGTTAAAATTGCGATTAATGCTACTTATGTTGTTATGAATTATGTTGAAGGTTTTAGATGAATAGTTAACTTCTAGAACACTTTTGGCTTCTTCAGTGTTAAGATGAAAATTTTCAATTGTTTTAATAGAGAAATCTCTAATATATTGATCCATCCTATATATTTGCGATTAAAATAAACAATTTCTATTCTGAATCAAATGTAAAGGGTTTTTCTTATATCCTAATTGACAAAACAGTTAAAAGACAATGTAAAAACACTGGTGATTAAATTATTATTCAAAAAATAACTAAAACTAGATGGACAACTTTTAATAATATTAGTAGTCCAGGCAGTGAGGCTTAAAAAAGTTTAATACTTAATTTTCTTGGTCCACTTCGTAGAGTTTTTCCGGGTTACACGGGTTTCAGCTTGTTGTATATTTTTTCTGCCAGTAGGGGGGGTGTTTTCAGTGAGTGTTGCAGAAGTGTTGATATTTTTTATGCTTTTACCTTGAGTTATAGCTGATCCTTTGAATTTTTTGATTTGAGCGGCTGCAGTTTGAGATAGAACACTTGTTTTTATTTCAGCTTTAGTTTCGTTTCCGTGTTGCTCTCCATCTATTTCGTCAGGTTTGGTTGTTGGTGTAGGTGGGGCAGAATTATATTTTTGTGGAAGGTCGTATTCAAGCTCAGCTATTGGTTCTTCGTTATGTGTACTTTCTAACTCTTCAGCAGTGTAAGGTACTCCATCTACGTACAGTTTGAAATTTTTTATGTATACCGTATGTTGTTTACTCCTGGCCTTTTTAAGATGTTCAACCAGTATTCTATTAGATGCTTGATCTTCTGGTCGCAGGTCACTTGAAATAGATATTCCACTACTTTTAAGCTTTTTCAAATTTTGGAGAATTCTCTGTTTGGTCAGATAAGATACAAACTCAAGGATTACAGTACCTTTTTGCCCAATAGTAAATAAGTTATTTATATCTCTTTCTTCCAAGTCGCATCCGAAAATTTGATTCAATTTCTCAATCGTTACTGCAATCAAATTGTTTTTGTTAGCATTTATTCCGAAAATTACAATATTATTTCGTTTATTTGATCTTTCAATATATGTAATTCTATTTTCAATTTTTTGACAGCGCTCTTCAATATCTTCTATTTGTTTATTTATATTATTGTTCAGATGTTGTATATCTTTCCTTATTTCAGCGGAATTGTTCTTTATTAGTTCTTCCAATTTTACTAGCAAATCTTGATTAGTTAGTTGGTTCATATTTATATTTTCCACTTGTTCACTGGACTACGAGTTCGATATATGTACATATGCGAAGAAAGTAACTATTTTATTATTATTTTTATCTTCAAAGCTTTATTCATGGAATGTTTTCATAATTTTTCTAGCATGGTTTTTTACTTAGATTGTATAAACTTGAAGAATTGGGCTTAAATTTCTGTGCAGACCAATATACATTTTTATGCTAATACTACGGTATTTACCTCATTTATCGTTTACTTTATCACAGTATCACACACACACCAACCTACTCGTTTTCACGGTATAAACACTTTTTTTATGCAGTCTAACAGTGCTTTTCATAGTTTTTAGAGATCCGTATTGTACAGTTTTATGTTTGACAGACGTATTTGTTTATGAAAAGATAGACATGCCACCAACATTAAGTCTGGAAGAGAAAATTGAGATTGTGCTAATAGTGGGTGATAAGTATAAAACATATCGAGAAGCAGCAGACATTTTTAATTTCCGACCACCAGATAAAAGTATCCACAATAAAACTGTTAGAAAAATATTTCATAAATTTAAGACTTATGGAGATATACATAATAAATTTAGCAAAAAACGCTAAAGCATGGTAGAAAATAATGACATTGCATTGCAAGTAATACTCTCTGCAACTGAGCATCCTAAATATCCTCTGCGAAAAAGGGCATTTTCATTGCCAATGGATATAAAAAAAAGTACAGTTTCAAAGGTTTTGAATAAATACAAATATCACCCTTACAAACCTCAAAAAATTCATAGTTTAAGACCAGGAGATAATGATAGACGATTTGAATTCTGTTGTGACATACAGGGAATGTCAAGGTTTATGTCAAGGTGTATTATTTTTACGGATGAAGCAACATTCTCATCAAATGGGACAGTTTCTAGCCAAAACTGTCGTTGGTAGAGTGATACAAATCCACACTTTACGTTGAAAACTCGGGACCAATATTCGTTCAAAACAAACGTGTGGTGCGGAATGTATAAAAATCAAGTAATTGGACCTCTTTTTATCCGAGAAACTTTGAAAGCTGATCGCTATTTGTGCTTTTTAAACAATAAAATGAATGATCTTCTTGACAAGCAGATGTGGTTCCAGCAGGATGGTGCTCCATGTCACAGCAGATTAAATGTACGTCATTTCTCGGAAATTCCTCGTCCTCTGCAGTCTCCAGATTTAACCCCACTCGATTTTTTCTTGTGGGGTTACTTAAAGCAAAAAGTTTACCTTCAAAAGCCATTTCAAGATGTTGACCATTTAGAGAGAATAATTGCAGAAGCGGTTCGTAATATTACTCCCCGTATGGTTAGAAATGTGTTAAGGGAATTTTGTGATAGAACTGTTACATGTATAAACAGAAATGGAGGATATGTGGAGGCATTAGTAAATTGAAGATATTGATTATTCATTAGTATTTTTTGTAACAAAGTGAATTATGCATACAACTTGTTATTCATTTAATTGCATCGTTAGAATGTTGCAAACTAGTGATTAAGGAACTTAAAGGTTATCAGTGTTCGATCAAAATTAGGAGATAATTGTTTCTAAAAGTTTATTTAAAATTGTTTAATCAAACTTTAAATTCAATGCATTAATGTGCAAACTTAAATTTCCAACGTAATCGCAGAGAAAATGTACAAAAAATATTTTTTTAATGTAAATAAACAATGTTGAATATTTGAAAGCTATTTTTAATTCTAAACATCTTTTCTTTGTAACAATTTACGATATTGTCAAAAAGAAAGGTACTTTACTCTAGAGCAAAAATCACATTTTTTGACAAACCTCGTATACGACTGAAAAAATTTAATATCTGATAATTGAATTTTGGGTTTTAGACCATGCAGAACTTTTTATAAAGAATAACTTTTTTTCGTAAAATTAATAATAAAAAAGTTTCCCATATGCCGCCAACTTACGTGGACACACTGTATACAAGTGACCAATTTTATAATTGTATATTATTCAGAGCGTCTCAAAGATGAACCTTATTGATATTCAGCTCACTAAAGCCGGTACAACGGGTGCTATGGTACTGAAAGTACCAAATCTTGGTAATTTTTTGGAGTATTTTCAGTTTATTTGCACGATACAGCCTCCGAAGTATATACAAGTGACCAATTTTAAGATCGAATATTGTTCAAGATGTCTCACAGATGTACCCTATTAATTGTCAGCTGACTGGAGCGAGTACAGCGGGTCCTATGAATCCAGATATACTAAATTTTTGGAGAAATTTCGGTTTGTTAGCACGATACATCCCCCAAAGTGTATGCAAGTAACAATTTTATGATAGAATATTGTTCAGGGCCACAGATGCGGAAAAGTTAGTTTTAATGTTTGAAACGGTTTATTTCACTCAATCTTAACTTCTAGAAGAGTCGTTTTTTCTTGATAACTTTCATGTACCTGTACTGATTTTCACAAATTCAATTCAACATTGAATCTTGATGAATATTTTCCTATTATTAGGAATTGAATAAAAAAGGGGTATTTTTATTTCAGCTCCCATTCTAAAAACGGTGTTTGTTTAACTGACAGATTTGTATCGTTTATGGATGTTGATTATTATATTCAAATATTAGGCTTAGGAGCTGGCTGTAGACGCATTTGATAAGATAAAATACGCGTGAGCCTCTATTTAACGAATTTAAGTAATTGTTTCATCTAATTGTAGTCATATTAACAGAATAAATAAAAAACAATGTTGATCATTTTAACTCTATCTATCTTTATGAATTTTAAGGCTTTGTACCGGAAATTAGTCATACCGTTATAATTGTTGTAGATGAGTCAAACAGAGCATTCAAAAATATATGTCATGCAAATTCGAGAAGAAGAGGAACTTTGTAAAATAATAAAACCAGAGAAGCAGGCATACTATCCTAATGAAAAATATGATGTGTATTTAAATATTTGTGTAAGGGTATTTTGTTTATAATGAATATTTGTATTTGCTTTATGTTGAATTGGAATTCTTCTACGTCTATTTTTTATAAATTAAAATAAACAATTTTTTCCCCGGTCGGGAGTAGAAATCAGTTTTTCTTCGACTATTGTAGAATTTCTATATTCCGATGTAGTTTTTGATTATGGAATAGCTTCATTCTAGCACTAGTGCAAAAATATTCATTCTCGACCTTGTTATGGAATTAATATTTTTGGCGCCCTCTAAATATCACGGTTCAATTGACAGAAAGATAAAATAGGCGTGTTCCGTTTTGTACACCTGCTGCACTGCGCAGAGTAGAAGTAGTTCAGAAATACCAAAATGCATAAAAAATCCTCTAAACTCGACGTAAAATGCATCAAACTATCTTTCTCTACACATATTATGAAGTCAGTTATTGTAATTTCTTTGCTGCCATCGTTAAAATAGTTATTTTTGTTATGTTAATTCAATGAATAATAAATCAATGGTTGAAGTCTTGAAAGACATTTACACTTCATTGGTTGAATGAGACTTCCTAATAAATTTATTTTCCTGTCATTTTCTTCGCACTTGAAAAGACCGGGCCTAACATTTACAATCTAGTATAATATTAATTTTTTCAGGTCTCTATGATTATTGGAATTATGGGAGCCTGTAGAAAAAATGAACTCTACTCAATGAAAATACAGGATATTGAAGATCGGATTCTGCAGTAGTTATTAATGTTCGGGATACAAAAACCAAAATCCCCAGAAAATTCACGATTACAGGAAAGCTTCATCACTTATTCAAAAATTATGTTTCCCTAAGACCTCCAGTGTGTATTTCCATTAATATCAACAGGAGTCACCGAATATAGATGACCCAACAGCTCAACCTGGTACATCCTCGATTCAGCCGGAGTTAACTCCAAATGCAATGGTAACTTCTTTAAAAAATACGATCACTATCCCAAGCACCTAATCTGCTTTGCTTAAAATTTCTGATGGTTATTCCTTATTCCAAGACATTGCCACAATAGAAAAATGGAGAAACGAAGCCTGGTGGGACCAGAATGCGTAATGCGTGTGTAGTGAATCCCACCCCAAAAGAAAAATGTTGGATAGAAATGCCGAAACCGCAAAGGAGGTCGAAAACGAGAAATATCCATGTTCTGATGTAGATGCCGTTTGCATCTACTGCAATTCTTTATTTTCAACGTCTAGTTCTCGAGAGCAGCGAATTAGGTGCCAGAAATGTTTAAAATCCTGCCATTCAGCCTGTGCAGATATCAACTACAACATAAACATGTTTACTTGCGAATTATGTATCAATTAGGTACTATTCTAATAATAAAAGATGGCGTTCCTATTATTCCTTATACCTTATTTACGGTTGTATCAAACCTCCCATCAATGTATCAAGTTGAAATTTCAATTTTCAGTAATTTTATATTGTCAAATACCTAAGCGAAGTCCTAAAATTGTACTCTGACTTAAATAGATTTGCACATGTTATTCACAAAATTTGTATTAAGTTTTTTGTAAAAAATATATCAACCCTCCTCAGTTTCCCCTAATATATCCCTATATACTTGGCCGAATTAGTTCGCTAGCTCAGAAGTATATTGTTGCTATAATAAATTTTGTTTAATACACTCGTTTTTAAGCGATTTACGCTCTTGCAAACTTCCAATGTACATCACTACATATGAACAATTAATTTCCAGTAATAATATTCATAAGATGTAGACCAAAGCAGTAAGACCAGTCTTATAAATAATACAGTGATAAAGAAAGAATTATACTGACGTGCAATAAAATTTAATTCAATTCCTTAATCATCGAGTAAACAAATAAAATAGCTATACAAAAATGGTATTGTTACTTTTTCAAGTAGTTGTAAATCAATATACCATTTGGGTATTTCGAACGTAAGGAATGTGATTGATGGATGGAAAACTCTATTTTTAATGCATTTGATAATAAACACCATTATCAGTCAATATGAATAAGTTTATAATAATTTCTTTTCTCTATGCATTTTATAACTTGTATTATATATATTGTTTTGAAATAAAGAAATTATCAATAATGATAATAATATTAAAAGCCTGAAATACAAAGATCTGCAAATTGAAATACAGGGCCTATGGAACGTGAAAACAGTAGTAGTCCCTATAGTAATCGGCACAACACCTGCGAAGCGATAAAACAACTTCCCGGAACCCACAACCTGTTGACCCTTCAGAAAGCGGTTTTGCTGAGCACCGTTCATATAGTACGGAAACTACTATAGGAAACCAGCAATAAATACAAAACCAGCAACAAAGTAGAATAACCTTAGGTACATGGTGTGTACCGGTTACTCTCTCAAAAAGATATACCATTGCCCCAAAGAAAAAGCTATGTAATTTCGAAGAAAAATAATAATAATAATAATAATAATAATAATAATAATAATAATAATAATACTAATACGAGGAATTACCAAAAGTATATCTTGAAGGAAGAAATACCAACAGATAGGTGCAGAAAGTGCAACAGAAGTCAAGAAACGATTGAACACATTCTTTCTAGTTGCCAAAGCATAGCTGAAACTAAATATCTAGAACGACACAACAAAGTTGCCACAGTAGTATACCTAGAAGTACTGAAAAAACTTAACCTTGATCCACAAAACAACGAGCCATATTACAAATATAAGCCCCCTCCAGTTATCGAAAATCAGTATGTTAAGATCTACTGGGATAAAACTATCATGACGGACGTAACAGTACGACACAACAGGCCGGACATCACAGTCATTAATAAACAATCCAAGCAAGCTCTGCTTATTGACATATCGATCCCAAATAATTCTAACACAGAAAGCAAATACAATGAAAAACTAAGCAAATACGCCGAGCTAAGGACCGAAATAAAAGAATTGTGGAATCTTAAAGAAGTCAAGATCATTCCAGTTGTTTTATCCTGTATGGGGCTAATTCCCAAGAAACTAAGTACTTCCCTCAAAGACATTGATATTCCTGAGTCAACCTACCGATCAATGCAAAAATCTGTAATCCTGGATGCGACAAACATTGTTAGGTCATTTCTAGAATAGTGACACCCAACGAAAGTCTTGCTGTTGAGGCCGACTGTCGTTGAAACACGCCGGGTGTAAATCCGGTGACACAAAAAGGAAAATAATAATAATAATAATAATAATGCGACAAACATTGTTAGGTCATTTCTAGAATAGTAACACCCAACGAAAGTCTTGCTGTTGAGGCCGACTGTCGTTGAAACACGCCGGGTGTAAATCCGGTGACACAAAAAGGAAAATAATGATAATAATAATATAATAATAATTGACATATCGATCCCAAATAATTCTAATACAGAAAGCAAATACAATGAAAAACTAAGCAAATACGCCGAGCTAAGGACCGAAATAAAAGAATTGTGGAATCTTAAAGAAGTCAAGATCATTCCAGTTGTTTTATCCTGTATGGGGTTAATTTCCAAGAAACTAAGTACTTCCCTCAAAGACATTGATATTCCTGAGTCAACCTACCGATTAATGCAAAATCTGTAATCCTGGATGCGACAAACATTGTTAGGTCATTTCTAGAATAGTGACACCCAACGAAAGTCTTGCTGTTGAGGCCGACTGTCGTTCAAGCACGCCGGGTGTAAATCCGGTGACACAAAAAGGAAAATAATAATAATAATAATAATAGTAATATAATAGAAACAAAGATCAAAGACCTTTATAAAGCCCTTGTTGAAAACCAACCGATATCTATACCGACATCCAATATCTTACCACCACATTTCCCAGACAGTAATAAAAGAAAAAGTTACAATCTCTGCCCTGCTTTGTTGTTTTCTTAGTTTCATTTCCTTTTCAATCACTTTTACTTGTTCATGCATTTCTGGTGTTAAATTTAAATGACCAGTTTTTCCACGTTTTCTGGCTTTTCTTCCATGAGTACCAATAGCTACAGCTTCGGGAGGAGGTAAAATTTCTCTCACAGAGATGTCAAAAGCTGACGATGAAGACAAGTTATGACCAGATGTACTTGGTTGATCTTGAACTTCTAATTCCATAGCGTTTTCGTTGATGACAGCTGGATTCTCGGAAATCTGCTTATTAGTTGCTAAAGCTAGTGCAAACTGCCAGTCCTCAAAAATATGGGGATTGAACGGATAGATGCCAGTCTTTTTAAACGAGTTTATTGCATTTGATGGTACTGCACTTTTCGAATAGACTTGATTGAGAAGAAAAGGACGAAAGAATCCAACGTCCAATGGTTGAACGTGATGAGAGCAGTGTGCAGGAAAGCAAAATATAATTACACCATCTTCTCTCGCAAACTGCAGAGATTCAAGATTTTTATGGCTACTGTGGCCATCTAGTAGTAAAAGCACCTTATTCTCATTAGAAGCTTTAGCGTACCTTACGAAATGCCTTAACCATTTACAAAAAAATTCGCTGGTCATCCAACCTTTTTCTTGTGTGAAAGCTATGTTACCAGCAGGAGCACCATTCACAAGCTCATGGTTCATTCTTTGACCAGGTTAAATGAGAACAGGAGGAACGTAATTGCCTATGGCATTCATTGCGAACACTACAGTTACGTGTTGCCCATGCTCGGCACTACTAAGTTCACCAACTTGCTTGCGATCTTTCGTTGCGTAAATTTTCTGGCACGTCTTCTCGACCGTAGTCAAACCTGACTCGTCCATATTGTATATATTGTCGGCGAGAAACTTGTGTTTCTCCGTAATATTAACTAGTGTATTAAAATAGGCTTCGATATTAGGCTTGTTAAAAGCCTGGGCTCTAGCTAATGATGTACTTTCTGGGCTCCTCAAAGATATTCGTGGATTGCGCTTCAGAAATCCCCTGACCCATTTCCAACCTGCCATTTTTATTTCGCGATTAAAACCATGTTCTGTTTTATTTTTTTCGGCTATTTCAAGTACCATTCGTCGCAAATCTTCGGACGTCGTTCCAAAAAAACGTGTTTCCATATCAATGATATGACTCGCAATCTCCTGTTCGATGACTTTAGAGAAAATTGCTCTTCGACCTCCCAAATCACCCTTACAACTATCCTGTTTAGCCAGACGTCTTCGCAAGGTTGTTTTGGGAACACTAAACGTCCTTTCTGCCAACTTATAGCCCATATTGTGGTTTTGAACATTGAGCATAGCTTGTCGCATGTCATCCTCGTCCCATTGCTGCCTTTTGTTAAATGCCATATCTGCGAAACCAAGAAAAACATAATTAAAACCATGTAACTAATGCATTGCCAATGATGGACCCCTGGTTCATCATAAGACACAGTTCAAGGGTCCGTCAAAGGCAATAAGACATAATTCACTAAAAATGCCAAGCTCTTTTATTCTTTACCATAACCTCAATTTATGCCCGACAGTCAACATGAAACAGTTTCTGTAAGTTGCAGTAACAAGAGCAGATTCTAACAGCATAAAAAAATTAAATTGACTGTCTCGACCCTTACTTCGTGGAATATGCTCATATTAGTGTTTTTAAATGAAACTCAAGGTCTCTAGTTGATTCCACAATATAATACAAGTTATTGAAAATTCTGAAAAATTGACAATTGTTTCGATAAATCAATATCATCGTCAGAATGACAGAAGTTACATTTCATTTTATGCCTACCTGATGTTTAGTAGTTATTTTTGGCTAGACCAAGAAGTAACCTAACTTGTGATTGGCTTAATATATGTTTATAGCAAAAAGAAGAAGATGGGATATTACAAATATTGAAGCTTAGATATTATTAGCCCTATGGTCATATCCTGGATATCATTTTTTCAATTAAGATCAGTATAACTGTGCAATGATATAGAAAACCAGGAAAACTATATCTGCTGATCTTTACAATTATCACTTAAGAAGACAGTTTATTAGTGGAGAATTCCCTAGATTTAACTGTTCATTGACAACTTCATATTGTGGGTTTCTTAAATGTCGTCTAATTTCCAGTTCTTCAAGGAAATCCAGTTCTTGTTTCTTTTCACAAATATGCAGTACTTCTAGTTCTGTGTTAGGTGTCAATGAATGATTGGTGTCAAGTAGATGTTTTGCGTAGTGGGATTTATCTGAATGTTTTAATCTGTATGCTCGTAAGTGCTCACTGTATCGTATTTCAAAATTCCTTAGGGTCTGACCCAAATAGACAGCATTACATTCTGGACATTTGAGTTTATATATACCTGACTTCTTTAATAGTGGTATTTTTGTTTTCACATTTAACAATTTTGTACTAACGTTACTTTCTGTTTTAAAAGAAATTGTTGTATTCGTTGCTGAATATATTATCTTTGAAATATTATTAGAAATATTTCCTGCTTATGTGATGGTTTTATAAGTTTTAATTTCATCAGCTTGTTTAGGATATATTCATTGTAATGCCACTTTTTCCTCTTTTTTACTAATTAGCTTATTTATCATATCTAATGGATAACCGTTAGATGTTGCTATTTGTCTAATTGTAATAATCTCTCTATCAAAATTACATTTGTTCATAGGAACTGAAAAAGCTCTATGTATCATTCAATCATATGCTGCTAGTCTGTGTGACACAGGGTGGTTAGAATTGAATGGAATTGTTACATCAGTTTGTGTTGGTTTTCGGTAAAGATAAAAATATTAATCCAGGAATAATATCAGATATACCTAATTTATTTGATGTATGCATTAATCAGAATTATTTCACTTTTGACAATAAGATATGTATTCAAAATGAAGGTTTACCAATGGGAAGCCCTATATCACCTATTTTAGCAAATATTTTTATGGACAATTTAGAAAGAAAGATCTTTGAAAGTAATATTTCGAAAAATATTTTATTTTGGTATAGATATGTAGATGACATATTAGCTTGTTTTATGGGTAGTGAACGACAATTAGATGTATTTTTCAACCACATCAATAATTTACACCCGAAAATTAAATTTACATTAGAAATTGAAGAAAATAGCTCAATCAATTTTCTTGATTTAAAAATTCAAAGAGTTAATAATGTACTTGATTATTCAATTTACCGAAAACCAACACAAACTGATGTAACAATTCCATTCAATTCTAACCACCCTGTGTCACACAGACTAGCAGCATATAATTCAATGATACATAGAGCTTTTTCAGTTCCTATGAACAAATGTAATTTTGATAGAGAGATTAATACAATTAGACAAATAGCAACATCTAACGGTTATCCATTAGATATGATAAATAAGCTAATTAGTAAAAAAGAGGAAAAAGTGGCATTACAACTAATATATCCTAAACAAGCTGATGAAGTTAAAACTTATAAAACCATCACATATGCAGGAAATATTTCTAATAATATTTCAAAGATAATATCTTCAGCAACGAATACAACAATTTCTTTTAAAACAGAAAGTAACGTTAGTACAAAATTGTTAAATGTAAAAACAAAAATACCACTATTAAAGAAGTCAGGTATATATAAACTCAAATGTCCAGAATGTAATGCTGTCTATTTGGGTCAGACCCTTAGGAATTTTGAAATACGATACAGTGAGCACTTACGAGCATACAGATTAAAACAACCAGATAAATCCCACTACGCAAAACATCTACTTGACACCAATCATTCATTAACATCTAACACAGAACTAGAAGTACTGCATATTTGTGAAAAGAAACAAGAACTGAATTTCCTTGAAGAACTGGAGATTAGAAGACATTCAAGGAACCCACAATATGAAGTTGTCAATGAACAGTTAAATCTAGGGAATTCTCCACTAATAAACTGTCTTCTTAAGTGATAATTGTAAAGATCAGCAGATATAGTTTTCCTGGTTTTCTATATCATTGCACAGTTATACTGATCTTAATTGGAAAAATGATATCCAGGATATCACCATAGTGCTAATAATATCTAAGCTTCAATATTTGTAATATCACATCTTCTTCTTTTTTTTATAAACATATATTAAGCCAATCACAATTTAGGTTACTCCTTAGTCTAGCCAAAAATAACTACTAAACATCAGGTAGGCATAAAATGAAATGTAACTTCTGTCATTCAGACGATGATATTGATTTATCGAAACAATTGTCAATTTTTTAGAATTTTCAATAACTTGTATTATATTGTGGAATTAACTAGAGACCTTGAGTTTCATTTAAAAACACTAATAAAAAAAATTACTTAACATCATGCCAAGCCACATTGTTATATCAATACTTACCAGTTTTGACTTAATTTTTTTTTCACTTAAACGACTTATATCCGTATGAACGCTTGTAAACAACTAGTTTTAAACGTCAATCGTCCTAACCAAGATGTTGGTAGTCCGTGATGCGCGGTAAATTTGAAAATACAACTTGTGATTCATCATAGGCGGGGGTCCATCATGGGCACATTTCCCCTAATTATACAAACATCAAGAGATATAATGCTATCGAAGTGAAAAAAATTGAAAAAAAAAGAAATCAAACATAAAAACTAATCAGGTTTTATTAGGAACCATTTGGAAATAGTCGAGTAAATAATTGAATTGTATGTATCTTTCTCATTTATATTGTCTTTTACTTATGTTTAGGCGTCACTTTTAACTAAAATCAGAAAACGGTTCAAAACTACGCATCAATTTTGAGTTTTCCCTAATAATAAACTCAAGCAGCTTCTACTTCTTTGAAGGATCGCAAACCCATCATCGATTGAGGAAGCTTCATAATCTTTATTATAATCGCCCACGTGAGTTTTTCTGGAAGGTAACTGCAAAATGAAAATATGAATAATTAGATTCGTTTTCTAATGAATTATACGTTATACTAAATTGAACTTCACGTACTTTTTTACTGGCAACCAGAATCTTCCACCAGTTGGTATCGTTACCAAAGTTTCTTCTCTCTTTATAGCTGTGATTATTCTTCTGGCAACATCTTTGGGCTCTAACATAGGGAAGTTTCTTGGTTTGCAGCCATCAAACATACCAGTGTTGATGAAATAGGGACATATTAAAGTGGTTTTAATTTTGTGATGTCCATCAGTCTGAAAAAAATACAATTCGGTAAGAGAGTTCATTAGTTTTTAAGCAGTAATGAAAATCCTTATATTACTAACGCTTCATTAGACAACTACTCTCCCGAAAATAATTCGGAAACTAGTGAAAGTGATGAAAATAGAAACGTGTGAACCGTTTGAAACAAAATATTGGCTACTCTAAATCCAAAGGACTTAAATTTGGTGCGGATGTCGCAGGTCATTCGAATACACAAGTTGAGTTGGAGTAATGTATTATTCTTCAAATATTCGTTTCTTGTGAGATTCGTCAATATCATCTGTTTTTATGTACTGAAACATATTTATGTCTATATTGTTTCATATGATGAACCTGTGCTTCACTCAAATAATGAGTCAGTAACTGAAAACGTTGATAGCATTAAGCAGACCATAAATGGCGTGATAATGCGAGATGTACAAGATTTAGAACTTTCATCGGAAGGCAGCGAGGATGAAGATGATGTGAGCGATTTGCTGTGGCGTTCAACTACAGTAAAATTGAGGAACTTTGATTTTACTGAAAGCTCAGTAGGAATCATACCAGATCTATTAGAAAATTATCTTACCAAGAGTCCTTACGATTTTTTCAAGTTATTTGTCACAGACGATATTATAAATCTTATAGTGACTAAGACAAATAGATGTGTGGATCAGGTAAAAAGACAAGGTGTAGCACCAACCTCAAGAGTGCATAAATGGGCAAATACAATTTCAGACGAAATTGAATTATTTCTTGGAATATTACTTTGGATGGGTTTGTGCCATTTGCCGTCGATATCAGATTACTGGTTTACAAATGAAATTTATCCTAGCAAACTCAGAAACAATATGAGTCGAGGCAATGAAGGATAGGATGTATCGGAATGCGGTTTTTTGCATTCGCTTGCAAAAATTATTTATATCATTCGTACCTACTTTGTACCTATTACAAACCGGAAGTTACATTGCTGCAGCCAAAAATGCATGCAAAAATGCATTTTTTAAGATGCCTATTGGCAAATTTAATAACATCGTAAATAAGAGTCAGAATTGGCTCATGTCGGGTACCTGGAGGTTTTCGAGGTCGCTGATCACGATTATGATGTTCAAATTGACCCCCCGAACACCTGGAGCTCAGGAACGCCGACGAACGTCCCGTCAACTCTAGGGACTATCCCGAACTTTATGCGAGATACGAGAGAAACTGGGAACCCGGGGGTTTCTTGGATCGCTGAATTCGAATATACTATCGGCCAACACCCCACGAACACCTGGTGGGCCCCAACCTGGACGCGGTCGTCATCTTCGAGAATTTTTCTGGAAATATCGACAATAACGAACCGAAAATCGTTATGGGGGCTATGTGTGCGCTGAATCCGAATTTGATGTTAAAAACGATCACCCGAACACCTGGTGCGCCCTACCCTGGCCTTGAACGTCATCCCCGAGAGTTTTCTAGCCATAATTGAAAATAACCACCCAAAAATCGATACGGGGGGTTTTTTGGCTCGCTGAAATCAAATATGGCACAGGCCAACACCCCATGAACACCTGGTGCACCCTAACCTGGCTCTGAACGTCATCCCCGAGGGTTTTCCAGACACAATTGAAAAAGACCAACCAGAACCCGCAGTCACGATTTTTAGTTGGTCTTTTTCAAATGTGTCAGGAAAACCCTCGGGGAAGACGTTCAGAGCCAGGGTAGGGCGCACCAGGTGTCAGTGGGTTATTCGTCGTCGCTATATTTGAATTCAGCGACTCAAAAAACACCCAGTAACGATTGTTGGTTGGTCTTTTTCAATTGTGTCTGGAAAACCCTCGGGGAAGACGTTCAGAGCCAGAGTAGGGCGCACCAGGTGTCTGTAGGGTGTTCGTCGGCGCTATATTTGAATTCAGCGACTCAAAAAAAACCAGTAACGATTTTTGGTTGGTATTTTTCACCAGGGGTCCATGGGGTGTTGGCCGGTGCAATATTTGATTTCAGCGAGCCAAAAAACTCCCGTATCGATTTTCGTGTGGTTATTTTCAATTATAACAAAGAAAAATATATTTGTATAACGTGTAAAATTTAATTTACTTTTGCATAGCGTGCTTTCAGCTCTCTAGACATAGAGCCATCATCAGTGCTTAATCTAAAAATACATATGTAAATCACAACCAATAGTAGCTAGGTTAAGTGAAAGTTTGACTGAGTTTTTTTATGAAAAGATAAAAAGGTTGATAAAAAATACGTACTGTCAGATTCCATATAACAAAATTTCCTGGCTTCATTGCCTCCATCAATAATTAAACAGGTTAACAAACCTTTAACATTATACAAACTTGGACATCACATTTAAAATTTTTAAAATCGAATTTTACTTCCATAAATATTTTCTTAAACACCTCCTATGTTAGAATCTCTACAGGAGGTTGTGTCGGTTTGACTGACAAATATGAAAACTTCAACTGTCAATTGGGTTTGTTCGATTGTTTGTGAATACTCTGTTCAATTTGAGAGATCGGATGCAAAAATGATTATTTATTTAAATTCACAAAAGTAATTTTAAACAACAATGAAATCAATTATGTGTAATATTCCATTTAATTTAGTAATTTTAATGAATGATTAGCAATTTGATTAGGTTAGTAATTGTAGTGAATGATTAACAATTTAATTAGAATATTTAAAATCATATAGAAGGTTAAACTGAGAAAACGCACAAAAATAAATTCCAATGTGAGAACATCAGCAATCGCACTTACCTCACATTTTCGAGATGCCATTCTGGGCCTTAACTTACAGAAAAGACACAGGATGGAATCCCGAATGCCTCTATAGAGGTGTGTAGATAGTTTCTAACCAGCCATAGTAGTAATCTAATTTTCTTCATGTTGGAAGGGTGGGATCTAATGATGTATTCACATTATATTTTAAGGCAACACAAAAAACATGCTCATGGTTTAATATCATGGTCCTGAAGCAGGTTCTAATGTATTGTCTCGAAACTAACTTATTTCAGCAAGCGTTATTGATCTGGTGACAAGCAGGTTAGGACATTATCATCATTGAGGGTTACATGAGTTGACGATGTAGGGGTATATAGTTCCTATTTAGGCTCTCTTGTTTGTTTAGACATTTATCATTAATTTTAAGCTTGTTACTGATTTCAAGGTCTTCATAAAAATCTAGTAAAGTCTGGAAAACCCTCGGGGATGACGTTCAAGGCCAGATAAGGACGCACCAGGTGTTCGGGAGGTCGTTTTAAATATACATTTCGGATTCAGCGCACACAAAAAGCCCCCATAACGATTTTCGGTTCGTTATTGTCGATATTTCCAGAAAAATTCTCGAAGATGACGACCGCGTCCAGGTTGGAGCCCACCAGGTCTCCGTGGGGTGTTCGCCGATGGTATATTCGAATTCAGCGGCCCAAAAAACCCCCCGGTGCCCAGTTTCTCTCGTATCTCGCATAAAGTTCGGGATAGTCCCCGGAGATGACGTTCGCCGGCGTTCCTGAGGTTCAGGTGTTCGGGGGGTCAATTTGAACATCATAATCGTGACCAGCGACCTCGAAAACCCCCGGGTACTCAATTCTGACTCTTATTTACGAAGTTATAAAATTTGCCAAAAGGCCTCTCAAAAGATGCCTTTTTCGTATGCATTTTTGGTTGCAGCAATGCAACTTCCGGCTTGTAATAGGTACAAAGTAGGTACGAATGATATAAATAATGTTTGCAAGCTAATGCAAAAAACCGCATTCCGAACGTCCTATCCTATCTTTGGCCTTTTTAGTGATTCATTGCCTCGACTATATGTCTAAAAACCGGTTCCAGTTCTTACCAATGTTTCATTTTTATGATAACAAGCCCCCTCTTCATTAGCCAGAATGTTGACAAGTTACGAAAAATATAAAAATATGGCCATTAGTTGAAAAACTGATAGAAATATTTCAGTATGCCATTGTTCCTGACCAAAATATTTGCATCGACGAAACACTGGATCCCTTCTTGGGAAGAATTGGCTTTCGTCAATAAATTGAAAATAAGAGATATAAGTTTGGAATTAAATTATATAAGCTGTGCCTTGATGGTGGATATACTTATAACTTCAGTATCTATTGTGGAAAAAGTGTAGAAGAAGAAGAAGAAGTGGTAATTGATCTATTAGGAACACTTTTGGATGAAGGAAGAACTTTGTATGTAGACAATTATTACACAAGTGTTTCATTAGCAAAACTTCTGCTTAGCAAGAAAACTCACCTAGTAGGCACCCTGAGAAGAAACAGAAAGTTCAACTGCAAAATTGAAAAAAAAGAGACGCTTTTCTAAGGTTGCCGATACCGAGAATACCAATATTGAAATGGAAAGACAAAAGGGAAGTTTTGTGTTCGAGTACTAAGCACCTCACAGGAACAAAGCAAATGCCAAGCCTCCGAAATCCAGAACGAGCAAATCCTCAGCTCCTTGTTCATTACAATAATGCTAATAGTCCGGGAAAGTAAGGTCGAAAAATCTGTTAACTATCAAAACTTTCCCATAACTGATTTTTCATTTTTAAATCAAAATATATTGACCCAGCATCACTCTCCTAGATTGTCTAATAATTTCCACTGGAGCTTGCGACGCAGCTTGCAAGCACTGCTCAGACCACCTAAAATTCAAGTGATTAATGCTCGTGTCATTACTGGATGTGTTCTTACAAAAAAATCGTAGAGATGAAAATTGAAGCAAATCTTATGCTCTTGAAGGTGACGTAAATAGTTTTGAAAAAAAAAATTTCCGATCTTAAATTTTCCAAAAATTGAAAAAATTTACGAAAATTATATTTTTGGTTGGTAATTATATATAAAATATTAATATCGAGGTCAAAACATAGAAAAACATAGAGGGCAAACTTCTAAAAATTTACATTTTTTCAGATTTGGAAAATTCAAAATGGCGGCTGCGCAAATTGGGAACAAATTTTTTTTTCAATCGCGTCTAAATTTATGAGCATTAACGATATTGAAAAACGGTTTGTTGCAATCGACAGAGTGAAAGTTATATTTTTATAAATAACATAAACAAAATTTTTAAACATTTTTTTACATAATTTTTTAGAACATTCACCGAAAATAAAAATTTTTACATTTAGTTTTTTCTCATTTTGGCGTTGAATAATTTCTTAAAAATATCTTTTTATGTTATAAATATGTTTGTTTTCGAAAGACGAGTATTTTGAAAAAAAAATTTTTCAGATGCGACTTTCACAAACTGAGATAAACAAATTCAAAATCTGCTGTCATAATATTAATTGAAATTTCCAAATTTGGATCACTTCTCTAGGTTGTTGAATCCCAACTCAACTTGAACACAATTTTTCATTTTTCTACTGTTAATTGGTCCATTCAAAAGAGAACAGTAATCCTAGCTCGCTCGGCCAAACGGTGCGGCGGCAGCTGCTTGGCGTTCTGGTGTGGGGTCAGCGCTCATTCTTTTCGAACGCCCCAAAAGACCCTTATTAACATGACTGACGACGTACTTGTACCCGACGAATGATTGAACATTATTTCGTGTTCTTGTACCACAGGGTGCTCTACTACCAGGTGTGGTTGTAAAAAAGTTAGCATACATTGTACGATATTATGTAAAAATTGCGAAGGCAAAAACTGTTGCAACATCGAAATTGTAAGTACGGTATTTAACAATGACGAGGATGATAATGAATCTCTGAGTGAGGAGCTGAATTTTGATATAACTCAATTAGTTGATTGTGAACTTGCAATTGATAGTAGCAATAATATCGATGAGGATTTGTTTGCTAATGATAATGACGAGGAAAATTGTACAGAGCCATTTCCTCAGAGAACAAAAAGGGCGAGGATTTGTAGAAAATAGATGTAAATTTGTAAATAAATATTATTCTTAGTACCTACGTTTCGAATTATGTATAATATATATAATGAATGGATTTATAGATATAAATTATAAATATAATTGTACCTTATTTCTAGCAATATGTAATGGTTGATAATAACCATACTATTGGCAAACCACAGATGCAAAATTTTTACAAAGAAAACCAAAATAAAAGCTTGAGCTTCGTTCAAATGCGAACGAGCGCTGACCCCCCACCACAACGCCAAGCAGCTGCCGCCGCACCGTTTGGCCGAGCGAGCTAGGATTACTATTCTCTTTTGAATGGACCAATTGACGGTAGAAAAATGAGAATTTGTGTTCAAGTTGAGTTGGGTTTCGACAACCTAGCGAAGTGATCAAAATTTGAAAATTTCAATCAATATTATCACAGAATCTAACATACTTTGAATTTGTTTATCTCAACTTATAAAAGTTGCATCTAAAAATTTTTTTTTAAATACTCGTCTTTCAAATACACATATTTATAACGTGAAAACATATTGTAAACAAATTTTTCAACGCCAAAATGAGAAAAAACTAGATGGAAACATTTTTATTTTCGGTAAATGTTCTAAAAAATTATGTAAAAAAATTTTGTTTATGTTATTTATAAAAATATAACTTTCACTCTGTCGATTGCAACAAACCGTTTCTCAATATCGTCAATGTTCATAAATTTAGACGCGATTGAAAAAAAAATTGTTTCCAATTTGCGCAGCCGCCATTTTGAATTTTCCAAATCTGAAAAAATGTAAATTTTTAGAAGTTTGTCCTCTATGTTTATCTATGTTTTCACCTCGATATTTTATTTATACTTACCAACCATAAATATAATTTTCGTAAATTTTTTCAATTTTTGGAAAATTTAAGATCGGAAATTTTTTTTTAAAAAACTATTTACGTCACCTTCAAGAGCATAAGATTTGCTTGAATTTTCATCTTTACGATTTTTTTGTAAGAACACATCCAGGAATGACACGAGCATAAATCACTTGAATTTTAGGTGGTCTGAGCTGTGCTTGCAAGCTGCGTCGCAAGCTCCAGTGGAAATTATTAGACAATCTAGGAGAGTGATGCTGGGTCAATATATTTTCATTTAAAAATGAAAAATCAATTATGGGAAACTTTTGACTTTTATTTCCTTACTTTCCCGGGCTATAAAGCATTTGTTGATTTATCCGACATGAAAAAAGCATATAATTCACCACTTCGACGGGGAGTCAAATGGTATCGAAAGTTAGCTGTTGAACTGATTGTGAGAACTGCTCTAATCAATGCATTTGTAACATACACAGGAGTGACCAAAGAGAAAATTACGACCACTAATGTCAAAGTAGAAATATTGACACATATTCTGCAAAAGAATAAACAAACAGAGATTCGTAATATGACAGAAAATCCTGAGTTAGAACAAAGTGGCACAAGATTTCGATGCACAGTTTGATACCAAAAGATATTCGAGAAGTTTGGACGGAAAGTAGCCCAGAATAAAGCTGCGAGGTCCACCTGGAAATGCAGTGTCTGCAACAAACCATTTTGTATCAATTGTTTTCTCAAAGTACATAACCTAAATCTCAAATAATGTCAAATATTTTCCTGTATTTTTTATACCATTCAATAAACTAAAGTTTTTTGCAAGATTTGTAGGTTTTCTTGTAATCATTTCCCATATAATACATACAAAAATAATTTCCGGTGGCCATTTGCACAAACCGTCGCTCTGTGCCACTCTCAATATAATCCCATATTGTTAGAGGGTAGGCGAGGTATAGATACCTAGTCACAGAGCGACAAATCAAAACAGAGTGTGAGGCACTACATTTGTACCTCAAAGCAGCACAGGAAAATAGGCTGTGTCTCATAGAAATGAAAAAGATTATCTCTATTGTAAATAATGCTAATATTTACTGGAATAACTATAAAAGTTTGCTGAATTATTGAATATATTTTTTGACAGGTTCAGTTGTATATTCTTTTTTTTTGACAAATCAATCATAATAATAATATGTTTTGTTTTTATAGAGTCCTATAGTGAAACCTTTTAAACAACATATAATGAACAGAGTATTTTCAGAAATGAAATACTACTTCCATTCCAAACATCCTCTCCCCTCTCCCCCTCGTTACAATTTGTGAACGATATAGAATTGTAAAATTAATAAAATATAACTAACGGAAATTAAATCGTTGTGGCCTCGGCTCTGGTTATTGTGACGACACCATCATCTGTAGTTGACTTTTCTTCTTTCTTCTCCAGTATCTTCTTTATGACATTATTCTCTTGTTGTTGACTTATTTGAATCTCATTTTCTCGTGTTTCTTCACCTGTATACTTCTCTTAGTTTCTATGACTGTTGCTGTTTTCTTCCAACTCGTTTTTTCAAATTCTTTGTTTCCTCTGATCCGATAAGTCTTTGGAATAGACGGATCACCTTACCATTCTTCGTCTTGATCTTGGCTATTCATGGTTTATTATCTCTTCCAGGGTATATTTCTATAATTTTTGCTAGAGTCCAGTCCATTATCTTCATATTTTTAGCACCCACATAAACTATTTCTCCCACTTTCAAACTACCTTTTCTCCTCCTACCAGTATTGGCAAGTTCTTATTAAAGACCCTTTCCTGAATAGGCTATGAAAATCGTCTATAATCTTCTCAACATATCGATGGCGTTTTATCATATACCCATTTTATCTAAGACATCAATTTCCGGCAATTCACTAGATCGAATGTCTGCAATAAACATGGAAAGCAAATTCGCACAATAATGTGTTGATTTTCCAAAATTTCTTCTCAATAATTATTTTATCATTCTCACTATCCTTTCCCAGAATTCTCCCCACCAAGCAGCAGTGGATGGATTGAAACTCCATTTTATCTTCTTCTCTGATGAGCACTCCAAAATTTTCTGCCAATCGATTTTATTCATAAGATTATTTATACCGACGAAATTAAACAGGACTATCCAACATTTTTTACCTTCTTTTAGATATAATGGTCCAGCTAAATCCACTCCCACTCTTTCGAATGATGCTCCACAATGCTTCCTGTCTCTTGGCAAAGGTGCCTCCACAAATATACTGTTGTACCTTGCGTAAATGATACATTTGGTTATGATTTGTTTAACTATTCTTCTTGCTCTCAAAATTACTTCTCTCGAACTCTCTTGAACTCCTACTAGTCCAGGAGCAGTAAAGATTGACATAATTGTGTCATTAAGTAACTAATATTCTCAAGATTGATCGAAAATGATATATACAATCATATTATAAGTATGCGTTAGCTCAGGAAGTTGTGTTATTGGCAAAAAAATCGAGAACTGCAAAAATGCATGAAAACGCCGCTTTTTCTATCACTATTTTCAATATAAATCTGTACGTATGCAGTTTACAGAAAAAATCATTACTTGTGTGCTTGTTCGTTATGAAATTTTCTACAAGATACAATTGGTTTAAAAGTCGAATTTACTATATTTTCGTTATGAAATTGACTGTCTCGACCCTTACTTCGTGGAATATGCTCATATTAGTGTTCTTAAATGAAACTCAAGGTCTCTAGTTAGTTCCACAATATAATACAAGTTATTGAAAATTCTAAAAAATTGACAATTGTTTCGATAAATCAATATCATCGTCAGAATGACAGAAGTTACATTTCATTTTATGCCTACCTGATGTTTAGTAGTTAATTTTGGCTAGACCAAGAAGTAACCTAAATGTGTTTGGCTTAATATATGTTTATAGAAAAAAGAAGAAGATGTGATATTACAAATATTGAAGCTTAGATATTATTAGCCCTATGGTGATATCCTGGATATCATTTTTCCAATTAAGATCAGTATAACTGTGCAATGATATACAAAACCAGGAAAACTATATCTGCTGATCTTTACAATTATCACTTAAGAAGACAGTTTATTAGTGGAGAATTCCCTAGATTTAACTGTTCATTGACAACTTCATATTGTGGGTTTCTTAAATGTCTTCTAATTTCCAGTTCTTCAAGGAAATCCAATTCTTGTTTCTTTTCACAAATATGCAGTACTTCTAGTTTTGTGTTAGGTGTCAATGAATGATTGGTGTCAAGTAGATGTTTTGCGTAGTGGGATTTATCTGGTTGTTTTAATCTGTATGCTCGTAAGTGCTCACTGTATCGTACTTCAAAATTCCTTATGAAGTACGATACAGTGAGCACTTACGAGCATACAGATTAAAACAACCAGATAAATCCCACTACGCAAAACATCTACTTGACACCAATCATTCATTGACACCTAACACAGAACTAGAAGTACTGCATATTTGTGAAAAGAAACAAGAACTGGATTTCCTTGAAGAACTGGAAATTAGAAGACATTTAAGAAACCCACAATATGAAGTTGTCAATGAACAGTTAAATCTAGGGAATTCTCCACTAATAAACTGTCTTCTTAAGTGATAATTGTAAAGATCAGCAGATATAGTTTTCCTGGTTTTCTATATCATTGCACAGTTATACTGATCTTAAATGGAAAAATGATATCCAGGATATCACCATAGGGCTAATAATATCTAAGCTTCAATATTTGTAATATCACATCTTCTTCTTTTTTCTATAAACATATATTAAGCCAATCACAAGTTAGGTTACTTCTTGGTCTAGCCAAAATTAACTACTAAACATCAGGTAGGCATAAAATGAAATGTAACTTCTGTCATTCTGACGATGATATTGATTTATCGAAACAATTGTCAATTTTTTAGAATTTTCAATAACTTGTATTATATTGTGGAACTAACTAGAGACCTTGAGTTTCATTTAAAAACACTAATATGAGCATATTCCACGAAGTAAGGGTCGAGACAGTCAATTTCATTAAAAAATCTTCGAGAGAAGATTTGACCCGACTGTACCAGAAGTTACTACAAAAACGTTACAAAGCATCACAAAACATTTGGTTTAACCAAGAATGCCTTAGAAAAAAGGTAATACCAAATTATGTGAATATAAAATGTCACACTAAAACACCACAAGCACAAAAAGCTATAAAATGTGCTCAACGAGTTTGGATAAAATCTGAATGTAAAAAATGGTTCAAAGTTAGAGACTCCTTAGACAACTACATAAAGGTTGTACATTCAGAACTCACATTCCAATTACATCCAGTAGAATTTGACTGTTTGGATGACAAAATTAGAGAAAATGTCAGCACGATGAAGCATATGAAATTTAAGAAACAAGAAAAGAAGCTACAGAACCTTGAAGACACACAACATAAAATTCAATACTCAAAACATCATGAATCTGTAAGTACCTACATACCAACACACTTTGCACCACGATTTGAAAACCTTTCAGACACTAATTTTACAAATAGTGAAATAGAATTTTTAAATAAAGGTTTAAAGTACAGCATACCACCTAAATTTACGAATAATATTAAACAAATTATAGCTACAGAGTCAGAAATAGCTTTAAAATCTAATTCAAATAATTTTCTTTATGAGAAATTAAAAATTGCCAATTTAATCAAAAATATTGAACCTTCAAAAGTTAAACGTCAAACAAAAAATGACAATTCAGTTTTAAACGCAATAAAAAAGAAGGTAGAGAATAATAACCTAACAGTCACAAAATCTGATAAGGGGAATGCTACTGTCACTTTGACGACTGAAAATTACAATTCCAAAGTATATAACTTTATAAAATCCAGCGATGTAAAAGTTCTTAAAGCAGACCCAACAAAGAAGTTTTCTAATAATGTAAGGGATATTGTTAATAATTCAAATTATCTTTTAAATGATTACGAAAAGAGGTCTATCATACATAAGAATCCTCATTGTCCACAATTATATGGAACAGTTAAATTACATAAAATAACGAAACCAATTAGACCTGTAGTCTCTTATGTTAATGCTCCTAATAATATATTGGCAAAGAAGCTCAACAATATACTCAATACTTACGGATATGAATCTCAGTACTCAATTAGAAATTCAATAGAGCTAATCAAAAAGTTGAAATCAATCCACTTGCAAGATAACTATAAACTCATATCGTTCGATGTAACTAATATGTTTACTAAAATTCCTCCTAAAGAATGTCTAATACTTGTAAGAAACTTACTAGAAGATAAAAATATTAATCCAGGAATAATATCAGATATACTTAATTTATTTGATGTATGCATTAATCAGAATTATTTCACTTTTGGCAATAAGATATATATTCAAAATGAAGGTTTACCAATGGGAAGCCCTATATCACCTATTTTAGCAAACATTTTTATGGACAATTTAGAAAGAAAGATCTTTGAAAGTAATATTTCGAAAAATATTTTATTTTGGTATAGATATGTAGATGACATATTAGCTTGTTTTATGGGTAGTGAACGACAATTAGATGTATTTTTCAACCACATCAATAATATACACCCGAAAATTAAATTTACATTAGAAATTGAAGAAAATAGCTCAATCAATTTTCTTGATTTAAAAATTCAAAGAGTTAATAATGTACTTGATTATTCAATTTACCGAAAACCAACACAAACTAATGTAACAATTCCATTCAATTTTAACCACCCTGTGTCACACAGACTAGCAGCATATAATTCAATGATACATAGAGCTTTTTCAGTTCCTATGAACAAATGTAATTTTAATAGAGAGATTAATACAATTAGACAAATAGCAACATCTAACGGTTATCCATTAGATATGATAAATAGGCTAATTAGTAAAAAAGAGAAAAAAGTGGCATTACAACTAATATATCCTAAACAAGCTGATGAAATTAAAACTTATAAAACCATCACATATGCAGGAAATATTTCTAATAATATTTCAAAGATAATATCTTCAGCAACGAATGCAACAATTTCTTTTAAAACAGAAAGTAACGTTAGTACAAAATTGTTAAATGTAAAAACAAAAATACCACTATTAAAGAAGTCAGGTATATATAAACTCAAATGTCCAGATTGTAATGCTGTCTATTTGGGTCAGACCCTTAGGAATTTTGAAGTACGATACAGTGAGCACTTACGAGCATACAGATTAAAACAACCAGATAAATCCCACTACGCAAAACATCTACTTGACACCAATCATTCATTGACACCTAACACAGAACTAGAAGTACTGCATATTTGTGAAAAGAAACAAGAACTGGATTTCCTTGAAGAACTGGAAATTAGAAGACATTTAAGAAACCCACAATATGAAGTTGTCAATGAACAGTTAAATCTAGGGAATTCTCCACTAATAAACTGTCTTCTTAAGTGATAATTGTAAAGATCAGCAGATATAGTTTTCCTGGTTTTCTATATCATTGCACAGTTATACTGATCTTAATTGAAAAAATGATATCCAGGATATGACCATAGGGCTAATAATATCTAAGCTTCAATATTTGTAATATCCCATCTTCTTCTTTTTGCTATAAACATATATTAAGCCAATCACAAGTTAGGTTACTTCTTGGTCTAGCCAAAATTAACTACTAAACATCAGGTAGACATAAAATGAAATGTAACTTCTGTCATTCTGACGATGATATTGATTTATCGAAACAATTGTCAATTTTTTAGAATTTTCAATAACTTGTATTATATTGTGGAACTAACTAGAGACCTTGAGTTTCATTTAAAATCACTTATATTTTCGTTGCTAGATAGCCATAAATCGGAAAAAAAGTGACGAGAATCGTGGTAATTTTGAGGCGCGTAACAACCAGGTAAGAAATTGCACAATTATACTATAAATAGAGATTTAAGTACTTTAGAGTATTACAAAATGGAATACCAAAACTCGATCCAAATTTATTTGTTGGTTTTGACGTGGTTGATTTAACCGAGCAAAAAACACACTGTTCTTCCGCGTCAATGCTGGGAACAAAATTTTGCATTTTGATTGCTGTCGATTTTTTTACACATTGTTGGGCCCTATCATATAGGTCGATTTTCTTTTTTTTTAACAACTTTTGGCCCGATTTTGAATCTTAAATATACAACAAAGTTCAAAACTGTGAAATTTTAATTAGTAGTAATACGCCGGTAATCTTTCATAATATTGCTATGAAACATTGAGAAATAGGTTCCTCTCGATTCGGTATATCGATTTAAAAAAAAATGATCAAAATCGAAGCAATAGAAGCCGAGATATCGCGTACTAAAGCGGCCGCGCTGATTTTGAACGCTCAATTTCAATTTTCGCCGCTCATCCCCTCCACTCCGGTTTCGCCGCTCGGATGGTTGTCTCGCCAACATTCATTGAATTTTCCTGCAAAAAGTACAAGTACAATATCTATATATATAAAAGAAAGTCGTGTTAGTTACTCCACTTATAACTCAAGAACGGCTGAACCGATTTAGCTGAAAATTGGCAGGGAGGTAGTTTAGAGCCAGGAGAAGGACATAGGATACTTTTTCTCCCGTTCGACAGCATTCCCATAGGATACTTTTTATCCCGTTCGACAGCATTCCCGTGTGACTTGACATGAAACGTCAGTCACTATAAAACGTGGTATAACAAAAAAGAATCAGACTTGGAATAACAACACGCAAATGACAGCTATGTAATTGACGTATAATGACAGCTACGTAATGACGTATGGATGACAATTTGATATTTGTAAGAAATCAATAATAAAACTTTTTTTATTAAATAAATAATTAACAATTATAATGTAATGATGATAGTGCCATTGCCCATTCGTATAAACAGTGAAGTGAACTATAAAACTCGGTATGGTTGAAAATTTGAGTTTTTAGGTGAAGTGAAGTTTAATTAATAATGTCGCGACCAAGACGATCGAATCTTTCCCGACAAAGCCGTGATGCAAGAAGAATACGAAATACTGCAAATGAAAGGAGTGAAGAAGAACAAGGAATTGCACGTGAACAGCGCCGCGATAGTATGGCTCGACTTCGTGCTTCTCAATCACGAGAGCAAATTAAAGCAGCCCGTGAAACAGCTCGGTTGGCAATGCAGAATCGTCGAGCGAACAACAGAGGTCAACAAATAGATAATTTGCGACGCAGAACAAGATATTTATCAAGTGCTGATTTGAATCGAGCAGCGTTTCAATACGATTGCAGCAATGATTACAGCTTGCATCCTAGCGTTTGCATTGGGCAAATGGACGTAGTTTGCGAGTATTGTGGTGCATTAAAGTTTTCCGGAGAAACGCCTGGATTATGCTGCCTTAATGGTAAAGTGAAATTGCCATTGTTGACTCCGCCACCTGAGCCATTGTATTCATTGCTTTGTGGCGAAACACAAGAATCACGCCACCTTCTTGCAAATACTCAAAAATACAATGGTTGTTTACAGATGACGTCATTTGGGGCAGATATTATCGAAGAACGAGGATTTAATCCGACATTTAAGGTATTTATTTTTGTACTTATATAGAATGTAGTTAAAGAATAACTTTCTTTATCTATTGGTACCTATGTAGTATATTTGCTAATTCTGAACTCTACTCTCCCACCGAAAAAAGTGTTTATAACCCAGTTAATACTGTCTGGTTTTTATTTTGTAGATACAAGGACAGATTCATCATCGAATTGGATCATTACTACCTTTCGAAGATACACAGAATAAATTTTTACAAATATATTTCATGGGCAACTTGATCGACGCCTAGAGATCAATGCAGGAATGAAGCGAGCAATTCTTCAAGACTTGCAGTGTCTGCTTCATGAACATCATGCGTTGGTCAGGTTGTTTAAGAGTGCTTTAGAGCGCATGCCAAGTAATGACTATAAAGTCATCAAAGCAGATAAACGACCATCTGGAACACACGAAAGGACATTTAATGCTCCAACAGTAGACGAAGTTGCCATCCTGATTGTTGGTGAACAATTGGAAAAACGCGATATTGTGCTTACACGTCGCGATAATGGGCAACTGCAACAAATATCTGAAACTCATCGATCATATGACACATTGCAATACCCGCTGATGTTTTGGCAAGGAGAAGATGGATATTATTTTAATATTAAAATGAAAAATCCATTGAATGGTGAGTATCAGTATCATAATTTATTTCATTTATTTGTGAAAGACACTGATTTAAAATAATGCTTATTAAAAAAATGGTTAATGTCTGTATTATTTGCCTTTGAAATGGTTAATTATCAAATTTTTAATTTCAGGTGAAGAAACTACAAAGAAAGTTAGCTCAATGAATTATTACGCATATCGTTTGATGATTCGTCAAAATGCTGACAACTATTTGCTGCGGTTTCGTCGATTGTTTCAGCAGTATTGCGTTGACATGTATGTAAAAATAGAAACGGAACGTTTAACATTCATTAGGTTGAACCAAGCCAAGCTGCGTTCTGAGGAGTACATCCATTTACGTGATGCAGTTAGTACTGAACAAAATGCAGCTAATATTGGTCGATTAACTATTCTGCCGGCGACATGGTAGTCCACGTCATATGCATGATTATGCACAAGATGCAATGACATATGTTCGTCATTACGGTCGGCCCGATCTCTTTATTACTTTTACCTGTATTTGTTGCCATTAAGGCGGAACAAAGTTCGCCGGGTCAGCTAGTTATTTATATAAACGCCTACGAAAAGTACTTGGACAAACCTACCACAATCTTATTTTTCATTGTTCCACTATGCGTAGTTTTGCAGATAACTTTTGTCATTTTTGGCAGTTAATATCTCAGAACTCATTCGACCAATCTCAACGATTTTTTTAAATTAAGCGTCTTACCGAGAACTTTCTTTTAGTACCTTAAGATTTTTTTCAACGCGTAAAACCGCTTTCCGAAATAATTTGTTAATTAAGTAAAATTTTTACAAACTTTCGAAATCGCTCCAAAAGTTGTTAAAAGAAAGAAAATCGATCTTATATCGATTCTATATGATAGCTAACGGGCCCAACAATGTGTGAAAAAATCGACAGTAGTCAAAATGCAAAATTTTGTTCCCATCATTGACGCGGAAAAACAGTGTTTTTTTTGCTCGGTTAAATCAACAAATCAACAACGTCAAAACCAACAAATAAATTTGGATCGGGTTTTGGTATTTCATTTTGTAATACTCTAAAGTACTTAAATCTTTATTTATAGTATAATTGCGCAATTTCTTACCTGTTTGTTACGCGCCTCAAAATCACCACGTTTTTTGTCATCTTTTTTCCGATTTATTGCTATCTAGCAACGAAAATAAAATAAATTCGACTTTAAAACCAATTCTATATTGTAGAAAATTTCATAAAGAACAAGCTCAGTAGTAGTGATTTATTCTCTAAACTGCATATGTACAGAGTTATATTGAAAATAGTGATAGAAAAAGCGGCGTTTTCGTGCATTTTTGCAGTACTCGCTTTTTTTTGCAAACAGCACAACTTTCTGAGCTAGCACATACTTATAATATGATTGTTTATATCATTTTCGATCAATCTTGAGTCTAATTCTCCTGGATTATACATGTAAGTTATTTCAGTGTTGTTCTTCAATGAATTTGTGAATATTATGTTTACATGATAGAAGTATTGGATATCTAGTTATACGTAACGGTTAGTTTTGTTACGATTCTCCATAATACATTTTTATCTTCTGTTATCTATAAATTTTGAAGGTGATTCGAGTTACTTTCAAATGTTTCCAACTGAGTCTACTTCAATAGATGTTTTTCAACTCTCTCAATTTCTTCGAATGTAAGTTCTCTCATAATCTTCACAGAAATTTGTATCGATATTATTATATCATTATTCTACAAATCCTTTATAATATCTTCTAAATTTCTATTCAGTACATAGTTGTTGTTATGCATATAATTAGACACTATCATCAATAGTATGATTGTCATTGATACATATTGAAGCTTTCAATTCTCACTTTAAGAAAAATCACCTTTTTTATCACAGTGGAGTATACGTTTTCGGGAACGACAGATATCCATTTAATTCTGGGCGAGTTTTGTCAGACCAAACTAAGATTTTTTTTAGTACTGTGGTAAATTATGTTCAGTAAAATTATTCTTGCTACTAGTATATGTTGTTTAATTTACGACCCAACTTTTGTTACATCCTGTATATATCAGTAGCTAAACATACAATTTTTAAGTTAAGTTTAATTCATGTTTCTAACGCCCCAGGCGCTTCACTAAAGGTTCAAGAACCAACCGTGACTTTCTAAGCCACGCATCTCACTTATAATTTTAAAAACACAATTTCCTAATAATAGTGTTTTGGGAACCATTTAATGATGGTTACCGTAATACCTTTAATATTTTTTTTAAATTACCTTTTATAAAAAATTTGCTTACTTATATATTTTCTAGTATTTATAAGGAGTTATAAATGCAAAATAATTGTTAATTGTTATTGTATTTCTAATTAATTATTGAAAGTAAGATGAGTTTATAATTTGACTAAATTTCACACATGACACGTCAGCCAATAAGAAATTTTTATTTCTTCCACGTCAATACATTGTCTTCTTGGCCTTCCTCTTTGTTTTATCCTTGGTATGCCTACCTCCATTATTTTCCTAGCTTTTCTTTGTTAGCTCATTCTCGTTATATATATTTATACCAATTTAACTGTTTCTATTTTATTTTCTTAACTATTGATATTTGCCTCATCATTTCCCTTGAGTGTTCGTTTCTGATTCTATCCCATTTCGTTTTTGAATTATTTCAAGTGAATTATTAGTGATACTTAAGGAAATACATCACATACAATTGTGGGCAAGTACCTACTAAGTTGAAAATTCTACTGTTGTAATTTAAACTTAATATTCGTTAATCAGATAACGTGAAAATTCAATTTACTTTGGAAACTTTTCTTCAACTCCTATGATAGGGCGCAGACAACTGCGCAAAGTGTGTAAATTAAGACTTATAATATTTAGTAAAGTATATACAACAATGATGAACCTATATATTTCCCTTTCGCAAGTACACACCCAGCAAACTTGACATAGCAATATCATAATCTTATCTAACTTTCTACACTAAAATCAATAACTACACAGCCGGGCCATTCTCAGTTCATGTAGAAGTCTGTATTATCATCTTTGCACTATTCCATCTTCATTCACGGTATCCCAACTTCACCCCAAATACTAACCGCCATATATGCCGACGACACATGTTTTGCAACATCAGCAAAGAATCATGATCACGCACTAGAAGACACACAAACACACATCAACACAAAAATAATACCATTTTTTCAAGAACACAAACTAGCTATCAACGCATCTTAAACAGAGTATTTATTACTCAGGAAAATCGCAATTGCAATCGCAGCTTCACGTAGATGCATATCTCATTACGCCCAGCAATATCCTAAATTATTTAGGGTATACTATGCAAGGTAACACTAATGCCAACGCTCACATTATGCAACAAATACATAAAGCTAAAATTGCAATGGGCAGATTATACCGACTCATATGTAGACATAGTAAATTCACAAGCCAAAACAAAATACTGATATACATATAAACAAATCATAAGACCGATACTCACATACCCAGTCCGAGTATACTACACAGGCACAAAAAAAACTTTTATTCCCTGTAGGAGGTACAAAACATGTGTTTGCGGATGCAGATTAAAACTGCGACCTTCAACTGCCCAGAAACTCATGGTTACACGACAAAGCAGACATACCTACTATAAAAGGGTTTATTACTAAAATTACTGTTAGGACAATATTGTATTGCTTTAAATAAACCTGTAAAAATTTGAATTTTAAGGCAAATTCCTAATAATGTTCCAAAGTTTCATATATATATATATATATATATATATATATATATATATATATATATATATAAAATATTAGGTCTACTTTTTCGAATTGGTATTGTTACGAACTCGCACACCGAAGCAGATACTAAGTACGGTCCTGTATCGTTATGTTAACAGAGTTGAAAAAATGGCGAGCGCGCCGAATTCTAAGGTCTACTGGGATTTATTGTGACTGTTTTTATAGACATGTTCTCCGAAGGTCTCCTAAGGATTGAGCCGGCAATCGAGAAATATCGCGAAAGGCATTTGTTTTGTGTAAGCCGCAGTCCAGAATTCTCTAGTAAAAAAGGCACTAGTATATAAAAAGGACCGATCAGCGGACCAGGGCAGTTGATAAAGTGATCTTGACAAATAAACAGTAAATAAGTGAATATAAAAGTGTTGATATAAATTAATAATTAAGTTTGTGTGCATATAAATTAAATTTAAGTGATTAGTTAAGTAAATATAAATTAAGTGTTAGTGAGTTAGTGTTCAAATAAATTAGTAAGTAGCCATACAGTGTGTTTGAAATTTATCCCACCCGTTTATTGTTTAACTAAATAACAAAAACAATACAGTATTTTCATTAAAATATTTGTCGCAAAATTATAATTAAATAATTTGGAATATTAAAATATTTTATTATTGATGAATTAAGATTTTGATCAATATTTAAATATTTAATATCAATTATTTGATTTATTATATTATAATAAAGTTTATCTTAAAATATTAAAAAATATATTAAAATGAATCTTACCATTAAAGGAATCATAATTTTAAAATTAAATTTTTCATTTGATGCAATTCTAGTTATATAGATGAATAAAATTATTATTCCTCCAATTATAATTAAAAATAAAATATATGAACATCACTAATTTAATCTTAATAGTCTACTTATTAAAGTAATTAGAATAGTTTCAATTAATAGTATTATTCCACAAGTTAATGGTTGACTTATAAAAATAAATATAAAAGATATGTAAATAAATAGTGAAACATAACCTAACCAACGTCACTCATGTTGCCTCCTTGAAAACGAATCCCATAATCCCTGTTTTCAGCTGCTTTTTAGGGAAAACTAAGCTAAAATATTCTAGGAACCACAAACTCATACCAGGGATAAAGGACGTAATGGATAATGCTGAACAAGCAAGGAGCCATATCTATCACTACCTCAGACGCTTGCAATATTCTGAAGAATCGCCAGGGCATCGGCCTACATCTAGTGATTCGCACGAGAATATCGTTTTCGAGAATCTCGCATGGTTTCGTCTCGTTTTAGAGACGAGATCCGAGACGATACTCGGACCAGACGAGACGAGACTTCTGTTTGGTCTCGTCTCGAGTCTCGTGCATGAGGTATCGCGTCTCGCGCGAGAGTCTCGCTGGTGAATATTTCTGAATAAACACCAATTTATTTTGATAAGAATTTATTTATAAGCATAACACTAAGAATTGCTTTTAAAAGCCTCTGGCGGCGTTATCGGTTGACGGTAATCACTTTGTCTTTCTGAAGCGCGCCGTCGCCACCGTCTTTCAGCCCTATTCCGACAGCCATAAATTTTGCGATATGTACGTTTGGCAGCTATTAGAAAAGTTCTAAACTTTCTTTTTACATAAATAAAAGATTATTATCGAGAGAATAAAATGTTGTTTTCTGTACGAATTAATTGATTATATAAAATAAAAAACTAGTAATGTGTTTGCTGACATTAATATTGTATAATAAGTTCAAATAATTAAATACTATTAAGGGGAAGAAAGTAAACATTTGTACAAAACGAATCACTTCAAGTTTTTTAATTACCTTTCAGAAAATATTGGGAGGATTGGGAACCAAATAAAAATACTAGAATTTGCAGTGCTCATTTTGTCAATAATCAAAAATCAGATAATCCCCTACACCCATCTTACAAACCAACAATTTTTCCTGGCAAAGAAAATAAAAATATCTATTCATTTTTTGCATTTTGTAGGTTGTTTATTATAGTGTTTTTCTTATTTAACACCAGGGCGCTCTACTTTCGGCATAAGTGCTGCCCCTATAGTTCCGTCTCGATCCCTACTGTGATCGAATAAATAAAGATCATTATTAAAAATAAAAGTTTAAATATCTCCCCACTTTAGTCATTCGTTGTTCGTTGTGCATAGTGGTAGTTGTTCGAATTTTTGATATACTAAATTCTGAGGCAAATGAAGAATTGAGTGATGAAAGTGTCGATGAGGAAGCCGAAGTTGATGAAATTGAAGATAATTCTAATGCACTATGTAATATACGTTCTATCTTTTCGAAAATCAAACGGTCAGAACAACTTATAATTGAGTTCCAAAGTGCGTGCGAGGTAACTGGTAATTCTCGCCAATTAACACCTGTGTTGGATGTGCCTACACACTGGAATTCCAGTAATGATATGTTGAAAGTAGCTCTTGAAGCTAGATATGGACTTGGTGTACTGTGTCAAAATGTTGTTGATTTAGAACAATATGCTCTTATGGATAATGAATGGATTCTGCTAGAAAAAGTGCATACATTACTAGTCAACTTTCAAATTCTTTCCAAAAAGCTCGGAGGAGAGAAGTACGTCACATTACCTATGGTGGTTGTATGTATCAATATACTAATAGATAATATTGAGAACATAATATTTAAATGGGACCAAAAGGTTGATCTAACCGCTGTCGCAGAGCAGCTTATTGTTAGTTTTCGGGCTGCTAGAGACAAAATATTAAAGCATTATCGTAAAGCTAATCGGATTTATGCTGCAGTTTCAATTCTCGATCCGCGGCATAACTTAGAAGCGTTTAATATGACAACATGGGGCCAAGAATTAAAAGATACTTCAATTCAGAAATTTCAAGATATATACAAAGCCTATTTTAATCAATCAGAAGATTCAGAAGGACAATGTACTAAAAAAACGGCGGCGAGGGAACGAGAAGATCCTGGACCGGAAAAGTCAGATTTTTAAATTGATTTTGATGTTTTGTATGCAGTAAACCCTACGCATGCAAAAGGAGAATGGATGCAGGAGCTTCAAAAATACTATTCTATGCCTCGATGTAGTAAAGAAACAGATATACTACAATGGTGGAAAATGCATGCTTCTGAATTTCCTATTCTAAGTGTAATGGCACGAGATCTCTTAAGCATACCGGCTACTTAAGATTATTCTCACGTGCTGCGTTAACTATAAGAAAACATCGAAATCGCCTCAACAATGAATCTGCAAGATGTTTGTTATGTCTAAACGTCTGGGTGAAAAACAAAAACATTTGCAACCGATGACCTATGATTTTTTCAGTTATTTCATTTATAAAATAATGTTATGTTTTTATTTTCTTTAGTTGTATCACTTTCAAATGCCTGTAATTCTTCAACAATTGTAATTTTCTCTTCCGACTCTTATATTATAGCAAATATTCAAGTATTCCTTATTGCACTGAAACAATAAGATTATGAATGATGCGATTTCGATACTTTTACGAGACTCTCGTACGAGAAACGAGACGAGACGAGACTGGAGGCTGCGAGACGAGACTTGAGACGAGACTTATCATGGCATCGGCGAGACGAGACAAGACTTTGTGAAAATCTCGTCTCGTTGGTCTCGTGCGAACCACTACCTACATCTTATATATTAAAAACATTTTTATGAAAACTGAAGTCAGTCCCGTCTGGCCCTTATATCCTGCCGATTTCGTTAATTTTTTTTTAAATGAAATGTATTTAGATACAGATATGTCATCAATAACTGAAATTTACTCAACTCACACCTTATTTAAGTAAAACTCAAACGCGATTCTTCCCTGTACATTTCTTATGGGACGCATTCACTCTCAAGCAATTCGAATTCTCATAGCTCCTCTTCTAATGAAGGGATCATGATCGTTTCACTCTCAGAACACTCAGTGGATCAAGATCTTTCTTTTGAGCTATTGACTGCTTAAATTCGTTGAGTTTGAGGAAAGTTATGCGTGCACAATCAACTTTATAGTCAATTGTTTCAAGATTTTCCTTCCCTCAAACCTTTATAACTAGATATGTCATCAATAACTGAAATTTACTCAACTCACACCTTATTTAAGTAAAACTCAAACGCGATTCTTCCCTGTACATTTCTTATGGGACACATTCACTCTCAAGCAATTCGAATTCTCATAACTCCTCTTCTAATGAAGGGATCATGATCGTTTCACTCTCAGAACACTCAGTGGATCAAGATCTTTCTTTTGAGCTATTGACTGCTTAAATTCGTTGAGTTTGAGGAAAGTTATGCGTGCACAATCAACTTTATAGTCAATTGTTTCAAGATTTTCCTTCCCTCAAACCTTTATAACTAGATTTCCAATTAACGTAGGCTGTTGTAAGTATTTTTTATATTTTCATCTATTTTTTTGAATTATGTCGCTTTGTCCACAAAATGGTAAAAAAAGTTCATGACAATAAAGCTTATGTCTCTCTCTCTCTCTCCTCCTCTCTCTCTCTCTGTCTTTAGTTCGGGTATTCTCTAATGAGTAATCTTTGTCCACTAGTTATAAATTCACTAGCATATAGTTGGGTTTTGCTAAAATACTAGAATAGTAACTCACAAATGGTAGCTGAAATTTTTACATATTATAATATATTGGAAGAGAAACTTACCTTGAGTTCACACATCAAACTTTCATGGAATCCAATAGTAGCAAATTTGGTTGCGCTGTAGTCTGTACATTTATATGTTCCTAGATATCCTGTTAGGCTACCTACCGTTACGATATGTCCGCTTTTTTGTTTAATCATATCCGGTAAGAACGCCTTTACTGTCTGAAAACGTGAAAAGAAGATTGCTTCAAATGGACAATAAAACTGCAGTTCATTTGTCAAAGAAAAACTGCTTTCTGGTTTATCAAGGCATCAATTTCAAAATTTTCATTCAATTCTTTCTATATAAAAAATCAGTTCCAATTTCTTTATTTCGTGTTGAGTTAATCTCTCAGTAAATCAGAAAGAAATATCTCGAAACAGACTTTAACTTGATCAAAATCTTACCCAATAATGTGAAATAATGTTAACTTTGAACGTTTTCTCAATCATATGATCAGGAATATCTAACAACGTCTGTCCGCAAACGATACCTGCATTATTTATTAATATATCGACTGGGCCAAATTCTTCTTTGATAATATCCGCGTATTTGTAAACCAATTCTTTTTCTGTAATATCAACGGCGTAGGTTGTGATGGTAAGATTGCTCTCGTTACAAGTATCCTTCAACTGTTGCAATGCTGCAACAAATGTTTATTATCGATATTAAACAAACAGTTAAAGTTACTTTCTTAAATGAAACTAACTATTTCTAAATAACTCCACAATATTTTGAAAAAATGGTAAGAAATTGACAATTGTTTCGATATTACTATTATTATTACATCCCTATTATGCCCAAAAAAATCCTACGTAAATTAACAAGTGCAAACACAGAAAACACATATCAAATACGAAAATAAAAGAAACATTACCAAAATAATAAAAGATACTTAGTTTAAGATCATCCGGTCAAGTCTATTTTTGAAATTATTTGTCGAAGGTCTAGAATCATTGGTTCCCAACGGGGGCGATACCGCCCCCCTGTGGGCGCTGCAGCCTTTTAGGAGGGCGGTAGCGGATTCAAAAGCAAATAATAAGCAGTCAAGAGGAATGGTGAAATAAAAATGATTTAATAACGGTTAATAAGCAGTTTTAAATTAGCGTTAATAATAATACTAATAATTATAATAATTTCTTTTAGTTCAGAATAGAAGTATATGACTTGTCCTCGCACGTTGGCACGTTGATAAGCGAACGCGCGATGTTCATACAAAGTAACATGTTCGCACACAGACAAGTTGAATCATGCACAAAATGAAACGTATAAAAGCAACAGCTCTACGAATTTTTTGTTAGTTAGTTGTATGTGCTTGGCCTCGATATATAGTCGTGAATCATAAGCTCTGCCGTAGTAAATAATCGTGAGTGGTGTGTCATTTTATAAACATTACTATCTATAAATCTATTGAGAATTTAATTTTTGTATGAAAATGGCTGAATCTACTTCTAAATTAAGAAAGAAGTGCCGGCAATACAGTATTGAATATTTAAAATATGGATTTGCGGAATCTTCTACAAACAAATCATTACCTATGTGTTTAATTTGTCGAAAAGTTTTTTCAAATGAAGCTATGGAACATTCTAGGCTACAAGAGCATTTACATAAAATGTATCCTGATAAGAAGAGCAAAGATATATTCTATTTTCAAGAACTCGAAAAACAATATTTAAAACAGCCAACTATATCAAACCTTTTCGCATCGTCTTCTAAACGAGACGATGATGGGCTACAAGCCTCATATAACGTTTCATTGTTAACCGCAGAGTCAGGAAAACCACACACCATTGGCGAGGAATTAATTTTGCTGGCAATATAGGAGATATTAAAAAATGTTCTCCATCATAAGACACCATTTGACACCATTAAAAAAATTCCTCTCAGTAATAATTCAGTGCAAAGAAGAATAGATGAAATGGCAAATGACGTTGAAATATCATTATGCGATTACCTAAAGACTTGCAAATTTTCCATTCAACTCGATTATTCAACTCTACCAAGTAACGAAGCTCTACTCTTATCATACGTACGATTTATAAAAGAAGAAAAAATTCATCAAGAGTTATTATTAGCTAAGAATTTGGAATCTGATACAAAGGGACATTCTATATTTAATATCATGCAAGAATTTTTTTAAGAGAAAGAAATTCCTATTAGCAATATTTTGTCTGCTGCTACTGATGGTGCTCCAGCAATGACCGGGCGTCATAAGGGTTTTATAGCACATTTGAGAAAAGCAGTGCCAAATGTACTCGCTGTACATTGTATTATTCACCGTCAGCATTTGGTTGCAACAAAATTAAATGAACGTCTGCATGCGTCCCTCAATAACGTTATTAAAGCAATCAATATCATTAGAAGCAATTCATTGAATGACCGTTTGTTTCATAAGCTTTGCAATGAAAATGATGAAGACTACAATCGCTTGCTGCTGCACACAGAAGTACGTTGGCTCTCTAAAGGTGTTTGTCTAAATCGTTTTTTCAATCTATTTGACTCAGTGTTGGAATTTCTTGAAGAAAACGAACAATTGCGCGAAAACCTGATTACGTCAAAAAATGACATCGCTTATTTGACGGACCTGTTTAAAGTATTTAATCAAGTTAGTCTACAATTGCAAGGTGAAGAATTAAAATATAATTAAAACTATAAACGTCTTAGCTGCTTTTGCAGGAAAACTTCTTATATTCAAAAGAAATCTTGGTAGAGGTGAGTACAACCATTTTCCAATATTATCAACAGTGTCTGCAAAAGATTTACTTACTTACTGCCACCACTTGGAAGTTCTTCATGTTGATTTTACAGAGCGTTGCCAAGTTATTTTAAACATGGAAATACCAAGTTGGGTTATAGATCCTTTCGCAAACACAGATACTGAAGGCTCATCAAATTTGGAAGAGGAGCTATTAGAATTCACAACTAACAAAGAACTGAAAGTAAAATTCAAACGTGGATATCAAGAGTTCTGGCTTCAAAAACCAATACCAGTTCTCTATTCCGGATTGTGGACAATAGTACAGAAGTTACTAATTGCATTTCCTTCGTCCTATATGGCTGAGCGTGCATTCAGTACAGTAACTGATTTGCTGTCAAAGAAGAGGAACAGACTACACATCACTGAACGTGGCGATCTGCGATTGATGTTAACGAAATTAGAACCCGATAATAACAAACTGGTAACACTCCACCAGCCTCAACCGTCTCATTGATTCTTTCGTTATTATTAATTTTGTATTTCTTATTGTATTGCATTTCTTATTTCTATTGTAATTGTATTTCTTATTGATTCTGTGTTTATATTTAAAGGTTTAATGAACAATTTTATTGTACATTTGGTAGTCGTTCAATAAATTTCTACTTCATCATTCCTCTAAAATGAAATTTACACATTAACTGAAATTAAAGGTAAATACAGATCAATTGGGACGGTACAGATGATATTCAAATAAAATTAACTACTTTGGACTAACCAGCGACGGGGGGTTTAAATCAAGAAAATTGATTGAGCTATTTTCTTCAATTTCTAATGCAAATTTAATTTTCTGGTGTAAATTATTGATGTGGTTGAAAAATACATCTAATTGTCGTTCACTACCTATAAAACAAGCTAATATGTCATCTACATATCTATACCAAAATAAAATATTTTTCGAAATATTACTTTCAAAGATCTTTCTTTCTAAATTGTCCACAAAAATGTTTGCTAAAATAGGTGATATAGGGCTTCACATTGGTAAACCTTCATTTTGAATATATATCTTATTGTCAAAAGTGAAATAATTCGGATTAATGCATACATCAAATAAATTAAGTATATCTGATATTATTCCTGGATTAATATTTTTATCTTCTAGTAATTTTCTTACAAGTATTAGACATTCTTTAGGAGGAATTTTAGTAAACATATTAGTTCCATCGAACGAAATGAGTTTATAGTTATCTTGCAAGTGGATTGCTTTCAACTATTTGATTAGTTCTATTGAATTTCTAATTTGTCAATTTTTTAGAATTTTCAATAACTTTTATTATATTGTGGAATTAACTAGAGACCGTGAGTTTCATTTAAAAATACTAATATGAGCATATTTCACGAAGTAAGGGTCGAGACAGTTAATTTCATATTGATTTGTTATTGTATCTGTAATGGATTCCCCTACATTAAACCTGAATCCCTTAACTTTCTTTCTCATTAATTTCATTGTTAATTATGACTAATAACAACAAAATTTTCTATCTAGGAGGACAGTTATATTTTGCAACCATGATAAAATTACACGAGAAAATGATTGTGTCAGGTAACTAATGGGATAAATATACCTACTTTCTATAATTCATCGACTTGCATAGTACTATTAGTGGTTATTAGGGTCAGTAGAATAGATCATGATCATTTGTACAGTTCTTACAGTAGTTGTTACTTTTAACTTTAGTAATATCAGAATAAAATATTTGGTTATAATAAAATGAACTACTTAGTCGATGACCTTATAACGTTCCGGTACGTAAAACCAACTTTTTAGAAAAATTAGAATGTACACAAATTATACAGTGCATATCAACGCCAATTATCCACCCTAAATAATTTCAAATCAGAGTATTTTATGGAAAGTAATGAAACTAACAATTTGCATAACAAAACAAATATTTTTTTCATTAGTAAAACACTAACATCAGTTTTACTTGTCATGAAAGCAGATATTAACTATTCCACTTTAACTCTCGCAAGCAAAACGAGGTTCAATAGGTTAAAGATGCTCAACATAGACGAACAATTGTATCCCTAATCAGTTATACACTGTGTGTCAGCTAATTTCGACAATAAATACATTTTTGTTACAGTCGACGATATCGAGTTTGTAATTTCATTGTTCAATCAATTTATTCCTTTTTCAGTTTTCATATTTTACATACAGTGTCCCATATCTATCTTCATCTATTTCGTGAATATCGAGAGTTTTCCTACCTGTCGCGAAAATTAAGATAAAACAATTAAAATTATTTGAGTATAGAAATCTCATCAGCAACTGATGAGTAATACTGATCTTTCATTGATTCTGTGAAAAAGCCAAAATAAAAACTATATTAGCATCCGCGAACGTTTTGGTTAACATGCCAGTCTTGACTAAAATTTTTTTTCAGCTTTACTCAACCAATGTTGACCAATCTAATCGTAAGCGTTATTTTTAGGCAGTTAGGTCGAGGATTCAAGTTCTGTATACAACATTTTTGACATATTCCCATAAGACAAAATATATTGTAAATTGAGTGAATGAAAACGACGAATACTCAGTGTGTATTTGTTTATTAATTTCCAGCTAAGCGCTTTCGGCTATTAAGCCATTATCAAAGCCGTCCTATGAAAAATTACAAAGTTTGTGAAATTTTGAAAAAACAATTTAAAAAAGGTTGAACTTACGTCATTTAAAAAGTAGGTGTCAAAACCATCAAGTTGATTAAGAACAATGTTCAAAGATGAATCATCGTTATGATTAAGTCATTGGAATAAAAACATTAAAATAACCCTATTAGAAGAATAACCCTATTGGAAGGGTGTAAAATTATAATTTACATGATGTTAATTCATTCAAAATTAAAAAACTGAATGAAAACAGATGACAAGTTTGACGTTAGCCACCGTAATTTTAACGTCAAACTTGTCATCTGTTTTCATTCGGTTTTTTAATTTTCAATGAATTTACATCATGTAAATTATAATTTTACACCCTTCCAATAGGGTTATTCTAATGTTTTTATTCCAATGACTTAATCATAACGATGATTCAACTTTGAACATTGTTCTTAATCAACTTAATGGTTTTGACACCTACTTTTTAAATGACGTAAGTTCAACCTTTTTAAATTGTTTTTTCAAAATTTCACAAACTTTGTAATTTTTCATAGGACAGCTTTGATAATGGCTTAATAGCCGAAAGCGCTTAGCTGGAAATTAATAAACAAATACACACTCAGTATTCGTCGTTTTCATTCACTCAATTTACATCTAGTGTGTACACCATATCCACAGACAGTTCAAAATATATTGTTACTCTTCTATTTTCTATCTTTCATTTATTTCTGTAATTTTAACTATTCCAATTCAAGCTAACTTTTTAATACCGAACTTAAATATAGAATTCGCTTTCAAAAATTACGTTTTCCGCCCCTTCCTTAATGAGAGTTTCCCGATGATTTCCGATCTTTTTCTTCTAAATTTCGTTTATGAACGTTAACATATCGTAAGTTAGTACAGGACCGACACAACATCGCTCCTAACCTTTCAACATTGATCACCTTGTGCTTAATCATCGCTGGCAATTTGATACGGTAAGCTAGGTCATTGATATTTGTTTCCTTTTTCTCTCAAAGGAAGTGGACCGAGGATATCAATTGCAAGTCATTCGAAGGGCCCTCGGGAAATGTACTGTGCCATTTTTCTCGGCTTATTGTTTTAAGACCTTTTTTACTATTGCATAGATCACATATTTTTTGCACCAATCTGCTACATCCGGTCGACAGCTGACCCAATAATATCTTTCCCCAACTCGTACCAGTATTCTTTCAGTACCAAAATGTCCTCCTGAGTGGCTACTATAAAGTTCATCTAACAAACTTCTGAAGTGTGATGCTTGCAGTATTAATTGGTGAAATATACGTACTTCGGAGGTTTCCTATCTACGATGCAATATGCCATCATGAAGATAAAATGAATCCCACTGAGCCCAATACTGTCTTATGCTCCCACTATGTCTGGTTACCTCTTGACAAGTAGGTCTGACTCTATTGTTAAGCCATTCTCTTATAACCTTCAAGTCATTGCCTTTCTTTCGACCTTTTCCAAGGATTTCAAGGGGATTCTGATTATCATCACTTTGTAGCTTAATTGTGGTTATCTGTAGACTAACTTTTTCCACTGGGTTCTCCCTTTCTTCAAACTTTTCACAGTATTGGCATTGTCGTTCTAAACAAGGTAGCCTGGAAAGTATATTGGCTCTGCTTTGGAGACGTCCTTTTCGGTATATGATTACAAAGTTGTATTGTTGTAGTATCTCTATCCAGCTAGCAACTTGTCCTTCGGGCTTATTTGGATTAATTAACCATTTCAAAGCGCTATGGTTACTTCTTATAACAAAACGTCTAATATAAAGGAAATTATGGAAGTGTTCAAGGGCTTTGTTAATAGCCAAAAGTTCTTTTCAGGTGACACAATAATTTTTCTCAACCTCTCCGATGGTTTTATTATAGTATACAATCACTTTTTATTATAATTCTTGTTCTTGTGATTACACGGTGCCTATGCCGTATTGGGAGGCATCACAATCCAAAATAAATGTTCCTTTCATATGTGGGTACGCCAAATAGGTATTGTAGTTAATCGTTTCTTTAAATCTACGAATGCATTTTGACAATCCGGTGTCCAGTCAAATTCAATGTGGTTTTCCGTTAGTGGATGAAGAGGTTTAGCAAAATCCTTGACAAAGTTGCTGTAATATAAACAAAATCCAAGAAAACTTCTGATTTCTGATTTCCTTTTTGTACCTTGGCTATTTTTTCCGGATTGTCCGAAATAATAGGCCTTCTTTCGAAACAGTGCACATTTCTTGTGATTCAGTTTCAAATTGGCATTTCTGAACCTGTCAAATACTTCATTAATATTTTTCAAGTGCTCATCAAAAGTTTTCGACATCATCATTATATCATCAAGATAGATTGTCCACGGTAATCTTCTGAAGACCATCTCCATCAGTCGTTCAAATATTGCCGGAGCATTACAGATCGAATGGGAGGAGCTGCAGGGTTGGAAAAAACCTAAAAACTAAAGATATTGTAATGTTTTTTTGTTATTTATTTAAACAATAAACGGATGGGATAAATTTTAAACACTCGGTATGGCTACTTACTAACTTAACTTACTTGTCACAGAAGTTGCTCACCGTGTATAGCGTCATAGTGGAATTCAAAAGTAAAAATCAATTAAAATATAATCTATCCTACTAATTTAAAAATGTAAAGATCAATTATAGATACAATATTTCCAAGTCTCTAACATTTACTTTGATTCTTCTAAGGAGATAGAAGACAATGAACCTCACTATACTAATTTATTGGATAATTATTATCAATTAACCTATGCGGGTTATATCTTGGAAAATTATATATCAAAACTAGCATTCTCTATCGTACGGTTTTTAATAGTGAAAATTACTTTGACCACAGTATTAACATTATTCTTTCTAAATTTGGAAAACAAATTATTTATTTTATCATTATGTTGAAATTACCTCGAAAATTCCCGCACATGCATCAAGTCAAATAAAAAATAGTTAATTTATACGTAATTTCTTGTTTTTAAAATGTATAATTGGCTAAGTTCTCAGATCTTTTTCAGAAAATGATGAAAGTTTTGCGTATTGAATTAAAATAATAGATAGCTATTTGTATAACAAGGGAGGAAAGTGCTACTTTTCGTCCCGAGGATGAAGTTTACTGCCCTACGCGTAGCGGAGGGCAGTAATCATTCGAGGGAGGAAAAGGAACTTTACACCCATGTTATACATATGATTTTTCCGCCTCTCTCAAATAACAATACATTTTCAATAATTTATTTATGAAACTAACAAGAAAAATTAATAAATACTACTTATTTTACGAAACTTGGCTGGACATCGAGGATGGACTTCTAAAATGCTTGGCTGGGCATCGAGGACGGGCTTTTAAAATGATTGGCTTGGCATCGGGGATGTACGTTTTTATTTGTAGTTCAAATCCCTTAGGATTTTAACTGTTCCTTTATATCCCTTTGGTCTAACATGTGAGACTAAAGTGACCACTATAGTCACGGAATTGCAAAAATTATTTCATTTATAACGTACTATGACGTCACTTTTACTTTTCCTCCCTAGGGAGGAAAAGTACGACTTTGCTCTCTACAATGAGGCCAGGAAATGTATACTTTGGATAGAGGTAGGCGGAAAAATACTTTTATATCCGCATTGATTTGAAAAAGATTTTTTAGTCCCTAAGTTGCGGCACAACTTTCCTCTATACTTAGTTTGTCTACAGTACTCCATTTTACCAATACAAATTCAGTAGGTGAAAGGGTGAGCATTCGGATACACAAGATATTTTTACATGTAAAACTTTGACAAGTTTAAAAATAATTTCAAACACAAGGTTTGCAAATAGCCTAGGAAGAATTTGGCCAGAATATGAGGAGCTTTCAATCAAATATACAAAATTGTTATAGAAAATGGAACACAAATATTATGTAGTAAGAAAAATATTTATCCCTGAAAAACTTTTGACATACTTGTCAGAACAGAATAAAAAGTAAAGCATAAAAAATGAATTTACAACTAGAATATTAACATAATAACAAGAGTAAAAGTATGATGACGTTATTCCTTGAGGAAGTCTTCAATTTGCTTCGCAAAGTGTTCAAGTTCCTAGAAGCAGAACAACTTCTCAACAGCATTTAATTAAAAAAGAAAATACTATTTAAATAACTTCGCTCGTGTATCATGTAATCCCATATTCTTGTTAGTTTAAGCTTTTAGTTTTGATTTATCGTGTCCACCATAATGTTCGCTACATATGGGATACATTTTTAGTCGTAGTATATAGGAAAATTTAATATATGCGGTCGATCCTGCATAATCGATAACCTAAAAATACATTTTGACATCAGTCACGTGGCCACTGTCATGGCGGCAAACTCGAAAAATTTGATATGAAAATGCGAAAAGTGGGGTTAAATGGCAAAATATCGAAAAAAGTTATTTGAAAAACTGATCAGAATGATATTATAGGGCAATGCAAAAAATACAAAAAAATCGTATTTTTCGCCATGGCCCTCTTCTGAACTGATATTGCACCGATTTCATTGTTGAAGTAGATCGGGTAACGCAGTGTTTAATGTGTAAGGGTGAAATAATTCAGAAGTATTGATTTAGGTAATTTCTAGATAATAAAATGAAAATATTCGTTGAGCGCATAAAACTTTTCTGTAGCAATGCCTTGTATCTTGTCAGTTTGTGCGGTTTCAAATAATTTAATTATGACATTACAATTGATAAGAGCCGTTGTTAATGTTTTTATGTAATATTTCATCAAGGTTTCAGAACATTGACTACTTACAGTAATAATAATTATAAATTATCACGATCAAATAAAACAATATAGTTTGTTTAAATCTTCATTTATTTGAACTAATGTTCAATTTAAACTTGTTGACGCGTTTCACTAACACAGTAGCTTTGTCAAAACGAATGAAGGTAAAATATAAAAATGTCTTAATATATACAGTGCTAAATCTATTTACTAAGGTTAACAATGGTATTGAAAGAAATTACCTGGAAATTCATTCACTATAAACATTCCTAAGCTATCTTCTAGGTAAAGAGGTTCAATAAAGGAGACTTATTGATATCTATTTGGTCGTTAAGGAGATTACCTGAATATTAATTTTTGTTAATCTCTAGGGCCTCTAATAAATTTAAACTAAAGGATTTACCGACTACATGGAGAATTTCAAAATTTGGGTCGAAAATGTGTTGGTTTTCTAATAAATGATTTGAATAGTTAGAATCTAATTTTTTGTTGTCATAGCTACGTTTGTGTTCCGAAATTCTAGTTTTAAAATTTCTAAAAGTTCTACCGATATAAATTTTATTACAATTGTCATTACCACATTTTAATTTATAAACTCCTCATTTGTTTAATTTTGAAGATTTAGATTTATTATTTTTAATGAATTTGGATAAATTGTGATCAGTTTTAGAGGAAATATTCATTTCTAAAGTTTCTAAAAATGATTCAATTTTTAAGGATGGTGTTCCAAAGTATGTTAAGCTTTTAAATTGTTTATTATTTTTATCTGAAGAGAATACTTGTTCTAAAGTCTGTTTTTTTATCTTTTCATTAAATTTGGATCGTAATTATTATTAACTGCTATTTGTTTTATGATATGTAATTCTTTGTTATAATTATTAATATTTAATGGGACTTTTAAGAGTCTGTGTATCATACTATTGAAAGCTGCTAGTTTATGACTGAATGGGTGGACCGAACTATTATGAATTGTAATATCTGTATGTGATGGTTTATGAAATATAGAAAAATCATGTTTATTATTTATATTTGAAATTGTAGGGTCTAGAAAGTTTATAGACTTATTTTGTTCAAGTTCTACGGTAAATTTGATATTATTGTGAATCGAGTTTGTGCAACTAATGGAGTTCTCTAATTGTCTATTGGTACCGATGAAGCTAGCTAAAATGTCGTCCGCGTATCGGTGCCAGTACAAAAATTTTTTACTAAGGGGGTGTTCATGAATTATTTTTTCTATATTATCCATGAAAATTTCTGCTAGTAGGGGGCTGAGAGGGTTGCCCATAATCAAACCATCTTTACTGCTATAAACCTCTCCATTGAAATGAAAATAATTTTGATTCAAACACACTTATAATAAAGTAATGATATCAGAGTGAATTATAGGATTAACATTATTGTATGTGAGCAAGTTATCAACAAGAGTTATAGTTTCTTTAGGAGGTATACTAGAGAATAAATTTGTTACAATAGACAATTAGAGAGCTTCATTACTTACATAAACTCGATTCACAATAATATCAAATTTACCGTAGAACTTGAACAAAATAAGTCTATAAACTTCCTAGACCTTATAATTTCAAATATAAATAATAAACATGATTTTTCTATATTTCATAAACCATCACATACAGATATTACAATTCATAATAGTTCGGTCCACCCATTCAGTCATAAACTAGCAGCTTTCAATGACTCTTAACAGTCCCATTAAATATTAATAATTATAACAAAGAAATAAATATCATAATACAAATAGCAGTTAATAATACTTACGATCCAAATTTAATTGACAATATCATAAATAAAAAGATAAAAAAACAGACTTTAGAACAAGTATTCCCTTCAGATAAAAATAATAAACAATTTAAAAGCTTAACATACTTTGGAACACCATCCTTAAAAATTAAATAATTTTTAGAAACTTTAGACATGAATATTTCCTTTAAAACTGATCACAATTTATCCAAATTCATTAAAAATAATAAATCTAAATCTTCAGAATTAAACAAATCAGGAGTTTATAAATTAAAATGTGGTAATGACAATTGTGATAAAATTTATATCCGTAGAGCTTTTAGAAATTTTAAAACTAGAATTTCGGAACACAAACGTAGCTATGACAACAAAAAATTAGATTCTAACTATTCAAATCATTTATTAGAAAACCAACACATTTTCGACCCAAATTTTGAAATTCTCCATGTAGTCGGTAAATCCTTTAGTTTAAATTTATTAGAGGCCCTAGAGATTAACAAAAATAAATATTCAGGTAATCTCCTTAACGACCAAATAGATATCAATCAGTCTCCTTTATTGAACCTCTTTACCTAGAAGATAGCTTAGGAATGTCTGTAGTGAATGAATTTCCAGGTAATTTCTTTCAATACCATTGTTAACCTTAGTAAATAGATTTAGCACTGTATATATTAAGACATTTTTATATTTTACCTTCATTCGTTTTGACAAAGCTACTGTGTTAGTGAAACGCGTCAACAAGTTTAAATTGAACATTAGTTCAAATAAATGAAGATTCTAACAAACTATATTGTTTCATTTCATCGTTCAGTATGGATATTCATCAAGTAAAAGCCTCATCTATTCAATTTATAAATTATCATTTAATAATAAGCGTAATATTTCCTTTTTGAAATAATATTGACAAAAACCCAATGCGCTAATATTATTACAAGATAATTTACTATCTTTAAAATGTCTACATAAGTACATTTCATAGTGATTCTTAGTTCCCTACATTTCACCATCCTAGAGCCCATTTTTTCTAGCAATTTTGCCGCAATACAAAATTTTAAATTAACTAAGCGGGCATTCAAATCATAAATTAATACTCATGTAATATCATTGTGAAATTTGATCGGTAATTTTCCGTTTTTGTTAAGTTTACTTACTTCTATTTACACATTTTGAAATAATAAGTTGTTTATTCTTTTAAGTTAGTGGGTAAACTGTTAAATATTGTTTAAAAAAATAGTTATGAGTTGGTCAAATAATTCAATTTATTTTTATTATTATGATTAGGTAACGAGTTTTAATAATTTAATGAGATATTTATTCAAATTATCAATAACGGTTCTTTTCAATTGTGGTATCAGTACTAAATTATTTTAAACTTCACAAATTGACAGAATACAGGGTATTGCTACAGAAAAGTTACAATTGCTCAACTAATATTTCTATTTAATTCTCTACGAACGATGTCAATAATTAATTTTGAATAGTTTTACGTTTATCTATTACATATTGTGTTACTTGAAGTCTTTCAACCATGAAATTCGGGCAGTATCATTTCAGAAGACCGCATTAGGGAAAAATACGAAATTTCTTATTTTTTGTTGTTTTTGCTTGAAGTTTCGTACTTACTCCTAAAATATCAATCTAATCACTTTTTCCAAATAATTTTTTACGATATTTTTTAATAATAATAATAATAATACTATTCATTTGCATATTTAAACTGGTTTTACATATCAATAAAATTATAATAAACCTAATCCAAAAAGGAGCCAGAAAACAATTTTAAAAAGCTCTAGTCTGACCCCTGTATTAATTACAAAACTTAATTTTAAATAAAGTGAAGCCTTACAATAAATAATGTGTACATATAGTAGAATACGAAAGATCGAAAGAAATCAATAGTGGTAATGCGAGTATGAGTAAGAAAAAACTAATTTTCATCTATGAAACTTCTTTTTATATTGATCTTAAAACTGTTCAGATTCAGTACTTTCAGAGAAGCAGGAACCCTATTGTATAGGTGGTAAATACTGTATGTGAAGCTTCGTTTGAACATTTGTGTCCTATGAGGTGGTGGTGATATAAGCCCTTTAAAACGTAAATTGAGCGTATGAACATCAGTACGATATTTTATTTTATTTACCAAATACGTGGGTCTCTTGTTCAAAATAATATTGTGAAAGAAGATCATTGCATGCAATTTCCTACGCTTTTGCATATTTAGCTATTCAGCAGCTACAAGTTTATACGAAACAGGATCATATTTACGAATGCCATAAATATATCTTAAACATAATTTTTGAACTTTTTCGATACGTGCTGTGTCTGTCGCATCTAAACAAGGTCCATATACGACATCGCAGTAATTAAAGTGACTTAAAACCAGCGAATTTGTTAGTTGAATTTTTTGTTTGTGTGATAGTAAATGTCGATGTGGATATAATAGTTTAAGAGATGCGTAAGCTTTACTCAAGCATAAATCAATATGTTTTTTAAACCTCAAATCACTATCAATATTTAGTCCAAGATTTTTTACTTCATGAGTACATTTGATTTCATTATTGTCTATCTTGACAGATATTTGACGTTCAACTGTCGCATAGTTCTTCCCAAAGAATATAACCGATGACTTATTGGAATTAATTTGCAAAAAATGTAATTTAGCAAATTGTACCAGAGCATTTATATCACGATTGATACAATTTTCAGCTATACCTGTATTTGCATGTTGAAATGAAAAATAAATTTGCGCGTCGTCAGCATATAAATGACTTTCACAATATTGCAAACACGACGTTATGTTATTTGTATATATATTAAATAAAAGTGGACCCAAAATAGATCCCTGTGGGACGCCACAACAAATTTTTTCTTTAGAGGACTGCCCCAAGCAAGTTTCAACATACTGAAATCTATTTTTAGGATAACTTCTTATCATATGAACAGCTTTATCAGCGAAGCCTACGAAATGCAAAATAGCATACAACAATTTATGACTAATGGTGTCAAAAGCCTTCGAAAAATCTAACAATACTAGAGCCGTACACTTCCCTAAATCGATTTCTCTCAAAATATCATCAGTTATATTCATTAACGCAGAGGAACAACTATAACCGGCTCTAAAGCCTGATTGATTTTCAGGTAAAATGAAACACTGCTCGAGATAACATTTTATTTGTTTGTTCATGACTTTTTCCAAAACTTTTGACAAGTATGGTAAAATATTAATTGGACGCAAATCGCTATAGTTTAGAACATCAGATTTTTTAGGTAAAGGAGTAACCCTAGCTATTTTCCAACTATTAGGGAACTTATTTTCCAACAAACAAGAATTAATAATATTAACAATAACTAGTACAGTTCTAGGACAGCATAAGAGTATCATTTCTAAATTAATTAAATCAGGTCCAGTAGAAAGAGACTTTATTTCATTTAAATATGCTTCAATTTCTTCAATACTAACAGTAGAAAAGGAAAAAACTTCATGAAAATGTTGTTTTAGATTGGTACCATAGTAACTTATCAAATTGTTATCAGGTTGTTGTTCTTGTGAAGAATATTGCATGAAAAAGTTGTTTATTTCAATTGGTTTATTAATGAATTCAGGTATTGTATTTTTTTTCGCTTATTAAGAATGTTTAGTTGGTACAGTCTTTTCCAGAGAGAATTGGTATTGTTATTAATGCAAAACTTTAAATAACTCTTTTTTTCATTACTTATAGCTATATTTGTTTGATTAAGAATTTGTTTATAATAATTCCAGTGCGCATTTTCTTTAGTTTTTTTAAATCTATTATAAGCTTTGTTTTTCATATTAATCATAGTTTGAATAGTATTCGTTAACCACGGAGGTTTTTGATATCTAATTAATATTGTCTTTAGAGGTGCTAATACATCAAAAATATTGAGTAATATATTATTAAAATAGTTAACTTTCTCATCAATACAGTTTATATAAAAAATGTCCTCAAACGGGGCATTTAATATAAATTCTTGCAACAAATTGTGATCGACTCGTTTAAGGTTTCTAAATGTTACATAAGTTTTATTTTCGAAGGTTTTTTTCCCTAATTTACAAAATACTAAACAGTGGTCAGAGATATGCGAAACTTCTAGATTACCTGCAGTGTAAGCAGACACAGATCTTGGAAATACGATAAAATCAAGCGCAAAGTTTTTGAAGTTTTAGTCACTCTTGTGGGTTTATCTATTACCTGTTAAAAATCAAATATTTCTAAAAGCGAATTAAATTTTTGAGTATTGGCATTATCCAAGTCCAATAAATTTGTGTTAATATCACCACCAAAAATTAAGTTACTCAATAAAATCAACGAAACTTTGTTTTGGAGGCCTATATAGACAACCTATAACGCAATAGTTATTATTAATTTTAATTTTTACCCACAACTGTTCCAAATAGGAATTATTTCGTGTGTTCAAAATATCAAATTTAAATTTTGTGCTGATATACATACCCACACCACCACCTCTCGAACCTCTATACCTTCTTACCAGGTTATATCCTGTAATATTAACAAAGTCACTGCTAACATGCTCTGAAGGCCATGACTCCGTGATGCCAAGAACACCGTATTGATTATTAATGAGAAGTATTTTTACGCTTGCAAAATGGCTAGTTAAAGATTTCACATTCAAGTAGCTTACAGTGATATGTTCCATATTTAGATCAATAAACGCAATCAAAAGACAAAATTGATACCACTATCCACTATTAGTTACTAACGTACCGTTATTTACTTCCCACTCTTTCGCTCTTCCTTCCCAACTTATAACAACTAAAATAACAGTAAGCTTCGCAATAGCATCGAGTGGCTATTTAACTTGAGTATTTTTAACCTCCTCTTTTGTCTTTAAACATATTTTCTTGCCTTTAACACTTGTGTATATCAAAGCATCTTTGGTCCATACTTTTTGTTTCCCAAACTTTTCTTTTGCAGCAAGCAATATATGATATCTGCTTTTAATCAAATCTTCCGTAATAATTAAGGTTGTATTTTTCAGTTTTCTTTTATTTAAAAACACCTTGTTTCTGTCTTTATAGCTACCGAGCTTCACCAGAACAGTTCTTGGATGATTTTGTTCCATTTGTTTCTTTCCCAGTCTGTAACACTCAATAATTTTAATGTCATTGACTTGCAACTTATCTCGAAACATCGTTAGTAGATTGTGCTCCAACGTATTTTCTGTATCTTCTAGTAATCCATATATTCGTAACTGATTTATTTTATCTCTTTGCTCTCGGTTTTCCAACTTGACATGTAAATCTTTATTTTCACTAATCACATCAGAAATTTTAGATTCAATTACTGTAATTTTATTATTGATTTCTTCTATATATTTTTCAATTGTTGTTATAACACTGTCAGCTACTTTTTTTGTCAGCTGTTCTAAAAACTTGTCGGTACTAATAATATCAGCAAACACTTTTTGTGAAGTGTCTTTAACAACTTGCATTAGTTCACTTTTTTGTCTTTCTGTAAATACCATTGTGCTTAGGTATGATGTTTATTTCACGAAAATATACTTTTGAAAATATTAAAAATAAACGACTTTTACACTCGTTCAGCCAAAGCGATGCATAAAACGTTCTACTCACTACGAAGGCTCATTACAAACTAACCCCACTTTTCGCATTTTCCCATCGATTTTTTCTAATTTGCGGCCATGAAAGTATTCACGCGACTGATGTCAAAATGTAATTTTAGGTTATCGACCATGCAGGATCGATAGCATATATTAAATTTTCCTATATACTACAACTAAAATTCTTTCCCATATGTAGCCAACATTATGGTGGACACTGTATATTATGTAATGTAACTTTGTCTGTATCGTATCTCGTGCTAATGGCCATAGCTGTCTTATGCACGTTAATTTAATTGAAAAAAATGTGGTTATAATATTATCATCTTCAATGTCATAAATGACTGGAAAATAAAATGTGGTTGAAAGTTTATTTTGGTTATATCTTCTGAAAGTTTCATAATGTCGCCAACAAAATGGACCAATTCAGTTTCAGTTTTAAATCTTACTACAACAAAATCCTCAATATTCAAATCCCATTTACTACCCTCTAATTCATCACTCAAATCTTCTGCAGTGTTGTCATGAAGAGGCAAAGAATCAATTTCCTAATCTGACTCGTCTTCGATTCTAAGTTTATTCTCACATTGATTGTTTTGTGTTGTTCCCAATTTAGTATCAAAAACATTTCTTTCTTTTTGTTCCTGCATTTCTCTTCCTCAATTTTTCCTGCCGCTCTCTTTCTGTCTTGAAATGCCCGGAGTTAATTTGTTTTTAGTTTCTTTTCTAATTGCCTTGGCATCATTTCTTTTATGATATCTATCCACTGCAAGATGGTGTATTTCTCACTTAAAATATTTATCATCTTATTTCGAGTAAAGTCTTTATTTTCTTCCAAATTATCATAGTCATTGTATTGCTTTTCTCTACTATTCTCTATTATTTTATTACTATGGTCTTCTACATCCTCTATACGTCCATCTGCTATATTATTGTTCGAGTTATCTGCATTTTCTTTATTTAAGGGTTGATCAGTAAAGGCACTTGGCGTGAAATCCTCATCACTAAACTCTAATCGATTTGTTGGCTAAATTCCAGTCGCTTTAAAACTACTGATATTTTCGTTTGTGAAGAATATTTTTGGACAGATATTGTTTGGGGGACATAACACCGTCATTAAATGTTACAATACAGAAATTTTAAAAGGCGCAAATATTCCGACATCTAATGGCTGCGTTCGATGAGTTGTATGGGGAGCGACATTTAGTAAAACAATTCCATTTTCCCTGTAGTATTTAACGCTTGTAAGACTGACATGGTTGACAACTATTATAAAATCACGAGAGCAGTGTGTTTTAATACAGATTGCAACCAGACTTGTTTCCTTGTGCTAGGCTTGAAACTGGAGCATCAGTTACAAAATCCTCAACATTTCTGGGAAAAACGTAGACAGGAGGTTGGCTTTATCCATATGTAGGGGAGAGTTGGTTAAGATGACGCAGTCGAAAAGATGACGCATTGCTATATCCACTTACTTATACGGTTTTAATGTAAGATTTAAATTTTGGCGCGAAGTTAATTCGTTTACAAGAACGCCACTATAAGCGGAAACGTGCCCACTAGACTTTTAGTCATTCAGTAGCTCTCAAAGTGATAGTCACGTGTAGTGTTATAAGGAGTAGTTCTCGCAAAAACACGTGGTAAGTCCATTTTTTAATATAATATATTATTGTGCTTATGTCGTATAATCCTCAATTGCATTCTTATTGGATGAACGAAGTTTTTGATCTCCAACATCTATATTTTTTGTTTTTTCAATATTTATTATATGATGGCGCTATTTGGGCAAAGATGACGCATATTTGATCGGCTAAGATGACGCACTTTTCTACTTTGTGTCATCTTTGCATTTTAAACATATAACGACTATTAGCCATGTAATAAATTATTATTTTTTCAGATGGGTAAATATAAAAGAAAAACTGGAAGAAGATCCTATACCAAAGAGAAACTGATTTCTGCCCTTGATTCTATTGGGAAAGGGTCTAAAATTCGTGCAGCGGCAAGAGAGTTTGATATACATGAAGCCACGTTAAGGAGACATCTCAAAATAAAAAGAAACATTAATCACAGTAAGAAAGCGTGGATTCCGTGTAGGTTTGAATGATACATATTGATAGTATTTTTTATAGGTCAATCAGAGTCAATAGGAAGAGCACCAATATTCTCCAGGACCCAAGAACGAGAACTAGCTGAACACGTTAAAAAAATTTCTCCGGTATAACAGTAACTGAATTGCGACAAGTAGCTTATAAATATGCAGAAGCAAATAATATAAAAAATAATTTTAACAAGGACCAAGGCATGGCAGGGCCCGATTGGTTTAGAAATTTTTTAAAAAGAAATCCCGATCTTTCTTTAAGAAAGCCTGAATCAACCAGTGTCAACCGAATATCTGCATTCAATAAAGTCGAAGTTAGTAATTTTTTATCAAACTTGGAAGAAGTGCTGACGAAATATAAATTTGGTCTGGATCCAATATACAATGTTGATGAGACAGGCTGCTCAACAACCCCAAAAGAAATCAGCAAGAGATTAGCCCCAACCGGCGTAAAACAGTTTGGTACCATTGCTTCGTGGGAACGCGGAAAGAATATTAGTGCCACGCGGGGTGTTTTGTGCCCCCACTGTTGATTTTCCCCAGGTTACGTATGAGTCCTCAACTAGAAAAGAATGGTCCATCTGGGTCAGTCTATACTTGCAGTAAAAATGGCTGGAGCAATGATACAATTTTTATGATGTTGATTAAACATTTTGAGTCAATAGTTTGTTCTCCTGTTGAAAATCCCATTCTGCTGATTTTGGATAATCACTGTAGCCACATTTCGTTACCAATATATGAATTTTGCAAAAATCACGGAATCGTTATGGTCAGCATCCCCCCTCACACGTCTCATAAATTGCAACCATTGGATTTAAAATTCTTTGGTCCCCTTAAAAATGCATACAGCAAGCAATGCAATCTTTTTCTTGGAAGAAAAATTATGGATGGCGAAAAAGAAAACAAACTAACGCCATATGACATAGCAGAAGTTTTTAAACTGGCTTATGAACAGGTTGCAAATGTGGAAAAGGGGGTATCTGGATTCTTGGCAGCTGGTATTTGTCCCCTTAATTCCGAGAAATTTGACGAAAATGACTTTGCACCAGCAGAAAACCTAATTGATCATGCTATACTAGAAATAAGCTCACCTTCCACACCCACAAAATATGAAGAGAAAACTCCTGCTCAAGCGCACCCGCCTTCACCCCGACCATCTACAAGCCGCCAGGCAATTCTGGACGAACAAAACCAGGACTTGTATTTTACGCCGAATTCACAGCAACTGAAAGCCTCTGAAAAGGAAACATCTGTTATTAAACTTTTACCACGTGCGCGAAAAGCAGCATTCGGAAATATTGACCAGCACGCCGTTTAAAGACGAGTTAGAAGAAAAGCACAGAAAAAGAAATGGAAAGGCAGTGGCTTCAGTAAAGAGACAAGTTGCAAAAAAGAATTCAAAAGAAAAAAACAAAGAAAGCTAGAGTGGTGAATACAAGAGTATTTAAAAGAAAAGCGAATAATATTGACAGTGACAGTGAATCAAACAGTGATCTTGATGAAAAAAACTTGTGTGATGACGACGAGTTGGACGACATTTGTGATGTGTCGGAATATGATAAATGTCTTTATTGTGCTGATTCTGGCAAAAATAGAGAACTGTGGGTACAGGTGCACCGTTTGTGGTTTTTGGGCCCATAAAGAATGTAGTGGCAAGGATTCCCCTGAAGGATTTGTGTGTGACTTTTGCTCTTAAGAGAAAAAAAAATATTTTTTATGTATTTATCATAATAATAAGAGTTAGAACTCAGCTTTTGCTGTGCTGTTTTCGTTCTTGAACTGTTTTTCATATTTTTCAGGAAACTATTTTTTGTTTTTTTTACGGAAAACTCTATAATAAATTCGCTTTAGATAAATTTACGTTTTTCAATTTTTAATTCAAATTTTTAGCTGTTTAATTGCAGTATTTACCAAAAGCTTAAAGTGCGTCATCTTATCCTTTCACCTATGCAAAGATGACGCATCGACACTTTAAGAAAATAAAATCATAATTTTTTTGCCTTGATATTTAAAAATAATTGTGCAGTAAATGGTCATCTATAACCCTCCCAATAATGTCGTGAAGAAGTTCAAACTCATTTATTCAAAAAATATAGAAACTCTGGGCTTTTCCCTTATGTGCGTCATCTTCACCCACTCTCCTCTACTAATGATTTCTACAAAGGTCACCAATTCTCCTCTTCCAGTTTAGGCGGTCTCATGGAATTTAATATTCTCTCCGGAGAAAATTTATAACGTGCCAGTACTTTTTTCATAATTTCGAAAAACTGGTCCACCATAAATGTATTGAAACAGATGCTTCCACCGAAGCTGGTGCTTTCTGGCTTTCTTATAGTCTTCGGTGACGTGTCAAGAATCCTCGTCTCCACCGGTCCTTTGCTTATCGTTTTTGATGCCACTCTGGAGGAATTTTACAATTAGGCATAGTAGAAGCGTATTCAAAGGTTAACATTACGTATGATAGTCAATCATTTAAATCAGATCATTTTTTAATATATGCTCCAAGATCAGATTCTTGCTCTGTTATAAAAACCTGCCTCTTTGTGAATTTGCTTGTATATTGAGGTGATTCTTGATCACTTTCATGGCAAGAATTGTTCTTCTTTTTTTAATATTTTCTTTATTCGACTTTGTAATATGGATCTTTTTATGCCATGAAGCATGGCAGTTTCTCCCTCGGAGTAAGTACTATTGAAATAAAATTGACTGTCTCGACCCTTACTTCGTGGAATATGCTCATATTAGTGTTTTTAAATGAAACTCAAGGTCTCTAGTTAATTCCACAATATAGTACAAGTTATAGAAAATTCTAAAAAATTGACAATTGTTTCGATAAATCAATATCATCGTCAGAATGACAGAAGTTACATTTCATTTTATGCCTACCTGATGTTTAGTAGTTATATTTTTGGCTAGACCAAGAAGTAACCTAACTTGTGATTGGCTTAATATATGTTTATAGAAAAAGGAGAAGATGTGATATTACAAATATTGAAGCTTAGATATTATTAGCCCTATGGTGATATCCTGGATATCATTTTTCCAATTAAGATCAGTATAACTGTGCAATGATATAGAAAACCAGGAAAACTATATCTGCTGATCTTTACAATTATCACTTAAGAAGACAGTTTATTAGTGGAGAATTCCCTAGATTTAACTGTTCATTGACAACTTCATATTGTGGGTTTCTTAAATGTCTTCTAATTTCCAGTTCTTCAAGGAAATCCAGTTCTTGTTTCTTTTCACAAATATGCAGCACTTCTAGTTCTGTGTTAGGTGTCAATGAATGATTGGTGTCAAGTAGATGTTTTGCGTAATGGGATTTATCTGGTTGTTTTAATCTGTAAGCTCGTAAGTGCTCACTGTATCGTATTTCAAAATTCCTAAGGGTCTGACCCAAATAGACAGCATTACATTCTGGACATTTGAGTTTATATATACCTGACTTCTTTAATAGTGGTATTTTTGTTTTTACATTCAACAATTTTGTACTAACGTTACTTTGTGTTTTAAAAGAAATTGTTGCATTCGTTGCTGAAGATATTATCTTTGAAATATTATTAGAAATATTTCCTGCATATGTGATGGTTTTATAAGTTTTAATTTCATCAGCTTGTTTAGGATATATTAGTTGTAATGCCACTTTTTTCTCTTTTTTACTAATTAGTTTATTTATCATATCTAATGGATAACCGTTAGATGTTGCTATTTGTCTAATTGTATTAATCTCTCTATCAAAATTACATTTGTTCATAGGAACTGAAAAAGCTCTATGTATCATTGAATTATATGCTGCTAGTCTGTGTGAGACAGGGTGGTTAGAATTGAATGGAATTGTCACATCAGTCTGTGTTGGTTTTCGGTAAATTGAATAATCAAGTACATTATTAACTCTTTGAATTTTTAAATCAAGAAAATTGATTGAGCTATTTTCTTCAATTTCTAATGTAAATTTAATTTTCGGGTGTAAATTATTGATGTGGTTGAAAAACATATATTAGCTTGTTTTATGGGTAGTGAGCGACAATTAGATGTGTTTTTCAACCACATCAATAATTTACACCCGAAAATTAAATTTACATTAGAAATTGAAGTCGATGTTTGACCGTAGTGAATGCTTGATGTTAAATTTTGCCTTATTCCTTATAATATTTGTGACACCGATACGAAAGTAAGTAATGATTTAATTTGATTGTAGCTTTGATTTTTGTGCAGTAAGGTAATTAGATATGTATGTGCTTATTATGTGTGATGAATTATCGTTACATTTTCACAGATTTTTTTTGTAATTCATCTTTTTTGTCTACCACGTGCAGTCGGCTAATGTCAACCGGGGTGATCGATATTTTCCTACTGTGATCGATATTGTACCAATGGCGTTTATTCTTTTACAGATGCCTCGTCAAAAGTATACACGCAAAACTTCTCGCGCTTCGTGGTCTGAAAAGGATATGGAACGTGCACTTAAGACAATACATGACAAAGTTGCTTCCATACGAAAAACTGCACAAATGTTCAATATTCCATATGGAACATTACAAGACCGTTTAAAAGGTCGCTTCGCTACAAAAAAGTACAAAATGGGCAGAAAATCTGTTTTTACTGTTCAGCAAGAAGAAGATCTCGCAAAACATGTTATAAACCTCTCTCGCCTTTTTTATGGACTAACATCTTCGTCCATAAGAAAACTTGCATTTGAATTTGCACAAACCAATAAAATAAAAAACACTTTTAATAAAGAGAAAGCAATGTGTGGAAAAGATTGGTTCTATGCATTTATGCGGCGCAACCCGACATTGAGCTGCCGTAAACCGGAAGCCACAAGTCTGAGCCGTGTGTTGGCATTCAATAAAGATGAAGTTACGATATTTTATGATAATTTAGATAAGCTCTACTCTGAACACACTTTTGAAGCTCATCGCATCTTCAATGTAGACGAAACAGGGATTAGTAACGTTCATGTGCCAAGCCGCATTATTGCCCAGAAAGGTCAAAAACAGGTAGGAGCTGTCACAAGTGGTGAGAGGGGCCAACTTGTAACTGTTGTTGTAGCGATGAGTGCTGCAGGTTCGTTTGTTCCACCGATGTTTATTTTCAAACGAAAGAGAATGAAAGAAGCTCTAGAAAGAAACGGGCCAACTGGTGCTGTATATAGGTGCTCTAAGTCTGGATGGATTACTGAGGAGATTTTTGAAGACTGGATTCAACATTTTGCAAAATTTACAAAAGCTAGTAAAGATGATCCGGTCCTGTTATTAATGGATAACCACTCCACTCATTCAACTTTAAGGTCATATCATTATTGCAGAGATAATGGCATTAAAGTTGTTTCAGTTCCGCACCACACTTCACACCGGTTGCAACCGCTCGATGTTGGTTTTTTCGGACCATTAAAGAGTGCATACAATCAAGAATGCGATAGATATATCAAAGCAAGAAAACACGAGAAGATTCTGCAAACGGATATTGCGGAGTTATTTAAAACTGCTTTTAATAAAGTGGCAGCTGTAGAAAAAGGGGTCAAGGCTTTCGAAACTACTGGCATTTATCCATTTAACCGATCTGTATTCAGTGATGAAGAGTTCAGTACCTTACTAATCGATCCAGCGCCAAATTCTGAGCAGAATCAAGAACCGATAATTGCTGAAACAAATGCAATAACACGATTAGAAAAAACACTGCATCCTGTACCTGGACCATCTAAGATAAAACAACACGATCCACCTTCCATGAAAAGAGCACTTCCTATATCACCTACCTCCACAGTTCAACAACCATCTCCATTAAAAGCTCCGTCGCCTATCCCTGGACCATCTAAGACAAAACGTCACCGTACACCTTCCTTTGGTAGTGAATCTTCAGAATTAGAGCTTGAAGAAATTGTAGACGATGAATTGACCGACGATGATGATCCGACACTTCAGCTACCCGTGGAAAATAGAAGCTTTGCAGAACTTCTACCCTTGCCAACAGTAACAACTAGAATCAAATCGCGAAAAACCAAGCATTCCCAGATACTGACCTCAACGCCATTAAAAGAGGAATTGGAAAATAAAGAAGAGAAAAAGCAACAAAAACTGAAGAAGCTAGAAAAACAAAAATATATTAAACAGGAGAAGCTGAAAAAAGCTTCACGACGTATAGTTCCCGAAAAGAAAGATAATTCTACAAATGCCGACATATGTTCTGTTTGTCAAGAGTTTGGAAAATCAAATGAAGTATGGTGGAGATGCCGTTCATGTGCCGTGTGGACGCATGCAGATTGCACAATCATTGAAAATGCTAAAGATTATGTTTGTAGTAAATGTTAAAAAGTTTGTTGTAACCTTACTTTTTGAATAAACTAAATTTAAAAAATTTGGTTGATATTACCCGATATGGTTGACATTACCCGACTTTATGGTTGATTTTATCCGACTGGTCGATATTATCCAGAAAAGTACCGGTATGAGTTTTGTACATTAGAAAAGAACAAACATTATCTTTTTTTGCCATAACGTTACTTATAGTTTTTGAGGTAATTTCATATACAAAGCGTCTTTATACATATATTACATATACAGTTATGAACAATTTTGCTTAAGTGGTCGATATTCGACCACTCTCCCCTACCCTGTCATTGCTCGGAAGTTTGGTATGGGCAGGTCAACTGTAGGCGACATAAAGAAAAACAAAGACAAACTCTTGAAGTTTGTTAGCCTAACAGAACGTGGTCCCGGTGTACGAAAAACACTGAAGAAATCGGAAAATCCTGTTTTAGAAGATGCTTTGTTTACGTGGTTTTTGCAACAAAGGTGACTGCATGCTCCTGTAAGTGGTGATATGATTTGTGAGAAAGCTCGAATTTTTCATCGCCAGATTACAAACTCCAATATCGGATTTAATGCAAGCCGGGGATGGTTAGACAAATTTAAAAAACGCTACGGAATAAGACGTTAAAAAATGGCCGGTGAAAAACTGCCAAATGATGAAGCCGCTATCGGACCATTCCAACTAGAGTTACAGAAAGTTATTAGAGAAAAAAAATTAACAGCGGAACAGGTTTACAATGCTGACGAATCTGGTTTGTACTGGCGATTATTGCCAGATCATACATTAGCCTCTGGCAATGAGCAGTCGGCTTCCGGAAGGAAAATGATGAAGATGAGAGTGACATTCATGCCTTATGCAAATGCGGCTGGAACTCAATTGCTTGTTGTCGGAAAAATCAAAAAACCCACGGGCATTTAAATCAACACGTCTTCCTGTTTGTTATCGTGCACAAAAAAATGCTTGGGTTACGAAAGACTTGTTTCTTGAGTGGTTTGAAACGGAATTCGTTCCCGCGGTCCGCCGCCATCTTTTGTCTGTTAATTTGCCTCCTCAGGCACTGTTATTGTTGGATAATTGTCCTGGGCATCCATCAGCAGATGAACTTGTCTCTGAAGACGGCCACATTTTTGCAATGTTCCTACCACCTAACACTACGGCGTGTATACAACCAATGGATCAGAACGTTATACAAAATGTGAAGTTAAATGGTGGTGGTTACTTAGTAAGGGTCCCTCTTATACTCGACGTTTACCATAAAGGCATATTATTATGGGGGAAACAACTTACCTAGCAACCTGTGTTCGGGAACAGAATAAACAATAACACATTTATAAAATCACTGGGTTCAAGTTTAATACATTTGAAATTACACCACTATAAATATCAAAACGACTTATTCAAAGTATTAATAACAATCATAATATCATCCTGGTTCGTTCACACCCATTATATAGGAAACATAGTTGTGTTTTTCTACACATCCGACCTCGGTCTGTGAACTATACATGTCTGTTTATAAAATAACAAAAACAATCTTTCCTTGGTAAATGACATTGACTATGGCCGGCCGATGCTCCTTAAATACTATAATTAATATTAAAATAAATATTATTATTATTTCTAATTTAGTGTCCTTTTGTCTTTTAATGTCTTTTAAGGGATCACTACATCATCCCCTCTTGGAAGAGAAAAATTATCATTTTAATTTTTCGATAACACTTATACCTAAAACTGTTTTTATGAATGTTTTTGTTTTGTCTTTGTTTACTAAACACTACTTGTTCGTTTATCAACACACTTCACTTATTTACAATTGTTTCCGCTCTTTGTATACAAACAATCGATTCTTATGAACAGTCTGTTGTTTTTTGTCTGGAGATGTAATCTCACAATTTACCCCCTTGACTCCCGTTATTTGTTATTTTAAACGGACCTAGATAATGTGAATCAAATTTGTTTCTTGCTTCATTTTTTAGAATAACTAATTCCCCTATTTTAAAATTTACGGGTGAAGAAACATTTTTGCTATTATTAACTCTACTTAATTTATTATTTATTAAAAACTGTCTGGCCCTTTCATTAGCGTATTGTAATTTATATCTCAATTCATTATCATATTTTTCAAAATTGTAACACGGTTCAATTTTTACGTTTAAATATTCTGGAAAATTGGGTTTTCTCCCATATAATAACTCAAAAGGAGTGTATCCGTGATACGTATTTGGTGTTGTATTATAACAATATGCGAACATTCTTACAAACTCACACCAATTATCCCTAGAATCTTTGATAAAATTTCTTATATATTCGTTAAATGTCCTATGTAATCTTTCGCAACTGCCTATTGTTTCGTGGTGATATGCTGTTGAAAAATTATGTTTTATATTTAATAGTTCTGCTAAACTCTTCATTATTTCGTTCTTATATTCCGTCCCTTGATCTGTTCTTATTTCTTTCATCAATCCGTAATTTGGTATAAAGTTGTCGAAAATTGCTTTTGCTATTGTGTGTGCTTCTTTATTCTGAACCGGTATCATAACTGCGTATTTAGTTAATTCGCATAATATCGTAATGCAATAACGATTTCCGTTGTTACTTTCTACAAACGGACCTATTGTGTCCATGTAAATAATATCAAACGGTTTTATAGATGTATCTGTTATGACAAATTTTTCTTTGTGACTGGGCTTTGCCTTATTCACTCGACATTTATGACAATTTTTTACGTATTTCCTTACGTCTTTCTCCATGTTTGTCCACTTGAAATTTGCTCTTAGTTTCTTTAATAACCTATTATTTCCTACATGTCCCCCAAACATTGGATCATTGTGGTATCTTTCTAATATCTTTTGGATCTCTTCTTTTTGCTGTACCGTTTTTGGTACGTCGCATATACATACATGAATACTTTTTAACCTTTGATTTCCTATTTCTATAAATTCTTCTACTGTGCACTTTTTAAATATATCATCATTTGTATATATTTTCATTCTTTTTACTTCATTTCTTACCGATAGCTCTTCAAGCTTTTCCAACGTTCGTCCTAGGCCGTAGTTGTGTAAACCGGTATTTAAGGCTTCACTGAATTTCAATTTGTTTTTGATCCGAATGCTCATCCTAAGTGAGATACGGTTATTTTCAAAGTGTAAAATTGCTAATTTATGTGCCTCAAGGTTATTTAAAACTTTTACTACTGCAGGTTTTTGTATTCTTACTTCTTTTGTTTCCACTTTATTCCTTTGATCCTTTGCTGTTTGTAATCTTTCCGCCAGTTTCTCTATTTCTGTTGCATACTGTGTCACATCCTTTCCGTTCTGTCTTATTTTACCAAGTTTCGCTAGGAGAAGGCTTGGATTGTCTCCTCTTATCCCTGCTTTAAGTTTATCTTTGATGTCTACAATGGAGTTTTCCGTTGTGATTAAGCTTCTAGCTTTTCCTGTTAATCTCGTCTTTATCAATAGGATAGCATTTTCCTCATTACCATTCGTGTTTGTCTGTAGTAAATCCAATGAGTCTAAGAATGACTGTAATTTACTTGCTTCGCCGTTAAACTCATTCGGTAAAACTTTACTCGCAAAATTAAAAAAATCGTTCATACTTGTCGCCATTTTCAACTGTTTGCTTATTGCTTGTAATACAACCGCATTAATTTCCTCAAATATAGAGGTAGGTATGTCTATAATACAATTTAACGCTTGAAATGCCCTTTCAGCTTTATCCCTAATTCTACTTGAATAACTTTTACAAGTCTCTTGTTGTATTGAACTTAAATTTTTCCAATTTTTGGCTATTAACATAGTAGACCCACGATGCTACTAATTACTTCTATATGTATATCAGGATTTTTAGGAGTTTCGTTCTTCAAAACCCTTTTCCCTGTTTATTAACTTCTTCTACAATCAATCGTAATTTATTCTCAAAATCTTCTCACGTTATTGACATTTAAAAAAAACTTTGTTCATAAGAATGCATGTGTACTTACAAATTACTTATACGGTGAGAGTTCCTGTTGCCTGCTTTATTGCATTGCTTCTGTTGATATCTCTTTTCAACGCTCTTCGGTGTGTTTTCCATACTGACCAAACGAATTTGAAGATAAAAGCTATTGTTATAATGTATAGTAATACCATGATGTGCATCGCAACATTATCTTGATGTACCATGAAAGTGTTATTGACGATTCCTGTTTCTTTTGCTTCCTGTTTGGTTGATGAACCTCCCATTGTTTCTTTTCTCCAAGGTCCCAAATTGAAGTAGAAAACCATATAGTTCTCTCCTTATAACATCAATTGTACCATAACTTATCATTTACTTACAGGATAATTTACCATAACCATTTGTTCTGGAGGATTACTATTTTACTATTACCATTTACCATTAATATACATTTCACTATCCATTTTTCCATTACCATATTACCATTCACTTCGCATGTAGTGGCGATTACCAATATACCATTAATTTTTCCATTATCACTACCATTTCCATTTAATTTGCAGGATCGCCATGTAGTGGCGATGTATATTTTACCATTAGTTCCGCAGGATCGCCATGTGGTGGTTACTTAGTAAGGGTTCCTCGTATACTCGACGTTTACCATAAAAGCATATTATTATGGGGAAAACAAACCACTTACCTAGCAACCTGTGTTCGGGAACAGAATAAATAATAACACATTTATTAAATCTCTGGGTTCAAGTCTAATACATTTAAAATTACACTACTATAAATATCAAAACGACTTATTCAAAGTATTAATAACAATCATAATATCATCCTGGTTCGTTCACACCCATTATATAGGAAACATAGTTGTGTTTTTCTACACATCCGACCTCGGTCTGTAAACTATACATGTCTGTTTATAAAATAACAAAAACAATCTTTCCTTGGTAAATGACATTGACTATGGCCGGCCGATGCTCCTTAAATACTATAATTAATATTAAATTAAATATTATTATTATTTATAAGTTAGTGTCCTTTTGTCTTTTAATGTCTTCTAAGGGATCACTACAAAATTACCGCAAATCACTTTTGGTTAACTGTCTTGCATTATGTTCTGAAAACCTCATGGACTCATTGAAATCGATAACTTTAAAGGACACAGTTTTTCTTTTGGCTAATTGCTGGGCCAATGTTAAGACATCGCTAATTAACAAATCATGGAAGAATTTGCACCCTGAATTTCTCACTGATAATGACGAACCACAAGATGATGTTCCTTTAGCCCAGCTTTTTATCAGGTTGAGGGGACCCAATGATCCTCAAGTAAGTGAGGCAGAAGCTCAAGAATGGGCTGCTGGTGGTGCCGAAAGCGAGTTAGAAAGATATGAAGTGTTAACTGATGAGGAGATTGTGCGAGCGTCTATGTGTGAGGACGATGAGGAAGATGAGGACAATAGCGTTGAAATTCTAAAAATCACAAAAGTTGGTAATTCAGAGGCAGTAGGAGCTTTAAACACTGCTTTAAAATGGGCTGAAGATAACGAATTTGATAGCCACGAAGTTATGTTTCTCCGTCGACTTAGAGACCGGGCTTTCGAAATGAAGTGCGAAAATTATAAACAGAAGAGTATTACAGACTTTTTCAAGAAGAATTAACTAATGTTTTATTTTAACTTACTGATTTCCTTACATAGTTGTATTTTGAACATGTACATTTTGTCTATATGCTATAATTTAAAAATTGATTGAAGAAACTATATAAGGTTAAACATGTGTTTTATTAACATTTAATATGGCATACTATAATCCGGACGCCTCGATAATCCGGAAAGGGTCTTGTTTTTGCCTCCCGGATTAACGATTACTGTATTACCTGTTAACTTTCACGAAGACGAAGAACTAATTGTTGGCAACCTAAAATTGCCTCTATCGCCCGGAAAATACAAAACACATAAAAAATAAATAAGGTAGATGAATGCGTCCCGCGGTCGAGTGTTACCCCTTTTTCTCTATGTTTCGCGATTTTCAAGATAGATGGAAATATCGAAGAGAGAATTTGACTTTAATTTTGCCCTGAAAAGTTAAGCGGTTGAAATTTATTGGAAGATTTGTCTCGCTCTTGTCGGCTATCAACTGAACTCAACATCGCTAAAATAGAGAAAAACTGAAGTTAGATAGATGCTGAAGTTTCTGTATCTCAATTCATACTTACTTACTTAATACCCAACCTTTCCATCGTGGAACGTGGAACATTATTTTCCATTTCTTTTTACCCTTCGTCATGAAATTTCATCCCCTTCTCGTTAACGCTTCTACTATCTCAAAGTTTCATGTGCTCTTTGGCCTATAATTGTCTCATTCCTGGTTCCGTCTTCTTGTTTTTTTTTGCCTTAGTAACTCATATATGGATTCCCTTTTTCTGTTAACTTCCATGATTCGCTGCACCGTTTCATTGTTGGATAACCCCTTTAATGACTTTCGTTTCAATATCCTTCTCTTCATCTCTCATTCATGGGAACATTAACTCGATTGGATTATATATTCTTCCAACTTTGTTGACTTTTTAATTCATATTCTATTATCTTCCTGAAGTACTTTTTTGTCAGTCCATTCATTCTAATGTTGTGACATATTTCCTCTTTTGATGTTTCCATACTTTTTGTTTTGTCTGTGCTTATTCTCATATTAATTTCGTTCAGTATGTTCAGATTATATGGTGAATTTTTCTCTGTTTATATCAAGAAAGCCATATCATTTGCAAACATGACTTCCTATATTCGGTTTTTCCATTTTACGCTTTGGTTTTTAATTACGCCATCTATCTTCTCAGATTGTGCATTATTTGTTCTTAATACAATGTTCATATCCTACCCTTTTTTTATGTTCGTCATTGTGTATTTCTTCTTGTTGCTTTGTTCCTTCCTATTTTCGTGGAATAGTTTCCCAAATTATGGCTAATTTTTTTTCCAAATATCTTCCGGCATTTCTGCTTAGCTGTATCTTCCATGCCATGCTTTTTACCTTTAATATAAGTTTTGTATTTCCTCATTTCACCTAGTTTTTGCTATGTTTGTATTTTCTAACTTCCATGTTACACATGCTTTAAATATACATTCTTCCATTGTTGTCCGTTGCTTTTTTCTTTTCCGTATCATTGTTTCTACCATAATTAGCATTTTTTCTAATAATCTCTTTGTTAACTTTATAACTTTTTATCTTCTTTTCCAGTCTTTTCCTTTTTTATCTTTTTTCATATACCATATATGTTCCTACATCCGTTTTTATTAACTTCTCACTCCTGGTTCACTTGAAACTCTAACGTTTTTGACTAGTTTGAATCTCTTTTTGTTAATTGTGAAATAATTTATGATTGTTTATTCATTTGGGCCCGTGAAATCTCTTGTGAACTTATGTATATATTTTTGTTTGAATTTTATGTTCGTTATTGCTAATTCATTTTGCATCTGTACCTCAATAATTATTTCTCTTTTGTTATTTTTCAACCTTCCTCATTTCTTCTCATCAAGTCTTCTATTCTTGCTTCCAACTCTTCCGTTTGAATTACACATTACCATTTCCATCGTGTTCGTCAATATATTTTAGTGTGTTCTTAGAGTATCCATTTTTCTTCTCTTTCTGAGTCTCTATTCTCCTCATTAGTTGGAATAATTGTGTATATTTCCACTTTCATCATTTTTTATAGTGACCGTCAGTAATCTGGCATTGGACATTTTTCCTTAATTTACCCTTTACTTTAACGAATCAATTCACTATCCCTCATTACCGTATTGCACTACGTTTTTCGCTTCCCAAAATTCTTACTAATATTTCTAGATATTCGTTTTCATTCGATAAACATGAAAGAGAATTCTAGGAGGATATAGAAGTGGATTCCTGAAAACGGATTTAAAAAATGTTTTTATGAATGTATTATTCGTTAGTGTGAGTTTATTATTTCTGAAGCGGCATACTTATGATGAATTATACATATTGTTGCATTGGGTGATTCCTGGTAACAGTAGTAAATTTGTAATTTAATTCAACATTAGATATATTTCATGACTGACCTTGTAATAAGAAACGTAAAATTTGATCTAGTTCCTAGTAAATGATATATCTTTTTGTTGTCTATAATTTACATATCAGTTTAAATGTTTAAATCTCGCCAATCGAAAACAAGTTCAGATTTTTTTGGAAACAACCTTATATTGTTCGCATTAAAAGTATTTTTATTTTGATATACACTTTTTTCATTAAACAGATAAGTGAAAATTACTTACCTGTTTATACCTATCAACACAATAGTTACGACAAGAAAAAATAAACATCCCAACGTTTGCGTATTCTATAGGTTTCATACTTTTTATGGGTGTATAATTTATTTATCAAATGAGTGAAATTAAAAAAAATTCATTGTTGAATTTTGCTTTGGCAAACACAAAAAACGTATAGTCTTATAAAATGAAGATTCAACTTACCAACCAAAAGCCAGCCAGCATTTTTGTATATTTTACCATACATTTAAAGAAAGTTAAGTTTGATAATTATTTTAAAAAAAAAACAAATAATTTGTAGTATAATTTACCATTTAGAATAACTTCTAAAACATTCTCACTTACTCTATCCTTGAAAATGGAGATAAATAAATTATGAAAGCTTAAAGAAATAGTATAATGAGTTCTCTTAAATATATATATATATATATATATATATATATATATATATATATATATATATCATATATAATATCATATATAATATAACTTTTTTTATTGGGGAATGCGGCAATGTGAGAAAGAAAACTCTGTTTAGTTAATCCTAAGCTTTCGATAATTTATTATTATCATTATCAAAGAATCTACAAAATAAATATTATATAAATTTAAAATATGTTTTAAAGTGAAAATATTTTTTACTAACACTAATTGAGGTTGTTCACAATAATATAATATCTATTTATATGAAGAAACATCATTGTACAATTTTAGCGTGAAAATATTTAACCTTCCGTTGGTCGCGCCCGGTCTCAGGGACCGGGGCATAATAAACTAATGCCTATTTTTCTAAATATCGGAGTGAGAGATAGCGGGGATCGTCTACTTCCTAACGCAGCTTTCTTTTAGCGGCAGTACGTAAGTGAGCGCCGTGGGAGTAAGGTGGTATGTGTTAGGGCGTTTCCCGGAATCTCAGACCGGCGCGACTATTAGTGATACATTATTTATGTGTACTCTAAAAGCGAATTTTCAAAAGAATGGCGAGTTATGAGCAAGAAGAAGCCCGTCTTAGGCAGTTGATGGAAGAAGCGTTTGACGAGGAAAGTGTGGCAGATGTTTGCGATGACCAATCCGATTGTGATGAATCTGATCACGAGCAGCAATCAGATCATGACACGGATACCGAACAAGAAATTAGCGACACGGAAGAAGCAGAGTATAGTGAACCTTTGCCATATATTTAAAATATATTCTTAGTTAAGTTTCTACTATATTTTGTTTTTAGGAAAGGATGGATCGGTATGGAAGAAACATCCACCAAGTCGTAAAACTGTGAGAACAAGAAAAGAGAACATAATAAAAAGATTACCCGGATGTACTTCAGTAACTAAACCTCTAAAAGAAATTTTTGATATATTTAACTACTTCATAAATGAGGAAATGGTTCAATTAATTGTAGATTCAACAAACACGTTCATTGAGTCGAGCAGATCAAACTATGCCAGAGATAGAGATGCGCTTCCCACCAATTCCGTAGAAATACGAGCCTTATTTGGCTTAGTATACTTGGCTGGAATTACAGGCTCAAACAAGACAAATACCGCCGATTTGTGGGACAGGAATGGTTATGGCGTGGAAATGTTACATCTTGGAATGTCACTGCAAAGGTTTCGATTTTTACTAAGGTGCCTCAGATTCGACGATAAAAATACACGTGAAGAACGGCGAAAAACTGACAAACTAGCTCCGATCTGTAGTCTGTTTGATATGTTTGTAGAAAACTGTCAAAACGGATATCACTTGTCTGAGTATGTTACGATTGATGAAATGTTGCCTGGTTTTAGAGGGCGATGTAGCTTTAGGCAATACATACCATCAAAGCCCAATAAATATGGCATAAAGTTATTCGCCTTATGTGATGCTAAGATGTTTTATACATCAAAACTCGAAGTTTATGTTGGAAAGCAGCCAGAAGGGCCATATGAAATGTCTAATAAGCCAGAAGATATAGTACTTAGAACTTGTCAACACCTTTCGGGCTCCAATCGAAACATAACCATGGACAACTGGTTCACTTCGGCCCCTTTAGCTCGAAAATTACTTACAGACTATAAACTGACTTCCATTGGAACCCTTAGAAAAAACAAAAGGGAATTAACCGATGAATTTTCAAAGCCTGCAAAAAGACCCGAACATACTAGCATGTTTGGTTTTACTGAAGACTGTACCATCGTCTCATATATACCTAAAAAAAAGAAGAATGTCATTATGCTCTCTACTATGCATCACCACGATGATATAGATGAAAGTACAGGAGACCATCAGAAACCGGTTATTATCACTACGTATAACTCAACAAAAGCAGGTGTGGACGTCGTGGACAAACTCATCGCGACTTATAATTGTTCAAGAACTACGCGGAGATGTTTTTACTCTATCTGATTCTAAATGTCACTGGGATTAACTCGCAAGTAATTTACTTCTCCAATCATCCAGATACCAAATATGCCAGAAGATTTTTTTTGAAAATGTTGTCCGAAGAACTTATTCGCCCCCATTTGAAAGTCCGTGCCATCCAGACTAATCTTCCGCGAAGTTTAAGGGCCCGTTTGCTAGATTTTTCCGACCCACCAGCCGACGTACCAGTAGAAAATGTTAGACCAGGTAGATGCGCTTATTGCGATTGGAGAAAAAACCGAAAAACCAAGTATTGTTGTTTTAAATGCAGTACTTATATGTGTTTAGAGCACATTGTCGCTATTTGTCAAACTTGCCGCGACAATGTAGTTTAGTTGTTTTTGTACCATGTATTCAACATTTATTTATATAAAATGGAAAGTTCATATTATTTTTGTACTAATTAAGGTCCATGTAGTTTATTTTATGTTACGTTACTTAAATATGTAATACCTGCAATGTTTCTTTGTAACAACGTAATACTTTTATTTGATTTATATTAAAAAATCTAAATATAGCATGTTTTTCTATAGCTCACATGAAAAATCACATTTATTTTCACTAATTCCCAATTTAACTAAATCCGGTCTAGGAGACCGGCGCGACTATTTGACTCATAAATTAAGGCGCGACCAACGGAAGGTTAAATTGGCATGTTATCAAATTGATGACAGTTTGTGATAAGTTGATGTTGTCATAGAAAACATATATATATATATATATATATATATATATATATATATATATATATATATATTCAGTACATTAGTATAGGATATAATAAAATGTTTACTATACTCTTATTATATTTAAATGGAATATAAGTAAATCAATAAAAATAATTCTCCTCTATAACGCCTTGATCTCCTTTATTAACTTTTTTGTCGAATGATAATAAATAATTATAAATTGAATTTAGATTCTGAATATCAGTCCTTTTATTTAAACAATTATTCTCTTGAGCAATGAATGTCATTTCCATGAAAATCCTTTTAGAGTAATTGTCTTCTTTACACGAAATTTTGAAGTTTTTATAATCAATTATATGTTTTGTTGAGAAAACGTGTTCAGCTAATGCTGAACGTTCTGGGTATAATCTTGAATCACTCTTATATAGAGCTAAGCGCTTAGTAATTTTTTGAGAAGTCTGACCCACATATACAGATTCGCATGTAGAGCATGTTAATCTATATACAACATTAGAACGTTCAGTATAAGGATCAATTTCTTTCAATTTACTAAAAACACGATTAATTGTCAGACCTTTTTATTTGCAAGTTTTATGTTAGTTACTTCCTTTAAAATTTTGGAAATTCTAGGTGTAAGATCTCTAAAATATGGTAAAGATGCAAAAAAGGTATTGGTTGAATTTGTATTCGTTATATTTTCTACGTTATCAGTTGATAAATTTGGTTCATTAGATAATTGTATTGGATGGGGATTGTTAAATAGTATTTTTCTTACTAATGTTTTTGGATATCGATTATTTATGAATAGATTCGATAATATATTCAAATTTTTATTATGCATCGTATTATCTGAAATATTGATTACGCTATTTTTCATTTGCTTTATCAAATTAATTTATGTTGAAAATTTATGATATGAAAAATAGTTTATATATCTTCCAGAACTACAAGGTTTTCTATACCAGTCTACTGTAATTATATCATTATTTCTTATCTCTACATAAGAGTGATTCAAGATTATACCCAGAACGTTCAGCATTAGCAGAACACGTTCTCTCAACAAAACATATAATTGATTATAAAAACTTCAAAATTTTGTGTATAGAAGACAATTACTCTAAAAGGATTTTCCTGGAAATGACATTCATTGCTCAAGAGAATAATTGTTTAAATAAAAGAACTGATATTCAGAATCTAAATTCAATTTATAGTTATTTATTATCAATCGACAAAAAAGATAATAATGGAGATCAAGACGTTATAGAGGAGAATTCTTTTTATTGATTTACTTATATTTCATTTGAATATAATAAGAGTATAGTTAACATTTTATTATATCCTATACTAATGTACTGAATATATATATATATATTTCCAGGGTCAGAAGGTTTAGACAGGAGAGCTATAGACGCCTCCGTGTCTCTGTTGGTTGTTGTCTTGAAAACTCGGGATCTTCCATTTGAAGGCGCAAATGTGCGTTTGGTTATCTTGTTGAAATCCGTTGTTTGTGTTTTCTCATGTTTCAATTAACATCCTTGCTCCCAAGTTGTACACCTTTTCTTGGTTATGCCGTACCGATGAAGGCTAATGAGCCAGAAACATGCATGTCTACGGTTACCACTCATTCTCTGTAACCTCTTTTGCGTGATATGCCCGCTAATTCTGTTTTTGTTTTATATTCCACGCGTTATTCTCTAATCTTTTCATTGATTATTTGTTATTTCCAGGGTCAGGAGGTTTAGACAGGAGAGCTATAGACGCCTCCGTGTCTCTGTTGGTTGTTGTCTTGAAAACTCGGGATCTTCCATTTGAAGGCGCAAATGTGCGTTTGGTTATCTTGTTGAAATCCGTTGTTTGTGTTTTCTCATGTTTCAATTAACATCCTTGCTCCCAAGTTGTACACCTTTTCTTGGTTATGCCGTACCGATGAAGGCTAATGAGCCAGAAACATGCATGTCTACGGTTACCACTCATTCTCTGTAACGTCTTTTGCGTGATATGCCCGCTAATTCTGTTTTTGTTATATATATATATATATATATATATATATATATATATATATATATATATATGTTATTCGCAATAGCCGAAATCGGCCGCTGTCCGAATGTTTTACCCACAACGCGTTTTGTGTATTGCAGTTTACCCACGAACCGATTAAGAAGATTTCTATCGAGCAGTGAGCAAAATGAATTACCCAGAACGCGTTGTGGGTAAACTACGTTACTCAGGAAGCGAAATTATATTTCGGGCGGCTTTGTTTCGCATTGTGGATCTTTCCGTTTACCCACATTGCGTTCTGGGCATAGAGCCTACCCCGAACGCGTTGTAAATAAAATAACAAATAATTAAACAAAAATATGTATTTTAGCGGAACATTAAAATATATAACATAATTATCTTAATAAACACAAAAAACACAATAAAATAAAAAAAACAGAAAAAATAATGTGGAAATATAAAAACCAGAAATTAAAAAGCAAAAAATATGTTAATTATTTTTACAAGACGTGCTTTGATGGCATTTTGAATTGCTTGCTTAGACCCAGAAGATAGTTTAGCTTCTTCTCGCACGTTGACAGAAGAATCTGATGGCACTTCAGATAATGATAAAAATACTGAAGGTGATAATTGAAACTAATTTCGGCTATATAATCGTTTCAGTTTTTAGTACCGAGAATATAAAAACCTTGGTCACTCTTATCTATAATGATTGCTAATACATTCCTAGGAGCTAGACGTCCCCGATCTACCTCTGGTATATTTACTAAAACATTGTCACCTATATTGGCAGGTGGGAATTTGTGTTGTGATTGGGCAAGCATTTTATCAGCCTGTGTTTCTAGCCCTAGTTTGCAACCTCTTCTCTCCGTATCAGCTGCTCTTTTATTGCTACATAATTTACACATTGGTAAATCCAAGTAGCACATTCGATATGAAGTGAATCATTGCATTCAATACATACATTTTGGATACAAGGGAGATACATAATATCACAAATAAAACATTTGATCATAGTGTCAGTATCAGTTTCTAATTCCGACTCACTTATTGTCGCATTAGGTTCCTCATTTATGGTATTTGTTTCTAAAGACTCTTTTATTAATTTTAAATGTTCTTCTAGTTGTTCTTCCGTCTTAATTGTATTAATGACCGAGGTATCTAAACATGTATTCAATAACCCATTTTTTTGTGGACTTCCAAACATAGCCTCATAAGGTGTCCGCTTTATACCCGTATGGAAACTGCGATTTTTTGTGCTTTGAATAATGCGAAGACCCTTTGCCCAGCTCTGGCATTGATTGTCTGACATCCAGGCTACAAGACTATCACGAACATCTTGATTTGCTCGTTCAACGGAACCCTGACTTTGGGAGTGTCGAGGTTTGCCATGGACCAATTTGAGAGCAGACCAACTAGCTGCTAACTTTTCAATTACCTAAAAAGTTGACACTTAGATGAAGGAAAGCCCTCGTGTGAAGCCATCACACTTACTTGATTACACAACTCTCTTCCGTTGTCACTATGTAATATGTTCAGATGTTCAGAGCACCAAACAAACAGAAGATATCAAGAATAACTTCTGCTACTTCATCCGCCGTTTTTGTTTTAAGTGGTCGTAATATAAGGAACATATTTCGTTAGATGATCTTGATAATTCAGAATAAATTTATATTCTCCATCAGGTTCACTCTGAATATCGATGAGGTCAACCTATAAAAGTGTACTTCTATAAAACAGAGTAACAAATATTACAAAAAAAGATTACCTGGCATCGAGAATTCATTTCACTCACAATTAAAGGTTTAACAACTAATCCCTTACTCTTTGCTTTCTTTTTCAAGGCACATGATTGACACAGACCTAAATATATCAAAATTACTTCTCTAGTTATATTACATTATTTATTTTTCAATTCATTTTCCATGGCCTCTTTTTTACGTCCTATTTGTAAATGTGCTGTGTGTATTATATCATACATCTCACTTGCTGTACAGTAAAAAATTAAACCTGATTGGATTCTTGATTTTTCTTTACTGACTAGTTTATCCTTTTCTTCAACTGTCAATAAATCATTTCGTTTTAATCTACGATAATCTTTTGATGATAATTCAAGACCATCCCGTTTCTTTTGTCGAGCAATTTTGGTTTCTTGAACTATTTCTAAGTAACGTTCATCCGATAATAGAAACGACCTGTTTTCCTTTTCCAACATTAGGATCCGCAATGTTTCTTCAAATTCAGCTTTCATCTTGTTTAAAACAATTGCCGGTACACAAAACACACAACAAATAAAAACCTAACCAATATTTACGGACGTGTTTCGCTATACAAGAACGTGCTTGTTATGGATTAATATTCGTTCGTCAAGATACTGACAATGCATTTTCGGTAAAACGTAAAAGCCCGAACGCAACGTGGGTAAACGAGAAGATCCACAATGCGAAACAAAAGCGCCCGAAATATAACTTCGCTTCCTGAGTAACGTAGTCTACCCACAACGCGTTCTGGGTAATTCGTTTTGCTCACTGCTCGATAGAAATCTTCTTAATGGCTTCGTGGGTAAACTGCAATACACAAAACGCGTTGTGGGCAAAATATTCGGACAGCGGCCGATTTCGGTTATTGCGAATAACATATATATATATATATATATATATATAAATTTATTTCCATTTTTCTTGTGCATCAGGTTATAAACGTAAATTCTGTATCAATTTTTGTTTTTATTGACGTTTCGCTCTCTAATTCGGAGCATTTTAAAAAAAATTTTACATCGATGTCAAACAATAAAATGAAAACGATTGAAAGATTAAAATTGAATGTACACACAGAGACGACAAAAACTGGTAACTAATAAAATAATTTCAAAAACAATAAAATCGAAAATACCTGCCTTAGAAACAACTCTTTACAATATACCAGGGACATTCAACATGTTGATGTTATTATTATAATAAATTATAATATATCTGGCTTAGATTTTTGATATCTTGTTTATCGTTTACTGCATTGTTCTCTTTTTTTATATGTATCATTTCTTTCATTGTTAGTTTTTTGTAATTGGAATCTTGGTTTATTATTTTAGTATTATTAAAGTCAAATTCATGTTTTTCATTTTTCTCATGTTTATGAAGCGCAGTGGAGGCGTTTTTTGTATATTTATGGCCATTAAGTCTATTTTCAAGATGTTGGGTTGTCATACCTATATATTTTTTGGGACAATTTTAACATGGTATAGAATATATGACGTTAGATTTTTTTTGATAAAAAGAAATGATACATATTAAAAAAGAGAACAATGCAGTAAACCATAAACAAGATATCAAAAATCTATCTATACAGATACAAAGCATTCAACTACCAAGTATAAACCTTCCCAAGTCAATAAATCCAACGAAAAAACGATTTTACACAAAATCTAAAGATAGCTGAACCACGAATATTTAAAGTTGGTGATATTGTACGTATAAGCAAGTCGAAACATGTCTTTGAAAAAGGATACACCCCCAATTGGACGACAGAACCATTCAAAATCGTTAAAGTCAAAATAACCAATCCCATCACGTATTTGCTCGAAGACATGTATGGTGTACCGATCAGCGGTGGTTTCTATGAAGAACTGCAGAAAACATCAAACCCCGATATTTACTTGATCGAAAAGGTGCTTAGAAGGAAAGCTAACAAGATGTATGTCAAATGGCTTGGGATAGACAAAAAGCATAATAGTTGGATAGAAAACGTTGATGTAGTGTAACAACTTTTTCGTATGGATACAGACGATGAAAAGGAGGGGCCTGTATACGATATAACAATCATAATGGCGTTTATTCGACTCGACCAATCAGAAATATACGTTAGTGCCCTGATGGCATCTTTTTTGCACATCCTGTATACGATAATAATCATAATGGCGTTTATTCGAGAGATGCAAGTGCCCTTATGGCATCTTGTACATCCTGTATACGAAAATAATGGCGTTCAATCCGACCAGAGATGCAAGTGCCCTTATGGCATCTTTGTACATCCTGTATAATGCTATCAATGTACATCTTGCAATCTGCAATGACATCCTGTTGTAGTAACGTCGTCGACCTTGACCTTCTCTTGGGGAACATCAAAAGACATAAGAAGACCGTAGCGCCCCGTAAATCTATAACGCCGTTTGTAAAAATAACCCGACCGTAGCGCCGACCGTAGCTCCCACGACCGCCCTTATTTTTTTGTAAAAATAGCCCCGCCGACCGTAGCGCCCTTATGGCATCCCGACCGCGCCCCATCCCCCGCCGACCGTAGCGCCCCGTAAATCTCGCCGTAAAACCGACCGTAGAGCCTTAATGACATTTTTTTTTGACCCTGTATAATATTTTACGACTACATCGTAATCTTTCACGATCCCTAATATTTTACGACTACACCCTGTATTTTTACGACATAAATACTGTGGTATCCGAGTGCGTGGGTGGAAAACCGCAAACTGATAAGAGCGAGGACGGTCGATAAAAATTTTCCCATGCTCAACGCACCCATACTCTACTGGTGAAGTTTATTCTTTTTTATTATTCTTCCCATTGTTCCTCTACTACTTGTATTAGGATTCTCAACCCAATTTGTCATTACTAATAATTCGTTGTCCTCATTGAAAACACGTTTTGGAAGAGCATCAGGTTGATAGGAAATATTACCAGATGTGTCGAATCGTTCCTTAAGTTTCAAGAAAGCTCTTTCGTTTAGATATCTTCGATTGGGATATCTTTCACGAACTCTTGAAGCGAGTAAACAATTTTTTGAACATTCTCCTAACACGTGAATCATATTGATCATATCTTCCTGCGGAAAATTCATTATAGTTATTTATTATTTAAACCTAACAATACAAACGAAGAATACAGCAATATTTCTTTGACATTTATTAGTAGATACTAATTTGACAGTAGCCCACTTGATAGAATCAAAAATATGGCTTGATTATGTTTCGCCCTTTCTCAAACAAGCTTATTATAACAATTCTTGAAAGTGAAACATGCATAAATATAATTTTTTTGGTAATTCCAGGTACCTACGGCATTAACCAACATTTTATATCATTGATTAGATATTGTAGGTGCATCCAAAATTACGATTAAAATGTATGCATTAGAAATGTTAAAATTTACAAGACGTTGCGTATAAAAATTTAGTACCATTAAATTTGTGTACGTAAAATACTTGTTTTCGACCATTATCATAAAATATTTACGGTTTTCCATTAACTTATACCCTAAATGTACTACATCGTTTGAAAGATTATTAATTGTACTAACAAATTGTGAAAAGACTTATAGGGTGATTCATTTAAAAATTTTGAGATTTTGCTTGATTTGCGTTTTGTGTCAACCTGTATTAAAGAAGCCACAGATAAAAAAGTAATTAATACTGAGCACTGCCAATGATATGTGAATGATTACGAAAAGAGGTCTATCATACATAAGAATCCTCATTGTCCACAATTATATGGAACAGTTAAATTACATAAAATAACGAAACCAATTAGACCTGTAGTCTCTTATGTTAATGCTCCTAATAATATATTGGCAAAGAAGCTCAACAATATACTCAATACTTACGGATATGAATCTCAGTACTCAATTAGAAATTCAATAGAACTAATCAAAAAGTTGAAAGCAATCCACTTACAAGATAACAACTATAAACTCATATCGTTCGATGTAACTAACATGTTTACTAAAATTCCTCCTAAAGAATGTCTAATACTTGTAAGAAAATTACTAGAAGATAAAAATATTAATCCAGGAATAATATCAGATATACTTAATTTATTTGATGTATGCATTAATCAGAATTATTTCACTTTTGACAATAAGATATATATTCAAAATGAAGGTTTACCAATGGGAAGCCCTATATCACCTATTTTAGCAAACATTTTTATGGACAATTTAGAAAGAAAGATCTTTGAAAGTAATATTTCGAAAAATATTTTATTTTGGTATAGATATGTAGATGACATATTAGCTTGTTTTATGGATAGTGAACGACAATTATATGTATTTTTCAACCACATCAATAATTTACACCCGAAAATTTACATTAGAAATTGAAGAAAATAGCTCAATCAATTTTCTTGATTTAAAAATTCAAAGAGTAAATAATGTACTTGATTATTCAATTTACCGAAAACCAACACAAACTGATGTAACAATTCCATTCAATTCCAACCACCCTGTGTCACACAGACTAGCAGCATATAATTCAATGATACATAGAGTTTTTTCAGTTCCTATGAACAAATGTAATTTTGATAGAGAGATTAATACAATTAGACAAATAGCAACATCTAACGGTTATCCATTAGATATGATAAATAAGCTAATTAGTAAAACAGAGGAAAAAGTGGCATTACAACTAATATATCCTAAACAAGCTGATGAAATTAAAACTTATAAAACCATCACATATGCAGGAAATATTTCTAATAATATTTCAAGGATAATATGTTCAGCAACGAATACAATTTCTTTTAAAACAGAAAGTAACGTTAGTACAAAATTGTTAAATGTGAAAACAAAAATACCACTATTAAAGAAATCAGGTATATATAAACTCAAATGTCCAGAATGTAATGCTGTCTATTTGGGTCAGACCCTTAGGAATTTTGAAATACGATACAGTGAGCACTTACGAGCATACAGATTAAAACAACCAGATAAATCCCACTACGCAAAACATCTACTTGACACCAATCATTCATTGAAACCTAACACAAAACTAGAAGTACTGCATATTTGTGAAAAGAAACAAGAACTGGATTTCCTTGAAGAACTGGAAATTAGAAGACATTTAAGAAACCCACAATATGAAGTTGTCAATGAACAGTTAAATCTAGGGAATTCTCCACTAATAAACTGTCTTCTTAAGTGATAATTGTAAAGATCAGCAGATATAGTTTTCCTGGTTTTCTATATCATTGCACAGTTATACTGATCTTAATTGGAAAAATGATATCCAGGATATCACCATAGGGCTAATAATATCTAAGCTTCAATATTTGTAATATCACATCTTCTTCTTTTTTTTATAAACATATATTAAGCCACTCACAAGTTAGGTTACTTCTTGGTCTAGCCAAATATAACTACTAAACATCAGGTAGGCATAAAATGAAATGTAACTTCTGTCATTCTGACGATGATATTGATTTATCGAAACAATTGTCAATTTTTTAGAATTTTCAATAACTTGTATTATATTGTGGAATTAACTAGAGACCTTGAGTTTCATTTAAAAACACTAATAATTGAATACAAAGACCTGTTAATTTATTTTGATTTACTGTTTTGCAGAGTGTTAAAGATGAGATCTTTTTGGCCAATAATTGGCCATATATTTTTAAAACACCCATATAAATATTAGGATGCTATATTTTTGTAATGCTCTCGGTGAGATATTTTCGATTCTTGAGCAAAATATAGTACGTTTCATTTAAAAAAATGTAAGCTTGTGCTGCTACGTTGTTTTGGAATACCCTGTAGAATAGAAAGTATTTTCAAAATGTGCCCTCAGTAACTGTATTAGCTCACACACAACTTTGAAGTTTTATCTCTTACCACAACGATGTAATCCTCCGATGTCAGAAGATTGCCCTGTATATTATATAATATTGGGTAATTCGCGCAAAAAGAAAAACGGCTACTGAAACAGAGTAGTAACCGCAGACATGCATGTTTCTGGCTTATTAGCCGTCCGTAGTACGGTATAACCAAATAAGGGTGTAAAACTTGGGAGCAAACTTGTTGACCGAAACATGGGAAAACGCAAACAACGGATTTCAACAGGAAAACCAAACGCACATTTGTGCCTTCAATTGAAAGATCCCGAGTATTCGGGACAACAAACAACATCGACACGGAGGCGCATATAGCCCCCTTGTCTGAACCTTCCGACCCACAATAAACAACAAAAAGATGTACAAATACCGCGTGACAATTTCAGGCACAAATGTGCGTTTGGTCTTCCTGTTGAAATTTGTTGTTTGTGTTTTCCCATGTTTCGATCAACAGGTTTGCTCCCAAGTTCTACACCCTTATTTGGTTATACCGTACCGAGGACAGCTAATGAACCAGAAACATGCATGTCTGCGGTTACCACTCTGTTTCAGTAGCCCTTTTTCTTTTTGCGTGAATTACCCAAGATTTTCTTTTTTGTTGTTGTTTACATATCACGCTGTATTTGTACATCTTATTTGTTGTTTATACTGCGTCGAAAGGTTCAGGCCTGCTTTTTTTATTTGATATTTTTTTAAATATTTTCAGAAAAGCGATTTTCGGGGTTGTTTTGAATTATTTTCTACCCTCAAATGATTTTTTACAACTATAAATCCTTTAATTATGTGCTAAAATAAATTTACATTAAAAAATGCAAGCTTGCCTTTTGTATGGTAATTTGAATCTTCATTTCATTGAACTACAAGCGAAAGATCGATGTAATTACTTACACCTAATTGAGGAACAAAAATTTTGATTCACTTTTTCTGTTCAATTTGTATAGTTTAAGCATCAAAATTAGGTTAATAAAGAAACAGCATAGTTTTCGTTCAAGTTTTTGTTCCCTTAAACATATTGAGAAAAACTGCGCTTATCTTTTTGGTTCCAAGAATTTTAAGCACTTTGTATATAGATTGCCTTACCTTTTTCATTATTATCCCAAACGATGACTTGTGCGTTATTTCTAGCTAATCGTATGACCAATTCCCTTCCTACTCCTCCAGCTCCACCAGTGACAAGAATCACCTTTCCAGATATATCTTTTGATGATCGTAGAAACGACGGAGTAAATGTCAAGATAAAAGTCTCTGCGAAGTAGTAAACTGCTAATAAGACGATAATAAGTAATTCCACTATCCTAGTGGTGACATTGAATGTGACATTTTTTAACCAGGACCACCAGGACTCGATTAAGCTGCAAACAAAATAAATATACATGAAATGTATAAACATCAGGTAGGCGTCAAATGAAGTGTAACTTCTATCATTCTGAGGATGATATTCAATATCGCAACAATTGTCAATTTCGTAGAATTTTTTAACATTTTTGCAATATAAACAGTTAGAATTAGTACATTGATATATACAATGAATCTGCTTGCCACTATGACTTAGAGTTTGATTAGTATAGGGTCATTGTGGGAACAGTGAATCGATTTTTTCAAAACCTATCATCTTGGTAAAAAACGCAGCGATAATTCAGAAAAGTATCAAAAGCAAATTGGTACAGGTTTTTTCTTGATTAAATTGTCATATATCAATCGATTTTTTGATAGCTTCTAAATATTTGACATTTTTTTAAAATTCCAAATTGATTCACTGTGTAGATAGATACACGGAGGGGTTATAGTTTATTTACGATAAAAAGACGATGATGTCATTTTTAGTTACTTTCCTGCTTATCATAATAAATATTAATTTACCAACCGTGAATACAATTCATCCTCAACAGCCACGGCAATTTACAGCTAACGGGTTGGCAAAACTTCAAGACTTTGTCAAATCAACTGGTAGAATTACCCAGTTTGTTTTGACGTTTATTGACATTCGATCATCGTCTAATATCTACAAGTTTTTTGATGCTTTTAAATTTATTGCTTCTTCATAACTATTTATTTAGGCAAATCTGCAGTATGTGGTTAATAAAATGCAGAAGGAGCTGAACAGAAAATGTCAAGAGATGGTAACATCTTTGTGAAGCTATTTTGAACAAGAATGCCGAAACGGGGGCCCGTTTCTCCCGCTTACTGCTGTAAAAGACGTAAGTAATAGTATTCGCTATTTGTATTCATCATTATTAATATTATTGTTACATATTTAAATGTAAATGATCAAATGTTTTTAATGTTAGGTTAGGTTAATTAAACTTGATAATATATTATTTTTTCATAAATTGAAGTAATTATATTGTAGAGAGTTGCAGAAGCTTTACAACTTAGCGTTACCACTGTTAACCGTATTGCCGCCAAGCATTATAGAGGTGAACAGCCTAAAAGCCCACCTAAAAAGAGACAACGCATAAAACCTACTGTTGCAATTGATAACTTTGATCAAAATGCTTTGCGAAATGTTATATACGAAATGTATGGAAACAGTGAGTATATTGAGTTCACTTTTTTATTTTGTTCACAATTAACTAACACAATGTTTTTTCAGAGGAACACATAAACTTGAAAACTTAAAGAGACAAACTGCAGGAGCGTGAACTCTTTAATGGTTTTTTAACATCACCCTGGAAGATAGTGAAAAATATTGGATTCAAATACCAAAAAGATGATCCTCGTCGTGGTTTAATGGAGTTCCCACATATTGCATTAAAACGTGTTCATTTTCTACATGAATATGTCAAGATAAAAAGGGAAGATTTATATCAATTTGTGTTTTTGGATGAGACCTGGATATTTAAAGACGGTACTGTTGGACGTTCTTGGCAAGATTCTAATCATAGAAGCGTGAAAAAATCCAAAATTGGTGGTCCAAGGTAAATGAATAAAAAAATTTAACAATTAATTTATGATGCATTAACATTCCTGCCATTTTAAGACCTTTTCTAATATTTACTAGTCACACTATTCTATTTGAATCTATATAAATATCAATAGTTGTTTTGAGCTATGCAGTCTATCTAGAAAATCTAGTAGTAATTTGTTATTTCCTTATTGTAGGTATATAGTATTGCATGCTGGTTCCTCTTCTGGATCTATTCCTGGAGCCGGGTTGGTTTTTTCTTCCAAAAAACAAGATGATGATGACCACAGTGAAATGAACCGATAACATTTTTTGCATTGGTTGGAATACCAGCTTTTAGTGAACTTGGAAGAACCTGCCACAATTGGTATGGATAACGCAAGTTATCACAGTACAGTGATCAATAAAGTACCAACAAGAGCTACCAAAAAGGCTGATATACAGAACTGGTTGATACAAAATGATATTCCTTTTGAAAATACTTTCCTCAAAACAGAATCATTGAATTTAGTACAACGGTAAGTTGATATAAACATTTTTTAATATATTATGGTAATACTAAGATAACTTATTTTGTTTAAGTATATGCATTTTTGTAGGAATAAACCACCAACAGTATATGAAGCTGACATATTATCTAAAAAATATGGTCACAAAGTGTTTAGACTTCCCCCTTACCATTGTATGTTCAACCCAATTGAACATATTTGAGGCATAATTAAAAATCTTTATAGAGATCTGGGAACTGATGGTTCTTCAACAGAACAAGCAATAGGTGTATGGAAAAAGTCTTTAGAAAAAGTGACTCCCGATATTTGGTCAAAGACAGTAAGGCACAATGAAAAAGTTATACAAGATGGGTGTGATAGAGAAGTAGTATTTGATAGACAGGATGTGCCTTCACTTATTATTAATTTTGACAGTGACAATGAAGATAGTGATGATTTTGTAGCGGAGTAGTGGAAATCTTGTGTTTTATTTTTAGTATATTTTTATCCACCTTTTCAAAATCACTAATAACTATTATTAAATTAATTAGGTACAGTTATTTTATAATACACAAATTAAAACAACAACCACAGTATCTCTACATAAATAATACTGATAAAATGGGAGATTTTTTATTTTTATATCTTGTAACAACATTTTATTTTGTGTATCTATGTTTTTCTTTTCCATTCTATTTTTATTATAATAAATGTAATAGATATTGTATAAATAAACAATATTTAAATTTGCATGAAGATGATTAACGCTTATATTGATTCCTTTTAGCGTAAACCCTTGCAGTGCTCTTGAAGATGGTTCTATAGAGCATAGAATAAGGTATAATGACCTACAGTTCGTTCTATGTAAAATAATCAAATATTAATTTGAATATAAAATGATTGGTTACTGTTTCTTGTATCTTATCCATAGTTTTTCATGAATAAATATTTATATTAAATTAATCAAGCCTATCATACAAGCCTTTTATTTTTAAATCAATATTTTTGACTCACGCCCTACGAGGCACGGAACAATGAAATAGAAGAAATGTCAATCTAACATCAGATTAACTTTTCTAGTTTTCGTTAAGTAATGGAGAAAACTACAGCTTGGCAACATCACAATATTTTGTTTTGCAACGTCATCGTCTTTTTATTATAAATAAACTATAACAGTGATTCGCCATTAGGTACACAATGAATCTTGTTTTAAATAGGTCAAAATTTATAATAAGCCTTTTAATTAAAAACATGTAGCAAATTTTAGTGTTCAGTATACACAACCATTAAATAGACTAATTAAAAAATAAAAATAAATACTAGTCACAATCATTAAACAAACTTACATTAATTGTGTGATAAACATGTCTTTAACGAATATTTAAATCAGAAAATTTGACAGCAAACTGATGTGTACTATGACAAAAAGTAGGTTTGGGTAAAATTATTTTTATAGAACTTTCTTGGACGTATGATAGATCAGAAATAGTTGGGACCGAATTACTTTTAAACCTCAAGAAGCTGGTGTAATATTCGCCATCCTTGTTTTCTGGTTGTATAATTTTTGCTACAAAAAAACATTGTGTTTTAACCGGGAAATATCACAATCACAAAATCTTCCACTTCTGGTTACCAATCTAGGACATTTTTTATCAGCATATCATTTGTTAAACTTTTTGCAGTATTCGTGATTTGCGCACTCATAATACCAAATGAGTTATTGTTATATTTGTTTCACATTATACTATTGGCAACGGTGCCGAATAATAAGGAGAAACGTCAAATCATAAGATTAAAAACTTTTAGGTTACATTTGATAAAAACTAGTTTATTCAAATTCAGTATTTAATGGAAATACATAAATAATTATACAATTTTTATCGTATTTCGCACCCAAGGTGAGTTAAAAATAATAATTCATATTATTCGAACCAAAAACAAAGGTAATTAGCTAAATTTATTGGGTTGATAAAGTCGAACTGAAACGTGAATTTTTTACTAATTTTAAAAATGTATAAATAGCTATCTCGAAAATAAGTTGCTTCCGTAACTTGTGACTTGGTATATGAACCTTTCTTATAAGACCTACCTGAAAAAAAAATGAACCCAGAACTCGACCAGAGGCTTACTAAAGCTGAGCCGCTATTTGTCTGATAACACAGATTTGAGATGCACTCATAAAAAATTATTGGAAGTAATTCGAAAGCATCTAACAAACTGAATTCTCAGTTTAGTTCATATAAAACTGACATAATAAAAGACAAATATAATGGTAAACGACTTTTAGCAGATCATTTTCTCAACATCTAGATAAAACCTTAAATTAAGAATGATCGTGTGTTTTATATTTATTTATCTTTGTCGGCAACCAGTAAAACATAGATACTTAATAATAATTTATGGCCGTTTCCACCAAGATCTCACTTATTACCGATCAACTAGTTAGCTAATAATTTTTTTCTCTATCAAATTACAGCACTAAAGGCCCAGTTGGCCCATGGCTTGGTTTGTGATTTTTTTTCCAGACTATTCTGTCCCTTGCCTTTTCTATTCAATTAGTAATATGGCTTTGTTGTATGTCCCTAATTACTTGGTCTTTCCATCTTGCTTTTGGTATGCATCTTCTCTTTCTTCCTCCTATTCCGCTGTTAATTATTTTCTTTGGTATTCTATCGTCATTCATCCTCATGAAGTCGCCTTGCCATCTAAGCCTTTGTCCTTTAGCTACTGCGATTATATTTGGTTGTTTAAATAACTCTAGTATTTCTCTATTTGTTCTTCATTCCCATCCTTCCGTTGTTCTCTTTCCTCCATATATTTTCCTTAATATTTTGCTATCCCATACTCCAAGCTTCTGTTCTTTTGTCCCCAATGTCCATACTTCACTTGAAAATAATATTATAGGTCTAATAATTATTTTGTAGATGCCTATTTTGAGATTTCTGGAAATACTTCTACCGTGTATTATTCTTTTAAAAGAATGAACGCACCGATCCCTGCCATTATTCTGTCTCTAGGTATGTAAATTTTTTCCTGTTTCTGTTGTTATGTTTAAAGTACTTTGCTGATTGTACTATTTTTCTGTCCATGTCATATATTTTGTCTTATTTTCATTTATTTCTAATCCCACCTGAAGTGCCATCTTTTCTAATTCCAATATTACTTTCTGTAGTTCTTTTTTCAGCTTTCCTTATTACATATTCTAGTGCACAGCTGAACAATATCGACGACAGGGGATCTCTCTGCCTTAGACCTTCTCGCACGTTGAACTTGTCGGATGTTCTTGTTCCTACTCTCACCATATTATCCGGTTATTTTAATGTTAATTTTACTAATCTAAAGAGGATCCCTTTTATTCCTAGTTCGTTTAAGGCTATATATAGTTCTTTTCTCTTTATTCTGTCATATGCTTGCTTAAAGTCTATAAATAGCACATATGCTTCTTTATTATGTTCGTAGCTTTCTGCCTGTAGCTTTCTTAAGGTAAATATCTGATCTATAACTGATGTTCCTTTTCGGATTCCACGCTGGTATTCTCCTATTTCCTGCTCCAATTTCCTAGAAAGTTTCTTATTGAGATGTGTGGCTAAGATTTTATATACAACATTTAACAGAGCGATACCTCGGTAGTGTGTACAATCCATTTTTTCTCCTTTTTTATAAATTGGAATTAGTACCGCTTCGTTCCAATCTTTGGGAAATCCACATATTTTTTTATCTATCAGAGTTTTTCGATATACATTTTTAGGTTAGGTTACGTTAGGTTTCGATATACCTTTTTAGGAAATTTTAATGTATGTATCTATCTGAAATTTTTTTAGTACCTCTACAAATTGATAAATATTTGGGTATCCACATTTCTTGGTAGGTCTTCGGGGCGCAATTCGTATACAACCCTTACAGTAACCCGGATTAAAATTTGGCCGCGGGATGCAACTCGTATGCAACCTTTGAAACCCTTAAAAAAAACCCAACTAATAAATATAAGAAGGAAATAAAATTAGCAGTAGATAACGCTAAATCAACAATTATCGATAAAGAAAAATATAAATTATTTTTACTCATCCCACAACATTACACACAACAATATTCATTATTTAAACTTCATTAAGATGTGTACCCAATTAGACCAGTCATTGACGTCAATGAACAGTTAAATCTAGGGAATTCTCCACTCATAAACTGTCTTCTTAAGTGATAATTGTAAAGATCAACAGATGTAGATTTCCTGGTTTTCTATATCATTGCACAGTTATACTGATCTTAATTGAAAAAAAAACTGATATCCAGGATATCACCATAGGGCTAATAATATCTTCTTTTTTCTATTAACATATATTAAGTCAATCACAAGTTAGGTCACTCACTTCTTGGTCTAGCCAAAAATAACTACTAAACATCAGGTAGGCATCAAATGAAATGTAACTTCTGTCATTCTGACGACGATATTTAGTTATCGAAACAATTGTCCATTTTTTAGAATTTTCATTATATTGTGGAATTAGCTAGAAACAGTGAGTTTCATTTAAAACACTAATATGAGTAGATTCCACGAAGTAAGGGTCGAGACAGTTAATTTCATTCAGATTTAGAGTTTATATCAATATTTTTCACATTCATTACGTGACATGAAATTGCAAAATGATTCATGAGACCACATTTTTTTCATTTTGCCCCATATGCTGGACATTCCTTAGCGCCATGTTTTTCTTGGCTACGCCTACATTTAAATTTTTCTGTAACATATTCTTTTTTCCTAATTCCACTTCTATACTTGTTCTTACTGACCTTGTTGTGGACTACATTTATCTCACCATTTTTTGCTTGGGTTTGACGATTTTTATACTTTGTTCACTTGTAATGCCTTCTCTAGAGTTAGTTTTTCAATTCTCAACAGTGCCTCCCTTGTCGTATGGTCCTTAATGCCAATAACAATCTTGTCTCATAAAACCTTGTCTTCATGAGATTCTGCTTGGTCTGTTAAGTTAAAATAGCACGTCTTTACCAGATTTTCAATGCTTGTGTAAAAGGATTTGAAAAATTCACCCTCTTATTGTACCTTTTTTCAAAAATATACATACTGACTTCTTTCACATGAATTTAGAAACATTTCGTATATCAATAGCTTTGATTCAATATTCATTTATCTTTTGTTTACTATTCTTGAGACTCTTACATTGGCCTCCGACCTAGTTTGTTAATATTCTTAAAAATAGAATAACATGCTCAGTCACAGTAAGATGTTTACTTAGATAAAACAACTCACAAGTCTTGAATATCGTTGAACTTTTATATACCTGAAATAACTTTAGTAAATTTAACCAAATCTATTACAAATCTTTTTCGTAATAAAATTCATGGCACGAAGTTTAAAGATCCATTTTAATTAGATTCAGATATGAAATTTACTGTTTCGACCCTAACTCTGTGGAGTTTACTCATATTACTTTCCTGGATTAATATTTTTATCTTCTAGTGTTCTAGTGTTCTTTTGCAGGAATTTTATTAAACATATTGGTAACATCAAATGAAATGAGTTTAGAGTTGTGTTATAAGTTGAATGTTTTTAATTTTTTATTAGTTCTATTGAATTTTTAATTGAGTATTTAGATATATATCCGTAATTATTAAGTATATTGTTAAGTATTTTTACCTAATTTATTATTAGGAGTATTAACATAAGAAACTCCAGGTGTAATTGGTTTCGATATTTTATGTCAATTAACTATTTGAAAATCTTTCAGGCACTAATTTTACAAATAGTGAAACGGAATTTTTAATTAAGGCTTAAAATACAGCATACCACTAAAATTTACTAATAATATTAAGAAATGTTCGTTACTGAATAAAAAATAGCTTTAACATCCAATTCAAATAATTTTCTTTACGAGAAATTACAAATTACCAATTTAGACAAAAGTATTGAACCTTCAAA